>CAUDMG010001725.1:765000-1436902 GCA_958450375.1 Homarus gammarus | reverse complement strand
GTGTATGTATGTATAGGTAAAATACTCTTGTCTACTATAGGGCCTATTGCTATATCCTTTTCATTATTCCATTCGTTGTCTCACGGAAGTAAAATAAAATCGAAACGCGCACAAGCACGCACACACGCACGCAGACACACACACACACACACACACACTCGCGCGGGCACAGAGCCTCCTTCGTACCATGTTTACTCCTATTGGTTGAAATAACAGTTCACTAATGTTACCGGTATTCGCCAACAGGAGAAGAGTCACGATTAGTTATGTGAACTAAAGTGTCCCTTAACTGATCATCTCGTGTGTCGAAAGTAAGAGTATTATATTCCCTATGTTCCAGTATTTTAGGAATAATTAATGACAGGTGTATCTAATTTAGCCACTATAGGGGTTATGTACTTTTTATCTGCGATGGCTCTTATTCATCCATACACATACCATGTTTTCTGATTCGCTATATCAACAGAAGTGAAAGCTATTGTATTCAGGTAGCTCACATAAACCAAACATATGAGTAACTGGAGTTTTTTTCCCCTATTGAAAACCATAAGGGAATAACGAAGTTTTGTCAGCTACTGTGTTTTATCCTCCCTCCCTCCCTCTACCCATCTAGGTAAATATGCATATATATATATATGTAAATATGCATATATATATATATATATATATATATATATATATATATATATATATATATATATATATATATACGTATATACATCAATAACTGGGTAATAACAAACAAAAGTTACATAAAGAGTTATGCATGGCGTAATGCGCAGTGATGCATTGTGTTATGCATGGAGAAATATTTTTATGCTCGTTACCCTCACCTAATGCATGTAAAATATTTTGCATAATTATTTGTGAGCAAAACTGGTACTTGATACCTAAAAAATTTCCAAAAATGTATGTATGCATGTATGTATGTTTAACTAGTTTTGCAGCTTAATGAAGGAGTTGTTTTATATTAGTGCTCTTAGGCTTGTTTTCCCCCCAGTATACGGGGGTTTGTCAGTCATTGCTGGGCATTAGAATGTGACAGGACGTCTGAGTTTGTCAGTGGTGGATACCTTCCCAAATATGGTTTAGTTGAGTATTATACGAGGTCTGTCCAAAAAGAAACCGAACTTATTAAAAAACAAATTTATTGTTTTACTTACAACTTAATCAGACTTGTCTCCTTCAAAGTGCTCCCCTCCACTGTTGATACAACTCTCCCAACGTTTTTTTCCAGTTCTGGAACGCATCCTGGAACGCGTTTTGAGGGATGGTGTGTAGGTCTTCTATCTCTTCTATCGTTTGAAATCAGCGACCTTTCAGGGTGGATTTCAACTTTGGGAACCAAAAAAGTCTGCAGGGGCCAAATCCGGAGAGTAGGGCGGCTGGGGGACGATAGTCGTCTCGTGCTTCGCCAAAAAGTCACGGATAAGGAGCGACGCGTGAGCAGGTGCAGCATCCAGGCCTTGTTTGTCCACGCCTCAGGCTTCTTCCTTCTCTCTGCTTCCCTCAAACGCTTCAGGACCTCCAAGTAAAACTCTTTATTGACTGTCTGATCACGTGGAACAAACTCATGATGAACGACGCCCTTCCACTCAAAAAAAGACGATCAACATCACCTCCACATTTGAGCGACTCTGACGTCCAGATTTGGGATCGTTTTCATTGGATGATCTTCCCCTTTTGAAACGCTGGTACCACACCTGACATTGCGTACAGCTCAAACAATCCTCCCCATAAGCCTGTCGCAACATTTGAAAAGTCTCCTTAAAAGTTTTTCCCAATTTGAAACAGAATTTCACGCAAACACGTTGCTCTTCAAGATCCTTCATTGTTCAACCTGCAACAAATCGCCAAGTGCACTAAACACACGTTCACTCTAGCATGTGTAGCTCGATGACTAATTGACGTGGCGTGATGCGACTAGTGTTAGACTAAAGGTCAAGGTCACCGCTCACAGTGCTCCCGTCGCAACACGCTGCGCCGGCTCGTTGGCGCGCTATTTAAAAAGTTCGGTTTCTTTTTGGACAGACTTCAGTGCTGCTCTATTATTGTGTATTGTGTGTATATTTCAATCAATTATTGTGTTGTAAGGTGGTTTATGGTTTATATACTGTGCACATATTAGTTGTTTATTAAGGATGGAAAACCAAGTGCAGTTCAACTTGTAAGGAGCCATTGCCTACGATGTTTTGTCCTATGCTAAATATTTTTAAAGCCATTAATTAGGTATATTATTTTTTATCTTGATTTAATTTATCAGTTAATTATGTGACCTGCACATTTGTTATGGTAAACTTTTATTATTAAATTTTATTACAAGTTTTTGTGGCGTATAATTCCAAACCTTCACTCCTGAACTGCTGTGATAAGTAAGAGGGCTGTGATTGAACCCATGACCCACAATTTCGTCCTTAATTGTGTTTGTAACTTTTGCATTGAACATTGTTGTCGTGTATTGAAATAACGTTAATTTTAAGTGATAAATACTAAGGCCTAAGTTGTGCTGAGGTGCCATTTTTTTTATGTTGTTGTTGTGCCATATGTGCCCTCATTATTATATTCATCTTTAACGTAATTCAAGTTGCTAAGTTATGGCATAACAAAAGTAAAAGATGGTACTAATTATAAAGTATTTTTTTCCTTATTTTCATAAGCAGCAGTAATCGGGAAACAAAATTTGTTCGGCGGCATTACGGTAAGTAAAACACTCTCCTAGAAGAGAGGAAAATTAATTCTGCATGTGGAATGGGTACGTGAATTGTCATACTATAGGCATGGTTAACCACCCGTTATAGCTACAGTATTTCAGTATAACCTTCAGTATGACTGGCCCTATACTTGACTCATCAAAACTCTTCTCTTCCACATTCTTCCTCCATTTTCACATGTCAATGCTATTTCCGGACGCCAGGTTAGTCACATTATGCAACAAAAGTTAAACAAACTTTCACAATGTTAAGAAACTTCTTTGACTGCACTCTAGATAATGACTTTTTTCTATACACCAGTGCTCTTGTTGTCACGTGTCCTCACCCAGATAAAAAATCTACAACTTCCCTACTTTACTGTTGTTAACAGTAAAATACCACTTAAATTTCTGTCAGCAGGAAAAAGAAAAAAATTTAAACTGTAGAGAGAAGCTCGAACATTAATACTCACGATAGACAACAGGGCCTGCACGACCGGTACGATTCCTGTTTAATGACAACCAATAACAGTATTGTTATAATGATTTCTTATTAACATTTCAAAATTCAGTCAATAATTTATACAAACATCCTGCCAGTCAACACATTACATCGTCCTACTTGTTGAGTATCGATATCACTGAAAACGCAAGGAGTAATGGTGGGAGGAAATGAAATTGACATGTCAAAAAAAAATTTCAAGAAAAAAATTAAACAACATTAACTTATTGAACGTACGCTAATAAAAACATACAATTCATTGTCCCGCTTGTTAACTTTTTCGTAGATGCATGTACAGTTGCGGACAAAATTCTCTGGACACTTGCAGTATCTGCCAAGTAAGTACCTGAGGATCATTAGGTGAGGGAGATCAGAATTTTAACGTCTTTTCCTAAATTTTTCTTTGCATTAAAAAGTGTTTCTTTTTTCATTTTGTGGGTCCGGCATAATGTAATGAAAAGCAACGTTACCGTATTAGATTTAAACCAATCATATCTATGACCCAGAATAGATGCATCTGTACATATAAACCAACACATTAAAGACGTCTCCCTCGACTAAATTTTCGATCCGCAAGTAAAAAAGGAAATTTATAGTTCAGGGAGTCCATTGGATTGCTTTTAGCGATCAAATGTAATCCATATATAAAATAAGATCAAGTTTTTCTCATTCATCACATTGGCAGCTAATATTTAATAGGCGATGAATTAAATTACGAATTTATTACCAGATTCTTCTCATGCTACATACAATAACGTTGACTATTTTTCTTGTACACTCAACCATTTCCTGCATTTCTTTTTAAGTTATTTTAAGAAAGATTCTCACTGGTTTCCTTTTGTTTCATCACAGGAACAACGAAACCTGGAAATGCGGCGTTACACGCGTCATATAGGGCAGACATGGGTTATGAACACCACTGAAGAAGCATGGGCAACCCGCAGCCTACATGCGGCCCAAACCACGTCTCTGTGTGGCCCACGGTGTGATCCAGAAATTCTATTTAATGTGGCCCGCGGTTCAGGTAGATGCAACCAGCTTATGGTGAGTAAAGCAATATTTATGAAAAGAATAATCTTCACACACAATTCATTCTCTTTCATCACCTAAGAGTAAGCAACTTCGAAAAGGTAACAATGAAATAGGTATAAATAGCCAACACTATAAACATTTTAATTTGTGAGAATTTACGGGCCAAGGTCGGCGTGGTCTGTGTGATGGATTAGCTGCTATGTAACAGTGGGTCACTTGGGAATTAGCTAAGGCTGGGTAAATCCAAGTGGGGTCACGGGCGGTGGTTACACGGGTCAAAAGTAAATGTCTCTTCCTTGATGACAGACTGTCTCTCTCCTTAGTACCTTATGCTTCATGCCTGGCTGTCTGTTCTATCTATGTATTCTTGTGTGATTTGGTCTCTCTCTCTCTCTCTCTCTCTCTCTCTCTCTATCTATCTATCTCTATCTATATATATATATATATATATATATATCTATATATATATATATATATATATATATATATATATATATAACGTATTCACAGATTGCTTCACTCATCTTCTTAAATGCCAAGAAACATTAACAGTTTACTTAAAAAAAAATTATGATAGATTTGTTTCATAAATGGGAAGAAGATTGTGATTGTAAACTAAAAATATCGCAAGGTGAACGTGACGATAAGCTGTTTCACTGCCCGTGCTAATACAATATTAACATTAATTTTGAGTTAGAGAGGATTAAATTTTGGTGGGTTGGCCCGCAGAAAAATACCTAAATCGTAATGCGGAAAGGTTACCCATGCCTGAGCTACTCCATAAGATATTTTAATGAAATGGCCGCTTCCTCTGACTACTGATTGTTAACCGACTGACGGATTGCTTAATTGACTGGCTAATCAACTGACGGATCATTTGATCTCCCCCCCCCCCCACCCCCCGGCCCACGCAGCTACCGTAGCGAGTGACCAACTTTTGGTAACTCTTGTGTCATTTGTTGATCGTCTCACCTTATTTTATGATTTTAGTTGGATTCTGTTGACGATTCAAATATATGGAAAAGCTTTTGGTGATAATGGCATAATCTAACAATCACACACATATGTTTACTGCACAGCAAGACAAGCTAAATATATTTGATATGTAACACGAAGTAAAATTCGAATTCAGAATAGTTGTTTATTTACAACGAATGGATATATCAGTAACAGTTTACCCGCGACTCCTGTAAGCACCATTGAATTTATTTAGAGACGATGGAGGAATAAAGACGCGACTTTCTTTAGCAAGCAAAAATATTGTGCACGGCAAAGATGTAGAAAAAATATATAATTACAGTATCAAAACAAAGAACAGTTAAAGAATATAAACGTCGCTTTACACCGCCTAGCGTTATGTTCCGAAACCCAGGATGAGGAATTGGGGTAAAATACCGCATCAGTGGCAGCGAAGCTTCGAATTTTTTTGTCTAAACCAACAAAATTAGTCTCTTTGTTTACCAACACACGGTGTGCACGCTTGTGTGTACTTTTCATACCATTCTCTATTCTAAGTCAGTCACTTAACAATATGATTAAGTGTAATTACTGAAAATCGTGGTTATTACAATGTTATTACTGCGTTTCAACAACTTAGGTCTTTAAGCGCATAAGAACATAAGAAAATAAGTAGTCTGCAATAGGCCAGTTGGCCTGTGCATGGCAGCTCCTGTCGAGTTACTACCACTCTCTATCATCCATGAATCTATCCAGCCTCCTTTTGAAACTTTCCAGCGTTCCAGCACTTACTACAAAGTTGCTAAGCTTGTTTCACTCGTCCACCACCCTATTTGTGAACCAGTTTCTTCCTATCCTGCTCGGATATTATAAGAACTTTATCTATATCCCCTTTATTGATTCCTTTCACCCACTTAAATACTTCTATCATATCTCCCCGCACTCTTCGTCTTTCTAGGGAATGCAAGTTTAGTTTCTTTAACCTATCCTGATATGGAAGGTTTCAAAGTCCCGGAATCATTTTCGTCATTCTTCGCTGCACCGACTCTAGTGAATTGATATCCATTCTACAATAAGGGCACCAGAACCGAACCGCATAATCGAGGTGCGTCCTGACTAGCGCAAGATATAGTTGCAATAATACCTCTGCACTCTTTTTACTTACACTTCTAGATATAAAACCCAATACTCTGTTTGCCTTATTTCGAAAATTAACGCACTGTTTTCTAGGCCGTAGGTCCGAGTTTACAAGTACCCCTAGGTCTCTTTCACAAAGTTAGTAATTCACTATTACATCAACAATTAAAAATATGAGAGATTACAAAATAATATTTAAAATGAGGTTATATTTTCCTCATAGTATGATTTTTAACAATCTGTAAATTATATGTCATTCATCTTGAACTAGAGTTCTCCGGCGTGACATCGCTAAAGGTTATCTTTAGTTACTGACGGATCCGTGGAGGGTGGCAGGGAGCTGGTTAGGTGGGCACCTTACCAACTCACAGTATTACAAATACTGATATATATTACTGTGTATTGTATGACCAATTAATAATAGTCATATATTCAGATGGTGTAGGGGTTTCGTGGACGCGCTGATGCAGGGGTGCAGTCATGATTGGGAATCATGTCAAAAATATATGGAGCTTTTATGCTAAGACATAGCATATATTTGCGTTATGATAACATTTTATGTATAATATTATGCGGTGAGAAGAACCGACATTTCATGGTTAGTACGAGATCCTTACTATTAAACACGACAGATGTTTAGCAGGAGCAGATCATTATAGGGAATACAGAAACAATATCAACACCTAAACACAGATCAATTTTCTGATGAAGAGTGAACGGCAGTGAATTATCAAGTTATCAAAAGAACTCTACAACAGGAGGCTACAATGTCAGAACACCTGCAGCAGTTCACGTATGGGGGAGAAAAACCGAAGCTCCCACAGGGGAGAAGAGCACGAGATATTAGCGAGGGGAAATTAGGTCGGTGGGGGATACCTGAGGTTTTAATGGAATGAGTTTACGTGACAACAATAACGATATCGAAGGCTGGGCGGCGGCCTCCACTTCCACACTCTGGCCTCGTCTCCAATTTTAACAAAACTATCTGTTAATAACATTCTAAATGCAATTCGAAAATATATTATCTGAAATCGAGAATGTAATAGCTGATCCAAATATTTTTAAAGAATTCTTTAAAGAGCACACGAATCCATTACAACTGGATACAGAGAAATCTCTTCCATCTTGATTTACAGTCTATATACTGCCGGTATTGTTCATAACACGTCTTCATTAAGCTACCATTCATAGAGCTTTTGTTTAAATTGTCCCTTAAGTATTTTCCAAACAATAAAAAAAAAAGTCATCAGAAGTTAACATATTTTCCCGACTGTGGTTCATGACATAACAAAATATCATAACTGCCAAAACTCAAAAGCAGAGCTATCAAACATAGGTTGCATGGATATATGAGCAATAGGGGTTGGGTGTAAATGGGATTGCCCAGTATGGGCCAATAGGCCCGCTGCAGTTTCCTCCATACTTATGTTCTTAACATTTACACCAAACTTCTGAAATTCCATAGAAAGTTGTTGAAAGGAGAGTATTCTACGAACGCGGACTTACACTGTGACAAGTTTCACAAGTCTTGATTACAGTCACATAATGCCAGCCATATGACCCTCCAATCACCAACACCACCTCACCTCCTCCCGGGACCTGGGCGATATAAACGTTTGAAAAAAATCATGTTGGGGAGTCTTACTTCAAACTATAAACTGAAAAAAATAATTTAGATCACATGAAGCCCTTTATTACAAATGTGTTATGCTACGGTGAGTAAATTAATGTTTCGATTAAATTTCAGAAAGCGCTATGGCAAAACAGTAAACCCTCGATAATTCGGTATTTGATAACTCGAAATTTCATATAAATCGGCATGGATATAATCCCGGAATGTATTAGTATAACTCTGGAAATGGCGAGATATATAAAATTATCTGGGAAACTCTCGGCATATCTGGCCACCTGCCATGCATCTGGCACCCACTATGATGCTTTATTCTTCGTCTGAAGTGCTGGGTGTTATTTTTTTTACATTTAGTAATTACATGTACATATATATATATATATATATATATATATATATATATATATATATATATATATATATATATATATATATATATATATAAGTAAATCACTGTAGGTGCGCGTGATCTAGGTATATGCTGATAACCACCAGGAAAGAAGAAAACACGAAGTTCCCAAGCGCTTTCGTGTAATTCACATCTTCAGGGGTGAGTACTGTACTCACCCCTGAAGATGTGAATTACACGAAAGCGCTTGGGAACTTCGTGTTTTCTTCTTTCCTGGTGGTTATCAGCATATATATATATATATATATATATATATGGGTCTATAAATTTAATTGTTGAATTTTTGTAGGAGGGAGAGGTGCCTCGATAAGTCGGAATTTGGGATAACTCGGCAAGGTCAGAGCCCCATATGTGCCGAGTTAACGAGGGTTTACTGTATACCGCAAGATGTCAGAAACTGTTCGGATCAGTCATATGTACTGTACAATACACTAGTAAACGACGACTTATATCAGAAAGGCCTAGTATTACCCTGTATGAAATACTTTTCATAAAGTTAAAGAAATACAATTAAAATATATTCCTGTTTGGCAGATTCTTTAGCTGTGTTTGAATTTTGCGCAAATCTTCAAAAATTTCGCTATACCTTTTCTCTTCAAACAAAAAGTAATGGGTTTAAATGACTCAAGTTCGATTCTAATTAGGAAATATATAAAAGCGGCATCGGAACGGTACCACACGATAAAGTTTAGCAGATACCGAATTCCTTGTGATTTAAGAAAGTAGCTGAGGTAGATAAACAACATCATGGTACAGAGAACTATTCCAAGTTTAAGGAGTACTTGTTAACCCCTTTAAGCTAAAGAACCTTTTCAAATGTAATAAATAAATAAATAAATATAATATATATATATATATATATATATATATATATATATATATATATATATATATATATATATATATATATATATGTGCAAGTAAATCACTGTAGGTGCGCGTGATCTAGGTATATGCTGATAACCACAAGGAAAGAAGAAAACACGAAGTTCCCAAGCGCTTTCGTGTAATTCACATCTTCAGGGGTGAGTACAGACTAAAGAGAAGTACAAAACAAGGTGTATATATACAGAGGAGGGTGAGACCAGGTCCACGATGGTCAGGTATTAGGTAATGACCCTACTAATCTTTAAATAGCACGGCAACGGTCGGTAGTCAGGTCAGAGGGTAAGGTGACCCAACCTTCTCACCAGGTCGCCACCAACACGAACTACATAATCAACATTCACCTTCCCCTAACTAAATGGCTACTCCAACTTAAGGGGAAATGAGGAGTGAGGGATGATAACACAGAGAGAGACGTTGAGAGGTGACCGGTTATGAAAAGGCTAGGGGAAGATGACAGGTATGAGGAAACCTAAGGGAGCGGTGATGGTGAGAGAGCATAAGGGGGGCAGGGGGGTGGAGGGGGTGCTGATCAGGGGCAGTATACTCAAAAGTATTTACGGGACTGTATCTCTTTGTTTACCCCATAACTGGAGTTTCAGTCTCCGATCGGTATACTCAAAACAAATACTTGTCAGTGGACTCTGTAAGCGAGTCCGTATTCGGGGCCGTAACTTACAGGACCTCCTTAGCTGCTGCAAAAGGCTCAACCCGGGTATAATAAGTTGCTATTTCCCGGTTGCATAAAAAAAATAATATAATTTGTGTTGTTATAAAGCTTGTTAGACTCGTTTTATCATCGAATAATGAAGAAAACTTTTTGTACATCAACTTACTAAAATATGATAATACAGTTTATCTTTCAAGTTTATTATTTTATGATAAGAAGAGGCTTGAGTGTGTTTAAATTTGTCGTGGAATCGAAGCGACGCATCTTTTGTCTTCTTACAACTTTTCAAGTAATTTGTACTAAAATAGAAGATTTGTATTGTCCAAAAATATCTTTTGATGTCTGCGTAAACTTGCAGATAGCCCTTATTAATGTGGTACAGCCGTATATATCCGTCAGTAATGAAAGCGAAATACGAGGTCAAGTGAACATTGTTGCCTCGACTCCGCCTTTTTGCATATTCAACCAATAGCCTATGTCTTGGTATGGCTAGGACCAAGTTATAACAAGCTATTCTGCCAAGTATCCAAGAAGTACCCATGACTCATAGGTAAATAATATCTAGCCCAATCCAATTTCATCAAACCTAATAAAAACAATTAAAAATTAAGTGGCATAGCATTTTTCTTTCTTGGAAAAAGAATTAAAGGTTTTTTATCCAACACATTCAGTGGTGATATTTTTTGCAACAAAACTAGTGAAATGTATCTTACCCTAACAAAACCTAACCTAACCTAGTCTTACCTTACCTTCTCTAACCTAACGTTAACCTACCTAACCTAACCTAAGAAAGCCGCACAGCACATAACTAACAATTAAATTCTATAGAAAAATTTCAATTTTTTCTTAAATACATTTGCAGAAATAACAAACTTTTTACAATCATTTCTCCAACATATCTATAAATCTATTGATGATATATAAACGTAACTTAGGATGCCACTATTATGCATTTTAACCTTTGATTGTCTCTGCAAATGGATTATAAAAAAGGAAATGTTAGGTTAGGTTAGGTAAGGTTCGGTAAAGTAAATTTAGGTTAGGTTAGGTAAGGCATGTTAAGGTTAGGATACGTTAGATAAATGTTATGTTAGGTTAGTTTAAGTAAGGTTAGGTTCGGTAAGGATTAGGTTAAGTAAAGGTTTGGTTAGGTAAAGGTTAGGTTAGGCATAGTTAGGTTAAGTTAGGTTGGGTTGTTAGGTTAAGTAAAGTTAGGTTAGGTAAGGTTAGGTTAGGTAAAGATTAGGTTAGGTAAAGGTTAGGTGAGGTAAAGGTTAGGTTAGGTAAAGGTTGGGTTAGGTAAAGGTTGGGTTAAGTAAAGGTTGGGTTAGGTAAAGGTTAGGTGAGGTAAAGGTTGGGTTAAGTAAAGGTTGGGTTAAGTAAAGGTTAGGTGAGGTAAAGGTTAGGTTAAGTAAAGGTTGGGTTAAGTAAAGGTTAGGTGAGGTAAAGGTTGGGTTAAGTAAAGGTTGGGTTAAGTAAAGGTTGGGTGAGGTAAAGGTTAGGTTAGGTAAAGGTTGGGTTAGGTAAAGGTTGGGTTAAGTAAAGGTTGGGTTAAGTAAAGGTTAGGTGAGGTAAAGGTTAGGTTAAGTAAAGGTTAGGTGAGGTAAAGGTTGGGTTAAGTAAAGGTTGGGTGAGGTAAAGGTTAGGTGAGGTAAAGGTTGGGTTAGGTAAAGGTTAGGTGAGGTAAAGGTTGGGTTAGGTAAAGGTTAGGTTAGGTAAAGGTTAGGTTAAGTAAAGGTTAGGTGAGGTAAAGGTTGGGTTAAGTAAAGGTTGGGTGAGGTAAAGGTTAGGTGAGGTAAAGGTTAGGTTAGGTAAAGGTTGGGTTAAGTAAAGGTTAGGTGAGGTAAAGGTTAGGTTAGGGTAAGTTACATTTCACTAATTTTGCGGTAAAAAAAAGGAGCGTATATCCGAGTTAAAATTCAGCACGACACCCATTAAGAAACACTAGGCACTCATTTCTTTCTTTTACACTACTGCTTAGGTTCTTTTACATAGTACAATGAACGCCTTTCATGGCCAACTGACCGACGAACTGAGATGCTATACTGGTCCGCACGGTTTAAGCAGCCGAAGTACAAACGGTGAATCTTTTTTGTTTTTATTAATACAGACCACATTGTGAAAAACCTTTCAACAAAGTCATATGTTACGTCTACCCTCACACTGTGACTCACAACTTGGAAATTTACCTTCAACGAGTAATAATTCATTGACTCAACCTCGGGTAGAAATAAAGTGTTGTTCACCTCTGGGCAGTAAAAACCAGGCAGCTGTGTAAATCATCGTGCTGTCCCTCCTGACGAACATGGCCAGGTATGGCGCCCAACACCTGCCAACACACCCATACACCATGACGTCAATCTCTCACGACAGCCTGCCTGAGTTTTAATGTTCCAATATTGGCTCATGTTCTCACCAAATAGAACGCGGATGCGTTTCTGCCGAATGCACCTCACTTCCCTAGTCAAGAAATTATAATAATTTTATTTATGCCGGCTTTCTGTGCAGGGGTAGCCTTCAAACATCTCTATTGACAGTTTTATCATTTATTGTCCGTTACATTATCTTCATGTTCTAGAAGGTTCTCGCCATAAAAAAAAATTATGTGCTGTAGTCTCCGGATACTAATCAATTACCTACATCCCTTAACATAAGTGTTTCGACAATTTTCGTTATAACGATTTTCTCCGTTGTGGTAAATGTCTCACGTCACAAACCTTTTAGCAATATGAAGGGTCTATAACATTAGGTCATGTAACAGTGTGAAAGAAAAATGAGGACCCCCACAAATGCTCCAATTAACAACTGAGATACCGAGCACCGTGAAGACACATATACTAAAGTAGTTTGTTCAACTCACACCAATCTACAGTCTAGTCACTCATGTCCGGCTAATGCTTCCTTAAAGAATATAGTTTTATTACACCCATAAAAACAATCATATCGGTGGCTTTGCTTACTGAGCACCAACACGATGTAAATTTCTAATGACTCAATAAGGTAGTAAAAGAAATATCACTCGTATGACACAGGCACATAAGCAATCAAACGTGAATTTTTTTTTCATTAAGCTTTGTTGATCTTGGTGACCGTGATTGTGATTTGCAGGCAAGGAAGTCATCGGTGATGTAAAGAGGGGTCAAAGAAAAGTGTATCTGGTTATCTCAAAGGAGCCAAATTCTCACTCACCTGCTGTATATGTTGAAAAATATCGAACCACCATCAATTCCGTGTTCCACTCATTATGATTTCAAAGAGTTGATGGAATCCACAGAACGAGAAATATTTAAGCCTAAATATTCAGCTAAAGCTCTGTCAGTTAGAGTACCAAGTAGGTCACAATACACCAAATGATGGTGAGGTTGCCACAACAACCTCATTAACAAAACAGGTATGTTAAGTTAGGGACACGAACACTGAAACTCTAACATTAAACGTTGCAACAACTAAATGAAGTTGCGAAAAGAGCATGAGTCGGATGTACGACACTAACAAGCAACATAATGATGAAACATGCACAATGATGATGTAACAACAAAGACAATGAGGATGCAATCACAAGCATGGCAGCATTATAAAAACAAGAATGATGCTGATGTAACAACAAGAACACTGAGGATGCAACGAGTGGTCGGTATATAACTTATGTAAGTTGATGCTGCAAAAGGAAATTAAAGATACAACAATTAGCATGATGAGCATGAAATATAAAAGTATGATTAGACTAAAACGACAATTGTGTATGCAATCCCAATGAGCTTCCCCGACCATGACAAAAATAAACGAATTTCGGCAAGTGCATAAATATATACTGTACGTCCTATATGTTGGCTTCAATGTCTCCCACAATTTTAGTTATTGGGCAGGAGCCACTTGCTAATAGCCAGATGGACAAACAAACACCGCTTACCCATATACCCCATAACCTTTAGGTCGGAGTATGAAAAAAGGTCCACTGGCATACAAAAGAAGTTGTATTCTACCAAAATGACGTGAAATACATAACAACACTCTGTAGACAACGTCAGCACTTCAGTCAACGAAGTTTAATCATCACTAGTACAGTAGTACAATGAAAGTCAAGACTAAAGACAAAAATATTTTGAAAACGAAAATATTAATACTAAAACACAAATAAAATGTTTCCAAGTATTTGAAATTTATTGTTAGAAGGTTAAAGAAAACAATACGCGATCAAAACACAATATAATCTGGCCACAAGATGGTGTTTATAAAACAACCACAAGATGGTAACTAATATAACAACCACAAGATGGTGACAATAATTAAACAACCACAAAATGGTGACAATAATAAACCAGCCACAAAATGGTGACAATAATTAAACAACCACAAAATGGTGAATATAATTAAACAACCACAAAATGGTGACAATAATAAACCAGCCACAAAATGGTGACAATAATTAAACAACCACAAAATGGTGAGTATAATTAAACAACCACAAAATGGTGACAATAATAAACCAGCCACAAAATGGTGACAATAATTAAACAACCACAAAATGGTGACAATAATTAAACAACCACAAAATGGTGAATATAATTAAACAACCACAAAATGGTGACAATAATAAACCAGCCACAAAATGGTGACAATAATTAAACAACCACAAAATGGTGAATATAATTAAACAACCACAAAATGGTGACAATAATAAACCAGCCACAAAATGGTGACAATAATTAAACAACCACAAAATGGTGAATATAATTAAACAACCACAAAATGGTGACAATAATTAAACAACCACAAAATGGTGACAACAATTAAACAACCACAAAATGGTGAATATAATTAAACAACCACAAAATGGCGACAATAATAAAACAACCACAAAATTGTGACAATAATAAAACAATCACGAGATGGTGACAATAATTAAACAACCACAAGATGGTGACAATAATTAAACAACCACAAAATGGTGACAATAATAAACCAGCCACAAAATGGTGACAACAATTAAACAACCACAAAATGGTGAATATAATTAAACAACCACAAAATGGTGACAATAATTAAACAACCACAAAATGGTGAATATAATTAAATAACCACAAAATGGTGACAATAATAAACCAGCCACAAAATGGTGACAATAATTAAACAACCACAAAATGGTGACAATAATTAAACAACCACAAGATGGTGATAATAATTAAACAACCACAAAATGGTGACAATAATTAAACAACCACAAAATGGTGAATATAATTAAACAACCACAAAATTGTGACAATAATAAAACAACCACAAGATGGTGGCAATAATTAAATACACCACAAAATGGCGACAATAATAAAACAATCACGAGATGGTGACTAATAAAACAACTACTAAGACAGTGACAATAATAAAACAATCACGAGATGGTGACTAATAAAACAACCACTAAGACAGTGACAATAATAAAACAACCACAAGATGGTGACAATAATTAAACAACCACAAGAGGCTGACGATGAGTTAACTACAAGATGATGAGAGTATTAGAATATAAATAAATACAATACTAGTTATACAGGGTTACATACTAGAATAGAACCAAAAATACTTAGTCGAATAAGAAATGTTTAATACAACTCACAGAAAACTATAAATAAGCAATACTGTTCTGAGAATTTCACCACAAGATGTTGATAATATAACCCACAAATATAGAAAATAACAATATAGAATATAACCCGAATACTGTACTGTAGTTTCGTAACGTCGGGAAAAAATATGCAATCACATAACAGGTAGATATCAATGAATAATACAAATGTATTAACAGTAAGTTATTGATCCTTACGACATTGTTAACGAAGATAAGTGGTATAGAGTCTTATAGACTAGTATATACTGATGCTATGGCTTACACTAGTGGTTCCCAATTAGTTTTAGCCATTACTCCAAAGCAAGTGTGACAACATTACTCATTACCCCGGCATAGGTTTGTCAACTGTTTTTCTCCATACTGTTTTTGGTCAAGGTCACTTTCTTCATTATCATGAATTGCATTTTTGAAAGTAAACCTTTCTATTTAGTTTCATCTCTCCTTCATTGTTAAATGAGTATTATACAGTAATTACAATACTGAATATGAAATACAAGTCATTGAACTGACAAGAATTTTCACTAATGAGCAAACTGGCACTTTCGGTTGGTGACCATTTCTTGAATAAGTGTGGATAACTTTATCAAGGGACATTTTATATCACTTTTAGGGTTCTGTCTGTGTCTATCTACGGATACTACGCGGTGTCTGACACAGGGATGCCAGATGCTCCTCCCAAAAACAGGACAACCTCCCCGTAAAAAGGGGGCGTTTAAGGGAAAAAATGACAACTACCAGCACAAGTTTGTGAAAGCAATGAAAAAGAGACCCCATATGTTAGTTTTGGTTGCACAGGTTTTACAGTCAAAATGTAACTTACATGAAATTTTAAAATTTAATGGACAAAATTTCATCGAAGGAAGTTGCCTCCCTTTCTCCATCACTTCCGGTAATAGTGCAGGTTGAACTGGAAGTACTAGGTTGCTGGCTACCTTCCCCTTGGTCGATTTATTTTTTCCTTGCTGTACATTTGACCTGAGAAGAGTGCTAGCATTTTTTCAGTAACTCCAAATTTCTGGCAACAGCTGTCCTTATTGTCCAAGTGTGCTCTCACTCGTAAAATGGCCTCTAAAGTATCTGGGCTTAACTTGTGTCTTGCCTTGGACTTCACATTCGTTACATGCGGAAACACTCGTTCAACAAATGCGGTACTCAAAGGAATACAATAAGAGTTCAGAGCAATGGCAGCTAGCTCTTTGTAACACTTTTCCGCAGCTGCATTTACATAATTAAAAACCACTGTCCAGAACTGAACAGGGTCTGTTGGTATTTCTGAGTTAGGGAACTCCTCTTTCCAATTACTTTTCATAGAGATGCGTTCATACTGGTCTGCTACTTGACTAAATGAATGGATTAACTTTATCCACGAGGCACTGCGCATGGATGTCTTTCGCTGTAGCTGCTATTTCCCGGCTAACACTGAAGTGACTGGAGTAAATCGGAGGGACTTCGCTTGGACACTGCTGAGATCTGAACGCGTACAATACAGAACCGTCATCTATCGGGAGAAGAGGGGAGGGAAGGGGAGGGGCTGGAAAGTCGGTCGGTACTGGCAAATCTGGCCCATACGACGCGTTTTACTAAACGGCGCTCATCTTTTGGGGAGAGGAGAGAGTGCATGAACGTATGTTGGACGTGTGGATTCAGTACAGGTCGTCACAAACAGGCGTTACAAAAGTGATACGGACAACAGGATATTACTTAGTAAAGTATTATGCTTTATGTTACATTAAGGAAGCTCAAAAAGGACAGAAAAGGTCAATTTGGGCTGTCTTTTTTAATTACCAAAATGTAGGACAAGCAAGTCTCAAAAGGAACAGATTGTCCTTTAAAGGATAAACTGACATGAATTACTAGTGGCTGTGAATGGAATCAAGAAGCAGGAAAAATATGACTGTATCTCATGGGTTGGCGTTACCCCCGAAAAATGTCAAATTATCCCCTAGTGGCTAAATTACTGGTCAAGCAAAATAGCCTGACTGGCTGTTCTGGGCTATTTTGCCGGTCCATTGTACAGTATATGTAATAGAATTAATGATAAAATAGTAGGCAAAGAAAAACATAACTCATGATGATAGTTATGTACCCCCCAAATATATTTTTTAGATTTATATATTACGTTTCAAGTATATATAATGCATAAAATCATACGGTATCAGCACTTAATTAAATCTATTGCACTAAAATAAATAAACACAATAAAATAACATTTAGACAAGTTAAAATCCGTTTTATTAACATTCCATTAAGTACTTTTATTATTAAAATCAGTTTGAGTACTCTCTCATATTTTGGGTAGTTCTTCAATAATAAATAAATAAAATAAATAAATATTGAAGTGATAACCGTGGTAACATTCTGAGATGTTCTTATTACCACCATGCTATTGTACTATTCCAGATGTTACCAAATGTTACATAATACTTCCTTGAGATAAATGTATAGTATATATCAGGTGCCTATAGTAGAGCTCAGGTTTTCAACTGGTTCAGCTATGTTAATATTGTTATTATTATCCACTCAGTATCTGTGTTTTTTCTGGATAAATAAACTGTTTCAATTTAATTCAATTCAATTCAATCCAACTGTTAGATAGGGAGGAATCAAAGACATTTCGTCTTATTAACTCTCCTTCTTTAGTTGATAATCTTTCTTCCCTTTCTCTTCGCCGCAATGTTCCTTCACTCTCTTTCTTTTACAAGTACTTTAACGGGCAATGTTCGGTGGATTTGGCATCCTGTGTACCGCCGGCAAGGCCGTGGGCTCGTAACACTCGTCTTACCCGCGGTGCCCACCGTTTCTGTGTGGAAGACGGTCACACATAGGTAGCAAGTAGTAGGCAGCTACCAAACAGAGAGGTACTACCGCCTGGGAAGATATTGGAAGCATAATGTGTTGTCTATGGTAGACCCTGCTGCCATATGGCATCACGAAAATTGTGACCAAATCCCAGGTTGCTGATCTGACTTTCTGCCTCATTTACACACAATTGTAGGGTCTCAATTGTCTCTTATTATTGACAACACAACATACATACAGTATATTGTTTCTCTTTTTTTTTGTATTTCTTTATTATTATTATTGTTACAGTGTTTTTATTATCATTATTATTTTTTTTCAACTTTGTATTTTTTTACTATAAATTTTATTTACTATAAATTATAATTATTATTATTATTATTATTATTATTATTATTATTATTATTATCATTATTATTATTATTATTATTATTATTATTATATTTTCGCCCCCCAGGCCCCGATGTGGGTCAGTGACCTCTGTCCGAGTGGGCTAATCCCCGTAAAAAAAAAGAAAAACGCAAGAATACATCCTTCTTTCCCCATACAGCCAAACTGTGGAATGATCTGCCTCCTTCTGTGTTTCCATAGTCATACAATCTGTCTCACTTCCGACATCTTCGTGGTGTAGATTAATATAGTGTTTTCTTTTCTATTTTTAATTTATTTTTACT
The DNA here is from genome assembly GCA_958450375.1 of Homarus gammarus. Classification (NCBI taxonomy): domain Eukaryota; kingdom Metazoa; phylum Arthropoda; class Malacostraca; order Decapoda; family Nephropidae; genus Homarus; species Homarus gammarus. The sequence goes on along the minus strand of CAUDMG010001725.1, from coordinate 1,417,895 downwards.
CTTATTTCTCCACCCCGTAGGCCCCGCTGTGGGTCGATGACCTGTGACCGTGTGGGCTATTCCCGTAAAAAAAAAAAAAAATACAGCAAAACTGTCCCTGCATATCCAAAACTTTCTTTATGCCTTGGCCCTTTTCCATTGCATATTTGATAAACCTACTGAAGGCAGCAGTCACAAGCCAAAGAATCATCGGAGTACAAGTCCTGTTTACAAAGTTTACACAACTGCTAGGGAGCAGATTTCAGGGGCTCATGCAGCTGCACAAGCATCATTATCAAAGTAACTGCGGATTTTCTGAATGGAAATATTCTCATCGAGGTTTGCTGTTGGGAACTTACAGGGGATCTGCTCAACACAATCCGAAGACAAATGCTGGCCTTTCAGGTGTGGTAATGTTATGAATGTCCTTCGTTATGAGTGATTTGCCAGTGCTCTTTGACAAATGTTGACGCAACAGTTTTCTGTTGGAACTCCCTTTGAGCATCTCAGTTGCCTTCTCCTTGTCAGACTGGTCTAGTCGGTGTTGTGTTAGCAGGAGGTTGTGATGACTAGACGCTGTCCATCATCACTAAATCATAGTTTGGGATGATATGGGCAGTCTACCTTAAATGTTGATGTGTTGGAACGCTGACCAGTAGATTTATTATAGTGCTTCTTGCCTCCATAGACACCAGAGTACCACAGCTCATGATATTTGATGTCTGGGTTGAAGTTGCGATTTGGCATCTTCTTCTGAGCTGTGGCAATAGGTCTGCTGTCCCCTTTTCCATAGTTGCATATAGTTAGCACTTTGATAAATCTTGAGTTTATCTTCTAGTTCGGCGAAAGAGCTGAAATGGTCACCAACTCTTAGATTCATAGTGGTACAGTCAGAAACCATAGTTTCAACAGGTAAACAAATGAAAACTGTTCGAACGATTCGAACCAGCTTCATGCCAGCTAGCTGAAACCATTTTAGTGAAATTTATTTAAAAACGTGCTGAAAGCTTATGATTTTATGCACTGTGTTATGCATAGGCTACTGTACTGATATAATGTATAAATCTAAAAAATACATAATTATCATGTCATGTTTTCCTTTGCATACTTCAATGCATACTGTTATATCATTACTTCCACCACATAAACAATGGACCAGCAAAATAGCCCAAAGCAGCCTATCAAATTACATTGCAGTGGCCGGTAATTTAGCCTGTCAGGCTATTTTGCCGTGCTAGATTGACGATGACTACTTATAGATGTTTTGAGAATAACGTAGTCTAGAAAAGAGAGTAATGTTCATAATTCTAAAAGGCACAAATCATGTGGTTTTATAAATTCTTATATTTAGAATTTTGCAATACAGTAATAGACTCGTTATCTAGCTTTATTATAAGGAAAGTGGTAATACGTGGTATATCTAATAGTTATTACCACTCGAAGGTCAATATGTCCATATACTTCACAACATCACCCTTAATGCTGGCCCCACTGCCCGCCCACACATTGATATTCACACGCCACGTCATGGTGTGGGTGTCTCATTAGCGGCCGACTCGTGGAGGCTTATGGTTGAAGGTCGTACGTCCGCCTCCATATTAGAATGATTTTAACTGCTGCATCCATGAAACTGAAGTTAGATATGAAATAAGCAGCTGTCAACTAAAATGCATTTTTTTTTTTTCACAAATCGATTTCTGTGGAATACTGCACTGAGTTATACAAACACAGCCTAGGAAACATGATTGGTAGGCACAATTATCAAGTATATATATCTAGTACAGTGGTACACTTATATTCATAAGTAGTAAGAGTCAGTAAAAAAAAAACTGCGTAGACCGAGGAGTCAGAAAAAGCAAGACTGGCCTCAACAACAGGTGTAGTGGTTCCCGGCCAAGATGTCTCAGCCATGTATTTTTAAGTGGTCGTCTAACCATCCATAACCTCTCCCCCACTCGCCCCCCCCCCCCCCCCCAGCTGGAACTTAATATGTACAGTATATCGCGCTGGTAAATAATTTATAAATGTATTAATTATTAGAATTGTATTTACATAAATAAAAAATCTTTAGAATATTATCACTTAATGTTAACTATAATTACGAAAACTAAGAGTCACGTCAAAGGTGGTGTAGTGGACTTCTCCCCTACAACTGCCTAACTGCGTAGCCACGCCACCACCTGTTACCGCCTTCCCTAGCAACCAAGCGTATCCGCATTCCATTGCCCGCCGTATCTTAGCAACGGAACTAGTCACCGGCTACTTCTCGGGTTTTTCCACCATGACTCATAGCCGCTGCTGGGTGTATATAAGCTCTGTCTCTCCATTGAGATGCAGTCAGACCAATCTTCTTGAACAAGCAACACCTCCTCCTCTGCCGCTGCCTGGCGACCCTCGCCTCTCCTCCGCCTGCCTGGCGGTCCTCGCTCCCGCCAGCGAGCATGTCCTTCTCTGAGCTTCCTCACCAACCAACTCTGATTCTGACCAATCTTCTTGAACAAGCAACATCTCCTCCAGCAAGCTCCACACTGTTAACATTTCATTCAACCAGGAGGCCAGCAACAGGCAACATCTTCTCTAACGGAGCTCCTGCACACATACCTCCTTAGACAAGCTACTCACCGCACGTCTCTACCAAGCAGCCCCTCACCACACAGCACCTCCAGCACCAGACTGTCTATCATATAACTTATATATTATACAAGAAAACCACATTAGAGTTTCCTTCCATCCTGAGTGCTAGACAACTTTAATATCTCGATACCCCTACAGTGGGACATTAGTTGCATATAAAGTATTTGCATAGACGGTATTTGTTACCACAAAAATCTTGGTTGTAGAGGTTATTAAGTGTAAAACTACTAGTGAGAGTATTTATGATGTGGATTTGCCTAAGTTACTGAGAATTTTCAAGTACTAACCAAGGACTATTGGGGCTGATGGGGTGATGGCTAGAATGAAGTACTGTACAGTCGTCTATTATTGAATACCAGCCGACAAGGAACAGTGAGCAAGTCACTAAGATGGCGAGTACACTTACTTCATCACCCACAGGGTACTTGATCATTTTCTACTCCCATTACATGTTTAAATCGGACTAATTAATATTTATCTTGAAAGTATTACCAGAATGATTTAATACCATAAATAAACCCATAAATTATTAAACTTAAAAAGTAAATAATGTCTTTACGACACAGTCCAGAAGTACGAAATGAGCTTGAGTAGACTGTTCTATATCCAGTTATTACCAGTTATTATCTACGAGTAAAAACACTAACCGTTTCTTAACTCCCAAACTTTGGCTTTCCTGATTTCGTCAAGTACCGATAAAAATGGTAGCTACATTACAACTCCCAGCCTACATGAAAATAAGAGTGTAAATATTCTGCTGTTAATTTGCAAGGAAAATTTCAATTTCTTGGGAATTAGAAAGACCGTTGGTGCCATGGAGGTACTCCATGGTCGGTGCGCACAAGTGACGGTGAGCTTCAGTCTGAGGTGGATGAACCCTGTCAGCAACACTACTGGACAAGCAGCTCACCCCTGATCCATGTTGGACTTATCACGGCTGGCAGACTCTGGCAAGGTCCTCACCGCCCCAGCGACGTCCACAATCTTATTCCACACCGACGCCCTACAGCTATTCTTAAATTGCTCGGCAATAAAACCTTCAAAAATAATGAATTTACAGTCGTAATACAAGCCCCATCACCAACATCACTCACGAGATTAACATTACTCTTTATACCACATTCACAGCTCTAACAAGAAAATTACACCGAGACTATGAATTAAACACATGGGTGTTCAAAGAAATGATGAAACCATGTAACCAAGCAAACAAAATATAAACTGTACATTTACGTGGACAAAACCCCCAACCTTACATCTGTAAAGATGCAATTTCGTGGCCTAACTTATTCCCTACAGATATATTTGTTTTATATTACCTTATAGAAAAAGTTGTCTTTTGTCAATTAACTCCTTTTTTAGGTTAAGTTTAGGTTCGGTTCTATGAGTTCATTTTCACTTGCTGGTTCACGGTCGGGTACTCGCCCTGATCAACCGTAAGGAATGGCTACCTAACTTTAAGTTGAGATGAGGAAACGAAAGCAATCGAGTCCAGCGCCAGCACACGGCCTACTTGCATTGCATCCCCACTGCCCCTAACGGGGCCCCGTCAGGTCAATGAGATTCACTTTCAACTTTCGAGTTTCGTTGTAACCAAATATAACCTACAGTAATATCCCAGAATCCTAAAAACTCAAAATTTAAATTTTTAATTTTCGATCCCAGCAAGTTCTAATTAGGTAATATACAAACTTTATTCTTCAAATCAATATAATAAAAATCCTAAATTATAGACGCAGAAGGAGAGTTGGCTACTACCAGATAGGTTAATAAATAGGTTAGGTTTACGTCGACATTTTTGGTCACCATTACAAAACTTCTGATAAGGTAAAAATACTAACAGCGACAGCTGGGAAGTCGACAGTTAAAATAGAATAAATAGACTATTTCAGAGAACTTAATCTACAAAAATGACCATTGTAGTTTCCGAACGAAGAGCTTTATATATTGAAAGCTTTTGACGGGGCTTTACACCCATGGTCGTTTCGATGAGATTGTACTACTGGGAGCAACACATAATACAATAACAGTACTGTACAAATCGACAAGAAACTGAAAGATAAACGATTTTTGTGGTTTTACTAGCAAGTGGTTGGCGGCGATATTATACCAACTTTTAAATATTTAATTTGACTAAAGTAAAGTTAGCTCCCACTTTGACGAATAGTTTTAGGCAAATAACGAAGACGTTATTTGCACTCCAACCTCCTCATCAAGGAAGTCGGGTGCAGATAGTGAAACTTAGCTGCACCCGAGGTGTATCATAGCGAAATTCGGGTGCAAATTACTACACCTATTTACAACCGATATTACCAAATCATATCCAATGAAAGAATGGTGAAAAAAAGAAGTGTGTAACTATTCAAATTAGAGTAAAAAATACAGATGAATTTTTTTGCGGCGACTTTCTGTATTCGTCATTAATGTTTACAATGTAATTGTTAAAGTTAGGATCGTCTTATACATTATCTACTTTATTTTCGTATGCTTTTGATATCTGGTACAAAATCTAACCTAACGTAAACTAATTCTCTAGAGTAGTCTAGAGTAAGCAGAATGAACTTTTATACCTGGTACCGAACCAACCTAACTAACGAAACCTACATAACCTTACTAGTTATTGATTTATTTAAGACATAGTTAAACTGTTATCTACAGCCGAGTTTTTCAGTGCAAAATTCGTATAATATTCGATAATAGTGTTGGAATCTCGGGTTCAAATAATAGTTTAACTATTTGCACTCGATTCTCGTCAAGGGAATCGGTTTGTCAAAGCGATAATCGGGTGCAAATACCGAAATCATTATTTGTACTATCGGGTGCATACACCCTGACCTTGTAGTCCCGCAACCGGCCGAGGCCCATTACTATGCCCACCTTGTCCCAACGTGTCGTCGTCGGGTCCTGGACGCGGACAAGGGTGCCAATCTCCAGCGGCTGAAGAGGGCGGGCACGGTCGTCATACTGAGCCTTAGCGTCCTGGGCACGTGAAGCGGCACGGCGGTCGCAGCTCTCGGCTCTGGTCTGCCACTCCTTCGCAAAGGCCTTGGCGTGTGCAGGAACGCAAGAGCGGAGAGGGTGACCAGACAGGATCTGGGCAGGGGAGCGCCCTGTGTGGGTGGGAGTATTACGTAACTCCAGGAGTCCTTTGTCAAACGCCTCACAGTCTATGTTGCCTGAAGGGACCACCTTGAGGATGAAGTGCTTAACTGTCTTGACCACAGCCTCAGCATGGCCGTTTGACTGTGGGTAGTGGGGTGTTGACACGATGTGACGGACTCCCCAACGCGCCAGGAATCCTGTGAAGTCCCGGCTGGTGAACCGTGGCCCACCGTCCGTCCGCAGACGTACGGGCACGGCCAGGACACGAAAGAGGTGCCGGAAGTGGCGAATGGTGGCCGCGGACGTCGTGTCCGAGCCACAGATTACCACCACAGGCCAGCCAAAGAGTCGATCGGCGACAACTAGGAAATGTTTCCCAGCTGTGCTGAAGAAATCAGCCGACACGGACTCGAAGGGCCTGGTGGGTTCGTCGTCGCACAAGAGGGGCTCCTGCTGTTGACTGGGTTGCATGATCTGGCACGGCTCACAGGCACGGACCGTATTGACGATATCCGCGTCAATGCAGGGCCAGTACACAGCCTGCCTTGCGCGGCGCTTGGTGGCCTCTGTTCCACGATGGCTGTCGTGTAAATGGGCCAGAACGCGAAGACGGAGAGCTGCAGGGACGACCACACGGGCACCATACAGGACGAGGTCCCCCATCTGCGTAGAGGTCCTCACGTATCTTCCAATACGGGCGTAGGGCGTTGTGGAGGTCAAAACGGTCGCGAGGGAACCCAGTCCTCACACTCTCCAAGAGCTGAGTGTAGGAGGGGTCGTCGCGTGCCGCGGTCCGTAGTTCCTCAAGGGCCAGATCGCTGTCGGGTGGCGACACTGAGGCCTGGGTGCTGGCGAGGGACTGTACGGCCTGCAAAGTGACGATATTGCTGACGGAGAAACCGGCCTCGGTTCTGAGCATCTCGTCTTCAGGTGTAGGGCGGCTGACTCGGGAGCGGGAGAGGGCATCCGGGATGCACAACTCCTTACCTGCGCGTCAAGCCGCGGTGAAGACGAAGGCCAAAATCTTCTCCTTCAGGTGCTGGAGGCGGGGATTCTCGATGGCGTCCAGCGAATAGTGATTACGAATGGGGACCAAGGGCCTGTGGTCTGTGATGAGGTCGAAGTGCTGTAGGCCAATCAAGTAAAATTTGCACTTCGATAAGGCCCATACCACTGCCAGCAGCTCCAGCTCGATGGTAGCGTAGCGAGACTCAGCATCGGTGAGGAAGCGAGAGCCACACTGTACGAGCCGGTACTTTCCTCCACCGTGATCCTGGAGAAGGGCGTAACCAACCCCGTACAGGCGCGAGGCGTCTGTTTGGAGGACGGTGTGGAGCGCTGGGTCGAAAGTAGCGAGGATAGGTGGACTTGACAGGGCCTCCTTCACCTTATGAAAGGCGAGGTCGTGGTCAGGGGTCCACGTGAGAGTCCTCTTGGGGCTCATCAGGGGGCGGAAAGGCCCGGCAGCGGCGGAGACGTCAGGAGAAAATTCTGCCAGCTGGTTCACCAGGCCCATGAAAGACCTGAGATCCGTAAGGTTGGCAGGTTTTACAAAGTCCGCTATGGCGCGAACTTTCTCCGGGTCCGCAGCAATGCCATCCCTCGAGAGTCGGTAGCCGCAGAAAGACACTGCAGGTGCGGCCAAGACGAACTTCTCGGCATTCAGAGTGATGCCGTGCGTCCTACACCTGGTCAGTACCTCGTCGATGCGGCGAAGATGCGTCAGGTAGTCGTCATCGTAGAGGAGAACGTCATCCACTACCTTCACGCAGTTGGTCACGCCTTGAAGTGCCATGTCACCACGGAGACAGAAGGCGTCCCCTGTAGCAGCGAATCCCATAGGGCCACGGCAGTCGCGGAAGCGTCTGTAAGGCGTGATGAAAGTGGTCAGTGGCTGATCCTCCTTCTTCAGTGGGAGCTGCCAGTAACCACAGAGGTCGTCCATTGTCGAGAAGTGCCGTACCTTCGGGTCCACACTCCATATAGCTGCAAAAGGTGTGGGTGAAGGGTGGGCGGGACGGGACACCTGGATGTTAAGCTTAGACAAGTCGGTAATAATCTGCACTCCACCGTTAGTCTTAGCCACAGCGACTAGAGGGTGGCACAAAGGGGACGGGTCGTCACCAACGGGTACGATGACACCCTGGGCCACCATGAAATCCAGTTCCTTCTTGAGTGAATCCCTGAAGGCGAGAGGGATCAACCGGGGAGTGTGTATGGCAAACGGCTGTGCATCTTCCCGCAGGTGTATCCTCATAGGTGGACCCGCCATAGCCTTCAGTGGCGCGGTCCGTAGGGCCTCCTTCGTCACCAGCACATCCGAGTACTCCTTCAGGAAGTAGGCCCTTGCGACTGAAGGAGACGTCTCGCTGTGAAGAGGAAGCAGCCGTGACTTGGGTGGAGGCGGGGCGGGAGTGGACGCGGGTCCTGGGCAGCTCTGTGCGGCAGCGCCAGGCGCATCGCTCGTTAATTCACGCACCTTGCTGGCGGTGTACCGAGCAGCTGGGATCTGCTCAGGAAAGTCTCTGGGCACCACGCCTAACTCCTTGCAGTGCTCCCATGACAACAAGGATGTAGCGAGAGTAGGCTGCACGTCGATCCATCCATGACACGACCTGTCGCCGTAAGTGATCTCCGCTTGAAAGGAGCCCACAGGGTCCGGCATCTGGGAACCGTCCGCATTGTAGTACTGCAGCTGCGGCGGTGGTCCCAGGCCGCGTTTGGTGAGGCCCAGTTTCTGGAGGTGCTTCAGGCCTATCACCGTAGTATCAGCGCCGGTGTCCGGTATCACCTCGATGTGACCCGACACATCACCGTGTGTGACGGCGACGCGGGTGGTAGGGGAAGGGGTAACCCTGGGGCGTGTGGTCGATTCCACCCTCCTGATGTGACTCAGCTGCTGCTTGGGGCTGCGTGGGCCATCTGAAGGGGGCTGCGTGCAAACCACCCCGAGGGAAGTGCGCTGCTTTCCTCCTCGTCTCGGGCTTTTGGGCTTGGGTTGGTGGCAGCACTTGTCGTAGTGTCCATAGCGACCGCAGGCCTGACACTTGCGGCCTCGTGCAGGGCACCTGTCTGTGTTAGACCAGTGGCCCTTACGGTTACATCCACGACACAGTGCGTCAGCGGCCGGGCATGTCGTGGGGCCGTGCTGCTTTCCAGAGCTGCCACAGGAAGCACTAGGCGGAGGCGTAGAAGAACGTGCGGCAGCCTTCACGTTGTTGGCCGCCTTCTTACCCTTCTTGTATTGTGAGATAGCTCTCACAGCAGGTGGGGCCCGTAAGGCAGAGGTAGCGGACTTGGTGGCCTCGTATGACCGACATTCAGTCACTACCACCTGGAATGGGGAGGAAGCGTCCAGGGGGATGAGCCGCTGCACCAACTCTTCTTGCCTGACACCTGTCAAGATCCCATACTTGATCCAGGCTTCCTCACATTCCCGGCTGTGCGCCTTGCAGACGTCGATCTCCTCCGACAAACTCTTCAAGCGTACAAAAAAGTCGTCACAGGATTCATTCACCGCCTGCTTGCAGCTGGTGAAGGCGCAGCGACGCAAAGCCTCGTTATTCCGACCCTTAACGTGCTCCTGCAAAAGGTCGAGCACATCCGTCACTGAAGACGTAGAATCGGGAGGCACTTGCAACGTGTGCTCCAAAACTCTCTGGGTCTCCAGCGACAAACACATCCGCAGTTGGATGAGCTGTTTGTTTGGAGGCATGCTGTCAAGGTCCACCATCGTGGAGTAATCTGTCCAACGCCGCCTCCACTCACGAAAAAGCTGAAACGTGACGTCTGGTGAGAGGGCAGGTGGGGGTTGAACAGATGCCTTGGGAGCTGTTGGAGTAGCAAGAGTGCCTGGAGGACGCTGGTGTGGTGGGGGAGGGAGGGTACTGGCGGCTTGGTGCGCGAGTGAGGGAGGGTGGGTTAGCGCCAGGGTCGCCAATATTGCATCAAAGCGCGCCTTTTCCTCCACTCTTCATGTCTCCTCCCTCTGAAGTTCCATCTCACTGCGTCGCTCGTCTCTGTCGTCCATCCACCTCAGAATTGTGGCAATGTCCGTCGCTGGAGGTGGAGGATGAGAGTCTGTGCCCGGTGGAGGGGATGGTGGTGGGGAGTCGTGTCTCCCATCTTGACGTTGTCCCTTCTTACCGCCCATCTTAGTATGCTTGAACTGCGCTATTTAGTATATAAAGTGGCACCTCATCAGCTCGAACCACATATATATGACATAAACAGCGCAGAAATAATGCATAGAGTCCACTGTTCTGTCCGTGAGTGTGTGCGTGTGTGTGTGTGTGTGTGTCTCAGAGAGCAGAGCGTGGTGGCTTGCGGAGGCAAGATCGTCAGTGTCTCCCCGGATGTCACACGAGAAGGGTGTATGCCTGCGTGCTCCATGGGTACCACAAAAAAGAGGCCAATGCTCAACTCTCAGCTCTAGACACACTAATACACTGACACTAACACTGCCACCATCACTAAAATGCACCGTGACGGCGCAACACTGTACGTCGCGGCGAAACACAACGCAACACAACACAACACACTAGTCGACGCGCACATCGCCGGCAGATGTAACCGTCGGCATTGTTCACACACTTGTAAGTCCACAGATCCTACTCACTGCGCCATGAAGGTTCCAAGTGTTCCCTGAAGAATGCAGTGATGGGTAGGGAAACACCGGATAACACTGAAGTCCATTTATTAACGGATAGGAGAAATACAAGTGGTGACTAGCGTGTGCCATGCACGGCCCACAGAGTCAGACTGAGACTGCCTTGCCATATGGCAGCCTCGGGGCAATGTTGCCACATAACACGTGCAGTGTTGCCACGTAATTATATACATAGATGCTACTCGGCACAGTAGCTTATATACAAGGTTGCTACTCAGCACAGTAGCTTAGATACATAACCTACACAGTCTGGTGTTCAGTCTTCAGTTGGTCTACAGTAGGTGTTAATCACAGGAACAGGCCACTTAACCACTTTATTTTCGATGTTTATTCCATGGTCAAAGCGATGGCACTTCTCAAGGACACTTATACTTCTTTTTACGATCGTATGTTAGGTGTACCCATTTCGTCAACCCCTTTCACTAAAATCACTAATATCAATACCCCTGCAACGTTTCGTTTTGAAGTTAATGGTGTTATACTATGAGCCCCTTTCATAACAATTTATCTTTGTTTTAATGCATACAATGCAAAGCAGTCGGATAACAAAGAAAAAAGACTGAGCATAGGAATACTAAGTTTTAAATCACCATTCATAGCGCTGTGGTTCTACCAACAGGACGACCCAGGGAGTCATGAACTTTAAACCGTCTAAAGGTTTCTAACTACTACAACACGAACCAACCAAACCAAGCAACCTTAATCTATTGATACACTACACAGTATTTGGCCAGTTTAAACTGGTTTGTTTTAATCGTAAATTACCATACTTTCATTTCGTCTCTCTAGGTAAGCTACGTTGACAAGAAGGTGAAGCAAAGACGAAGTAACTAACTAGGAAAAGCGCTGGGTAAGCTTACTTTATTTTTTTTTTAAGACACCATGGGTCACGGGTCGTAATCAAACTCTATCATCCATCAGATATATAATTTTCTTTTGAAATCCATCAAAAATACTTCGTAATCGTGCCTACGGCTGTTCAAACCTCTGAAGTGCTGGCCAATAAAAGACTATATAATGCATCTTTCAGAACGTTTCATGAAAGATTTAAATGAACGTTATGGAAAGTGTCGCCAATTTTGCCCCTAATAGTTTCCAATAGAGCCTTTGCTGTTGTTTTAACGCATAGGGACTTATCGTACATACTGTATGCGATAAGGTATCCGAGAAAAAACTGTTTTAACCAAACTAAAAATTATTCGACTCTCTTCGATATTGAAAGTGAAGCAAACTTAATTTTCCATTAACATTCAAAAATACAAATTATACAATAGGTAAGTTTTACATGGTTAAGCCTTTTAAGATATAGTAGCTCATCTTGAAATGACAATTTAAAATACTTTTAAATAATAATATCAAACTAGTAAACACATCTAACAGGCTGCAAGAGTACATGGATCATAATATTCTTTTTTAGGACATTTTGGCCCGAATTCAAAACGGTGATTTGAGCCTGGAATTTGAGCTTGGCTCAGGCCTGCGAATCTAAATTCCTCCATCCGAGATTTCCTGCAGTGGATTACCCATATTCAGAACATCGGCTTGACCCCATATCGAGTAATCTGCTGCATTATCTTCAATTACGAGCAAGGATTCGAACACTGAAATTTTAGCCAATCACGTTTCAGTTACACCATTACGACAGCCAATCACCATTGAGAGTAATTTTTACAAGATTATGGCGGCAACTATGACTCGACGAGTTTTTATGGAGGAGAAATCTCTCCTTGCACATCAAAAGTTACTTTTATTACTAGAATTACAATCAAATTATAATGATTTATGGTACTGTTTTGCAACATGGCTGTGGGGTATGCAATAACGAACGGATCCTACTACGAATATTCCTATAACGAACGGTTTTACCTATAAAATTGAGAATGCTATAACGAACGAAACTCCTACAACGAACATTAATTATTTATTTATTTATTTATTTATTTTTTTTTTTTTTTACTAATTTATTGCTTTTTTATTACAAGTATTAATGATATTCTTTATTTCAGGGGTTTAGATGCATATTTATGCACTTTTTAAAATTTTTACAATTTTATATTATATTTTTTAGTGTTAAGTGGTTGTATTTGGGGGCCTGGAACGGATTTATCCTATAACGAACGAATGCTATAACGAACAAGGTTCTAGAACCAATTAGATTCGTTATAGCATACCCCACTTATATGATAACAAAGAAATTCATTGAGGAAGAACAATTACCAATATAATCCGGGACAGGTGTCAATATCCATAACGAAAGCAAGATGAATCAATGCAAGGCGTAGTAACCTTGCTAGGTTCAGTTAGGTTAGGTTTCTTTCTGTTCTTTTAACCCCACATTTCCCCTAATTCGTAATGTTGAGAAAAGACTTTCCTTTATTAATACATTAAAATCAAAATGCTCTAAGATTGATTTAATTTTATTGAAAATAAATAAAAATAGTTTTCCCGAAGAAAAACTGAAAATAAAAAAGCGTCAGCATTCTTTACATTTACCTACTTCATCTGCATGGATCCTAAACACAAAAGTGTTGTAACACATTACCATAACTCATTCAGTAACCAGAATCTTTCTTATCAGGAAACTATTCATTGCGAAGAATCTCAAAGCAATCATCAGATGATGAATGGGAGGTAGAGGTGAACCATAGCCAACAGGCCTGTCAAGTAGATGCTCTCCATATCACGGAAAATATCAAGGAAATCTCCCTTGCTGAACCTATTTCGTTGTTTAAATTGCACGTCATCAGAATTTTTGGGGGGGATTCTGCCTATCTACCATCAGTCTTCACTCTACAAAATTTCCAATTTGATGATATCGCAGAAAAACAGCACTCTCTATCAAAATTCATGTTGACTTGCTTGAAGGATCGACAGCTAAACCTGCCTCCAGGCTGGATTAATGCGAGGATCAACAATTACGATCTCAAACCCGGTTTGAATCTTTGTATTGGCTCAAGCCAGCGTCTGAATACCAACAATCTTCAATCTTCACTCGATCCTTGGTTTAAACCTCCATGCGGTTTCAAATAATTGTTCTGAATTCGGGCCTTAGATTTCCAGCGGGTTAGAAGCTCGCTCAATTTTTTTTTTTTTTTTTGCTCCTCCACGTACAGTATTAGGGCAGCAACCCTAAAAAGGGATTACACTGCACCATATATTATAAGACACTATAGTTTCGGTCATCCCTGTATTTGAACATCCAAACTAATCTAACCTAAACTAACCAACCTAACCTAACTAAATGTAACCTAACCTAACTAAATGTAACCTAACCTAACTCATATCTAACCTAACCGGGGGGCTTCACCCCCGACCCCCCCTAAGATTCCCTGGACGACCAAAACGATAATACCGACACTATCAGTTATGATCCCAACATAACATAGGGAGCAATTAGAGTCGGAGCTAAACTGAACAATTTTACCCATAGCATATCTGTGTACAATAAGTCTTACCTTTCGTTGAAGTTGCGTTGCTATTTTTCTTACTGGGGAAAATGCACAACCCTGTAGAGTATTTTTTTATGTTGCTTTTACAATATGTCACAAAAATCACAGTCTTGAATATCCTTCCGTCGGCGCGTACACAAATTTCCCTTCACTTTCGTCACAAATATATCTTTAGGCTTAGGTACAAGTTATCTCTCAAAATACGCTTTACTGAATACACTATATATTGCATTTATATAAAATTGTCTGAGCAGCTTACCCGTCGAAACTCAATAACAGTCCGGGTAGTCTATCTTTTATATTGCCTTTAACAAGATATCACAAACACGAATTGTCAAGAAATGTGGCGTATCTTTGTCTTTCATCACAATTCACAGTTAGGGCAATTATGAACACTTTTATCATGAGTGTTATGATTCTATATAAGAGTCTGTCCTCACAAAGGCTTTGCACAAGCAGCTACTCTGGAGATGAGACGTAAATCATCAGGCTGTCTTGGTACAGCAATACTGTTAGTCCATCACATCCTTCTGTCAGTTAGTACACAAATTTCACTTCACTATTGTCACAAAAATACCCTTAAGCTTACGTACAAGTTATCTCAAAATACGCTTCACTGAATAACCGAATACACTGGTTAGCTCAACCTTCGAGAGTCAGACAGTATGTGACAGAGTGGCACGTGGCTTTTCTGCTGTATGAATTTAAACGAAGGCTGGTGCATCGATTCATAGTTTATTATAAAAATAAATATTTTTTAGAGAATCTAAATTTCTTATAATATGGCTTAAAAGTAAAATGGAAAACAATGCAGATAATAAAAGAGAAGCAAAAATTTGGTTTCTTTAAGCTGAAGCCGAAGTTACTTTGGTGGAAACGGACGTATTGTTTACAGACGTCCTACTTATAATAGTACAGTCACCCAAAAAAGTCCTGTCGCCTCTCATCCTGAACCACGAACCCCGAGATTCAGACTCGTGAGCCCGAAGCAGTAGACACTGATAATTTATTCTGTCCATAAATGCTTCGGATTCAAGAGTCTGAATCTCGGGGTTCATGGTTCAGGGTGAAAAGCGACAGGACTTTTTTGGGTGACTGTACATACCTCCAAGCACATATACTGTCAATAGCCAATCAATGTTTGTAGTTTACTGCTGCTTTTGATGATGGAGACGGTCTTAATATCTGAAAAATGCGCTACGACCAAATGAAAGGTAAATAGTCCGCGGAGTGTTTGAAGAGCAAGGGTAGTCATGGATACTGATACTTTAATTCCGTATAAATGATGATCGCCAATAAAACACTAAAGGCATTCAAACTTTGGCTGTCCAGATATCACGAGACCAGCATTGGTATTCTTAAAAAGAAAAAAACTTCCTTCCGTCAATTAATACTTCCATTCGAAGGAAATTCTTCTTCTTCCCTCCGCTCGGCATAAAGAATTCTTTGCACTAGAAAGTTGATATTTTCTGTTGGTACCCTGTTCCTCCGCGAGAAGCAGTGTATCTACCGTTGGTATATCGGTGCCTCATAATTATAGACAAACCCACGTTGTTACCACATTTACATTTTTGCTGTGTAGCCTCTTTTAAAGTAATATATAAAAAAAAGGTTGGGTTAATTTTCATTTTATGCCATCTGTGGAGTTCTGAAATAAATTTAGTATAAAAGAGTAAATCCAAAGTCACCTGATATCCTTAGCTTGTGATCCGTCGGTATATTTTGAAAGCGTAACTGTGATTGGCCGGCTTTCCTTCTCGAAGACTTGCTCTACAATGTTTATATTCGAGTTACAATGCCCTAACAGCATCGCAAAATAGTTACCAGTATCGAAGATTTACAACGTTGTGAGCAGTTTGTAAGTCTGAATAACATAAGTCAATTACAAAATCACCGAATGTATAACTTACGAGGTGTTTTGAGTTTCCATCCCCTGGTTGTGTGCTGTGTCCCATAAGCCGTTGACATGTTTGTATACCCTATACACATTTTGTGGCGCCACCAAAAAACAAAAAAGACAAGAAAAACACAGACGGAATTTGTCTACCGCACACGAGTCACAATTTGTAACAGCCACATATGGGCATCATCCAACAGTTCCAGCATGGACTTCGAAGAGGTGCATAGGTTTATGATCTGCTACTTAAGGGAAGAAAGAAAAGGTAAAAAAATAAAATAAGTAAGGGGTACATCCAATGATTAGCCAAAGGTTGCTCAGGGGTCAGTTTTACTCTCTATGAAGACCTGAGATCGCACCCTGCCAAGTTTTTAACTACTTTAGAATGAATTCTAATAATTTTGATGATCTGATGACCATCATTGGACCAGCAATTTCACATCAAAGCAACAACATGAGGAAATGTGTGCCAGCAGAAGAGAGACTCGCAGTAACTTAAGGTAAGAACAGATTACCAATTGCTATTGTATATGATTTAATAAGAAGCCTGAATTCAATATTCCACGCAAAGTAAAAATAAAAATATATAATGTGTAGAATTTCATGAGGTGAAATGCAACATGATATATTAATTTAGTAGGACGAGTAGAAGGATATTGCATTGAATTAAATATGAAATGCAATATGCGTTACTGTATTGAACTTTTTTAAAACTAGATCCAACCTTGTGTTGAATGCATAAACAAAAGGTAGCTGCAACAATCACAATTAACAGAAACATAATTAAAAGCCAGTCAGTGACCTACTATGCAAGATGTATGATGTGTGCTGTACCTCCCGGGAGACCATGTTCAGTCACAAAATAGTGGCTCGTGTGTGGTCTTCCATACAAACATGTAGAGTACTGTACTGTACTATACTGTACTGTACTGTACTGTACGTTTCATTTATGACCACAAAAAGTGGCAGCCACAAGCCACTAAAAGGGTGATCGTGTGCGGGGGCCCTGAAGATGTGACGCTTACAAGTTTTACGTGTCAACATATTATAGCAAGTGTGATATGCAAGTTTGGTAGGTGTACCTGAATTCCACTTGATGAATGAGACGTGTATGTGAGTGGTGTAAAATATCTCCGTATATATGTAAAAAATATAGTTTATATCAATGTGGCACATGTGTCCAGAATGTAGAGTGTAGTTTATGTAGCAATTAGATGCACTCGTAACTAAATGTGTCATGCATGTGTGATGTATACATGTGGATATTTTGTATACTTAAATATATTAAATAAGTTTGTGACGGGAATCATATTTAACGTAATTTAATTCAAGGTTAGATCTCTAGCAGACTCGCTCTCATGCCTTGGCAGTTATATTGGCACGTCTCACCAAGATGAGCTGACAATTCATTTAACCCCTTCAGTACAATGACAACCCACTGACTACAATGAATACTCCACTGATTAATGTCCCGTAACCTCTTGAATACGATAACTCAACCCCTTGCGTACAATAATTTAACCCCTTGAATACAATGAATTAGTCCACTGATTAATGTATCGTAATCCTTTGAGTACAATAACATAACTCCTTGATTACAATGTCATTATCTTATAAGTTTGATGGCTTAGCTGTTTGAATACGATGACTTTGTTCCTCAAGTAAGAAAAGTACAGCAGATACAGCGCTCGCCTCCTATTTCAGGGTTCAGTGGTTCGATTCCCGGGCACTCCCAGTTCACCCATCTGAAACTGGGTACCTAAGTTACAACTTGGGGAATTAAATGCGGTCGAAGGTAGTACCGGAAATGTTGCCTCCTTGTGTACCGAAGGCTTAGTATACAGTGAGCTGTATCCACACTGTCCTTATTGGACAGCCATGCCTCAAAACATTTTGGTCTATCAAAAGACAAATATTATCAGTATTTAGTGGAAGGCTAAAGAGAAAGAACGGGATAGGGGACAAAAGGGAATGGGGAAAGGGAGAGAGTGCGAAAGGCAAAAACAGAGTAAAAGTAAGTAAAAGTAAGAAGAAAGGGAAGTGGGATGCAAAGACAAAGGGAGGTAGAAAAGGGGAAGTAAAAAAGAGAAATGCAAGAAGGGAACGATCAAGGAAACAATAGAAAGAAAGGGAGGGGAACAACAAATTTATGAGAAAAATGAATGAGAGAATGGACAGATACAGGAATAGGAAGGGGAAGGAATTAATATGGAAAATGAAGGGAAGGGTAATGAAAAGAGAAGTCAGGAAGTCGAAGGGAAAGACAAACAGGGAAAGAGGAAGTAAGCCATAAATATGGGAAATAGGCGACAAAATGGAACAAGACGAAGGAAAAGAAGGGAGGGAGGCGCGGGTGAGGGACTAGCGAGAAGGGAGGTTAGAGGGGGAGTAAAATGTAGGACACGTCATTAATCTACCCAAAACAATATCGGTCCATCGTTCACCACGACACCTGATTTATGAATATAGGCGACGGAAAGCCTCAGCTGATTCAATACACGGCACCACTTTCAAGAGGAAAATGTAAAGACTTCGTCCTTTAAAACACTCTAACTCAACTTGAAAGCAGAGAGCTGTTCAGGAATGTTTCCTTGCACTCGGCCAATAGGGTACGAATTATAAATAGGGTATTCCGACATCTATTGTTGTAACTTTATGTGGTGGTCACACAGGTACCGATATGAAATAGTAAGGCCTCATTGTCAAGTTGTACAAGTTTCAGTGCCAAGAATAAATTCGTTTTGCAAATCCTATCTATCACTGGTTTATTACAAAGGGCGTCTGTAACATAGTATATTACAGTGGGCATCTGTAACGTGGTTTAGTTATTACAGTGGGCACCCGTAACATGGTTTATTTATTACAGTGGGCATTCGTAACCTGGGTTATTTATTACAGTGGGCATCTGAAACATGGTTTATCTATAACAGCGGGCGTCTGAATACGGCAGCGGCAATACATGACACTGAAGTATAACCAATGAGAAATGTAGGATGTAAGTTGACTAAATTCCAAGTTCAATATTACCTTCTACATGAACTGGAGATTCTTCTATTTATCAGTGAGACGATTTAGTGGGGCTCCTGTGACGGTCTGAGACAATAATTTGGAAGACAGACGTATCATATTTTTCCAACACTCTTTTACTTATCTCTCTCTAATCCCGTCACTACGATAATACTTTATAAAATAAGCAAGGAATTGTATCACCGCCTTGAAGTTAAGATTAACTTTATGGCAGCCGAGTAGAAAGAGCACTCTCCTATTGTTTTAAGAGTAGCTTATTGGTTCCTGGGGCACCCCAAGTTCACCCAGCTGTGAATAGATACTTAACTCAATCACAGGGGGACACAGTGCTCGAGTGCAACTTGCAGGGTCGAGCACACTTCCTTCTTGTTTACTGAAGGCTTAATAATCAGTATATTGTATCCACACTGCCCCTAACCCCTTGGCTGCGGGAAGTTACCCTAAGCTAAATAAAATCGTTTTGGGGTAGCCAGAAGAATATGGTGAGTGCGGAAATGACAGCGAAAGAGTTATTCGAGATAGGTTTTAAAGGGCCGTTAGGGCTTTAACAAACAATACTTTGGAGATGAACAGGTCTCCACCACACTTTGATTAATCATACCAATGCACCACACTTTATTTATGCATATTTAACCAAATACGTTTTATGTTACTTGGTAAAAGATGCAGTGTTCAAGGGGATAAAGGATCGTTTACCCAGCAGAGAATGAAATGATAACTTAACAGTTGGGTAAGCGAAGGCGATCGATTACAGTTACTAGTTTACAGTACAAATACTTGCCGAATATTGATATTTAAAAGGAATTACACTTTAAAAAATCAAAGGCAACGCTGAAATGCAGCAAATATATTAAATGATTATATTTGTCTAAATTGTTTTGAAAGAATGATAGTTTGACAAGCTGAGTTTTCAACATGATTTTATGTACAGTGTTCTTAATTTCATGTCACAAACATTTTTTGGAACATGGTTACAGGTCCGGAGTTCATGGTGTTCTTTTCTAAATCCCTTGGGTACAAGGGATCTATATTTGCTAAATAAAACCGTCTGGAGTTTGCCAAATAAAATATTAAAAGTGACGTCCAGTAGTAAAGGAATTTAGTAAGAGTCGAAAAAAGAAATAAGTCGTCAATATAATTTCGTAACTTCTCCCCTCTCCACCATCGGGATTAAAGTGTCTGCTTCAAATTAGCAGCACCAACAGAAGGCATTACACCCGCTGCAATACTTCAATAAGGCGCAGCATACCCAAGATATTAGTAGCATTGGTACTTGAGAAAAAATCAAATAAATGCTGATGCCTTAACTATTTTCTTAGTAATGGGATGTACACTGCTCCCCTGAAAACTACATCTCCTTCAGTCTGATAACGGTAACACATGAGTCCTTATTAATTTCGGTGGATCTCAACAGCTGAGGTGTTCATGTACTTACCCTACTGCCTTGTGTTCCTCGCAGCACAGTTTCATGCAGTTCCCATCATCCTCTTGGGCCCCCTCAGCCATCTGCAGGATAAAACAGAAAATTTTGTTTTTAATAATTATCACCTTATTCCAATCCTACTCTCCCGTGTTGTAAGTACTATTTTCAAACTTTAGGCATCAAAAAGCCCGTCAGGACATTAGTGTTCTCAAAGTGAGGTTCAAATCTTGGGCAAATTCCCATATCTAACAGAGAATGTGATCGCCTGGAGTGACAACTGCTTCAAAAACTTAATCCCAGGATCAGATTAGAAAAATATGGGATCATTAACGAAGGTCCTCTTGACCAAAAATGGGTCTTGATACTTGATGTGATCTTCAGTATTGGTTCCCGTTGATATTATAATGCATTATCGCACTTCAACAACTAAGATCTTTTACATATTCTTAGCACAACAGTCGTTTGATAGTTCAAAATTAAGAGAGATATATCCTTCTGGTGTTTGGGACTTAGAGGTTTATAACTGATGTAATTGAAATGATGATAATCAGGGGCGGCATGGTCTGTTATAATCGGGATTTGGATGGCTTGGCACATTACCACGAGGCCATCGCATTCAAGGTATACTACTACTTCTTTACACCAGTGCCTCTTCCCTCCACGGCCAAGCACGCGTTTAAGGGTCACAGGCTAACACGGGGGTTAACTGCTTTATTTTGTCTTTGTCGTGAGAGAGAATACAGCTTATCCCGAGCCAGACAGTGAGATGACACATCCATTCACCTTAACTTAGAGGAGTTAAGAATCACCTGCATACACCGTCCAGATAGCGAGGGACTTATTCGTGTATTTGTCCTAGCAACATGAGGATTTCCGTATATGTCCTACCCTAACAAATATTACTGTTAGTTATACAGATGACATTCTCAAACATACTAAAACTAATCGTGAAATGCAAACCACCCTGAACCATGTACAGTCAGCCTGTGAAAATCTTGGTCTCAAAAACTCCACTGAAAAAGCTAAAGTTTTCAACAAACAAACTGGTTACCGCAAATGTGGACCATCAAACCTTAAGATAGGTAACAACACCATTGACTATGTCTCCTCTTCTAAATATTTCGGTGTCTCTATTCCCTGTACCTCACCGGCTATAAAACAGCTAACCCGCTAATGTACTGATAGGTTAAAACCTTAAATGTGTAGCGGGGTACAACACCACACTATGGCGCTAATATCAGAACTGACAAAACAATGTACTGTACCTTGGCTATATACACAGTAAGATCTCTATTAGATTACCACGCACCAGCCCTGGTCCTTCGTGACGGGAAAAGCATTGACGAGCTCGAAAAATGCAGAATAAAGCCCTTAGAATGGACGAGATGACGGTTCTGGGTAAACACAAGAAATACACTCTGCCACGTTCGTAGAGTGATACGGTATATGTAATTTGTAATAAAAGTTTAAAGTCCTGCTATTATAGTCGAGATAAAATTATTTCTCGAGAAACAGAGCCGCCATTTGCAATGACGTCACCACCTACCCTGCAGACAACGCCGGGATGGAGATGCGAGTCAATTTAGAAGTAATGACATTTTTTTTTTTTTTGTATTATTTATTGGGCACCCCCTTACATCCTTGTGTAAGGTGAAGCGCAGAAGCCTTTACAGCGCCCAACAGGGAAGCATGCTAAGTTCATGCTTGCCTTTATGTCTCACGAGTTAAGGGCATAGAAGCCTGAAGAGTCAGTGGTTTTATGTCATGAAGTTATTGGAAGCTCCAACAACTTTCCCTGAATACGAATTCGCAATTTCCACCAGGTACCTACTTTACTGCTAGGTGAACAGGGACTAATGGGGGCTAGGAAGTAAGTCCAAACAACTTCCACCGGCCCGGGAATCGAACCCGTGACATCTCGCTTGCGAGGCAAGAACGGTACCGCATCTACCACCGATCCCCGCAGTATTGACATTGTCTGGACTTTGTTTTGAAAATGCCTGATGCTAGGTAAACATGACAACATAGTGCTGTTATTGTTTTGATGAGTCACTAATGAACCACTGGGATATAGCATCATTTATATTAATTAATGGGTAAAATTTTACTTTAACTACCACAAGTATTTGGATGCTTAGATTCAAGATAGGCTTGAGTAAATTTTATGTTTTGGTCATCCCTGTATTTAGGCATGCAGACTATGTTCTTTTCTGGTGGTTTGCGATGTGTTATGAACGATTTAGACCTTCATTTATATCGGAAATCACTAGTTTTGAGTTATTACCCCCCCCCCCCCTTACCGATGTATGTTAAGCTAACCTTATACCCTAACCTAGCCCAACCTAACCTTTGACCTGTATTTTCTTATGCGATCGAAAAATGTTTTGCGACAGAAATCCCGTAGAGATAATTTATCTTATTGTTTAAAGTACTTTATCCCATAGTTAGTATCTTAAGGTTCCCCAGATGACCAAAACCAAAATTTTCCCAATATTGTTTGAAATGTTTATACGATGAAATATGTTGTATGGGCAGCTAATATCCATTGAATTAGTTAATGTGGTTAGTAATATTTATATATTCAATATTGCATTACTGTGTTGCACAGTAAAGCACAATTAATTATCAAATAATATTTATTTAGAGCCGATCAGCCGAGAAGGTTGGACAACTACTTCCAGGATTCATCAAGACAGATGAAAGAAATTTACCCAAAGTAGATGTCATTATGATTGTAGAGTATTATCAAGAACTCCGCCATCCAGCGATGAAGAACGTTAACTTACATCTGTCATCTGATCATCTCTAGCCCATCCCCTGGCCATGGCCGTCCCTAGTCCTTCCACAACATTAAATATAGACATCAGTGACGAAAACTTACTTTTTCCAGATATGAATTAGAGAACAGTGATGAAAACTTCCATCTTGGAGTTATCGGTCTTTTGCATCATTTTGGCAAGTAAATACACACGATGATACTTGAACAGTAATCTATTTTAACCTAAAAATAAGGCATAGCTGTATATATCAACATTGTATATGGCCACAAGCCCTGTATTTCTGCTGGTAACAAAACATACTGTACACCTCAGCTGGCTGGGCGGCTTGCACTAGTCAGTGACGTCACAACCAATCACACAGCTTTAAGCAGTCACGTGACTTTTTAGCAACTTTAACCCTTAATTTTTTACACTTTTGGCTTAATTTATTTAAAAAAATATCATTACCATAATGAACTTAAGCGTTTTCTTTACCCATTGACCAGCCATCCTCCGAAAAAAATTCTACCGTCAACTCGTCCATTATCTTAGGACTTATAGGCTGGCCCATGAGCACTTAAGTAATCAATATGAGGAAAGAACTAGGAATTCCCAGTGTCGAAGATAGTATATTGGAGTCAACCTCTTGATGGCCATGGGGCACTTGTGTGATAATTCAGACAACAATGCTTCTAGGAAACTGCTGGAATATATGAGTCTTGAAACTGGCGAATCTAAATTGATCCAAACTATAGCTACACATTTGAGAATGTTTGGACTAGGCAATCTGTACAAAGCTGAGACACAGCAGCGCTTCCTGCCACCCTGGCGGACAATTTCCATCGATATCACAACACCCATGTACCCTCCTAAACGACTGACCCCACACAATCCTTATCTCCAACACTGCCAAAGTGAGAGCTCTTGAACACATACATAACCTACAAACTGAAAATAACATCACACAAAACATCTACTGTACACGGATGGCTCTCCTAACTGTGACTATGGGAGGACTGGAAATGCTAGAATTAATAACTGGGCATCCACTCAACAAATTGAACTATTTCCCATACTCACAGCTCTGAAACTTGTTGAAGACATTGGGACTGACAGTATCATCATCTCTGACTCTTTATCCTCACAACATGCTCTTGTTACCATAAAATGAGATTGTTACCTGCTTGTCTCTGAAGCCAGACACAAGCATATGTGTCTTGTTGACGGGGGTATCAAAATCAAGCTGCTGTGTATGCCCACTCATAGGCATCAATCAACACGATAGAGTTGATGCCTTAGCTAAAGTCGCATCCAACAATGACGATGTTGAATACAATCTGGGACTGTCAAACAGAACCCTAAAATCTCTAATCAGGAAAAAAAATTATGAATTTGAAGCAAGCAGACAAGTGCAAACAGGCACTAGTCAATCCATTGTTTACCATGATGATATGTATTAAGGAAAACGTGGAGTAAGTAACAAGATCACTAGATTACAAGATGTTATAACCGCTAGACTAAGGTTAGGATAATAAGTACCTCTGACAATATGCCCCTCAGGCAGTTATGAATATAACTAAATGTAAAGTGTACTGCCAGACATAATTATGAACACACACTCCAACACTACGCTTTAAAGTTAGACTATGAAAAATAGATTCTTATAGGGACAGATTCAAGCATATTGTGTATGCAATAGCACAGCAGTTTATCTGTGATGGCAAGATAGCTGATTTACTAAAGCTGTATCCACACTTCACATCTAGTATCTCATCAAAATTCTATGTACTGACTTAAACAAACAATGTACTGGAAATACTCTTTAATACTCAATGCCATAATATTATGTTCACTGAGGAGTGATAAACACCCCTTGTAACCTCTACAATTTAATCCTTTTTCCGCTATCGCTCACAGGATGAGTATGAGGTGCACAATAAACTACCTGCTGTCTGCAACATAAAGCAGTGTTTTGTTTTTGCCTGTTTGTTTGTTTGCATGTCTGTTCACGGTGCACGGCTACATTTTTAAATATAGACATCTGAAATTTGGCATGGGGATGCGCATGTTCCCTAAAAGTGTCATGAAGGTGGAATTTGGGGGTTAATCCCAATGGTCGGCATCCACCCCGAAACGTGGAATCGTCATATTAAGAACATTTAATTTTCTGTTTCTTTACAATGTGCAGTAGCCCTTGTCTCATTGTTGACAGTAATATTATATAAATGTGGGTTAATTATATTTGTCTTGTATAACTCCATCACCCACAGTAACTTTCCATGAGCAATGAGATGTCATACAGTGATCATGTGGTCCATTCATTTAACACATGATCGGTAACTTTCCACTGTCTGTAAAGAAGCTGTCTAAGCTTTCTTCAGAGCCACTCCTCCTTGAGTAGTTATTTAACTCTCACGAGAGAAGGACGTCGAACTAAGCTTCACAGAGAAGCTCTGTGCCTTCCTCTAAGATTCTTCACTCAACCCTCACGAGAAACAGACGCATTGATAACCAAGCTTCACAGATAAGCTTGCCGTCTATGTATCTAACATCCATAGCTCAATTGAGATAGTTACGGTGTTATCCTTTTTGAAAGTGTATATAGAATAGAACCTTTTTATAATCAATGAAGAAAGAACATATTGGATTTCGCTACAGAAAATCAAATCAATTTTGATCTATATTTTAGTACATCTAGTTTCTAGAATATAAGGTAAAATACTTCACAAGTGATTGTTACAAGTGGTGACAACCCAGGAAGGTTGTTACAATGTTACATATATGACAGCTTCACAAGTAGCTGTTATACAGCAAGTAACAGTCCCCCTAACAGTTACACAGTTCGTAAAGGTAGAGAATATATTTTATTCTCCTCATTACTGTGTTATACTGTTACAAAAAAGATATTGCTAGATTGTTGGCAAAGCGTAGCTTAAGAGGACACCAGTCTAGGACCAGTCTAAGATGTCCAGTGTACAGGACCAGTCTACAGTTTACAGTTAGTCAAGTGTACTCCAAGTAACTGTGACAATTTGGGTAACATAAGTTATTCGCCACACCGGTGTTGAATAACAGTTGAGAAAATCTGTTCTCCTTTTACTCCTACTGTTATATATAAAGAAATTAAACAGCTTTAAATGCACGGCCACGGGTTTTAAGATAGAGAGGTCAAATTTGGCCCGCTTTTGTAAATACCTTCTAGAATACTCACGAATATTTACAGTGCGCCCACCCCCTACCACAGATTTTAACATAAGCTGAAATTGGTATGATTATCTTTGCAGATGCTCTTAATTTTGGCCAAGGACACACATAGGCCTCCACTTATTCTGAATAACATGACTTCGTCAGAAACAGATTCGGGGCCTTGAAAGACCTTTCTCTTAATTTTTAATTGTTGATGTCCAGTGTAATCCTAATTTAGAATACGAGCTTAAAGAACTTAATTATTGAAGCGCAGTAATATATTATAACATCAGCAAACTCGAACAACACCAAGTATGCTAGTAATGCTCTATAATTCTTTCCTGGTATACCAGTATATCTTATCCTAGCAGCGGGAAGACTTACCTGTATATCTTGTCCTTGCACCGGAAAAACAACACTTTTCTTGTTGGGATTGGACTTCTGGAGAGCCTTGAGAGCTTTTTGCTGGGCCCTGATGCGTTCCCTTTCTACCTTTGCCCGCTCCTTTAATTCCCTGGCTTTACGTTCCTTGTCGCGCTTCTTCATAAACCTAAAGGCCACTTGCTGTAGTTCCTGCTCCTCCTCATATCTGCAGTCCCTGTCAAATGATAAAGTGACCATTAATTAAAAGAAAACACAATCCATGCTATAACAGGATGTGGATATTAATTAAAAAAACTGTAATAGATAAACCAGATGTAAACGAACACCGGAATTTTCTAGCGAAAGAGAAATTGGGAATACTAAATAGTCGTTCATTAAGAATTAACCCGAGATTAAAATTTGCAGTTTTTGCTACTCTTGAAGTAATGCATATCACAGGGGAAAAATATGACAATAATATGCCTAACATAGGCACGGAGGAGGCGCCATTTGGCCTAAAGGGAAAAATATGAAGAGAACAGTGTTATATCCACGTTTGGTCCTATTTCCATGTGGTGTTGGCTAATTAGATCGGAGACGTCTTTTCTTGGTGTGTCTTGTTATAAAGTTAAACATTATTTTTTTATACACAGCGACAGAACTGTGCGAATCAGTTTTCCTTCTGTGGAGACAAGAACAATGGTAGCCTTCAAATTAAATCTGGGGTGTGCAGTCAGGAATAACAGGAAAACCCTACATAAACCACGGGCTTCCTTCCCCCAACTGAGCCACTGCTAAATGTGGTGGCAGACAAGTAAACTAAACACAAAGACAACAGACAAGCCAAACTCATTATAGACAACTACACTTGACAAACCTTCAACATACACAGTGGACTCTCACAAGGCAGCAATATTTCACACACACTGTGCACAATATACTGTACACAGCAGACATACCAAACCCAAGACAATCGGACTAAATAGCATACGCTGTCGATATCACGCAAATAATACAATATCCGGGGAGATCTAAACAAATGATGGCCATAAGAACAGGGAAAGAAATTAAAGCAATTAACAACTATGAGAGAAAGTGGAAAATCCAAACCAACATCCCAAACTAAAGATTATATACATTGCAAAAATAAATCCATACCCATTCATAATCAGCAATCAACAGTTACCATATGCAGAAAGTGGAAAAACACTGGGACTCAAAATCACCAGAAACGGTATACACCAACACTTTAGAGAAAGATTGACGAAAGCCAAATTACAACTAACCAAACTCCATCGCTTCAGAAAACTAAACACCAAAACACAGCTACATCTATACGAATCACTCGTCAGACCACACCTTGAATACCCAACAATTCAACTTAACACAATAACTAAAACAAACAAACTCAAGCTGCAAGCAGTCCAAAATACAGCACCAAGAAGAGCACCAAAACATAGGCCGCCATACAGACAAAAAATACGCGCCATACACATCGAACATAACATAAGACACAATTAACATAATAACACACAAACAAGCAAAAGCGGTATGGGACAAACTACACCGAACACAAGACCCTATTTTACAGGAACTATTACAGGCAAACAACAATATATCACACAGCCGGTGTCCAAGAAGCATCAACACAATCAGCCCGGAACCATTATACGCGAGAAAATAACACCACTCATATAACCAAAAAGATGGGGGCTATCCTGCCAGTTCACACAAGGAGCTGGTGGGACCCCCCAATCACTAAAGATGGGGAACATCCCTTCAGTTACACAAGGACCTGAAGGGACCCTTCAAGAAACAACCAACACGAAAGACCAACACCACATGCATAACCTTAAAGATGGGGATTATCCTGCCAGCTCACACAAGGACCTGGTGGGACCCCTCAATCACAAAAGATGAGGAACATCCCTTCAGCAGCGCAAGGACCTGAAGGGACCCTCCAACAAACCCTAAAACAGCACATTCCCTTGGATGTCACTGGTTAAGCCACAAACCAGCCTCCGCAAGGTGGAAAGCCCACCTGCTATCATTCTCCTTTTGTACTTCCCACTTCTTAACTATACCTTCCCCAAATCTCCTTGTTCACCTCAGAGCCACGCGTTTTTTGTCGAGTGTTACATCAAGAATGAATCCTTTAGGAAATGATAATTCGCATTTCAAATTCGTTTAGGTGATTTTCTGCTTACTGCAGATCCTGAAATATAGCAATCACCCAGGGCTCTCGGTTAAAAAATATTTAAAAAAGTTTGTGGTGACAAAATATGACGTATGAAGCAACCAGTTCGATCTCTTCGCAGAAAAAATGCTGGTGAAAAATTATAAAAAGTATTGAAAATTGTAAATTACAGTAGATATCGTGGAAGTCGTAATTTAGTACGTGACAAGATATGACGAAAAATTGAGAAATAAAACCGTGAAAGTATTCTTCAGTGTTGTCCTATTCATTTCTTATTTTATTAATTCATTCATTCATTTATTATTAGTTCAAATATGTATTTATTTTATTTTTATAAAAACGATATATGACCTTTATAAACACAACTAAAAGTATACAATACTGTAGTTGTAATCTACAGTAGCTATGAGAAAGCTTAAGTTGCTGTTGAAAGTTTTAAGTTTTCTATAATTGCGTACGGAATCGTTTTCTCCGTTATACGACTGACTGGTGTAATTTTCCCCATTCATTTCTCTAAACTATATGGTATTTTTTTTACTAGTAGACAACCAACGAACCTAACACAACAGGTTATGTTATATTATGTTACGTTGTTATGTTGCGTTAGATTTGTTAGGTTAGGTTAGTTTGGGTGCTTTTTGGTTGTTGAGCAATATGTTGCTAAACAAAAAATCCATGGTTGTCCACTTGTAAAAATTTACCAATAATTCTCATGAGTGAGCATCTGTAAATCAAAATAAAAAATTATTTAATGAAGTTTTTGTCTGTGATATTTGTGTTAATCTCCATTTTATATCAGTCTTTTCTTCAGTATTTTGATTCGTTTTCCTTTCTGTTTGTCTTCGTTTTCTCTATTTAATTACACCTATCCTGTAGCGAGAATAATCATCTTCTCGATACGACTATATCTGTCACCACGAACAATTAACAATGGGCTAATTAGACTCGGAAACTAACAACATATCGATGAATTTATCACATGCAAATAACAACTTCTCACTGTGCCTCATCCCCATGAGGAAATAACATTATTTCGATGTACCCCTCCCCTCCCCATCCACACACAAGGGAATAGCAAGTTTTCGATATACCTACCCCTACAAGGAACCAGCAGCCTCTTGATATTTTAGCCACACATGGAATTATTAATTTCTCGATGTCCCTAGTCCCACGAGGAAAATGTAGCTTCTCTATGCACCTACCCCAACGATGAACCAACTGTTCCTCAATTTAGCTACCCACACACTGAAATATAAATTTTTTATGTACCTAGCTTTAATACAAGCTAATAACTTCCCTATGCCCTACCCTCATCCACTAGGAACTAGCTATATCTTGGTATACCTAGCACCACGAAGAACTATGATCTTTATGCACCGACCTCCTTCACGACAAGCAAGCAACTTCTTAAAGTACCTAACCCCATGTGGAACCAAACCCCCACGAGGGACTAAGAACCTCTCAATTTATCTCGGCCCATGAAGAACAAACAACTTGTCCATGCATTTACTGTCCCCCACGAAGAACTAAGAACACGATGTACAATTGTACATACACACCTCACGAGAGATTAAAAATTTCTGGTTCTACCTACTCCCCAAGAGTAGCAGAACGTCTCGATTACACTTGCCTCCCCTCGAGGATCTAACAACTCAATTCACTTGCCGCCATAAGGAACTGTTATCTTCTCTTTGTACCGAGACCCACATGGACATAACAATTTATCTATGCCCCTATCCCCGTACAAGGAACTAGTAGTTTCTCCATGTACGTACAGTAGCTAAAACAACTATCTGTGCAGGTAGGGGTCGATATGCTCCGAAATTTTACGTGTGACTAGTGACAGCCCTCATATACCAAAATTTATCGTCCATGGTCTCATATTGTTTCCCACAAAGTGTGCACAGATAGTTGTTTTAGCTACTGTACCTATCAACAAGAATAGCTAACAACTTTTCGATGTACTTAGCCCCACGATGAACTAACAACCTTTGGATACACCTTCCCCTCACAAGAAAAACTAGCTACATCCTGATGTACCTTGCCTCCCTTCATAAAGAATTAATAACTTCTTCATGCACCTCCCCCCCCCCCCACCCCCCGTCCAAAGGAACAAGCAACTATTCGACGTATGTAACCCCATGAGGAACATTTCTTGGTGCTTGCACTCCCCCACGTGAAACAGAAATTTTACAATGGACCTTTCGCCACGAGGAACTAACAATTTCGCGATGCACCTCACTAGCGAGAAACCAGTAAACTATCAATGTGCTTAATACTACAATGAATAACAGCTTCTTGGTGTATCTAACCACAATAGGAATTAGTAACTTCTCGGTGTACACACACACAAAAAAGTATGTCCCTTTTCACTGTTTATGAATCCTTGACAACCGAACTGAAACTGCTGTACAATGTACATTATGTTAATTTCCAGACACATCGGACCCAGGTGGACAGATCGATTTTTTTTTTTTTTTTTTGTTTGTTAGGCTCACAAGGAACTAACAACTTGTAGAATCGACTTTCGCCCCAACAACAAAGAACTAGCGATGTCAAGGTAGACCTTGTCCCACCAGAACCCAACAACATCTCAATGTAACGAGCCTCACAAAGAACCAGGATCTTCAATGCAAATAACTTGACGTGAAACTAGCAACTTCTCGATACATCTATCCCCTCCACAACTTGCTTATGACTCTAGCTTTACAGGGAAGTTACAACTTTTTCATGAACCTAACCTCACGAGGGAATAACAACTTCTTCATGAACTTACTTAAAAGAAATTTTACTATTTTACTTACTGAAATGGATCATATATTCCCACATCACCATTATCACTGTTCAAACCTCCATACACTGTATACAGTATATCCAATTAATATTTCTTAAATTCACAACTTTTATCTGCTATAGTCACTAATTTTAATCACTTACGGTAACTCTAATTTTTTGTTTGGCATACCCAGTAAACCTTTAATAACTCAAGGCAGTATAAGTATTAATTTTAAAGAAATGGTCTTCATGTGGATCTTAATCCTCTACTTGAACGTACAACCTGCCGGGTAATACAGGGCATAAATTGGCTGGGATTCCAGATGAAACAATATAAAATAAGCTCCCAAGTGTATTTTGGGAATGCAATTATTTTATTTGCTCTGGGGGCTTCTGGTCATGTGCGGATGCGGCACTTTTTACATTTGGGAAACATAACTAACACTGATCGTAACAAAAGGCGCCTTACGTTGTCACAATAATTATGGTATGATAAGACAAGCTGCAGTAATTAACTCTCCCTGATGGTAAAAACAATGTTTTCTTTGTATTAAAAATACCTTAGAATAAAAGGAATTACATAGATAGATATGTAAATTAATCAATTTTTCATAGTTAAAAAATTACCCTTTTGGCATCGCTGCACGTTTGGCCCGGTTCATAGCTCTAGTCGATCTTTACACTATCAAACTTAACCTTTGTTACTGCACTTCCGTTTTATTTTCTTCTTTTCTGGACACCATTTGCCGTTCTTGGTCCGCCGCCTCATGTTGGGCATACGTCCACTCCTCGTATCCTGCTGTCTACTGATCCAATGACCTCCCTCACTGTGCGTCAACCAGTTCACGAAGTAAATTTCCTTAGAACATTAACTTTCCTTTTTCAAGATATTCTAACACACTTTCCCGGTGAGTCAAGGAGCTGCATCGCGTCCCCTTCCCATTGTGCATGGTTTCTCCCAGAGGTTATCCTCGTGTATGGTCTTTTCAACATCGGTGTCTTAGTCACAGTTAGAGCGTTTTATTTTTTCCGTATATGGTATTTCTACACAAGCAGAAAATCAGTAACTTAGTTTTTTCTCCATTAATCAATGACCTGTAACTTTCTTCTTCGAACAATGATTTGTTTCTTTCTCTTAACACTTCCTCCTTCAATCAGGGAGTCGTATCTTCTCCTTCAATGAGCACCTCGCATCTTCTTCAATTAGAGACTTGTATCTTCCTCTCCTTCAATCAATGGCGCGCATCTTTGTTTACCAGATCAAAGTCTTCAGTTTTCATCATTGATTCTCATCTTCTCTCCAATCAATTGTTTGTATCGCCCTTCTTCATTCATCGACTTGCCACTTACTCTTCAATCAACAAATAGCATCTTCCTTCTTCTATTAACGAAACATATCATGATCGCCTTCGATCAGCAACTTGTGTTTCCGACACACTGTGTAAACCGCCGTAAGGTAGCCTTAGGACGTAGACCCCTAGTCTTTCTAGGTGACCACCGCGTGTGGTCCAACCTGCTGCTGTCGCCCGTCACTGTCACCGCGACACTGCCGCCTACACACCCTGCTTAAATGCCCGCTCGGTCATACTCCTCATTTCAGTAACGTGTTAAATGCCATGGTGAGCACTACAGCGGTCCTGCAGGAGGTGGTGTCGGAAATAGTTGTGGTAAATACGTGAGAGACGGGGTGTAGTGATGTTTATGGTGCTGGTGATGATTGGTGATGTATTTGGTGCTGGTGGTGAGTGTGGTGATGTTTATTGTGCTGGTGGTGAGTGTGGTGATGTTTATGGTGCTGGTGGTTAGTGTGGTGATGTATATGGTGCTGGTGGTTAGTGTGGTGATGTATATGGTACTGGTGGTTAGTGTGGTGATGTTTATGGTGCTGGTGGTGAGTGTGGTGATGTATATGGTGCTGGTGGTTAGTGTGGTGATGTTTATGGTGCTGGTGGTGAGTGTGGTGATGTATATGGTGCTGGTGGTTAGTGTGGTGATGTATATGGTGCTGGTGGTTAGTGTGGTGATGTATATGGTACTGGTGGTAAGTCTGGTGATGTTTATGGTGCTGGTGGTTAGTGTGGTGATGTATATGGTGCTGGTGGTTAGTGTGGTGATGTATATGGTGCTGGTGGTTAGTATGGTGATGTATATGGTACTGGTGGTTGGTGTGGTAATGTTTATGGTGCTGGTGGTTAGTGTGGTGATGTTTATGGTACTGGTGGTTAGTCTGGTAATGTTTATGGTACTGGTGGTAAGTCTGGTGATGTTTATGGTGCTGGTGGTTAGTGTGATAATGTTTATGGTACTGGTGGTAAGTTTGGTGATGTTTATGTTACTGGTGGTAATGTTTATGTTACTGGTGGTAATGTTTATGTTACTGGTGGTAATGTTTATGGTGCTGGTGGTGAGTGTGGTAATGTTTATGTTACTGGTGGTAATGTTTATGGTGCTGGTGGAGTGTGGTGATGTTTATGGTACTGGTGGTTAGTGTGGTGATGTTTATGGTACTGGTGGTAATGTTTATGGTGCTGGTGGAGAGTGTGGTAATGTTTATGTTACTGGTGGTAATGTTTATGGTGCTGGTGGTGAGTGTGGTAATGTTTATGTTACTGGTGGTAATGTTTATGGTGCTGGTGGAGTGTGGTGATGTTTATGGTACTGGTGGTTAGTGTGGTGATGTTTATGGTACTGGTGATAATGTTTATGGTGCTGGTGGAGAGTGTGGTAATGTTTATGTTACTGGTGGTAATGTTTATGGTGCTGGTGGAGAGTGTGGTAATGTTTATGTTACTGGTGGTAATATTTATGGTGCTGATGGTAATGTTTGTGGTGCTGGTGGAGAGTGTGGTAATGTTTATGGTACTGGTGGAGTGTGGTGATGTTTATGGTACTGGTGGAGAGTGTGGTGATGTTTATGGTACTGGTGGTAATGTTTATGTTACTGGTGGTAATGTTTGTGGTGCTGGTGCTGAGTGTGGTAATGTTTATGTTACTGGTGGTAATGTTTGTGGTGCTGGTGGTGAGTGTGGTAATGTTTATGGTACTGGTGGTAATGTTTATGTTACTGGTGGTAATGTTTGTGGTGCTGGTGGAGTGTGGTGATGTTTATGGTACTGGTGGTAATGTTTGTGGTACTGGTGGAGTGTGGTGATGTTTATGGTACTGGTGGAGAGTGTGGTGATGTTTATGGTACTGGTGGTAATGTTTATGTTACTGGTGGTAATGTTTATGGTGCTGGTGGTGAGTTTGGTAATGTTTATGGCACTGGTGGTAATGTTTATGTTACTGGTGGTAATGTTTATGGTGCTGGTGGTGAGTTTGGTAATGTTTATGGTACTGGTGGTAATGTTTATGTTACTGGTGGTAATGTTTATGGTGCTGGTGGAGAGTGTGGTAATGTTTATGTTACTGGTGGTAATGTTTGTGGTGCTGGTGGAGAGTGTGGTAATGTTTATGGCACCGGTGGTAATGTTTATGGTACCGGTGGTAATGTTTATGGTGCTGGTGGAGTGTGGTAATGTTTATGGTACTGGTGGTAATGTTTATGGTGCTGGTGGAGAGTGTGGTAATGTTTATGGTACTGGTGGTAATGTTTATGGTGCTGGTGGAGAGTGTGGTAATGTTTATGGTACTGGTGGTAATGTTTATGGTGCTGGTGGAGAGTGTGGCAATGTTTATGGTACTGGTTGTAATGTTTATGGTGCTGGTGGTAATGTTTATGGTGCTGGTGGAGTGTGGTAATATTTATGGTACTGGTGATAATGTTTATGGTGCTGGTGGTGATGTTTATGGTACTGGTGGTAATGTTTGTGGTGCTGGTGCTGAGTGTGGTAATGTTTATGGTACTGGTGGTAATGTTTATGGTACCGGTGGTAATGTTTATGGTGCTGGTGGAGAGTGTGGTAATGTTTATGGTACTGGTGGTAATGTTTATGGTGCTGGTGGAGAGTGTGGTAATGTTTATGGTACTGGTGGTAATGTTTATGGTACCGGTGGTAATGTTTATGGTGCTTGTGGAGAGTGTGGTAATGTTTATGGTACTGGTGGTAATGTTTATAGTGCTGGTGGAGAGTGTGGTAATGTTTATGGTACTGGTGGTAATGTTTATGGTGCTGGTGGAGAGTGTGGTAATGTTTATGGTACTGGTGGCAATGTTTATGGTGCTGGTGGAGTGTGGTGATGTTTATGGTACTGGTGGTTAGTGTGGCGATGTTTATGGTACTGGTGGTAATGTTTATGGTGCTGGTGGTGAGTTTGGTAATGTTTATGGTACTGGTGGTAATGTTTATGGTACTGGTGATAATGCTTATGGTGCTGATGGAGAGTTTGGTAATGTTTATGGTACTGGTGGTTAGTGTGGTGATGTTTATGGTACTGGTGGTAATGTTTATGTTACTGGTGGTAATGTTTATGGTGCTGGTGGTGAGTTTGGTAATGTTTATGGTACTGGTAGAGTGTGGTAATGTTTATGGTACTGGAAGTAATGGTTATGGTACTGGTGGTAATGTTTATAATGCTGGCGAGACGTAGACAAATGAAAGAAAAAACAGGAAAACGCAGTTCTATTTCATCAATTTTGAAATAAGTATAATGGTATAATGATAAACACATCTCAAGTCGTATTCTGCCACTTTAAACACAACTAAATCTTTTTTCTGGTGAACAGGTCTGAGTATAACATCTCATGTATCGCATATGTGTGGACGGAGGGGAAGAGGTTTGGGTGAGTAAAAGTACTGCTTGAAGGAACGTCTACTATCTGCATGTTCTTCGTCGAAGAGGCAAGGGAGGTGATTAACTCCCGGAGTCAATGTCGGGGTTCATGGTTATATATATATATATATATATATATATATATATATATATATATATATATATATATATATATATATATATATATATATATATATATATATATATTATTTGTAATTTTAATCTCATACTGCCTACCACTAACTGTTTTCGTTCACATTAGTAATGAACTCTTTAGAGCTTGAAGGTCTGCGAGGCCGTGAAATTTAACAAGTACATCTTTCACATCTACGTTTATCTTAAGATTAATATGTGATAATAAACCAGTTAGAAAGATACTGATGATGCTCATGATATTAATTCAAACCCCTGAGTACTTGTGCTAAGCTTTGAGTGTAATAACTTACTCGGGGACATTGTTTTAAAAATTGTGAAAGACGCAACAACTTAATCCCTTGAGTGTGATTTCTTACTCTTGTCAGAAAAGAAATTAACTCTTTGAATATTATACTTGAAACATTTTATGCGATGTTGTAAGACAGTTCTTTCTTAAGACAGGAGGCGGTGAGGCAGGTCTTGAACAGCACCATTACCAGCTTTAAGTATTGCCTTATCAATTCCAGGTAAACCCACTAAAAAATTATTCGGCACCCGTCATATTGTATCACGCCGTAAGGGTGCCGAATAATTTTTAGTGGGTGTACATGTATGTATCGTGCATGTATACATGTGTGTGTGTACAAGTATCATGTACATCCACTAAAAAAATATTCGGCTCCCTTACGGCGTGATACAATATGACACGGGTGCCGAATAATTTTTTAGTGGGTGTACATGATACTGTGGATATGGTCTGTATATCAAGAGAGAGCAGGATTAAGAAGCAGAGCCTTTGCTATTAACTCAAGTTAGTGTTATTTTTTCATCTGGGAGAGCGCCAGAATTCCACAAATACTCTCCCCTTTGTTTATTGTTTGTCTCTTCCAACAAGTAAAAAAGTCACTACACAGCGTCTTCTTTGTGTGTATACCTGTACCTGCATATAGAAGTTAAGCTAAACGCGGGTATTCTGAGCTAGACAGAACAACACAATACAAAATTCAAGGGTACTATTCGGTCTTACAGCATCACCAGGAAATAGGAGTCTTATCTCTAACATGAATTAAAGTTGAAAGTTAGGTAGCGTAGTGGAGTACAGTACAAGATTCCCTAGTTTTTTGTGCCGTGCGTTAGGAAAACGGGAGACTGAGGTACCACCTACCTATACCGTCGAGTACTTTGTAAGCTTCCGTTATGTGCCAATTAGCCTCTTATTTTCTGAATCCCGCCACTCCAATAATGTTTAAGATAATGACTGTTTTATTGTAACTGAAATAATACACTGCATTGATACTAACATACAAAATGGTTTTTAAAAAATACATCCTTTATCCAAAAGTATAAGTCAGGATGAAATTTTTGACAACCTCCTAAAAAATATATTTCTAGGGAATGAAAAATGATGGTGTATCAAAATGACAGTGTTTTTAACAAATGCTCCTGTATCACTAAGAACCAGGGGCGCGGTGGCCGAGTGGATACAACACTCGCCTCTTGTGCTATCAGTTGTTGGTTCACGTCTGGGATACCCACAATCCTACCAATTGTGAAGATATATCTAAATATGTAGTTGGTTGGGGAAATGAAGACAGTCCAGTATGTTGCCGGCCGCACAGCCTTCTTAGTATAATCATTGTGTGTTGTATCCGCACTTCTAAACCTAATGTACAGGACCCACGTCCAGCAACTATACTTCCCATAAACTTCTAACTCACTTTTGGTCACTCGTGTGGCGGTGAGTTTATGTCAGGTGAGACAGGTGGACCTCACCAACCCGTACTGTACTCACACACACACACACTACACCCGGGTGTACCAGCTCGTGAGGGATACTAGTGTTTGTATGTGACTGGGTAAATGAACCCACTCATAATAGATCCGAGGGCCCAGGCCAACTTTTCCTAGAGCCAGTTCAATTTCGTTCCTGTCCTTGGATATTTAAGTACTGTAAATGGTTAGGTTAGGTTAGGTTAGGATAGGTTAAGTTAGATTAGGTTAGGTTAGGTTTGGTTAGATTAGGATAGGTTAAGTTAGATTAGGTTAGGTTAGGTTTGGTTAGATTAGGTTAGGTTAGGGACTATAAGAGCCTCAGCTGTCAACATCTAAATTACCACATTCTCATTCTCTCTTATGGGCCTATTCACGATTTTCTTCAGAGCGTCAATTGACAATATACGAGAAATACACACACACACACACACACACACACACACACACACACATGTTGACGCAGCTGAGCAATCAAATAACCATTTCGCTACTATATGCCAGACGCTCCCCCGGCTTGACACAACCAGTCTCCCTGCTTACCTGCCAGCCCCCTTTCCCACTGACTTAGTAGAAGAATTTGAAGTAGCAAAACGTCTGGGCAAACTAAAGTTAAAATGCTCTACCAACCCCATTGACTTACCAATGAAACTCTTCAAGGAGTTCTCCCCGGAGCTTGCTAAACCCCTCTGCTCCATCATCAATGCTTCTCTCAGTCAAGCCAGATGCCCAGCTGACTGAAAGAGACCTCTTATGTATCACCAGTGCCCAAGTCAACTAGCCGACAATCCTTATATCAGCTACGACCCATTGCAATCACCCCAATACCCAGCCTAATCTGTGAAAGTTTTGTGTTCGACTGGGCTTATGCTGATATTGCAGGAGTCGTAGGCCCTCAGCAATTTGGCAATATAAAAACTTCCTTCACCACTCACTATCTTGTTAGCTTTCTCGACTACATATACCACCATCTTGAAAAACGAAAAACGTCTATAGCTGTCTCCTTCATTGACTTCACTAAAGCATTCGACCTAGTCGACCACAATTTAATCATCAACAAAGCTATTGACCTCGGGTTTTGAAGAAGTCTTATACCATGGCTTACAGACTTCCTCAGTGACCGACACCAAGCTGTACGCTTCCGAGGGGCTGTCTCCACCCTTCAGTCACTCACCTGTGGCGTCCCCCAAGGCACCAAGGTGGGACCACTAGACTTCCTTATGCTTATCAATGATGCCCTAAGAGAAACCCCTGCTCGCTGGAAATGTGTCGACGACTCCACCATTGGGATCAGCGTCAACAATTCTGCTCCCGACTATACCGTCCTTCAGGATTTACTGAACAGTCTCCAAAACTGGGCCACCAACAACCACGTCACCATCAACCATACCAAGAACATGGTTATGCACATCAACCTCTCCTCCGACATTGTCCAACCCCCTTCCATTACGTTTGGTCCCAACACACTCCAGGTTGTGGTTCCACTAAGCTCCTCGGCGTCACCCTAGACAACAAACTAAATTGGAAACCACACGTCAGTGAAGTTGTCAAATCCTCCAGTTTCCGTCTCCATCTCCCCCTCGGAGTTCCTGCGCCCGAGCTCCTCAGTGTTTACTCAACATTCATACTTCCCAAGCTCATCTATGCCTCCCCTACCTGGTCTTCCTCCCTAAATGCCACACAACGTAAACACCTAGAAAAGGTGCAAAAGAGGGCATACAAGATTATTCTCTCCCCTTCCTACTCCATATATCAAGAAGCACTCAACACACTGACCCTTTCGACTCTCACTGACCATCACCACGACCTCATCTGCAAATTTGGTAAGAAGCTTCTGCACCATCCTCGACACCGGCTCCTACTACCACCTGAGATCCCTAGCCCGAGAATTGCTGTTCGACACCACAACCGCATCCAGCCCATACGAGCACGAACTGATCGCTATGAGAACAGCCCAGCCCCAACCATTGTAAAAATTATCAATAACTTGTAATAAACCAGTGTATTCACTCCCAGTAAATCCTACTTTTTGCACTGTCATTATGTTGAAATGCCCTGTGGTTTGAGCTTTTCCCCACCTAGTTATTATATATTTTATTTGTATCACTTATGTTACTTGTATATTATTTGTAAATCCAAACCCATTCCCCAATTATGTAACTGTATATTTTCAGCCTTCTGGCTGCTATGCTCTTTCAATAAGCCATGAATTATTATCATTATTATTATTATTTACACACACACAAGCATAACGATACATACACCTGCTCTCATTCATAGGTTTAATCAAACTCGCATATGTATAAATGCATTATCCACTTCCACAAACACACAGACACAAAACCTTACACATATCACCAAGAAAATATAAACTTACACAATGAAATTCAGACAAACAGACAAACACACACGGGAATCAGCGTCACCCTGGTCGTTGTGAGTGTTCATTCAGCGCGGGCAGGGAGCGTTGCCTGGGTATCTGGACGCGCTTTTGGCATTTGCTGAGCGTCAGTGTAACCTTCCTGTTCACCTTTACATATTACGCCCCTTCATCGCCCGCCACCCACGCAGTCCACCCGTCCACCCTTGAAGTGGCATTAAACTAAAGCATTTCTGAACAGGGACTAAGGTTAAAACGAATAATGAGAATATAAAAGAGAAAGAATTAATAATAATAATAATAATA
Source organism: Homarus gammarus (assembly GCA_958450375.1). Taxonomy (NCBI): domain Eukaryota; kingdom Metazoa; phylum Arthropoda; class Malacostraca; order Decapoda; family Nephropidae; genus Homarus; species Homarus gammarus. The sequence continues at coordinate 1,377,131 of CAUDMG010001725.1, read as the reverse complement.
ATAATAATAATAATAATAATAATAATTATAATAATAATAATAATAATAATAAATATGAAGAAAAAAGTAAATAAGTACACTCCTATGTCCTCTGAAATTTCTTATTAATACGGGATACAAAATATAGTTACTACTGTATGTAAAGATGTTCTAGATTTGTATTTCGAGGTTAAGATACCCCAGGGTGAAAGGCTGCCCGTGTGAGGTGTGCTGTGATGTGGGGGTGACAGCTCACACCTCACCAACGTCGGACATAGATGTGGTATTGAGGGACCTGCTCTGTGTTTCGATTCCTTCTTGAAACTGTGCCATGACAACTAAAGAAAAAAGATATGTATCGATCATCCAATGTAGGTTTGTTTATGCTGTCTACCAAGCCAATGATAAACTACGTGTACCTGAGAGAGAGAGAGAGAGAGAGAGAGAGAGAGAGAGAGAGAGAGAGAGAGAGAGAGAGAGAGAGAGAGAGTAAAACAAAAAAAGTATTTATATATATGATTACCACCAAGAAACAGTCAATGCAGTTAAAGATAAAATCTTGTATTAATCCGAGGCTCCCACCCGGGCGACTTAATTCCTCTCTAGAGATACATCCGACTAGACTCACTTAGGATCTTAGCGGGTATTTGATATAGCCTACTGTACTACAATTTCATATTACCTGAATTTGTGTTAAACTATATTTAGGTTAAGTGTATAGTTTGTAGAGTATGTGTGTGTGTGTGTGTGTGTGTAATAATAATAATAATAATAATAATAATAATAATAATAATAATAATAATAATAATAATAATAATAAACGGTTTATTAATAGAGTTGCAGCCGGTGGCTGAAAATATACAAACTTACATGTGATTTAGACATAATAATATGCGTTCAATACATTTACAAGGCTGTACAGTACACAAATCAAAAGCTGTTTATTATTTTAGCAATAGATGGGATGGTGCTATTCTTATATCTATCAGTGCGGGCTCTCATGGGCTGAATTTTGTTGTAGTGGCGGACTGCGCGAGGTGGGAGGGGGGATTGCAGGTGGCAGTAGGTGGCGATGACGAGGGTGGTGCAGTAGTCCATTGCCAAACCCTGCTAGTACGTGGTGGTGGAGGTCACTAAGGGATGGCATTTCCAGGGTGGAGAGAGCGTTGTTGTAGCCTGAGTAGTCTGCGTCGAGCATGATTCTGCAGGCCTAGAACCAGCACATGCCCAGTTAAGATTAGGAATTGAAAACTGCTTTTACACTTTTACTATAAATGTATTTATTTTCATTACTAAAACACACACACACACACACACACACACACACACACACACACACACTGAAAATGTCACCAGAGCTGGACAGTGCCAAGGAAGACTTGGCCAGTGGGAGTCCCTACCTGGCATTCCTAACCTACCTCAGCCACGCCAGTATTCCCCACGTATATGTCCTCCTAAGTACACATGGTTGGCACTGTGACAGAGATAAGTTTACCTCATAGATTGTGATTTGCTCTTATTTTAGCAGACCTTCTGTCGGCACCTATCCTCACATACAGTATCTCCTACCATACATATACTCCAACACCCAACCTTATGTGTCTTAACTTCTTATATATCATATACACTTTCCAGTCTAAATATGTAGTAGGCAGCTACCAAACAGGGAGGTACTACCTCCTGGGAAGATATTGGAAGCATAATGTGTTGTCTAATCGTAGACCCTGCTGCCATATGGCATCACGAAAATTGTGACCAAGTCCCAGGTTGCTGATCTGACTTTCTGCCTCATTTACACACAATTGCAGGGCCTCAATTGTTCATTTTACGACAACACAACATACATATATTGTTTCTCTCTTTTGATCTTTATTATTATTATTATTATTATTATTATTATTATGAGTAGTAGTAGTAGTAGTAGTAGTAGTAGTACTGTAGTAGTAGTAGTATTTTAATATTTTATTTTCAATTTTGTATTTTGTATTATAAATTTTATTTACTATGAATTATTATTATTATTATTATTATTATTATTATTATTTTCGCCCCCCAGGCCCCGAAGTGGGTCAGTGACCTGTGCCCGGGTGGGCTAATCCCCGTAAAAAAAAAAAAAAAAAAAAAAACTTCAGTCCCAACATACACGAAATTCAATACATTGTACACTTACATAAATAATCCTGTATGAATACCTATCTTCATGACAGGTACACGGAGATCTCTCAACATAAGTATTGCCTAAAGGTTTATATATATATATATATATATATATATATATATATATATATATATATATATATATATATATATATATATATATATATATATATATATATACTGTTTTCAACAGAATGGTAGTCATGTAGAGCATATTATATAAATAAAAATGGATTTTCATATAAAAAGGTTTATTTTTCCTATGTATGGAAATTTATGGGACACCCTGTATATATCATCAATGGGCTTATCCTTAGCGAATCTCAGACGAATAAGGAAAATAATCACCAAGGCGTAGACATACATGTTTATTTTGCAATCAGATATTTCGAAGAACACTATCTTCATCATCCGTGCTACAAAGAAGAAAAGAAACAATATTACTACAAAGTATAAATGTAATCTATAATTTTTCTTCTTAAATGAAAAAAATACAATATATATACGTAAAACATTTTACAGTGCCCCCTTTGAACCTATTAAAAGTAGGTTTGCCTAATATCCGTACGATCTGAAACAAATTGTGTCATGTTAATGGGTTTCTGAGGGAGTTCAGCTTGGATATCCTCTGCGTAACTGAAACGTGGTCGTATGAATCAGACATCAACAGGAGCTCCGGGTGGCAGAGTGGCGCTGATCTATTCTGTGGTCCTTCACAACATTTGACTGATTAGTAGTGACTGTTTTTTCCTCCTTTGAATTTATGGAGGCATTAATAAATATTTTTCGCCATGTTATTAGAATTACTGTTGTATATCGTGCTGGTCACCCAGGTACAGGTAGAGAGTTTATGGGTCAACTTGGCTTGTTTCTTGAGACTTTCTCAGTAAAGAATGGACAACAGTTGATCTGAAATGACTTTAATTATTGGGCTGACAGCCCATCTCTGAAACCTTTTTCCTAGGAGTTCTTGGAAATTCTCTATCCAAACAATTTTGGCAATCATGTGTCGTGTCCAATACATTTTTTGGACACACTCTAGACCTAGTTTTGTCTCCTGCTGACTGTGAGCATGTATTAGATGTTGCTGTTGACCTGATCGATCCAGCTGTCTCTGACCATACTTTGGTCACTTTTGGTTTTAATGTCCCAAGACCCCCTTCTTACAATAAAACAATTACCTCCAGCAACTATAAAAACATTAAACAGACCATGATTGATGAGGAAGTCGATCATTATTTGTTTTGTCCGCTGATGAGATGGTTAAATTACTGTACATACTGTTGTCTTCCAGTCCATTTCAAACCGTTATTGTGCAGAGGTCGCGAAGAAAATTACAGTACGAGATGACTCTCCTTGATATGACTCATCTGAGAGTACTCTTCATAGGGATCGCAGAAGTGAAAGAGAGTGGCGTACTGGCGTAGGCTGGCTAATAGACCGGACTAGATCAGAGTATATAACTGTACATGGGCCTGTTGTTTGTTCAGTGAGGGCACGTAAAGTTGAATACTACATAAGTCAAGTAGGTTCTTGAGACAGTGATCAGAAAAATTGAATGTAGGTATGAATGGGCTGTTGGGCCGGTGGTCTGAAACTATTATGCCTTCTTCCACTTCAGATGCTCAGTTTGCCTTAGTTTTTTCCTTGGTGGTGTTTCTTTAATTGAAGACTTTGCAGTGGAATTTCAACTGAGTTACACCATAGACCTCATTCTTTCATCGTTTTGTCCTGTAGGGGTGAACAACATTCTGCTCTATATTAAGGACTCGAAGTAGACTTTTTGTTGTCTTGATCCTGTAAATGTATCTAAGGTGCCACTCGCTTATGAACATGCTGCAGACTTTATTTGTCGATTCATAAATAAATGTTTTGCAGACGGCAAGTTTGTGCGATCTGAGAAACAGGCTATATTGCGTCAACTTTTTACGAACCCTGGTCTTGATACTAAAAATATGTCAAATTATCGTCCAGTCTCCAATCTCTCATTCCTGTCAGAGATCATATAGCGTGTTATGCAGGATTAGTTACTTCCTCCCTTTAAGAGAAATGGAGTGATCTCTCTGGCCCAGTCAACCCATAGGAAGCATCATTCAACTGAAACTTCCTTATGTAAAATTCATAGAGATTTGGTAATAAACAATTGCACAGGAAATTCCACCACCTGGTCTTGCTGAATCTCTCTGCAGCCTTTGACATGGTGGATCATCTTCTGTTTCTTCAGGATCTTTGGTCGTTTGGTGTCCATGATGATGATGATGCACTGTCACTGCTTGAGTCATACTTAGCGGAACGATCTCAATGTGTGATGGTTGGTGGAACCTTTTCAGACCCAGCCCCTTTGCAGTTTGGAGTAACACATGGATCAGTTTTGGGACCACTTCTGTTTACAGTCTATACCTTGTACCAGTAGTCTTGCATCTCTGCCGGATGTTCTTTCATGGTGTTGCCTACCATTTTGATGCCAAGATACACAGTTTTATGTTAAAATAATAAATATTGAGGATATTGAGGAGATAATGAAACCCTGGATGTCTGATGTTAAGATTTGGATGGATAGGAGAAAACTTAAGTTGAATGACGGCAAAACCGAAATTATCGTCATCCAAGGAAATAGGGGAGACGGCATAGATGATTTTGTCTTTTTAAATTTTGGGGAAGTACAACTCAGTCCTGTCGATTCTGTTCGCAATCTTGGAATGTACTTTGACCCAAAACTGAATTTTAAAGAGCATATACATTCAGTAGTTAAGAGTTGCAACTTTCATATTTAAAATCTATATGCTGTTAAACAGCTTTTGGATAGACAGTATCTGTGACACTATTACATCCCCTTGTTTTGTCTCAGGTTAACTATTGTAACTCTTTATGGGTCTGCCTACCTAATTATCTACTGAAAAAAGTTCAAACAGTGTTGAACAGGGTTGCCAGGCATATTTTGCTCTCCCACCGAGGACTCCTACTACCCCATTCTTGATCGAGTTATCTTGGCTTCCAATTAAAGCTAGGATAAAGTTCAAACCCTGTTTAATGGCTTTTAAGGCACTATTGTTTGGTGAGCCTAACTATTTGGCCAACCTACTTATTCCACTGACTACACATTCTGAAATAATTTTGTGTAATTATGGATGATCCTTTACACCTTGAGAAGCCTAGAGCAATATCAGAATGTTCTTTTGCTGCCTGATCCTTTTCCTATAGAGCACCGAGATTGTACAATTAGCTGCCTGTATCCACAAGCAGCTGACTTCTGTAGAGGCCTTTAAGAAACAACATAAGACCTTTCTTTTTTTTTAAGTTTTTGATTCTGAATAGGGTACAGTGATGGAAACTTACAGGGTCTAGGGTGTATTAAAACTTAAGGGTATATGAATGATAGAAGTAAAACTGTCACTCTTTATGATTTTTTACTGTAGTACAGTATTCCTTTTTTATTACCAAGTATTGTTTCGAGCGCTAGTGAATTTTTTAGAAGAACTGGCGCTATTATTATTATTATTATTATTATTATTATTATTATTATTATTATTATTATTATGTAATATATCATAATTAACTATCTTAATCATAACTTAATATAAATATTATTAAATTACTCGGTTTACTTGATAATCTTCTTATCCCTTTCATAGCTTAACAGTGATTCTTGTGTGTGTGTTCCTTACTTGTTGCATCCACGTACTTCAACCCCTAGAGTATTCACTTCGTATTTTTACTTGTCAACTTTGCCTTTCCTCGATGTTGTGGGAAGCAAGGAGGGACATCACATTACAAAGAGGATAATTAAACATAAAATTCAATGTTATCAGGTAATCAAGAACGTAAGAGAAATGTTATTAACAATCGTTCATCAAACCAAGAAAGGACTACTCACGTATTTATAAGTGAGAAACCGCCTATTGGGTGTAGAGATGATGTGCTGTGATTGTGTTGTCGAGTTCTCATTTCATAATCGAAATGTGCTGTACACTACGTACAGGGATTAAAAGATTACAAGGTCCGTCATTGAAAGAACAGATGTTACTATTTTAAAATTTTGGTTGGTGAAAGGGTGTTTTTGTTCTTCTGTTTCAGAGTGTTCTCTGATGGCAGAGTGAGAAGGTCTAGTAAGTGGATATTGTGTTCGTGATGACACACCTTTATGTTCGCAAATTTTGTGTTGCAACCACTTAGTTGTGAAACAGTATACCGAGCATTGCACCTCGGAAATGTGAACAAGTACACAACACCGGCTGTGAATCGGTTTTATTCTCTTTAAGAATGAACCCATTGTGAAATCGTTGATAAAAACAAAACGAAAATTAATGTGCGAAAAGGAATATTTTAAAACTTTCCGTATCTGTTTTCCAATACTAAAACTAATGTAACCACCGAGGTAACGGAGCTTTATAAATATCTTGTTTCTAGCAGCTGTTTTTATCACAGGTTTAGGTGAAAACTTACAGTACTGTTTAAGAAATTATGCAAACTTCCGTAATAAAGGTGACTAGGGTAAGTATTAAGAGTGAAAAACAAAATTGTAGGAATTGCATTTCCCCGTAAAAAAAAAATACAACTAGAACATTTGTTATAGGCACGATTAATCAAAGTTTTAATACTATTAATTTTGAAATGATGAGAGGAACAATTTAAATAGTTTAAGCCGAGACCAGTAAATGTTGGCTTGCGATATACAGTACGTTGTACAGACAAATTTTCCACTTTCTTTTATTATCAGGCTGTCTAGAAAATAGAGCTTTGAAGTTTCTTCTACTATATTTCATACGTGAATTTAATATTTGAATGTTTAGAATTAAGGTAGTCTAAGAGCTGCTGAATATGAGAAACATCATTGAAAATATAAAACGTATGATCTATATAACCCTTATACCGTAAGAACAGTCACCTAAAACGTCGGCGTCTCCTCTTGAACGAGTCAGTATCGAAACTAAATGAAATAATGCAGCACCAGCAGTGTTGGGATTCTGAACTACGCACACCTGTGAGTATTCTTGGTTATAATGTCCCTTACCTGAGGATGTTATACACATTTCCTCAAACATTCCGTTCTGAATGTAACAGTAAAAAAAAAGGACATGAACAAATGAATCCAGGAAAAAATTCACAAGAAAAAAGTCACAGAAAAAAAAGCACGGAAAAAACCTAACCTAACCTACGTGCAATGCCATCATATATATATTGTGTTGTCAATGAGTACAAGTCATTTGACTTTTTTTCCTGTGACTTTATTTCCGTTCACCTAACAAACAAATGACCTCTCTCTCTCTCTCTCTCTCTCTCTCTCTCTCTCCGGGTAAAGATGACATTAATGTTATCAGGGAAGAATGTCCATTTTGATACATATGAAAATTACGCCCTTGATCATTTTGACAACACGAAATCAATATCAATAATATGTTTATACATGGATCTGTATTACATGAAAGAAATATGATGTAACAAATATAAAGACGCTTATTTTTTCAATTGAAAGGCGCAATATAAGTCCCTTGTGCACGAGATACTATAAACAAATATTGTATTGTATAGTCAAAGCAGATGCGACCCAAATGACATCTTATCAGCCACCACCAACTAAATCTCTCCCGGCGGCGGGAATGCATAGAACTGCTTCACGCCCTATGTTTACTAAAAGATTGGATCACTTGTTTTAATATGAATTTACACATTTTAGTGTGGTGGTTTGACCCCCTACACAGGAGTAGACGCAGGGGCTCGGAGCAGTCAGTACACACACACACACACTCGTCCCAAACTAGCAAATGAGCGGTTACCCAAACTACAGCGTAATGCCATCAACCTCAGGGGAGTGAGAGGTGCACCGGACGGCCAAAACTGAGGACTGGATGATGGTGCGATAATAAATGTGCTCGGTAGAGTTATGGTCTTCGGTTTGTGCAGGGTGCAGTGAATAGCGCCTACCATGACAGCATCAACATGGCAACTTACCAGATGTGCTTTCTAAGGAAGAAAGTGCTTACAAGACCAGGAAGGTGAACAGCTGGAATTAATGTCTAGAATTCTATAGTTGATTGTTATACGTAGTACTCCATTGTGTCTTTATGTTAATAAATGTCTACTTTTGGAGGTTGGCTGCTAGATAACAGCGAGGGGGACATGATATGACAAGAACATTTTATTTCTTTACAGGGCAGAGTTTGAGTTGAGGCGGAACAACCAGAAAACCGTTCCGGTTGTGATATTTTCTTATTTTACTAAACCGTTCCTGTTGTTTAACTACTCAGTCAGATACGTTCAGGTTGCGTGGTGGGCCAGTGGACAGTTGTCTGTTTCAGTTTGTGTGACATCGGTCGAGCCTGACGAGAGCGCCGGACATTTTTATTGACATTATCATTTGTTCGGTGATTCCTTCTTTATCTTGCGTTCGTGTGTATAAAACATGTTTATTAACTTATGTCTTTGTAATCTATCAGCGGCAACTGGTGAAACTCATCAGGTTCTCGATAGATCCTGATACTGGATGTAAAGGGAGGCATTTACAAGAACCGACCCCAACGCACACACACACACACTATAGACAACAATCATACACATACAAAATAATATACAACAGCTGTAAGCAACAGCGTGACCTGAGATTTGTAAAGGCACCTGTGACTCAATGCATCATTGTGAGTACCTGTGAGTCACTTGGAGTCATTGTGAGTACCTCTGAGTCACTTGGAGTCATTGTTAGTACCTATGAGTCACTTGGAGTCATTGTTAGTACCTGTGAGTCACTTGGAGTTATTGTGATTACCTGTGGGGTCACTTGGTGTCACTGAGTACCTGTGAGTCACTTGGTGTCACTGAGTACCTGTGAGTCACTTGGTGTCACTGAGTACCTGTGAGTCACTTGGTGTCACTGAGTACCTGTGAGTCACTTGAATTCTTTGTGAGTACCTGCGAGTCACTTGGAGTCATTGTGAATACCTGTGGCGTCACTTGGTGTCACTGAGTACCTGTGAGTCACTTGAATTTTTTGTGAGTACCTGCAAGTCACTTGGAGTCATTGTACCTGTGGCGTCACTTGGTGTCACTATGAGTACCTGTGTCACTTGAACTAATGGGGGATGAGTAAGAGGTAGAGGCGATATAGTGATGAGATACTGTATACTGGCTGGTGTACAGTACACAGTATTTGTGTCGCGTGATGGTAAAGCTGCACTTCTGCCAACTAAGATAAGTTTAATTACCACAAAACATGATGGTGTTTTTGTCATGTCCTTTCATCAGTACTTTTTCTGCGTTGATTCAAGAGTCTAACAACATACCATTGTTTTTATTAACTAATACAGTATCCTTTCGAGGAATGTAAGTTACAATATTCAGCTTATCCACCAGAGTAAACTCGGTCTTGTCATGCCAATATAATAGTGAAATGAGGACATAATCGTATGTTATAATTATTATACCTCCTTTCGCTTTGTTAAGAGGAGTGTAAATCACGGGGAGGCTCAACATCCAATTAGGTTAAGAAAGACATGCCGACGCTTAAGTAAATAACCATGTCTTAAGTATCGATACGATGATGGTCTAATTTGAGATCGTTATTACAAATATATACTCATCATATTGTATTTACATTTTTGCCGTACTGTGCACTACCATTGATGTGAAAGTGGGTCCTATGTCTATGAGCATAACGAAGCTTTAGAAGCAGTGTGGATATAGCATAGTATACAAAACCTTTGGTACACAAGGAGACAACGTGGCTGGCACTGTACGTGATAGCCTCCACTTTCCCAACGGGAAATTGAGGTACTTTACCCATACAGGTATATATACTGTTCAGCACGGTGGATGGGGTTGTCCCAATCGTGAATAAGTTACCCTTGGGAGAGGAAGTGAGAGTTATATTACCTCGACCGCCACACTCCGTCACTTATGCAATACTGTTTTCCTGTCTTCCTTCCAAAAATATGAGAACCCTGTAAGCTATATTGTCTGCACTTCAGGAGCGAAAAGGCACTGTCATCCCCTAAAAAAACAAATTTGGATTAACGAGAGAGAGAGAGAGATTTCTAAACAAGTGTCATAGCTGCCTATGATAGTCAACAATATTTGCTTGAGAATTACATATTTTATTCAGATAAGCTGTGAAATATATATATGGTAGTTGTGGTCCAACGTTCAAACAATTTTTGTTTGAGAAAAGTGTTTACAAAAGGCGATTAATGTCAAATTAGTCAGTCTTATAAACAAGCAAGGGGGCGAACATTTATCATTCATTTGCGGTGTTGACAAGTTTCATGCTCTGGCTGGTGATATATCAACAGATACTAAGTGTTTCATCACCCTGCCGCCTCACTGTTAGTAGAGGAGATCTGCAGTAGAATAGTGGTTTGTCATGATGTTTGAAACCGTCATTATTGTCAAAGTATGATGGAAAACATGGTCGTTAGTTCTGTTTTAAACTACACATGATTCCTTTCAAGGAATTTCTACAACAGGGATACTGATTTCACCGTCTTATCTAGTATAGTGATTTAAGTCTGCATAAAAAAATATTAGAAATTAAACATCATCTGAGCGGATGCAAACCTTGCCCACGAGCCGTACCCTAATAGGATAAATATCACAACAGTGGTGCAGTTAATGTAATAGTGACTTCTGGAGGCTGTGTCGTGTCGTATTTTCCTAACACGCGGAAAAAAAAATATATAATTGTGCTAACAGTTAAGATGATACTACTGGGTAAATTTTGGTGCGATTTTCACCAACAGATTAACACGTGGACCCTATCACATATTGATCAATCCCACCAAGTTTGGTGTAAATCCGGAAACTTGTTCTCGAATTATGTTGGGACCCTGCCCCTCAGAAGCGGACAGAGTAAAAAAGAAAAGAAAAAAGAAAAGAAACTTAACATCGCGCATAATATACTTGTGACATACGTGGTAATTTTCTTAACAATATCACATCAGAGCCAAACTCTCCGTCACGTCACCCCCAACCGGCAAAAAACCAGTGGTTAGAATTTCGAACTTCGAAAGACATTCACCATACAGTGATCTGGATATGAAGAATCATTCCAAGATTATCTCCAAGAGAGGCTACAGAACGCCCCCACGGCTGACGACTTGGATGTGACCATCCAATGGGATACCTTGAAGACCAAAACCGTCATCACAAAGACCTGCAGAAAGACCCCTTTGAAAGCCCTGAGGAAAAATTGGGACTGGTGAGATTAAAACAACCAAAAAATAAAATTTTTCATCTCTGTTAGATGTATTGCCTTCACTGACTGAGAAAAACAACCCCCCAGTTTATGATCAAATTTGCTACATTACCTCAGCAGAATACCAGTACAATGCATCAGCGCAAACTTCCAGAGATGAAGAACCACTGGTGGACTATACAAGAGTATGAAACCCAAGAAGTTTGCAAATGGACACCATTTCCACCAGAGCCATTTATTGCCTAACTACCAACAGTGTCGCCCCGCTGAGGAAGGAGAGGGAATTAAACATATAATGCCCCAGGAGAAACAAGGATAGTACATACTCACGTTAACGTCAGATGAACCTACGTCCAAGGTGGTCTTATTAATACTCACCTGTTGAAAGAAACACAAATTAATTAACAGAAAAACATTTGCATAATTAAAAAAATTATAGATACAAAATATTATATTTATAGCCATATAATACACATTTAAGAGATGGTACAAGGAACGTTAACCTATAAACGACGCCATAACGTTAACTTATAAACGACGCCATAAATTAAAAATAAAACAAAGCTAGTAAATCAGAAAAAAAATTTCACAGAGAAACCCTTTGGAAAACCTTCAGTCACTTTGGTAGCTCACCAAACGGCATCACCATTGTGAGGCAACTACTGTATGTGATGGAATAAACGGCAGCGTCCTTCATAGCGGCACCAAGGTGGAGTTCATCCTCATCAAAACAAGAGCGTAAAACAAGGATGTGTACCGACCAAACACTCTTCCATTTTCTTAGCTGCTTACCCTACCTGCATCTGTGCCATTCTATCCGATGGTTTGGTCATTCAGTACTGGATGAAGAACCTTCTAACCAGACGACGGCTCCAGGCAAGGGCAAAGGTGTCGGCCACTTCAATATGCAGACGACCACATCTTTGTTATGCACTGAACGTGAAGCACAGCAGATCCTGAACACCTACAGACGGGTACACTTAGGCCTCGAGTTGAACGTCCATAAAACACATATTCTGTTCCAGTCCGCTCCAGTCGAGGTGAACGGGATTACCCTCTGTAACGTTAACCACTCCGCCACCGCGATCATACATAGGATTAGATGTGTTTCTCAGGCCTTTGGCAGACTGTGTACTTTTGTCTGCTGCTGTAAGGAGCTGAAACTATCAATAAAGTTCTCTTGTAAAGGTGCGTCCACACGTGCGTACATTTCGTCGCCAAAATGTGATCGACAAGACGAAACGAGGCACAAGGTTCTGACTCTGGTAAAGTGAGGCCGCGTGTACTAGATCGGTGTTTCCTCGTGTTGATCACATGTTGGCGACAAAACGTACGCACGTGTGGACGCACCTTAACGACCAGTAGTTCTCCGTACATTACTCTATGTTCATGATCCCACGACGTTGGACCAACCACATTACCCTCATGGACAACAGCTACTCTACATCCATATTAAAAATACAAACGAAGTGTTGGCTGGCAACAGAAGTGTTCCAAGGATACACTCAAGACGCTGTCGCCACCCCCTCCCACATTAGATATAGCCCATCAGACATGCAAACCTCTGCGAACGACCCTATAAATACCACATTGGCCTCTGGAGGTGCCTTAGAGTTCAACAACGAAGAATGACACCATTAAAAAATATCCATAAACTTATCAGAGCTCGAAGATCGTCATAATTGACACAGTGACAGCAAGAGAGAGAGAGAGAGAAGAAGAATATGTTTACTAATAAATAATAGTAACACCAATATTACTACTAATAATAATAATGAAAAAATAAAAATGGTAATAATATTTTTATTATTAATCATTAATGGTTTATTTGAAAATACAGCAGCCACAAGCTGATTTTATCAAGACTTATCTTATCCACGCTTCCATTGTGGATCTACATGAAATATATATATATAGTATAGTATATATATAGTATACTAATATATATATATATATTTATATATATATATATATATATATATATGACTGTATATCATATGATATATATCATATATATTGTATATATATATATATATATATATATTATATATATATATATATACTTCATTTTTAGTCCATTTAACAAGCGGACTTTGAACATACAATCAACGACCTCACCAGCAAGGAATCGAACCCTCGACCTACTGGGTGTGACTAGGGAACGCTTACCGGCTAGGCCACAAGGACACTAAAAGCAGTTCTAGACTGTTATATTTCACACAAAGCCTGTTCATCGAGCTGATGGCGCCGTGAACCTCATTGGGAAACTGCCCGTGCCTCGTATGTGGTGTCAGTAGCATTTTACCGAATCCAGCTGGTATGAAACGCGAGGTACATATATATACTTCATTTTTAGTCCATTTAACACGCGGACTTTGAACATACAATCAACGACCTCACCAGCAAGGAATCGAACCCTCGACCTACTGGGTGTGACTAGGGAACGCTTACCGGCTAGGCCACAAGGACACTAAAAGCAGTTCTAGACTCTGTTATATTTCACACAAAGCCTGTTCATCGAGCTGATGGCGCCGTGAACCTCATTGGGAAACTGCCCGTGCCTCGTATGTGGTGTCAGTAGCATTTTACCGAATCCAGCTGGTATGAAACGCGAGGTACATATATATACTTCATTTTTAGTCCATTTAACACGCGGACTTTGAACATACAATCAACGACCTCACCAGCAAGGAATCGAACCCTCGACCTACTGGGTGTGACTAGGGAACGCTTACCGGCTAGGCCACAAGGACACTAAAAGCAGTTCTAGACTCTGTTATATTTCACACAAAGCCTGTTCATCGAGCTGATGGCGCCGTGAACCTCATTGGGAAACTGCCCGTGCCTCGTATGTGGTGTCAGTAGCATTTTACCGAATCCAGCTGGTATGAAACGCGAGGTACATATATATACTTCATTTTTAGTCCATTTAACACGCGGACTTTGAACATACAATCAACGACCTCACCAGCAAGGAATCGAACCCTCGACCTACTGCTTTTAGTGTCCTTAGTGATGGTCAGTTCAAAACCGATAATATGTTACATAAATTTATTTGTCAGTGGCCCAAGGTTAAAAATGCTTTAAAAACCTTTGATCTAGATGTATGATAGTTATTTTGTGGGCCCCCTTTTTTCTGACCTGACTTGACTAGTCACGTCACCACCCTTCTCTTAAGCTCCTCTACGTGTGTGTTGGTGTGGGGATTAGTGGATGTCATCATTTTGACCTGACCTCATGTTTTTTAGGTCACCCTGTATATTTAAGCCTCTCTCTGTCCATGTAATCCAGTTGCCTCTGAAGATGTCTTGAATAAAGACGAAAGCTAAGGTACTCCGTTGTTTCCATTTTCCCGTGTGATTTTATCAAGATATATATATATATATATATATATATATATATATATATATATATATATATATATATATATATATATATATACGATTAGTTGATTTTTACATAGCTGGAATGGAGTTTTTCCTGTAGCAATCACTGCGAGGTCGTATGGGTTTGATAAAGATGTGGTGATGCACAGCAATACTAAGGCGGGGGGGGGGGGGAGACCAGGTACAGTAGCACGTGGTGATGGTGTAGCACCTTTGTGCGGGTGTTTTTTCCTCGTGTATATGTGTATACATACGTGTTTAAGTGTGGGTACATGTGAGAATAAGTGATACAGGGCGTGCATATGAATGCAATCGCTCATGCTTGCATCGGTGAAATTTCCCGAGTTACAGGAACTATGACCAGAGGAAGTAAGTCCGGTGGCAGGTGGGGAGAGGGCAGGAGACGGGGCGGGGCGTGTGTACCACGCTCTATAAAGATTTAGTAACTATGTGTGTAGCGGTAGAGTGAACCCCTCCTCTGTGTCTCCTCGTCCGTGCCCTCGGTTCACAGATATTTTGGCTCTCCCGCCACATTGTCAGCGTGGGGTCCAGGGCTTGGAAGGGCGTCAACCCATCCCCCATCCTTGCCCATCACCCGACCCCCGCCACTCCCGGGAGTGTTTACACAGGTGTGAAATTCTGTCACAGGTAAGGTAATACTGACAGGTGATTCTTATTACCTGGCAACAATATGCCAAGAATGTTAATCTGCTGATCATGTTTCTTTACTTTCATGTGTTTATTTGCTTGTTTATGTAAGTCAACTGACAAACACTTTCAACCATTAGCCTAAAATTTTCAGTGTTAGTATACTGTAGGCGGAAAGCGGAGTACCCGGAGGAAACCTGTAATGTTCGGTAGAGTCACACCGGATAACACCCTTCCCACATGTGTCCAGGCCAAGCAGGACTCGAACCCTTGACTTATTTGATGAGAGATACGAGCGTTCCACCAACACTTACAGTGGTTTCCCCACAGCGAGAATGACGATAACTTAATTTTTTAATTTTCTTGAATTATGGAGGAAAAATCTTTCAGGCGAGTTTTAGAATATATCAACCAGAATGTATACAAAAGTAATTACAAACTTTAAATATGAAGAATACATATTATGATTACGAATCTATATAAACGCTGTTCAATGCCTGAGTCGTTGTAATGGCAAGTAACCTCATAATGGGAGAAATTACTTATTTGTTGTGCTTTCTTCATTATCCTAGTGTGCTCATTATAGATAATTTAATACCACAGTAGCAACTTTACGGTCAATCTTGCTGGGTGTCACATCCTTTTACTTATGTCAAATATTTTAGAGTACCGTCGAGATTTGCGCATAATGAGATATGATCATACTACTAACTCATTAGCCTGGCCTGGCGACAGTGGGCCGCTGCCAGCTGATGTAACATCTTTAAGTGTGTGTGTGTGTGTGTGTGTAAATTAATTTCTAGATTTTCCTGATTAATGGTGGTGACTGGATTCAAGAACAAATATACATATATATATTCCTCTTCATTCGCCATTATTTATACAATACATCTTACTTCTGTAACAGATGTGTTCTGATATGGCATCTTTTCCACACTAAACCCAAGTCGTTCGTTCACAACAGTATCTGGTGTTGATATGAGAAGTATGGCAATCATGTATGTGGATCAGGAAGATGATGAACAAAACTGGAGCAATATTGCCTTCCTGTTTGACCTCATTTGTTACGAGTTGGGGATTTAGAATATAGTTATACGTCTACCCAGATCCCAACAGGTAACAACAAAAAAAAACAAAGACAATCGGACATAAAAGGGTAGACAAAGGATGAGAGTTTTTGTTGTATATAATAAAGTACCATAAATTCCTTAACAAAATATTCAGCTTATAAACTACCCTTAACCAAACTTAACCTAAACATGAACAGTATATACATAGTAATAAAACATAAAACAATAGTGAAGCAATGTGGAGGGGGGAGAGGCAATACAAGATTACAAATACTTAAGTGAGGAGCTGAGATGGCTGACGAGCAAGGCTGAGTATGGTAGAAGACGGTAAATAGTCACTGTGCCGTAGGTTTCCAGGATAGGTGATCCTGTGGGGCCAATTATTGTATCCAATGTAATGCCTGGTGTCTGGAGGTGTGAAGCATCTCTCTTGAGCGGCCACTCGCCTTATTCGTTTACCTCTCCCTTAAAATATCAGGACGCTGGTTGGAGACTTGTCAAATACCAGTCATACATAATTGATTTCAACACCTCTCCTGCCCTTCACTCCCCACTTAAAATTTTCAAGCCGTAGCATCTGCAAAACCTCAGCTGTGATGCCATATATCATTAGAAAGAAACTTAATGATGGCCGAGCTTCTTACAGCCATGGCGTTTTTATCGAGACTTACGTGGCAGGCGACTCAATGGTGACCTCT
This sequence comes from Homarus gammarus, assembly GCA_958450375.1. Lineage (NCBI taxonomy): Eukaryota > Metazoa > Arthropoda > Malacostraca > Decapoda > Nephropidae > Homarus > Homarus gammarus. The sequence continues at coordinate 1,360,012 of CAUDMG010001725.1, read as the reverse complement.
AGTAGCGAGAGGTGCCTCCGCAAGTGGCCGGTATGAGAGCCGAGTTTCAGGCGACTATCCAAGCGACTAAGTGGTGTGACGGAGAAACCTATAGGAGGAGCCTCGAGTCACGTTACCTCCGTCTGAGGAACATCTACTGTACATGAACCAACACTTATTTCACCAACAACAGAAGTATCTATTCCAGTATATATCTTATAAGTTGATATCTGTAAGGTATTTTTCTTCTAACAAAAATGTTAATATCTACTCTTATAATAACTGCGCAATGCATTCTATTGAATAAACTTAACACTTTCATTATTGCTTTTCACCGCCACCCATGACATAACGAACGATAAAAAAAAAATGGGTAAAGATCTTGGTCACTATTATGTACAAAGTTTAATTTCGTACACTGTAAAATGTGTAGGTTATAAAGAGGGTATTTAAAAAAAGGGTATATCACTGCAAATATCCCCTTGTTATGTAAAATACCCTTTTTATTAAGAAGATTAGTAAGGGTCACTGCCTTATGACCGGAGCATTGTGGACCCCTGCTGTCCCCTAGAGAATTGATCTCACTCTCCTCTACTGTATATATTAGCCTTGTCAAGTAATACTCATACTCTTGGGTGAATGACTTGGTGGATACATGGGTAACATACATTGGGTATATATTTATATAATACAAATTACTGTTACATGATGATGTTTTATGTGATATGGTACAAAGAGAAACTTTATTCCATATGGTTTTACGTTCGTCTCTGAATGAACCTAGATATAACTAATATATCTGACCATTGTTAATATCCTGTACTTAAATAAAAAAAATCGTTCAATCTTGAAAGACACACTCGGCATGATCACTATAAATCTCATTTTTTATTGCCAGCCCAAGATGCCCGTGAACTTTTAGAGGTAAGTGCTCTAAATTAAGTCGTTTGCAGTGGCACAGAACTGTTGTCAAGAAGTAAACATTATCATGAAGAAACTATCTGATCATCAAGAACTCTTTGGTCATTTAAAAGGAAAAAATATATGAATACAGATTAACTGTCATATAATTATATCAACTATTATTGTATAATATAACTTTTATGTTCCACACATCTATTCTTATTCCTCGTCAGATAAAATGCGACTTCTTTCTCACACATACACAAGTAATGCGGACCCTGCCTTAACCACATTGTTCCCCTGTGTTTGTTTACATCAGCTGACTTCTAAAGACCAACCGCACCCAGTGTCACTCCCACATTACATCATGCGTTTCCTACGATCCACACTGGGAGGGCATCGGGATAATTGCTCTTTTAATTATATCTCTTAAAACTTTGACTTTGCTCTAAGATCATTTGATGAAACCTTACAGAAGCAAATAGAAAGACCTTAAAAAAAATTAAAAGCTATTTTGGGTCCCTGTAAAACAAAAGCAGATAAGTCGTGAGTGACCAGCCTTTACTTAATAGTTACAGGGAGGTTCAAAAGTTAACAAAAAGAACAGGTGATGATGGCATTTAAGGAGACAATTACCTGTCGTCTACTATCACTCAGTCTAATATTTAGCCACTTTGCACAGAACACGCACCGTCTGCAATCTAGCGGCAGGCGTGAGAGGAGCTTTTTGGCAAAGCGATGGACGCTGATGCAGTGCTTAACCAATCTCTTGGTGTTTCTTTACACTCGTTTAACTTGTAACATGCAATTCAGAAGTATCTGAATACCCCAAATGAGTATGCATGTGGAAATATAAACCATAATAAATATATTCTTTCCCTCACATAAGCACCTCTGTAAATTCTCAGGCACGTGTGAGGTCAAGAAGAAAGCGTAGCTTCACATTCAATGCACGCACTCGAGAAGCGTCTTCACGAGCATACATGACTTATGTTTAATACCTGCACCTTAACTCTCATGAACTACACAAATTACTTTCAGTACATACAGAGACGAGCACACTATCTTAACCCGTTACACGAGCGGACCTCGAGAAAATTCTCCACGTTTAAACTATGTACACCACTGCTAAACATTGCCAAGCCTCTCCCACCTCCCTGCCAGACTAACACACATCCGCCGAACTACACACATATCCATACAGGACTGTTATATGCAAGCGTACTTGGTGTGTGTTGTGAGTGTGTGTGTGTGTGTGTGTGGTAAATTAATTTTCTTGGTTGCTTTTTAGCGAGTCGAATGTTGCATTAAATGATTCTTGCTAAAAGGAATATGCATACTGGTTCTATACTCGCGATATGCAGGTAGTTCTCTGATTGCCATAATAAGTTTAGTTCTTGGGTCTCATTTCATATCGCTAAGGGTTACTATGCAGAACGAGCTTAAAGAAGTAGATCTACGCTTAGAGTGATAGACCTGTGGAACCGGTTGTACCCGCAGATGAGACGGAAGCAAGAACAATGTTGACTTGAAAATAAGACTAGATATAACTGTTAAACATAATGGGAGGAATCTACAGCGGCCACCGGCTTCCTACCCCAAACATGCACTGACACTGGGCAGGTCTTGACAATTGCTCTTTGTTTACCTCGAAAACCACCGAGCTAAATAAGTAAGCAATATTACGACTTCTATTGACGAAATCATAATAATCTGACAGGATGACTATCAATACCATTGTATATACCTTACTATTATCGTAATGATTACAAATGTGTACAATTTTCACTGGCCGTCAAAACAGTTAACCAATCATCCTCAGTTGCTTGAAAATGCAACAGAGGTTATAACAAATAGGGGATAATTATTTTGCAAATTGTACCTAAAGTAGGTTAAGTTAGGTCAGGTTTCCTATTGAATAATTTGTTCAAACGTATTATAATGATCTACTGCAGTATATGATGGACTATGGTCAGTCAAAAGTTAGAAAAGTACATAAAAGTTTTGACCAATATGCTATTATCATTGTTTTTTTCAATCTTTTAGATATTACGGGATGCTGTCAACGTAGCCTGACGAGCACAAAGATTGGCATACTACTACTACTACTACTAATAATAATAATAATAATAATAATAATAATAATAATATTAATATTAATAATAACCAAAATAATAATTCATAGTAAATAAAATTTATAATAAAAAATACAAATTTCAAAATGAAATAATAATGATACTAATAACACTAACAACAATAATAATACTACTAATAATAAAGAAATAAAAATAAATAAAAAAAGATCAAAGGTGAGAAACAATATACGTATGTTGTGTTGTCAATAGTAAGAGAAAAAGTTGAGACCCTGCAGCTGTGTGTAAATGAGGCAGAAAGTCAGATCACCAACCTGGGACTTGGTCACAATTTTCGTGATGCCATATGGCAGCAGGGTCTACCATTAGACAATACATTATGCTTCCAATATCTTCCCAGGAGGTAGTACCTCCGTGTTTGGTAGCTGCCTACTACCTACTCTATCTTGAAAACTAAGCATCTGATCAAGAAAATGAATGAAAGTGACAGTAATCCGCATACAAAACTGTCTAAAAACACTCCCATCCATCAATTATCGAACCGCTGACGGTCACGAGTCGTATATTAGCAAAAAAAAATAACAATATTCTAAACATTACCATCCACAATGGAAACGTGGACATGATAAATCTTGATAAAAGCACACAGGAAAAGGGAAACACTGGAGCAACTTTAGTCTGGTAAATTTAGAAACTTTTCATAGACACTACGCTACACTACCTACTACTGGTGGCGGGGGGGGGGGGGGGGGAAGTTGGCGTTCTTAGTGGTGGGTACAATATCTTAAACAAATTTCCTAACTACAACTCTCAGCTTCTAAACCCAAACCGGAACGCTAAATATAACTAGTAACAAAAAACTGTTGTGTTTAATGCAGGAACGGAGATGGAAAAACAACCTAGTGATCTCGTCTTGAGAGGCACTCGAGCGAGAGTGCCAACACACTGTGGCTTACCCGGCTATATATACAGTACCAACGTTCCGAAAAGCCTCTCTATGGACTGACTATGTTCTCGGTTGTATTGGTGGGGACGTAGTTGCTGTGATGTAAATTAATACCTAGAATACTGTAAGACCTTTTGTTGTTCTGAAGTAAAAAGGAAATGAATGTCTTTTTGTACTCGGCAATAACTGATACTATATATATATATATATATATATATATATATATATATATATATATATATATAATATATATATATATATATATATATATATATATATATACAGTAAATAATGGTTGCCCCTCGTGTAACGAGGATGGCCGGCCCTAGGGCCACCGAGACGTGAATTTGTTTAAGGTGTAGAAGCTGTCGCCAACACAAGAACCACACCGTGAGTTAACGAGTTGCATGGCCCAGTGTCAAGGAATAGTCCGAGAAGACCGGACGACTCGCCAACTGCACTGGCAGACCATTAATCCGGAATACGATCCGCAAATCGATTATCATCTAGGTTCCCACTTACTGCTATGTAGACAGAGGTAAATGGCAGAAAGAAACTTCCTCATAGTTTTCCCCTACCCGGGATCAAACCCGGGTTCGCTCGTCTGCGAGGCGAGCATGTTGACCATTATACCACAGGTCGCCACGGCTGTTGTAATATACACACACACACACACACACACACAGTACAGTATATTGCTTAACACCATAGTAAATCTGCTGCCAATAATATCTCATAACTATGGCACGAATATAAAGTCCACAACCTTTCTTATATTTTCCTGTTACCTCAGCTTGGTTAGAAAGGTTGCTTATCGCAACTTAAGGTAAGCTGACTGTGCATGTTATTGCTTGTATGTGTTTTTCCAAGTCCTGTTTCATTATACTTCTAACATACTGTGGTTGCTCTATTTCAATCTCGTCATGTTTTGTTTTGTTTTGTTTTGTTTTTCTTTCCTGTATTACTGTAATATTTCCGGTGACCTTTTATTTCTTTTTAATTCCAGTCATTTTGCTTTTTCTTCATCTTTCTTCTGTATTTAAATTTTATTCTTAGGTTCTCTCAAACTACTTTGTTTCTGATTTCTGGTCCTTTTTCAAGTTAATATACCTTTTTCTTCACACACACACTGCATTTTGTTTTTCGGCGACCTGACCTTTTCATACGGCGCCATACCTTTTACGGCAACCTGCCTTAATTTACGGTGGTCGGTCTTATTTTACGGTAGCCTGCCTTATTTTACAGCAGCCTGCCTTATTTACAGCGATCTGCCTTATTTTACAGTGCCCTGCCTTATTTTATGGTGCTCTACCTTATTTTACGGCTCCCTGTGTTTTTTGACGGCACCCCATTGCTCTTTTCTATAGAGGCCTACATATTTTATGGTACATGCCATCTTTTTTGGCGCCCTGTTTTTCTTACAGTGCCCGAGTTATTTACGGTGATCCAACTTTGTTTTAGACATCCTACCTACGTCCCATAAGCTCTTATTTTTCTGGTAACCTGCGATTTTTCTGTTGGTCATGAACTCATGATTTTCTTTCAGCGTCTTCCCCTTTCCTCAAGCACTCAGGTTTATATGCAAAACCAGCCTAATTTTTTTATCCGAAGCCTTAACTTGTGCTCAGATCCTTCTTTTTTTTTTTTCATTAGCACTTTCAGTTCTTTCCGAAAACCTCTTGTTAGCATCAATAGTAGGCAACAGGCAGCTACCAAACAGGGAGGTACTACCGCCTGGGAAGATATTGGAAGCATAATGTGTTGCCTATGGTAGACCCTGCTGCCACATGGCATCACGAAAATTGTGACCAAGTCCCAGGTTACTGATCTGACTTTCTGCCTCATTTACACACAATTGCAGAGTCTCAATTGTTTCTCTTACTATTGACAACACAAACACATACAAGTAAAGAAATCATTAAAAAATTTGAAATTTAAATAAAAGTATAAGTTAGAGTAAAGCACATTTAATATACAACCTTAAAATGTCTATATTTCTTGGATTTGATTGTTATCTTATTAATATATAAAACCATAACAACTTTAAGTTGGAGAATAAAAGGAGAAAAAACTTTCTCACATAACACGACAAACTCCGCCTCCTCAACCTATACCTCAACTACAACATCACGCATCAGGGATTTCTGGTGAAAATATTGTATTGCAGCGAATATGTCTTGTAAAGTACACCTACATCAGAGCAATAAATAGGTGCGAACTGTTTTCGTGACAAAGAGCAAAAAGCCGCTTACACTGTCCGGTCTTCAGCGTGTTAGTATTTTTGTAAGTCGCCTCTTTATTTTCTTCACCATGTCATGATAAAGTAAATGTTGTGCATTACTACACTTATATTTGTACTCACTGAAGATTCCTCTTGGGTGCTGCTTTTGCACTTGCACTGAAGAGTGCCATTACCAGGAGTCACGACTAGGATTTTGTCTTCGCTATATTAGGAGCCATAGGGACGTCGTGGACCACCTCGCCTCGCAACGGTGTTTGTCAAAATACTTGAATACGAAAGTAAAGAACAACACTAAAGAACAACTCGGAGCTGATCCTGGGAGGGAGCAAAGGAGAAAGAAGAGAAGTGTTATATCCTCTCCAGATGGAAGAGAGCTACAGAGAATAATAATAATAAGAGAAGCTTGAGGAGCAAGAGCCAGATGGTGTCACTACACAGAGGTATAGCCAACTGCTACATCGCTTAACTTGTAAGCCTGCAGACGTCAGCCGAGCACCATTCACACCAGCGGGAACCTTCTTATCTCTCTTTGAATTGCCAGCGAGTAAACTCTGGGGATTAATATTTGGAATTCTTAAAAAGAAAAGTATATAATCAGTAAACCACTGGGTGCCACAATGTAAGGTCCTGTTAGGAAGTGACATGTCCTCTCACTTACAAATATAATTTTCTCCTTTCCTTCTGAAACATATGCTCAGTGACTGGTCCTGTTTCTCGAGGATTTATAAGACATTTAATAAATGGTTTTATTTCTGTGAGCTGAAGGGCGTGTCCACAGGCAGGATGGCAATGGTGATTGCGCCCAGCAAGAGTTCAGCTCTGATGGCGGGGTACATATCAGAAATAAACGTTCCGCTGTCTTAACACTCAGTGGTAAATATATACATATTTTGTAACGTTACGTCTCCCTCTGTACATGAAGAAAGCAAACAAAGACTACATCACCAAAGACATTACTAAATACAAAACTTACTTTTAATTTTCTTACATTTACTTTAATTTAATGCCATTGATAATCTCTCTCTCTCTCTCTCTCTCTCTCTCCTTCTAAAATTTGTACCACATTTTCAGTTGGATTTCTCATTCATCTTTTGCCTTTTACTTCTTGACATTACAGTAAACACTATATGATACGTCTGAACGGTCGTGACCCAGAGCAATCTGTCAAAATAAAAAGACGTAGACTTACACTGTCTATATACTGCAGCATTTCCCGGCTAGAATCGAGTACAATCTTACTTAAATAAAGGAATACACACGAAAATCACAACAAAAATTTGGTACCGTAGTCGTCCTTGCTCTCTTGGACTTAAACTTCGATCTGACGCCCTTAAATTGTCCTGAGTCATTGTTGAAGAAGCGCAACGCTGAAAACAATAGAGACGATGACTGGTATATTCATTGTTTTAGACGGGGATTTATTGACTGACTGACCCACATGTTCACCGATTTCAATACCAGAGGAATGTGGATGTAGAGACTGTAGGTATCTTTGTACTCGAATCTTTCATTGACTCCACTGTGACACTTGTGACCTAGACCCGGCAACACACACACACACACACATATATATATATATATATATATATATATATATATATAAACAAAACTTAATCACTTCCTCCCACCTCGTATTGAGTGGGTGCGCCAAATTTCACTGAAACTCGTCCACAAGTACTTTTAGATATTAAGAGGCTATTGGCACAACTGTACATATACATTAACACGCATACGTATACATAACATTAACATGGATAATACATACATGAACGAAGAACCAAGCACAAGAGTATTCCGTATGATTAAACCATATTTCACAATTAAGTATTTCATATAAAAAATATTTATTATGGGCATCAAGATGTGGTGCACACCAGCGACGGTGTGTGTGTGTGTGTGCGCGCGTACCACATACCAACACACACAATCAGCCTTTCAGACTCCTGCTATTGCCGGAGTCTACCACCAGCCAAAACGACCTGAAAATGGCGTTGTGTTGACAGTAATGGCGCTACTAACTTTATATTCTAGTAAGCACACAAAGTCAACTTATCAAAGTAGGATTTAAAAAGTTTAACATGATGAAATTTACAACTGCTATATAGAAGAACATAGAGAGTAAAATAAGAAATAGTGTGTAAGAGCGTTTCTGTGTATAGATGAACAACTCTAAATCATGTATTGCCAATTTTTAGTTAGGAAGTACCGAATCACCTTCCGACAAGCATACACACACACACACACAAGAATGGAGGAAACTGCAGCCGGCCTATTGGCCTATACTGGGCAGTCCTGTTTACACCCAACCTCTACCGCTCATATATCCATTCAACCTATGTTTGAAGCTATCCAGCGTATTTCCAAACCAATGTTCACCTATCTCGCATACACACACACACACACACACACACACACACCTGCTCCTATCCAAGATGTCACTACGCGAATTGCTGTTAGACACCACAATCGCATGCAGCCCATACGACCACATACTGATCTCTTTAAGAACAGCCCAATTCCAACCATTGTAAACATTATCAAAAACTCATGATTAACCTGTGTGTTCACTCCTAAATAATCTCTCTTTGGTACTGTAATTGTGTTGAAATCCCTTGTTAAATGACAAATTCCTTGTTAAATGACCCTCTTCCCCCTTGTCATTATATATTAATTATGTATTCCGCATGTCACTTGTATATTATTTGTCAATCAAATGACCCACTCCCAATTATGCAACTTCCATCTCTCTTTACTGTACTGTATATCTTCAGCCTTTGGACTGCCATGTTCTAACAATAAACATTTAATTATTATTACATTTATATTTTATTATCATTACAATATTATCATTATAATTAATATTATTATTATGACACAAGACAGTAGCATAAGATGGTCGGTTATGCACTGGGATCCAGGCAGCTGTGCAATCTGGTCCTGTCTGTGCGTCTAAGCAGCCCTTTCCAGGAACCACTCTGCTCACCCCACATGGGGAGGGGCTGGAAAAGGTGCCTTAAACATAGCTTGCCTTAAAAACAACTTGACTGGTCAACCGCACCCAGTAAGGTCATCCTAATGCGAATCGAAAACATACCACAATCATAGATCAAAGCAAAAACAAATTATTATGTCTTATGGTCGCTACGTGGAATGTCAGAACCCATCTGGATACTGACACAAATGAGCGTCCTGAAAGAAGAACGGTCCTTGTGGCAAATGAGCTGTCTAGGTAGAACATTGACAGAGCAGCCGTTAGTGAGTCCCGGCTCCCAGACGAGAGCCGACTCACAGAGCAAGGGTCTGGCTATACCTTCTGGAAGGGTAAGCCTGCTGCAGAGAAAACCGCATTTTTGGAATTGGACTTGCCATTCTCCAATCCATCCTCCATAGGCTAACTGAAATGCCTATTGGGGTCAACGAGCGTCTCATGACGATCCGAGTCCCACTGAATTACTCACGTCATGCCTTTTTCATCAGTGTATATTCCCCAACACTGGATGCCTTTTATGCTTACCTTGACAGAGTGCTAACCTCTAACCCCAGAGAAGATAATGTTGTGCTCCTAGGTGACTTCAATGCCAGAACTGGCAGAGATGCTGACATATGGCAGGGAACCATAGCGAGAAACGGAGTGGGCAAGAGTAATCCCAATGACCTACTCCTCCTCAGCAAGTATGCTGCACACAACCTCACTATCACTGTATGTATATTGTGTATGTTGTATGTATATTATGTATGTGCTCCATTTATATACACTATTTATTCAGCCTAGCTAGCAGCGTGTGGCAATGTATATACCATGTCCCACACGCTTAATTAATATGCCTGGCGACATATGGAAGCTGCTAATGTATCACTTACCACATGTCGCCAGAAAGGCTAGTTGACCCCCCAGACAGAGTAAGGAGCGCCACCTCGCTTGTGTATCTCTGTTTATCCAGGAAATAGAACCTACGAAAACTCTACAGGTGTTTGTGTTCGCTCCTGTAGATAGAACTTGATACCCAGAACACATGCATGGCGCAGTGAGTCATTTTACTGGATCATTATAAAAGTGAAGTGTAAAGTTTGTGGCAAGACCTGCTTATGGACCCCTGCTCTGTGTCAACCATGGCTAATGGCCGTCTCTTCAAAGAATTTATAGGAACTTTGAGCAGTGTCAGTGACAGTGATTTCCTGTGAAGTGTATAGTGCATTGTGTGTTTAGTGCCATAACTGTGTGACCTTGTTCTAAAGGATTCCCAAGGTGTAAGGCATGTTCAGGGCATTTGGTGGGGAGTAGAGATCAGTACACCCTCCTCTGACCGCGTCCAGAGGGTAACTGACGACAGACGTGAGTCACGGTCTCCACCCCCTCACAGCGAGACTGCCCGAGACGCGCACACACACACACGTACGAACACACTGACTGCGGCCATTCCTTTATATATATTTTAGATATATAATCTACTTATCTGTGCATTTCATTATTTTTTTTGTCTCAGATCTTGTTGATACGACGGGCTGACCGGTCAACACTGATTTAAGACACAGTACACAGATGAAGTAATTATGTCTCGTGCCTTACGCAGTCGTGGAACCAACGCCTGGATGAGTCAGTTGGATGACAGCTCGGCAGAGATGGATGACCAGGCTGAACAGGACGCTCCAGCTCCCACCACATCGCCCAGCCCTTCACCTCGATCTTCAGCGTTGCCTTCAGAGATAATTGCTTTAATGAAGTTTATGAGGGATGAGAGGCACGAGGACGAAGCTAGAAGACTTGTGGAGAATGAAGAAAGAAGGCAAGCAGAGGCAGAGAGAAAACACCAACGGAGATTGGAAGACAGTGCACGGTTTGAAGCTTTTATATCTCGCCTCACTGTTAACCAAGCCCCTGGCTCTAACACTGCCTCGGTATCGACTGGTTCAGATACCTCATCAACGCTTTCTTCACGCCCCCCAGCCCCACCTAAAGCGGCTGCTCAAACACCGCCCATCTTGAAGCCTGAAGTGAATTTCCAGACTTTTCGTGAATGGCGGCGACGGTGGACTGATTATGCTACAATGGTGGATCTCCAGAGTTTGTCACAGCCTAAACAACTTATTCAGCTGCGTATGTGCCTGTCCTTGGAAACTCAGCGTGTCTTGGAACATACGTTGCAGGTACCTCCGACCTCGTCGTTGTCTGTAGAGGAGGTACTGGATATTCTACAATGGCACATCAATGGGCAGGGGAATGAAGCTCTATACAGGAGGGAATTGTTTAGCTGTAGACAGATGGAGGGCAAGACTTTTGATGCCTTTTATGTACGACTCAAGAGAGCCTCGGAAGAGGTAGATATATGCCCAGTAGGGTGTGTCAATTTTGTCAACATGTTAAAAATCAAATTTGGTAGTCAAAATATTGTGCCTCTTTATGTCTAAACTTGAGATTAGCAAACAAAAATGAATTGAAATAACCCTCACCTACATCAATTATACCTTAAAGTTTCAAATATCAGTATTTCAACAAATTAATGAGACTTGATTAGAATTATTCACTTGATATTAACTAATCTCATGTAAGCATATGGATTATGGAGTATTTTATGGTTCTATAGCTTGTGTACAATATGTATGTCAGAACATGAACGTGAACAGGCTCTCCGTGTGGGACAGTTTAATTCTTGTTTTGACTTGTACCAAGCGTGAGGATAAGGCGCCCGGCTCACTCTCCTTCTAGATATCATAGACGGTGGTTTGCTCTCATTGCACTTGCACCTACTCTACCAGACGAATTCTACATTTTAATTATTGTAAGTAGGGCATATTGATTGTCGCAGTTACTTATATCATTGTATAAAACATTATGTTCTAAGAAATTATTATGTTATTTCTATTACAGCATTTTTGATAAACAAATTGATATTTTTTGAAACAACAATTGAATTATGAAACATTGAAATATTTTTCTATTTGTCAGATAGTGTGAAGATGTCAAAATTGAAGACAAGAAGTCAGTTGTCAACCCACTTGAGCCTGTTAGTTGGTAAAGGGAAGGAGCTCCCTGTATCAGAACTTCCAACAGTGAGAGACATGCTAAGATTAGGGTTACTCCTTCGAGAAAAAAATGCAAAGGACAGAAGGAACTATACAGATAAAGAACTCATAAATGACATGATAGTCCCTCTTCTGCATCAATGGACAAAAGCTAATGCACTATTCAAACCACCTGTGATTAATCAGTGTCGAACTATTGAGCTAAAACTAACGAAATTATGGCACAAAGCAGTTGAAACATCACTTGGTAAAGGAAACTTGGCCAGGAAAAATGAATTTCTGCACACACTTGATACTCTGTTTGACATTTTGACCTGCAAGTGCTCCATACAATTATATTCTGAATCCAACTGTTCTCACTCAGGTAAGAGAGAAAATAATTCCCACATTGATTGTGGTTGTCCTCGTGAAAAGAAGATCCCTGTTTTAGAGCTTGAATTTATAAAGGCACAGAGGACAAAGGCAGAAGGCCAAGGAAGTATGCAAATGGGTTCAATAGATTATTCAGAAACAAAGAAGCAGATTGCTAATGCCAAGAAGAGAGAACAAATCCGAGAGAGGGAACAAAAGAAGAAAATGAAGAGTGAAGAAGCCATCCAAAGAGAGGAAGAGCTGTGTCAAGATGTTTATCACTTCTTTGATAGTTCTTCTGATGAACAGGAAGCAACATCAGATGATAGTTCCAAAGAGCCATCTGAACCTTTACCAAAGAAAATGAAATACAACACAAGAAATATTTCAAACATTGCTTTAGCTAGTATTCGCCACCATGCTGGACTTCGTGAGGCTGCAGAAATTGCAACTGCCGCTTGGATAGATGCAGGCCTCATCAGCCGAGAGGATGTATCTTTGGTGATAGATCATAATAAAATTAGAAGAGCACAAGAAAAAATAATGAAGGAAATATCTGATCAGCATGAAAAAGATTTAAGCGAGGGAGGGCTCTCCTGTCTTTTGTTTGATGGAAGAATAGATGACACAAAAGTTTTGCTAGAAGTAGAGGGAGCGAACAGAAAGTTTCCAGGTCTCATCAAAGAAGAACACTACTCTGTCTGTTCTGAGCCTGGTGGTCGGTTTTTGTTTCACTTTGCTCCCGAAACTGAAGTAGAAGGGAAGAAACATGCAGAGGTCATTGCTGATCATATTTTATGTTGGGTTCAGGAGAGAGGACTTGGCAGTTCACTGCAGGCTGTTGGTGGAGATTCAACTGCAGTGAACACCGGATGGCAGGGGGGTGTAATGACGCATTTAGAGAAAAAACTAGGAAGAAGACTTGTTTGGATTGTATGTGATTTACATACAGGCGAGCTACCTCTTCGTCATCTCATCCAGGAACTTGATGGTCCTACAAAGAGCAACAACAAGTGGTCAGGTCCCCTTGGCATCATGCTGGATGAAGCAACACAACTAGAAATAAATACAACCTTTCCAAAGGTCGAAGTTGGCCCTCCCCTTCCGGCGTTGTCTGAAGGAGTCATCAAAGATCTCAGCACAGATCAATCCTATGCTTATCGTATTGCCCAAGCAATAAGATCAGGAGAAGTGCCTCAGTCATTGGCTCTCTTGGAGATTGGACCTGTCAGTCACAGCCGTTGGTTAACTACAGCTCTTCGTTTCTGCAGGATTTGGATTTCCAAACACGAATTGAAGGGCAAAGTGCTGAAGAATTTGAGGTTAATTGTTGAATTTATTATTGGAGTTTATCTTCCCCAGTGGTTTAGTGTGAAACTTAATCCTATGTGGGTGGATGGGCCCAATCACCTTTTGTTTCAATTGCAGCTAGTAAGAACACAGAGGAAGGTAGTGAGGGACATCGTGTTACCTGTGGCAAGAAGGTCCGCTTGGTATGCTCGATCAGAAGCAGTTTTGCAAGCAATGCTTTGCAGTCAATGTACCAATCTCCGAACCGAGGCTGTAGAAGTCATTCTAAAGATTAGAGGAACGATAATAGATGACGACCAGTTGGGAGACTGTTCGTTTCATTCAAGAAAAGTTCCCCCAATAAACGTCAATGCCACCAAATTGTCAGAATTGGTTGACTTGAATTTGGAAGTCTTAGAGCCACCATTGACAACAAGTCTAACTAGCCAAGAATTGAGAAACCTTAAAGAGACTCCAATGCAGGTGCCGAAGTGGCCTTCCCACACTCAAAGTGTGGAGAGATGTGTGAAAATGGTCACAGAAGCAGCGGGCCATGTTTACAGCCACGAGAGGCGAGAAGGTTACATCAAAGCACAAATAGCAAGCAGACTACTGATGACAAGAAACCAAAGCAAAGAGAGTATGAAGGCATTGGTTACTTTCAAATAGACTACGGATAATAAAATATAATAATTTGAAACTTGAAACAGTAACATGTGTGCAAACGCTGGTTATGTTATAAATTCACAAATATGTACATTTAAAAATCCATTTGATGTAGGTAGGACTTATTATAAAAAAAAATTTATGCCAGAATATTGTTTTGCATGCTTAAAGACTACAATAAATTGCTACCAAATTACTCGATTTTCAATTTAGCCAGTTCACCCCCTAAATTGACACACCCTAATGCCCAGGTAACCACCAGCAGTGCGAGGAGACCCAGTTGAAGCAGGTGATCCTGATGGGTGTTAAGGACGAGGAGCGTGTCCAACGCCTCACCTCCCTCAACTCTTCCTCTTCTCTTAAGGATGTGTTGACGATATGTCGCTCCTATGAGGCTGCCAGGTGTGCCACCTCTGCCATCCTTTGTCCCCCTACAGCTGTACGCGCTGTGTCCCGGTACAAGAAGGACAAGAAGTCTACTTCAACGCCTTCGCCCACCATGTCCACGCCCGGTTCCTTTTGTAACAACTGTGGTCAGCAGCACGGAACACAGGTGTGCCCAGCTGCTGAGTCTACCTGCAACAGTTGTGACCGTAAGGGCCACTGGTCGCTCACAGTGCGGTGCCCAGCTAAGCACGTCCAGTGCAATGTGTGCGGTCGTCTGGGCCACTACGACAAGTGTTGCCCTACCAACAAACCCAAGGGACAGCGTCGGCGGAAGCAGCAGCGCCCTTCCACTAGTGAGGGCCGCCCACAGTCGTCCACTCAGAAGCATGACGACCCTGGACAACGCTCGAGCCATATTAGGAAGGTGTGCTCCCCTTCGCGTCCCAGGACCAGCGTTCCCCAGCACATCAGCGTCATCGTGACCTACGGCAGTGTGTCATCCCGTCTTCAGATGTTGCCCAACACCGGCGCTGATACTACAGTCATCGGCCCCCAGCATTTGCAATGCTTGGGGCTCTCTCCAAGTGATCTAGGACCGCCCCCCAAGGATCTCCGCTTCACGGCAGATGGTTCACAGATGGCCCCAGCCCTAGGTTCACTCCAAGCACAGGTCACCTTTGGCAACAGGTCGTGTCAAGCCTGGATTGATGTGCACAACGGTGTCCTGACTCCTTTGCTGTCCTACAGACATTGTCAAGAGTTGGCCATCATCTCCCAGGGCTTCCCCAAACCTATTCTCGAGGTAAAACACGCCAACAGGGTGCACGAAGGGAGCAGCAACTACCCTGCTGTCGCCCTACCCCTACCTCTTGCCAGTGACACCTCACCTTCGGATGCTAGGAAGTACTTGCTGAAGGAATTCAGCGACGTTCTGGTTACCAAGTCCGCTCTGGAATCCAAGCCTCTCAAGAAGATGGTAGGCCCCCCCATGAGGATCCACTTGAGGGACGACGCGAAGCCCTTCGCTATCTACACCCCTCGACTGGTCCCCCTGGCCTTCCGCGATGCGGTCAAAAACGAGCTGGACTCCATGGTCGCCCAAGAAATTATTGCACCAGCCGGTGATGACCCGTCTCCATGGTGTCACCCTATGGAAGTCGTCGCAAAACCCAAAGGTGGTGTTCGGAACACCACTGACCTCTCCAAGCTCAACAGCCAGGTGTCTCGTCCTGCTCACCCTTCTCCCACGCCCTTTGCAGCTATACGCAGTGTGAACCCGAAGGCGCGCTTCTTCACGACGATGGACGCCCTGTGTGGATACTGGCAGATAGAGCTTGCCGAAGAAGACCGACCACTTACAACTTTCATCACCCCGCATGGACGTTACAGTTATTGCCGTGGTCCCATGGGATTCGCCGCTACAGGAGACGCTTTCTGTCTTCGAGGTGATATG
The DNA here is from genome assembly GCA_958450375.1 of Homarus gammarus. Taxonomy (NCBI): domain Eukaryota; kingdom Metazoa; phylum Arthropoda; class Malacostraca; order Decapoda; family Nephropidae; genus Homarus; species Homarus gammarus. Next base: position 1,343,681 of record CAUDMG010001725.1, on the reverse strand, counting down.
GCTCTACAAGGTCTGGCAAACTGCGTGAAAGTGGTCGACGACATACTCGTGTACGATGAGGATTACATGGATCACCTCTGCTGTATCTACGAGGTACTCAACAGGTGCTGGAAGCACGGCATCACCCTAAATGCCGACAAGTTTGTTCTGGCCAGCTCTTCAGTGGACTTTTGTGGGTACTTCCTCTCAGGGAATGGTATTGTAGCTGACCCGGAGAAGGTCCGCGCCATCACGGATTTTCCCACCCTTGCTAACCTCAGCGACTTGAGGTCCTTCATCGGTCTCGTCAACCAGTTAGCAGAGTTTTCGCCGGACATCTCCGCAGCTGCCCAACCACTTTGCCCCCTGATGAGCTCCAAGAGGACATTCCTATGGACCCCCGACCACGACAAGGCCTTCCAGCAAGTGAAACAGGCCCTGTCTAGTCCACCTGTCCTTGCCACGTTTGACCCAGCCTTGCCGACGGTTCTGCAGACAGATGCCTCACGCTTGTACGGCGTGGGATACGCCCTATTGCAGGATCATGGTGGAGGGCGGTTCCGGCTCGTCCAGTGTGGCTCGCGTTTCCTCTCTGACACAGAGACGCGCTACGCCACTATTGAGTTGGAGCTGTTGGCTGTGGTTTGGGCGATGTCCAAGTGCAGGTTTTACCTCATAGGCCTGCAACACTTTCACCTAGTGACCGACCATCGCCCGCTTGTTCCGATCCTCAACCACTACATGCTGGACGCCGTTGAGAACCCTCTCTTCCAGCGTCTGAAAGAGAAGCTCTCGGCGTACGTCTTCACAGCAGTGTGGCGTGCTGGTAAGGAGCTCTGCATCCCTGATGCCTCATCCCGCTCTCCTGTCAGCGCCCTACTCCAGAAGACCATGTGCTCGACGCCGACCTCGCTCTTTCCGTCAGGACTGTGGTCACCCTACACGCCGTCCAATCCCTTCGTTCGGACCTGTCACCAGATGACGACAAGGCAATGGAGGACCTTCGAACAGCGGCCCGAGATGACCCTTCCTACGTCCGACTCGTCGAGTGTGTGAGGAATGGATTTCCTAGCAACCGCTACGACCTTCACAACACCCTGCTCCCTTATTGGAAACTCCGCGATGAACTCTACTGCGACGGGGACCTTGTTCTGTACGGAGCACGTGTAGTTGTCCCTGCTGCCTCACGTCCCCACGTCTTGGCTCACCTTCACGACAGTCACCGTGGAGCTGAGGCCACCAAACGACGTGCACGACAGACTGTGTTCTGGCCCGGCATCGGCTCCGACATCTCCAATGTTGTCCGTGCGTGCGAGCCCTGCCAAGCATTACAACCCAGCCAGTAGCAGGAACCCTTCATGAGTGACGACAACCCCACCCGCCCCTTTGAGTCTGTGTCGGCCGACTTTTTCTGTGTGTCAGGAAAGTCCTTCCTTGTTATCGTCGACCGTCTCTCTGGTTGGCCGGTTGTCATCAAGTGCGGTAATGACACGACGTCTGCAGCTACCATCAGCAAGTTCCGCCACTACTTCCATGACGTGGGCGTTCCTGTGCGCCTGCGAACCGACAGAGGGCCCCAGTTCACAAGCCAGGACTTTGCTGTCTTCCTTGACCGATGGGGAGTCCGGCATGTGTTGTCATCGCCCCATTACCCGCAGTCCAACGGCCACGCTGAGGCTGCTGTCAAATCCCTGAACCACCTCATCCTTAAGGTGGCCCCTTCTGGGAATATTGACTGCGAGGCCTTCGACCGGGGTCTTCTTGAACTCCGCAACACACCTAACTACACCGGACGCTCCCCTGCCCAGGTCTTGTATGGACGCCCCCTTCGCTCTTGGGTCCCTGCTCACCCTCAATCCTTCTCCAAGGAATGGCAGGCCAAGACAGAGGATTGTGATCGCTGAGCCGCCGAACGTGTTCATGATGTCGTCGCCCGCTACAACGACCACGCCCGTCCTCTTCCCAAGTGTTGGCACCCAAGTCCGTGTTCAGGACCCGCCCTCCCTACGTTGGGACAAAGTGGGCGTAGTCATGGGTCTCGGTAGGTCACGGGACTACCAGGTGCGGTTACCCAGTGGTCGTGTGTGGTGGAGGAACCGCCGTTTTCTTCGCCCCGTAACAACGCCTTATGCTGACCCAGCCACCAGTGTTGAGTCCCATACCCTCCCCAGTAATCAAGTCTCTCAACGCTCTGAACGGATCCGAAAGAAAAGGTCCGCTCAAGACTTTGCTATGAGCTAGGGGGGGAGGGAGGTGTATTTATATTATGTATGCTGTATGTATATTATGTATGTGCTCCATTTATATACACTATTTATTCAGCCTAGCTAGCAGCGTGTGGCAATGTATTTACCATGTCCCACACGCTTAATTAATGTGCCTGGCGACATATGGAAGCTGCTAATGTATCACTTACCACATGTCGCCCGAAAGGCTAGTTGACCCCCCAGACAGAGTAAGGAGCGCCACCTCGCTTGTGTATCTCTGTTTATCCAGGAAATAGAACCTACGAAAACTCTACAGGTGTTTGTGTTCGCTCCTGTAGATAGAACACATGCAATCACCAACACCTTGTTTAGGCAGGCAGACTAGTTTAAGGGTTCTTCGCATTACCCATGATCCAAACATTGGCATCTCATTGACGACATCATTGTCAGAGAAAGAAATCACCGAGAAGTTCTCATCACCCCAGCCATGCGTGGCGCAGATCACTGTGACACAGATCATCGGCTCATTAAAGCCAAACTCTCACTTCACGTCGCTCCAAAACGGCAAAGGCAAAAACTGACAGGAGCATTAAAAGATAGAACATGCTTTCAGAGAGCACCTCTTCGATAGGCTGATAGACAACCCAACAACAAAACAACCAAAGTCCAAGTGCTGAATGGGGTATCCTTTAAGTTGTCATCACAAAATCCTGCAACGAGACCCTCGGCAAGATCGAAAGAAAACACTAGGATTGGTTAGATAAAAATATCCAGGAAATCGACGTAATCGTCAATGATAAACGTGCTGCCCTCACTGACTGGCAGAACAACCCTCAGTCTCGGACCAAAGCTGATACCTTCTGCCAGAAGAAAGGGATTACCCAGCACAAACTTCGCAATCTAATGAATGAATGGTGGAAAAATATAGTGTGTAACGCAAAATTTAGAGGACCAACACAGGATGTGTGAATTTTTCAATTCCACTGAAGCAATGAATGCCCCAACTACTCATGGCGCAGGCGCCTCCGCTCATCTGACTGTTACTCCCCAATTAATGATGAAGAAGGCATCTATTAGAGCTGGAAAGAGCACTACTACTTGCTGCTTAACCGAGCAGCATGGGCCGGATACTCAAAACACCTCATAAGTTACGTACTATATTAACGAGATACAGTACCATATATTGCAGACTCCTTACAGTCCCGTAAATTTAACATACTCAAAATTTAATTACAGTTCCGTAAGCAGTTCGTAAGTTATCATAACTCTAGTGTTTACCCTGTAAATTCAGTTCTCTTGTCGGAAGGTAGATGGCAGTGCAGGAGCTAATTGGCCAATCAGCGCTCAGTTAACAAAATCATCAACCAATCACAAGAGAAGGAGAAATCAGCTGAGAACGACGCACGTAATATAAGTTTGTAAACAAAAGATGGAAGGATAACCACCTGCAAATAAGAGACCAAAAGAAAGAAAATAATTTTAGGGAAGTCGGACTCGAGATGTACAATCAAATTGAAGAATCATGCCTGGGATGAAGTTGTAAAGGCAGTGAATGTTGTTGCTCGAATCCCCCTGGTGCTTTCCTTTCAATGTTTGGGTCATTTGGTCTGAATTGTCTTCAAGTTCATACAAAAAAAATTCTGAAACTATATTGCATTAGCCTTAAAGTTTCTAAAATTAATACTCTGCCCTAAGGTACTATTCATGGAAAGATTGGAACTAGGCCTAAGGTAGCTGTTCGACAAAGTGTCTCACTGACAGCCTGACACTCACCAATATTGCCATGTACATATTCTCTAACCTAACCTAACATAACATAACATAACATAACATAACATACCATAACATAACATAACATACCATAACAACACCAAACCAAACCACACCTGACCTATAACCTATTAGTATAATTTACTATTTAAATGTTCTTCGTGTTCTAACTAAATTAACTAGGCACCCACGTTTAAATATTTATTTGGTTAAGACTGAAAAAGCAGTTATATAGGCCCCTAGCTTAATCAAGTTAATTGCAATCCATGGTTTACGCCTAATATCATTTAATTTTGGCTAGCCTATGGAAATTTAGAGCCTTTCATGTTATCATAAGCCATATACATAAGAAAATAGGCAGAGGCTATTGGTTGAATATTAGAAAAACAAGGCGAAGTCTAAGCATGAATGTTCACCCTCATATTTGGCTTTCATTACTGAGGGATATTTACGGCTATACAACATTAATAAGGTCTATCTGTAAGTTTACTCAGTCGCAAAAAATATTTTTACCCTAAGTGTGAACAATACAAACCTTCTGTTTTGGGTAAAAAATACTTTATAATTTGTAAGAAGACAAAAGATGCGTCTCTTCCAAACTGCGACAAATAGGAACAATCAAGCCTCTTATTATCGTGAAAAGAAAATGTACGAAAAAGACAAAGTGAAATATTATATTTCAGCATGTTGATGTACAAAACATTTTCTTCATTATTCTATGATAAAACAAGTCTAACAAGCATTATTACAACATATATTATTATTATTTTTTATACAATCGGGAATTAGCGACTACCACATCCGGGTTGAGAGCGTTAAGCACCTCAGGAGGTGGTGTAAGTTATGCCCTAGATTATGAGTTCACTTACGTAGTTCGATGTCAAATATTTGTTTTGAGTATACCATCTGTGTTTTGGGTATACCGATCTGAGACTGTAAGTCCAGTTACGGGGTAAACAAAGACATACAGTCCCATAAATGTTTTTGAGTATCCGGCAGGTCCCTCAGTTCCCAGAGCTGACCCGCCTCAGCTATCCTCCATCCCATGATGAGGTAGTTATGGCCATCATGCAGATGAAAAATAAAAAAGTCACAAGGTCTGATAGAATCCCAGCCGAAGTGTATAAAGCAGGAAGACCTCTGCTAACCAGCCGTCTCCACTCTCTCCTGGAGAATATATGGGAGAAGAAGGAAATCCCCTAAGATCTCAAAGACACCTCCATCGTCAATATTTATAAGAACAAGGGAGACCGGTCAAACCGTGACAACTACAGTGGGATCTTGCTGCTGCTGTCCGTAGCTGGTAAGATTATCCCCTGAGTCCATCTAAACTACTTCCTGAGGCGGAAAACTTCCTCCCAGAATCTCAGTGTGGCTTTAGACCTTCAGTGGCACCACTGAGAGGATCTTTGCTGCCTACCAGATACAAGAAAGGTGTAGAAAATAGCGTCATGACTTTGTACATGGCCTTCATCGACATTTACAAAGGCCTTCGACTCGGTCAACAGAGAAGCCCTCTGGATCACCATCGGTTTGGTTACCCACCAAAATTCATTGATGGCATGAACAGCAGTGTCCTGCACAATGGCACCCAGTCTGAGTTCTTCCTCACCCAAACGGGGGTAAAACAAGGATGTTTACTGGGTCCAACTCTTTTTTCCATTATTTTGCCGCCTTCCATACTCGTGCCAGTGCCAATTTAGCCGGCGGGTGTGGACATCCAGTACCGGATGAAGGGACTTTTCAACATATGACGACTCCTGGCAGGAACAAAGGTGTCGGCAGCTTCCATCACTGAACTTCAATATGCAGACGACCTCACCCACGTCACTTACACTACACGGGACCTACAGGAGATACTGATCACTTACGCAGATGCGTATGCACACTTCGACCTTGAAGTAAATGTACGTAAGACTCGGATTCTCTTTCAGCCTGCCCTGGTTCAGCCACACCTCCACCATCCATCCAGGTTCACGGCACTACCCTCTCTAATGTTACCCACTTTCAGTATCTTGGCTCCCACCTGTCAACCACCGCAGACATAGATGAAGATATTCAACATCGGATCAGATTTGCATCTCGAGCCTTTGGCAGACTTCGTACACGTGTCTTCAGCTGTAGGGAGCTAAAACTATCTACAAAGTTGCACGTATATCGATCAGTGGTCCTTCCCACCCTGCTATATGGCAGCGAGACATGGGTCACATACAGGAGGCACCTCAAGGCACTTGAAAACTTTTACCAACGTAGTATACGTTCCATCCTCCGAGTTCGCAGGGAAGACAAGAGAACAAATACCAGCATTCTCACTGACACCAACTGTAGGAGCATCGAGGCTACCATTATCCATGAAGTGGCCATGTTACCCGCATGGACGACAGTAGACTGCCAAAGCAGCTACTTTACAGTCACCTAACGAATAGTAAACGTAACACTGTCGGGCAACTGAAAAAGTATAAGGATAGTCTTAAGACAAACCTGAACAAGTGCCAAATCAACCCCTCAACTGGGAGACGATTATGCCACACCATAACGCTTGGAGGAGCACCACACAAGAAGGTGTCAATACTTTCGAGTTAGCCCGACTGCATACCGAGGCAGACAAGCGCCAACGCCGCAAAGACACTGCCGCCACCCTTCCCTCATTAGATGTAGCCCTCCACATGTGCAACATCTGTGAACGCCCCTGCCGGTCCCGTATCGGCCTCTTTAGTCACCTCAGAATTCAGCAACGTAGGTCATATCCTTAATAACTCATATCATTGTATCATAGGTGGATGATCGTTATACTCGATTCCAAGTGACAGTAAAGTAGTAGTAGTAGTAGTGTGTGTGTGTTGTTTCTACTTTTCAGTTAAAATTAGTAAACTTAACCACCCTTCCAATATTCTTCTGCCAAAATAGTTTCTGCGTGCTGTGTATAACGACAAAATAATTATCTTATTGTCAGTGATTAAGTCTTCTTTCACACCCACACCATCCTTTGTACTGGAATTTCATCTGTCGTCTTTGGAGTTTGTAAAGATTAGATCTGTTAATTAGTCGATAATCACTTACAGGTGCAACGCCTCGGTCGGCCAGCTGTTAGTGAGATGAGTCAAAGAGCTGTCTGCCCTAGAGTGAATGATACCATAAACAACAACATCAAAGTACAACACTCCAGCGCCACCATAACAATTATACAGGAACAATTAGAGTAAGGCGCACAAGGAAGTGGATTAATTCACTTTTGTCTTTCTGGTACCGAGTGAAAACACGTGAACCATGTCAGTACAGCCCGTTATCTGCATAAACTGTCTGTGATCATTCCTGACACTCGACTAAAAAAAGATTTGAGTAATCAATTTCGTGGTAGTCATGCATAGATCCTCGGTGCCTCTGAAGGTGATGGGTGTGTCTGAGGGTGGTGGGTGTTTCTGAGGATGGTGGGTGTGTCTGAGGGTGATGGGTATGTCTGAGGGTGGTGGGTGTGTCTGAGGATGGTGGGTATGTCTGAGGGTGGTGATTGTGTCTGAGGGTGGTGGGTGCGTCTGAGAGTGGTGGGTGTGTCTGAGGGTGGTGATTGTGTCTGAGGGTGGTGGGTGTGTCTGAGGGTGGTGGGTGTGTCTGAGAGCTGAGAGTGGTGGGTGCGTCTGAGGGTGGTGATTGTGTCTGAGGGTGGTGGGTGCGTCTGAGGGTGGTGCGTGTGTCTGAAGGTGGTGGGTGTGTCTGAGGGTGGTGGGTGTGTCTGAGAGTGGTGGGTGTGTCTGAGGGTGGTGGGTGTGTCTGAGGGTGGTGGGTGCGTCTGAGGGTGGTGAATGTCTCTGAGGGTGGTGCGTGTGTCTGAGGGTGGTGGATGTGTCTGAGGGTGGTGGGTGTGTCTGAGAGTGGTAGGTGTGTCTGAGGGTGGTGATTGTGTCTGAGGGTGGTGGGTGTGTCTGAGGGTGGTGGGTGTGTCTGAGGGTTGGCGGGTGTGTCTGAGGGTAGTGGGTGTGTCTGAGGGTGGTGGGTGAGTCTGAGGGTTGGTGGGTGTGTCTGAGGGTGGTGGGTGTGTCTGAGGGTGGTGGGTGTGTCTGAGGATGGTGGGTTTGTCTGAGGGTGGTGGGTGTATCTGAGGGTGGTGGATGTGTTTGAGGGTGGTGGGTGCCTCTGAGGGTGGTGGGTGTGTCTTAGGAGGGCTATTGTGTGTCTGAGGGTGGTGTGTGTCTGAGGGTGGTGGGTGTGTCTGAGGGTGGTGGGTGTGTCTGAGGGAATGGGTGCCTCTGAGGGTGGTGGGTGTGTCTGAAGGTGGTGTCTGAGGGTGGCAAAAAGCTTTGAGGGTGACTAGAACTTCTGAGGAAGACAGGAGCATCTGAGGGTTGCAGAAACTTTGAGGCCAGTAGTAACTTCTGAGGGCGGGTGGGAACCTCTAAGGGTGACTGGAAGTTTTGAGGGTATCATGAACTTTTGAAAGTGGCAGGACCTTGTGAAAATGGCAGAAAATATGAGGGTATCAGGAACCTCTAAAGGTAGCGGGGCACACACAGGGGTTCATTATCGTGGTGTGTCTACGGGCAGCTTCTAGGAGTAGGGGTAAATGATTTTTAAGGCAAGTATTTTTCTCTGAGGAAGTTTAATGCCTGTTAAGTGCTGTAGATACTTACGATAAATTTGTCTTGGGTGCTCCTCCGGCGCTGAAGAGGTATGCCATGCCCTGAATTTGCCACTTCTAACTTATACTCATAACTTTGAAGCTTCAGATCAAGGGTTCTTGTCTGAAGGTCCAGGTTAAGGTCTTTGTTTACTTAGGTTTGGTATTTTAGCGATCAGAGCCGTTTAGGGCATGAGGCCCAAAAGATGAAGAGGTCCACGACCTGTTATGATTTAGAATGGTTAAAGAACTCTGTGTTTCTGACACTAACACATCCCATAAGTGATCTTCTTAATCATGGGTCACACACACTTCACTGAACACATCCCGCGAACGAGATCACTGATCTTGAAGCACAATCACTTCACTAAGTGGGAACACCGTATCAACACGTGACAGGAGGGAAACACAGCCCACGAGGAACACACGAGGACTAGTACACCTGGTGAGTGAGTGCCTCCCCACACCGTCGGGGAGGAATGGTGCGGACGATGGCAGCCGGGTGGACCTGGCTACCAAACTGGGTTGCTACGGCCCAGCTGGCCTCCCTGCGTGCTGTGGACAGCTGTAAATAGCAGAGGATAACCACGACGAGGTACACCTTCAAAGAAAAAGTACAGATTCTTGGTGATAAAACAAAAGAGAAAATCAGCCCTATTCTGGAAAGCCACATATGATAAACTATATGGAGGCTGCCTGTTCCATACCTTTACATTTTTCATAGGGCCTTCGTCCTCACGTTAACTCTCGTAATAGGCTATTATTTCCATTTTCTTCACTGGTAGTGCAACAGAAATAGTTTTTCTTGCTTTGAAAAAGAGTATACAGAAACATACGACTGTTAAAAAAAATAGCGATACATGATTGTGATATGTTCTTATCTTTCAGGACACCAATAACTCTTGATAATTCTGGGCCTCATTGCATGAAAGACTAATTTTTAAGAAAACGTAATATTCAAGAAAGAGAGAATCAGAATTTTTCAACAAAATTATTCAGGCTGAACAGATGAACACTTGATAATTAAAGCAACGACGGTATTTAGGTAAAGTTATGAATGTTTCGGTTCCCCTCCATTTACCCATTACCTTAATAATAATATAATAATTACTGTTGCTAGACATTCGCCACGGGGGTGCACAGTGCAACCGTTGTTAATAAGACAGTGGCACTTACAACATTAAAGTTTGCGACTGTATTGAGCCGCCGATGTGATAAACTCGAAAACACCGAAATTAAAATTGGCTCTTCAATTTGAGAAATATATCATGTTCAATAGTCAAATCTAACAGATGCAATTTATCTTTAAAGAATAAAAGTAGGTCATTCACTGGTACTCTCGCGAAAAGTGAAATGACATCAAAACTTATTAACTCACATGGCTGCGTTTCTTGAGTTTATCAATTAAATCAATGCTGTTACGTATATGCGAATTAGATATCTGGCCTGTAAGAAGGGATAGCATCCTAACCAACCACTTGGATAATTTGTAAGTAACAGAGCCCACAGAACTCATGATAGGCTGTAATGGATTATTAGGCGTATGTGTTTTGATCAATCCATACATATAAGGTAAAGTGGGATTGATTTGAGAGAACTGTTTAATGAGATCTGGGTTAATTTTCAATAACTCCTTCATTTTAGAATTAAATAGCTTATTAACATTTTCCAGGGGATCTTTCCTAAGCTCACAATAAGTGCTTTCATCACTTATTAAGGAATTAATTTTATCATTATAATCGTTTTTATCCAAAATTAAAATAGCATGGATTTATCAGCCTTAGTATGACTCAACTATTACTAGTATGTTAATTAAGAACAGCCTAATCTTGAATATAAATGGAAGTGTTTACTGTATTCCATGTAGCAATTGTAATGGAAATTATGTATAGGTCAGACTGGGAAAGCATTACAACTTAGAATAAAACAACACAAGTATAATATTAGAACAGCAACTGAAAGCAATGCACTTTTCGTTCATATAAGGAACAATAATTATCCCATAGATTGGGAAAACAGTTTAGAAGTGTATAAATCATCATGAGTCACAGAAAGACTTCTGGTTGAAGCAAGTTTGATTAGGGAAATTAATTCTATAAACTTTACTGGTGGTCAGTACGAAACTTATAATATGTTACATAAATTTATTTGTCAGTGGCTCAAGGTTAAAAATGCTTTGTATGCATTTGAGGTGGAAGTAGGATAGATGATTAGTGGGTCTCAAGTTTTTGACCTGGCTTGACCTTACTTGTTACGTCACTCATTTTTTATAAGATCTTTCGTGTGCGGTGGAGGTAGTGTGCGGATTAGTTTGTTTATAAGCCTCTCCCGGTCCTTGTAAATCCAGTTGCCTCTGAAGATGTCTTGAATAAAGACGAAAGCTAAGGTGCTCCAGTGTTTACCTTTTCCTGTGTGCATATTGGTAATTTTGCAAAATAACTTACAAACAGACAACCTAACCTTATGGTTGAATAAGGTTAGGTTAGGTTAGGATGGCTCGTGTCCTTTTTTTTTACTTTGGACTATGTGCTGTCCTAGCCATAAGGTTAGATTGGTTCATGTTGTCTGTTTGTAAGTTATTTTGCAAAATTACCAATAAGCATGCCGGTCAATTTGCAAAATAACCTATTCCGCAAACACACACACACATATATATATATATATATATATATATATATATATATATATATATATATATATATATATATATATATATATATATGAGGATCATTCAATAAACAACGAGACAAATGAATGTAACTGCAGAAGTAATGACCACAGTTATTTTTCCACATAATCTCTCTTTACAGCTATGCACTTGTCCCATCTATCTACGAGTTTTCTCATTCCTGTGGCAAAAACTCTTTCGAAAAATTATTTCCTCGTACTGCTGTTATGAGTGGACCAAACATGTGGTAGTCTGATGGTGCGAGATCTGGACTGTATGCGTGGTGAATCGATTTCCAAAATTGTCCGCTCAATGTTCTAGTGCAATGTGGGCGTTGAAACTTTGACAGGTAGTCGGGCACGAACTTCGTCCACAATGCTAGTTCGACCATTCTTGAATTGTTCAATCCACTTGTAAATGTTCGCTCCATTGATGCAATAGGTTCCGTATTGAAGGAAGCGACATTCTGCGATGAATTTTCCTTGGTTTTATTCCTTCCGAATTTAAAAACCGAATAACAAATCGTTTTTCTTCCAAAGTACAAAATTCAAGTGGAGCGCTCATCACTAATGCACCACTTACTCGAGACTAATCGAATGAACTAACTTAACAAACAGATGAAGATGTAGCTTACACGTGTCTAAACATTTTACATGATCGCTGCGATTCCATCTCCCCTTTACCGTCTATATCAAAGTCTCGTTACTTATTGAATGACTCTGTGCAGGGAAGGCGCGACTGGAGTCCCCCCCCCCCCCCCAATGATTGGTCTCGAGTTGGTCAAATTGCCAGAAATTGGTCACAATGATCTCAAAATTTCAGGGAGATGGTCAAGAAAGGAGACACACACACATACACACACACGACCTCATCTGCAAATTTGGTGAAAAGCTTTTGCACCATTCTCTCAACATCGGCTCCTACTTCCACCCGAGATTCCTCGTCCGCAAATTGGGGTTCGACACCACAACCTCATCCAGACCATACGAGCACGTATTGATCGTTATAAGAACAGCCCAGTCCCAACCATTGTAAAAATTATTAATTCGTAATCATCCAGTGTATTCACTTCCAGCCAATCTTACCTTTTTCCCTGTAGTATAACCTTCCCCCCACTTAGTTATTATATATCACATTTGTATTACTTATGTTAATTGTATATTATTTGTCATTCAAGTGACCCATTCCCCAATTATGCAACTGAATATTTTCAACCTTCCGGCTGGCATGCTTTTTCAATAAACCGTTAATTATTATAATTATTATCTTTATTATTATTATTACACACACACACACACACACACACACACACACACACACTGGTAGCAAGAGGTAACACAGTGGATCGTGTTTTGAACGGTTATGGTGATGCCAGACGTAAAATAAGGAAAGAAAGAAAGAAATATGAACGTGAATTAGTGAACTATGAAAAGTTGTTTCAGAAAGTAAAATTGACAAACACACCATTAGGTCTCAAACCTGTGATAGTGCAGCAACAATGTCTGGAAAGTACAATGGTGCTCCAAAGAAATTATCTGATATGTTTCAGAGACCAATCACTTACCTTCCCTGTCTACCTGTTGGTTCTAATTTAGTGATTGAACATGGCTGCAATGCAAGTGAACTAATTACACATATGTATGATGTACTGGAATCTTGCTAAGTATTTTTTAGCAGTAGCACCAGTCGTCATGCAGCGTTTAAGGAAAAGTTGGCACAAATTGAAGGTGCATTGTAATTAAAAAATCTGTCAAAAACAAGATGGAGTACCAGGCCAGACTTTTGATTTTATAGTTGCTTTGATGTTCAAGAAAAATATTATGTACAAAACTAAACATATGGTAGATGTATTGCAAACTGAGGATTTAGATGTTTCTAGAGCTCTTATCTCTAAGAAAATTAAATTGAAAATACTTCTGTCAATACGTAGTGATGATGAGGCTCAGAAACATTTGCTGGAGGCTACACTCAACTCTGCAAAAAATATTAATGTTGATGGAGAAGAAGAGTTCAAGAGAGTTCACCGTAAAAGGAAACAACCAAAATATGTTATGATAATTCAAACTCTTGTGCTTAGTATAATTTGTATTCCTATTACTGTAAGGAAATGAATGCCCTTTTAGATATGACGATTTCTGTGTTGACTTCAAAATGTGAAAATCTGATTTCTCCATTCAAATATTTTGCGGATGTTCTTGATCCTAATGTTGCAGACTATGACCCAAAAAGCTTTATTGAAGCCATGAAAAATCTGTCAGAAACCTACCCATCTGAAATACCTGACACTAAATCATTCCGAGTTGTTCAGCTGCAGAATGTGCACTGAATGCTCATAGAAAGTATAATTTATTTCCTCGTGTGGCAAAATTTTTCTGGCTATTCTTGACAGCACCACCTTCAGTTTGCAAAAGTGAAAGGTCTCTTAGCAGGCTTAAGCTTTTGAAAACTTCCTTGCGAAACAGAACATCAGAAAAACGGTTGCACAGTCTCATGCGCCTTCTTTTCCTCCCCTCTTCCGTCCCAATAACTCTATAGCCAACTCTCCCCCTGACAAAGCCAACCTCTTTGGCACCTGATTCTCCTCTAATTCCACCTTAGACGATTCCCACTCTATCCCTCCTACCCCTGCACCTCCTACTGAACCTATGCACTTTCCTATAATCTCCACTCGCAGGGTTGCCGGTGTGTTATCCAGGTTAGATGTGAGTAAGGCGCATGGACCGGACGGAATACCCCCTCGTGTTCTGAGGGAGTGTGCTGAAGCCCTGGCCCCTGTGCTTGCTCGCCTCTTTCGCCTTTGCCTCAAAACCAAAACTTTTCCTTCTTCTTGGAAGCATGCCTTGGTTCAGCCCATCCCGAAGAAGGGTGACCATTCTAATCCCTCTAACTATCGCCCCATTGCCCTAACTTCATCCCTCTCCAAGATTTTCGAAACTATCTTGAACTCCCATTTTCTCCGTCACCTTGAACGCCTTTCTCTTTTGTCGGATCACCAGTATGGCTTTCGCCGTGCGAGATCTATTGGTGATCTGCTCTCCTATTGCACCCATCTTTGGTCATCCTCTCTTAGGGACTATGGGGAAACTTTTGTCGTGGCCCTCGACATCTCCAAAGCATTTGACAGGGTATGGCACAAGTCTTTGCTATCTAAACTTCCCTCTTTCTCTCCCCCACTTTGTTCTCTCATCTCTAGCTTCCTTGAGAACCGATCCATGGCAGTTGTTGTCGATGGATCGATTTCTCGCTCTTTCTCTACCAATAGTGGCGTCCCACACGGTTCTGTTCTTTCACCAACTCTCTTCCTTCTCTTTATCAATGATTTACTTCACACTACAGCTAATTCTATCCATTCTTACGCCGATGATTCCACTCTTCACTCTTCCTCACATTTGCCCCTTCCTCCTAACTCTCAAACTAGATCTGTTTCTAGAACTGATATCATTACTTCTATCAACGCGGATCTGCGCAGCATCTCTGAATGGGGAGATACAATCTTGGTCAAGTTCAATAGTAACAAAACTCAATATTTACCAATTACACTTTGTAAATTAGACGATCTCCCACCAATTACGTTTCAGGACGCTATCATCCTCCCAAATTCTGAAATAAATATATTAGGCCTCACCATTTCCTCCAATATGTCCTGGAAATCACACATCCTTAGTATAACTAAAGCTGCTTCCCGAAAGTTGGGAATGCTGTACCGATGCCGCAGCTACTTCACTCCTGAGCAGTTGCTCCAAGTATATAAGGGATTCATTCGTCCTAACTTGGAGTACTGCTCTCATATCTGGGGTGGCTCTTCTTCTGTCCAACTATTAGATAGGGTGGAATAAAAGGCATTTCGTCTTATTAACTCTCCTCCTTTAGTCGACAATCTCTCTTCCCTTTCTCTTCGCCGCAATGTTGCTTCACTCTCTCTCTTTTACAGGTACTTTAACGGGCAATGTTCAATGGATTTGGCATCCTGTGTACCGCCGGCAAGGCCGTGGGTTCGTAACACACGTCTTGCCCGCGGTGCCCACCGTTTCTCCGTGGATTTCGGTCACACGAGAATAACCCGTGATAGTGCCTCCTCCTTTCTTCACACAGCCAAACTGTGGAATGCTCTGCCTTCTTCTGTGTTTCCATGCTCTTACAATCTGTCTCACTTGAAAAAGCTGGTTTTCCGGCATCTTCGTGGTGTAGATTAATACAGTATAACCTTTTTTCTATATTTACAATTTCTTTCCGTTCTTTGTTTTTTGGGGGGGTTTTTCGCCCCCCAGGCCCCGTTGTGGGTCATTTGACCTGTGCCTGGGTGGGCTAATTCCCGTAAAAAAAAAAAAAAAAAAAAACTGATCAGTTAGATCTTCAAAAGATTGCAGGTAATTGGAAGCTTAAGAAAACCAGGAGAAATGACATTTAAGTTTAATTTCTATGAATAGGTTAATGCTGCTGATTTTATCCAAGCAGTAAATAAAAATTTATTTTTTTATCTTCAGTAATTCTTTCTATTTGAATAGAGATTTGACTTTATCCACCAGATTTCTAGGCTAATGTTTAATAATTGAACATGCAATAAAGAAAATTTTGTTGTTTGCTCGGTCATTTTTCTTTTAATCCTCATTTGTTGGTCCAATTTGATAGGCTGAGTGGCGAGTTAGTAAAAAACAAATCCCCCCCCCCCCAATCACAAGGATTTTTACGATTTTCTTCATTTCTATGTATCAACTGCATTAATTTGTCGTAGAAACTACAAAATAAACATAAATGTACAGTATAAACAGACAAGATTTCTAATTTCCTTCTGTGTATGTCTTCTCTTTTATTGTTTCCTTGCCTATCTCATCCTCGATTTAATGTGCGTGCTTGCTTATAAATAAACTGTTTTTCTTACCTCCAAGAATGGGGTCCTCCGCCTGCCAAACCACAATACTGTACCTGTACTTGTGTTGTTGGCGCGGTGGTCAGTAGGGAGAGGTGGATGCTTACTGTCCTCACTTCCTCCAACTAATTCTAATAATGACACTCACTTCGTCATAGTATTTGTTACCGGTTTTGAAATCATCTTCCCATTCATTGCAGATTTACCAAGCCAAGTGTATTACTGACACAATCAAGTTCTCCAAATAGAATCCTATGGGATTTTTTTTTTTTTTTTTTTGGGGGGGGGGGTCTTTCCTTATATCACTCTACGGGCCCTAAAGTACACTTGTGCCAAGGGAAACATGTCTTTCATCAAAAGCCGTATATGCCCAGTTTTTACATGTACCACATCCACTATCACACATCCCCCCCCCCACCCCACCCTGGACCCGATACTCCCAGCTGTATACCCCCATCACCTCTACTACTGTTGGAACAGATAAGTTATTACATTTTGGGTTAAAAGTGTGTATACCTAGAAGCCGTATAATAATCATAATTCAGGGAAGACAATTACCTCTCCGTAGAAAGACAACGAGTCATGTAACAGGCAATAGCTAAGCTGAAGCAATGATAATTCCCGCCGCAACGTTGCCAAACATAAGTCGACTTTGCCACATTAGATCGTACTAGAAAAAGAAAGTTAAGGCAATACAAAACAAAAGAGCAACAACATAAGTGACTCGAAGCACCTGTAGTTCAGACAATATGTTGCAAGATGGATTGCAACAATTTGTGGTAATCTATCTTGTAGTCCACAGGGGATGTCCGAGGATCTAATTAAAACTTTCAAATGCATTTCAGCTTCTGACAATATGCATGCATGCCACGTTTCTTTGGACAGACTGTATGGAACAAGTTAAGGGGGTATTAAAGATGGGTTCAGTGAAGAACAAGATAAACTTAATCAACAAATAACACAACTCCAGCAATCAGTGCAGGAAGGATTAAACAACTTACAAGACACCATGGCCTAATCATCACCTACAGTGAATCAGACTGATAAGTGACAATTAGGACTAATGTAAGAAAAAGCCTTCAAGTTGAGATGCGAGAACAAGCAGATATAAACAAACGCAGGGGACAAACTCATTATAAAGAACCGATGAACAATCAGTCAGACAGATACTGAGAAATGTGGTTGACTTTGTTGAAGAGTTGCGCATCACAAATATGGAAAGACATTCTAAAATGCACAGTAAGTTTAGTGAGGATCAGCATCCCTAAACACACGCACAAGAGGGATATCTTAAAGAAGGCAGAGTATAGTAATCTTTACATAACCCCCAACCTGACAATTCGCCAAAAAAAAAAAAAAAAACGGCAAAGGGCTCTGGGACAAACCGAAAGAGCTATCCAGCGACCCACATGGAAATGCGCAACTAAAGATCAGAATTGGCCAAGTAGTCAAGGTACAGTAATGGAACAGCCCTCCCACTAATAGAGGCAAGAGGCAAACCAACGGTTAATAATATTAACATAGTACATGTTGCAGCTTTAAGTAGTACTACTAACCCAGAGAGAGAACGAATGCTTTAGAACCACAGTCGTCAAATATGACAGTCCTAGAAACCGGGCCAATCAAGTGTTGATATACAAATGCTAGAAGTCTAGTTAATAAGACTGCTATATTGAGCGCATATGCTGACACAGAATAACCAGACATCACTGGAATTAGCGAGCTCTGGGGTTGAGATGTATCGCAGGGTGCATTTTATTTACCAGGGTATCACCCACCATTTAGAAAAGACAGGGCCACGAGTGGTGGTGGTGGTGTACGTCTGTATGTCAAGGAGCACCTGACAGCAACCAATAATGATGACCTAAACGAAATGGGATCATCCAAGCTTATTTGGTGTGATTTGATAACTCAAAACAAAAGCAAGCTGACGGTAGGTGTGTGCTCTAGGGCTGACTCAACCTCGGGAGAGGAAGTAGCTGATCTCCATACTCATCTAGGCAGCATCCAGAGCAGAAGCCCTCATCATGGGAGATTTTAATCATGAAACAATAGACTGGGTGAATCTTACCACACAAGGCGATATAGATAAAGTTCTTATAATATCCGAGCATGGATAAGACTCGTAGCAACGGATTTAAGTTAGATAAGTTTAGGTTTAGGAGGGAGATAGGAAGGAACTAGTTCACAAATAGGGTAGTGGACGAGTGGAACAAGCTTAGCAACTTTGTAGTAAGTGCTGGAACGCTGGAGAGTTTTAAAAGGAGGCTAGATAGATTCATGGATGATAGAGAGTAGTAGTAACTCTCGACAGGAGCTGCCATGCACAGGCCAACCGGCCTATTGCAGACTCCTTATTTTCTTTTGTTCTTATGTAAGCCAATGGAGAAGAATTATTTGATCTCGTGCAAGACTCATTCCTCCCACAAAACGTGTTGGAACCCATGAGGGAAAACAATATTCCAGACTTAGTCTTGACTGAGAAGGCTAAGGTGGACGAGGTCCACGTCGGGAGAGACTAACTCCGACCAGCAGCTACTACATACTAAGATGGAATACACCCTTTGGTAGTAGAGAGAAAGTAGTTAAGGAGGAATTCTATGACTTAAGCCATGGAGATTACCAGTTCACGAGAGACAAACTACAGAGAATTAACTGGGAGAAAATCATTAGAGGAGGCAAACATAAACGAATCAATGCAAAACTTCATGGAAATTCTTGAGTTAACAATAGAGGAATATATTCCCAGGAAAACAAAGAGAAGAGGGAATAAGACCAGGTGGATGAAACACAGATCTAGGAAAGCCTGCAAGAAAAAATACCAGATGTGGAAGAAATATTAGAGTACAGGGCATCATGCAGATTATGTATTACTGTATACAAAAGAGCCCTAAATGTGGCCAACCATAAAATTAGATCAGCAAAATGACACTTTGAAATGAAACTAGCCCAATATATTAAAAAGATCCCAATACCTTTTATGTGTATACCAGGAGTAAAATAAAAACCAAGGATACTCTTAGCCCTTTTAGGGAAGAAAACGTGACCCCTGTAGGATGCCAGACAAACAGCTGATGCCATAAATGAATACTTTGCACCGGTATTCACACCAAAGACGACGGATAACAGGTCAATACCTAAGAGAATTTATACTTCAGGAGTGGAAAAAAAATTAAGAGAGATGGCAATTACAGAGGATATCATCAAAAGTAAAGTAGCCAACTTGAAAGAATTCAAAGCCCCTAGAGTGGACTAAGTACAGACCAAGGTAATAAAGGAGGTGACAAACGAGATTTGCCACTAAGACTCTTATATAGAAAATCCCTGAATTAAGGTAAAGCGCCTAGGGACTGGAAATTATTAGCCAACGTCAGTCACCCCAGTATACAAGAAGGGAAGGAAAAGTGCAGCAGAAAACTACAAGCCGATCAAACTCTTAGAGAAAAATCTGAGGGACACCATCATCCAACTCCTGACAGAACAGTCTTATCAACGCATCACAACACTGTTTCATGGAAAAAATTCTTGTCTGACAAACTTACTCACGTTCCTTGAAACGGGAACAGACTACGTGGACCACGGCTCAACCAGGGGATGTGTTGCACATGTATTTCTCCAAGGCGTTTGACAAAGTTCTACAAGCACGACTAGCCTCTAAGAACCAGGCACTTGGCATCCAGGCATGATTTTGACTCGGAATAACAACTGGCTCGAAGGCAGGCAGCAATGAGTGGTAATAATGTAAATGTAATACATTCTGAATGGAAAAATATTTCCAGTGGAGTACCACAAGCCTCTATTCTTGGACCTACCCTGTTTGTGAGCTACATAAAAGACGTAGATGAAAATATATCGAACCACATTTTCAAAGTTTTCGGAAGACACGAAGACATTTGGGAAGGTAGCAAATCAAGACGATGTCGCAACAATGCAGAAAGACACGCGCGAGCTGTTGAAATGGTCTCGAGACTATCAATTCTCTTTAACATTACGAGATGCAAGATCCTACACTTAAAATACAACAACCCTAATCACAACAATTCTGTTAGTAACACTTTCCCAGATACTGTCAATAAGGAGAAAGATCTAGGCAGCGTAGTGGGAAAACCAAATCAAGATTTAGGAATTATAAAGCGAACCTCCAAATACAAAGATAGGAAATTACTTCTTCAACTGTTCAAATCTCAAGTAAGTCCCAGTCTGAATTACTGTACAGTATACAAGCATGGAAACCCTACCTCTAGAAATATCTAACATCCCATAAAAAGATGCAACAGAAAGCAACTAAGATGATTCTGGAACTATGTCACTTCGATTATTATCCAAGTAGACTGAGGGCAGTAGGACTAACAACCCTTCAGTCATGGAACAATAGGGAGGACGTCATAGACATTCTAAATCTCATTGAAACATTCAAAATCCTGAAAGGGATGGAAAACGTGAACCTGGGCCATTTCTTTGTTATGTCAAGCACCACAACACGAAGGAACATAACTACAAGCTCGCCAAGCTATCATGCAAAACGAATATTAAAAACAAATTTCTCACACAGAGGGTGGTAAACCTATGGAACGGTCTACCAGCCCAAGCTGTGGAATCAAGAACGGTACTGGGCTTCAGATTAACCCCTGACAAAATAATCAAGAACAATGGAGGGATCCTACATTGACGACCTTCCCTCGGCATGGCCACCTCTACTGGGTGGCCATTTAATAAATAAGGTAAATTTCATATATTACCATTTGATCCATGTCACACATACCAAGAAAAAACAACACCAGGAAAAAATGAAGATCATATAAAAAAATAAAAATTGATAAAGAAATGAGCAAATGCAAGAGATAAATACAGCTATAAAAGTGCGCCTGAAAAGAGGAGAAATTAACAAGAATAACCTTAGGATGGAAGGCACATATAATAAAGTAATAACTGTTAACTGATAATAAAACATGTACAGGTAAGTCAGTGATAAAACTCCTAGAACACCTGGCATTCCAGATGATATGCCACTTGGACGATTCGTAAATAGACGATTGATGATTAAACCAAAACCTGAAAGTGTAAGTTATTATGCATGGCGTAATGCACAGTAATGCATTGCGTTATGCATAGCGAAATATTTTGATGTTCGTTACTACCCCCCCCCCCACCACCCCACCCCCCTTCCTTGAGGTGTTGGCATTGGTGTTGGGATGTATGTAAAATATTTTGTATAATTATTCGTGAGCAAAACTGGTATTTGATACCTAAAAATTTTCCTAAAATGTATGTATGTATGTTGAACCATTTTTGCAGTTTAATGTAGTTGTTTTATATTAGTGCTGTTAGGCTTGTAGTTCACCGTTACGGTGTAATTTGTCAGTCACTGCTGAGCATTGGAGGTGAATAGACATCTGGGTTGTCTGTGGTGGACACCTTTTCTAATATGGTTTAGTCGAGTATTATATATTCAGTGCTGCTCTATTATTATGTATTGTGTGTATATTGCAATCAATTTTTGTGTTGTAAGGTGGTTTATGATTTATATACTGTGCACATATTAGTTGTTTATTAAGGATGGAAAACCAAGTGCAGTTCAACTTGCAAGGAGTCATTGCCTACGATGTTTTGTCCTATGCTAAATATTTTCAGTCCATAATCATGTATATTATTTATTCTCTTGATTTAATTTATCCGTTCATTATGTGACCTGCACATTTGTTATGGTAATATTTTATTAAATTTTATTACAAGGTTTTGTGGCGTATAATTCCAAACCTTCACTCCTGAACTGCTGTGATAAAGTAAGAGGGCTGTGATTGAACCCGTGATGCACAATTTCGTCCTTAATTGTGTTTGTAACTTTTGCATTTAACATTGTTGTCGTGTACTGAAATAACGTTAATTTTAAGTGATAAATACTAAGGCCTAAGTTGTGCCGAGATGCAATTTTTTTTTGGCAATATGTGCCCTCATTATTATATTCATCTTTAACGTAATTCAAGTTGCTAAGTTATGGCATAACAAAGTGGAATAGCAAAATTGGCACAAACAGACGATCGTCTAGATGGGAACCGTACATGTGGAATGACACCGATCTCCAGTTACTGTAATCCATATTCCGGATATCGAACTGGCGATTCGTCTTATCGTATTCATTTCACTCTGAATACAAATTTACGATATCTTAAGCTTTAAATATAATTAAGATAAATATCACTTACCGTAGCTGCTGTGTAAATGGGAACAGCAACACTTCCGACTATCAGCTACCCAGTCTGTTGACATGGCGGCTCACTGTCACTTTGTTCCTATTCATTGATGCACAAATGACTGATGTAGGCTAAAGACTGGTATAGACTGAAGTTTACGCAAATCTTGAGCTGTAACGATAAATTCGTATACATTATATTAGTTTAGTTAAGCAGACACAAATCAGTAAACTCGCAAGCTTTAAAGTTAAAAAAAAAATGGTAAAGGTGTTCATTTTGGCCGCTGCTGCAATAATAGTTTCCTTTGAAATTGTCAACTTGTCTTTTTTTTTATTAATAGAGAGCATGTCGTGTGACGGGAAAAAAAGACTGAATTTACTTACGAAGCAAGATGACAATGCGCCTTACACGAAATTGACAAAAAATCACAACTAACTCAAGTATAACAAATAGTTGGGCGCTTGTTCAGTAATTCGTCCCAACTACTGCACAATCAGACATAATTATAGGATGTTCATTAAGTAATTCAACCCTCTGAATACAATAAACACATATATATATATATATATATATATATATATATATATATATATATATATATATATATATATATATATATATATATACTAGCTAGGCCACGACGGTAGAACGCCACCCTCCGGAAGGCTCCACATTGTCTCACTGTTCAGTCCCCAAAACTTCTTCTTCCATCAATAGTTCATTAACGGTGTATATAAGCTCCACCATGTTTTTCACTGCAAACGGTACAGCAAAGTATATTTTGTTAGCATTAAACTGTTATTATTTTATTATCTAATCATCACTACATATAACACCACCCATCATCACTACATATAACATCATCCATCATCACTACATATAACACCATCCATCATCACTACATATAACACCATCCATCATCACTACATATAACACCGCCCATCATCACTACATATAACAACATCCATCATCACTACATATAACATCATCCATCATCACTACATATAACACCACCCATCATCACTACATATAACACCATTCATCATCACTACATATAACACCATCCATCAGCACTGCATATAACACCATCCATCATCACTACAGATAGGTAAAGTAGTTTCCGAGATTCTCGTGCGGACACACAAACACACACACACAAACAGACATACTTCTTTGTTTTATATATATATATATATATATATATATATATATATATATATATATATATATATATATATATATATATATATATATATATATATTTACAGGGTGATTCAGCAAAGAGTACATTAAATTAGAGGATGAAATCCTTGGATAATTCTATTCTAAGCCACAATGTCTCTATGGTAAGATGTCAGATTCTGCATAGTTTCCATGTTACAATACATTTTTTTTTTTTTTTTTACGGGGATTAGCCCACCCGGGCACAGGTCACTGACCCACATCGGGGCCTGTGGGGCGAAAATGCAATATTAATAATAACAAAAAAAATAATTCATAGCAAATAAAATTTATAATAAAAAATAAAAATTTTAAAATAAAATTATAATGGTACTAACAACACTAACAATAACAATAATAATAATAATAATAAAGAAAAAAATAAAAAAAAAAAAGATCAAAGGTGAGAAACAATATACGTATGTTGTGTTGTCAATAGTAAGAGAAAAAGTTGAGACCCTGCAGCTGTGTGTAAATGAGGCAGAAAGTCAGATCACCAACCTGGGACTTGGTCACAATTTTCGTGATGCCATATGGCAGCAGGGTCTACCATTAGACAATACATTATGCTTCCAATATCTTCCCAGGAGGTAGTACCTCCGTGTTTGGTAGCTGCCTACTACCTACTCTATCTTGAAAACTAAGCATCTGATCAAGAAAATGAATGAAAGTGACAGTAATCCGCATACAAAACTGTCTAAAAACACTCCCATCCATCAATTATCGAACCGCTGACGGTCACGAGTCGTATATTAGCAAAAAAAAATAACAATATTCTAAACATTACCATCCACAATGGAAACGTGGACATGATAAATCTTGATAAAAGCACACAGGAAAAGGGAAACACTGGAGCAACTTTAGTCTGGTAAATTTAGAAACTTTTCATTGACACTACGCTACACTACCTACTACTGGTGGCGGGGGGATTTCGTTGGCGTTCTGCGTGGTGGGTACAATTCAGCCACTTTTTTTTTCAAAAATACATGCAAGACGTCATCTCCACGGGCTTTAGTAAATATGTATCTGGCCAAATATTGCTTTAAGTATTGCTTTCTCAAGCCAGGGCGCTTTATCCGCTCCTTTACGTCCCTTCAATGGATGTGGAGATTTTCGGGAGCCACAGAATTTTCACTGTGGTTTACCTAAAAATGTTGGTAAACACTATCACTCAATTTATTATACGCCCGCCAAAAATCTGAATAAATAATACTTCCAGGACGAATACTGCATATTTAAAAATGTGTGTTTCTAAAGTAGATCAAGTGGTCTTCTAAACCTGGGTCAATGAGCGGAATAATAAATCTCTTTTTCGATACTCCCGCAATGCCCCCAAACATCCATACCTAACTTAAAACACGGCCTTTCTCGTGTTTTCGGTGGGTAATGAGTGTTTCGTCTATTTCTACCTCTATATCGGGACTCATTTTCAAACCTTTGCTGACATACCTCACTACAAAACGAACGCCAGTCAATGGTAGTTTTACGAGACACTTTTAAATGATGATTAAGTGGCTCATGCTTCTAAAAGGGAGACAAAAACGGAATAACAAATATCATTAACTTCCATATCGGCACGTGTGTTCCTTTGTTAAAAAAGAGCCCTTGCGCTCACTCACTTCATACGCACAAAAACGTTTTTTTTTTTTCGTTTTATTAATTACATATGAACTAGTACAACGCTAACTGTTGTGTCTCACAAAGATTATCTGCAATACACATTAGATAATTTGTGTTGTACGCTGCTACATGTTGTATACTCAGGGCTAGTATATCCCACCATCTTCGCCGGATGACGCAGGATAAAAAGAGACACTTTCTACCTTAATGCTGTATTTGCGAAGTACATGAGGAAGCTGCGCAGCTATATGTGCTTAAACATAATACTTGAGATATAAACAAAGTGAAAACAAAAGAGCACCGATCAGGTACTATAAATGCATTGACAGAAATCAAATCAGTAACTAATATATATATATATATATATATATATATATATATATATATATATATATATATATATATATATATATATATATATATATATAATACCAACGTTTTTGGTCGGGGCGAAAAACACAGGGTTTCGAGTACTTAGGGCACAACACAGACGTCGGTAGTATACCGAAAAAACGTAAAAATTCTAAGATATATCCTCTTGCCGGTTAAAACGGGCCAGCAAGTTAAAATTGCGGAAATCACACCCGTTACACAAAACAGCCACACTGCACCTGAAAATCTTCGATAGTGGAAGATGGGTAATTCAAACAAAAACGAATTTGATTGGCCTGAAATGAAGCGGGTGGTTGGGCGGAGTTGTCCGGCACGCGATATTTTTTTTTTCCCTGGGGGCTCCCGCCATTTTGAACAAGAGGCAGGGTCGCAGTGCTTGAGGCGCTGCACCACTGTCAATCAGCTTGTGGCAGCAAGAATTCGTTCTATCTTGGCCGTGCTGGCTAGGTTAGGTTAGGTTATTATTTGTTTGTATTAGTATCTATTACGTTAGGATATACAATATTAAGACAAGCATGAAAGATCGTCTCTTATTATCTCTTTCTTACGGAATGTACAGTGGTGCCGCGCTTCAAACACTGGGACAGGGCCGCTTGTTGAAAATGACAGACGCCCTCAGGAAAATAAATCAAGCGTTCGCACATGCGCAACTGGATTTCTGAAGATGACAGAGGGTCACCCGATAATGGCGATATGTCAAAGTTAATTTCCTAACCAAAACTTTCGAGCGCTATATCTTCTTTATTATGCATTTGCGACGGAACATGGAAGAAAATTGTCTTAGAATTTTCGGTAAATTTTTACTTTAGGACACAAGTCCTATATGATTTTTCCATTGCATTTTGGTGTGTTTTAAACGAATCTGACCTTTATTTTTGGCGGAAATTGCTCGTTTTTGCCCCCCCCCCCCCCCCACGATAATGGGGGAGAGCCTGGGAAATCGGGGTTTTGGGTGGGGAAACACGAAAACGAGTCGTCTAACCTAACCAAACCTAACCTAACCTAACCCCTAGCCGTGGTCTCAGCCCCGGACGCCCGGTAGACTTAGCTTAAACTAACCAAACCTATCCTATTCATTTCCAACTAATATAAATGGGGTTCAAAAGACCCAAAAGAATAAGATCTAAATGGTTCAGTAGTTTTAAACTTTGGGGCGCGCCATGTCCGAAAGTACAATACCTTAGTTAGAAGTGGAAGGACTAGGGACAGGTTCAGGATCTCTGATGCTTGTTCTTTCTAAATTTACAAGGCAATTTACAGTGCAGGCACCCAACCTCTACCACGGCCGGCCGCCATTGTCACACTGGTCATTGAAATCAAAGACTATAATAAGAAAGATGGGAAAGCGTCTATCTTTACTGATAAAAAAAACGTGAGCCACTGAGCTCCGATCAACGCCATCTGTTGGCAACGTGGCTATCTAAAACCCCGGGGTGAGTGAGGGTAGCGGTGCCCATGTTTCCATGGTAACCAGCGGCGTGAGCTTGTGTTTAACGTTTTCACGTTATTATATATCGTATATTAGGGTTGCCATACGCCCGTATTTTCCCGGACATGTCCTCCATTTAGGTCTCGAAGTCTTCATCCGGAAGGAATTTTTAAAATTCTTCAAAAGTCCGGAATTTCAGCTTCCATCATTTTCTCCACGGAAAAAAAAAACATGAAACTGTAATGACGGGAGAGAGAAAGAGAGAGAGAGGGAGGGAGGGTGGAAACAGTAGAGATCTCGTTCAGTTTTTGTCAGCTGATAAGTCACTTGTACGCCTGTACGGTGTCAACTGAGCTGTCAAATATTTGATTGATAAGGGGGTAGAAGTTGATGAAGTGTTTCGACCAAGTTAGTAACCTGAAGCAGTTTGTGGAAAATTACAAGTGATGAATAATTTAGTAATCTGCCAACACAAAAAGTGGACCAGATATTTTTAAAAATCAAAGAACATTGAATGCCACTCAGAATTGCTGAGAATTGCACAATTCTTCTTTGCTATATCATCTCACAATGCAAATGTAGAAAGAGTTTTTTCACTGATGCAAAGTCAATGGACAAAGGAAAGGAACAAATTGAGTGTTGAAACAATGAAAGGCATTCTGACTGTACAGTACAACTTCCGAGAAACACCTTGCAGTGACTTCTATACCTTTCTAAAGAGCAATCAGCCAATACTGAAAAAGATCCGATCTACAGAAAAGTATGCATGGGCACACCAAGTCACGTACACAGTGGGGGGAGAAGACTGCAGCTAAGGGAATGAAGATGTTCAGCCTTAAGCAAAGGTAATTTTTTTTTTTTAAGATTTCTATACGATGTATGTTGTATATTAGCCTGTGTGTGCCGGGCGGGGGGGGGGGGATGTCTTCGGGAGCGTCCTCTTTTTGGAATGTTCAGATATGGCAACCCTATCGTAGATCATATAGAATTTACTGTGTGATATTGTATGTGTGTGTGTCAGTGTGTATGTGTGTGTGTGTGTACACATTGTAGTATCTTACATGATTTAATGGGAGAAGGAGAAGCCACATGCTGACTCTAACAGGTGGTTTATTGTTGTTGTTGACGTACAACATGCCTCGCACATTCGTGATTACACAGGCCTAAACACATTCTAACTTTGGTAAGAAGTAACATAATATATAATGTATATATAATCAATAAAGGCAGCATATAAACATACACGTATATAACACACATTAAGAGCGTCTTTGCTGGAGGTGGCATGTTTCCTTTCAGATCTGAAACAGAATAACTATATTACAGAACCTTTCCCTGTCAATTGACTAGTAACTCTTATTTCAAAAAGTATTAATTGTAACAATTAATTATAGACACAATAATAAGCAAAAGCTAAATATGTTGTAAGTTATTCATAAAATGTAAACAAAATGCAATGCAAAATCAGCCTAGCCTTGCCTAGCATTCTGCTGGCCCTAGTAAACGAAGCTTGTTAGCAAGCAACTTGTCCCTACATCACAGCCTGTGATGTATGCACAAATTCCCTTGTGTTTGTTATAAAAATGTATATAACCATCGTAATTCCAGTGCAGTTATCTGAAATATCTACGGTAGTGGGCGTAGCCTAGTAGCAAGAAGTTGATGCAGTTTTGAGGTAGCAACAGACGAGTTGCGATAACACACGCTCTTTTCTTCTACATTATGACTAAATAATTCATTGCTATATAAACTACCTTGCTGTACACATATTTACGATTAATTTATAATGTTAATATTTATAAAACTTACCAACAATTGGTGCTCCTCAAAGAAAACTAGGGAGCACTCAATGTGGATCAAGCCAGGGATGACGTCATGGTTTGTAGTGGAGCGGCAGCTTTCAACGTCCACCAGCAAGTCGCATGAATCCCATGCTCGTGATTGAAACTTCTGGCTGCACAACCCGAATTTTGAACTTCGTACGGCCGGCTGCATGTATAATAATTCCCGGCCACATGCGACCGGAAAAAGGAAGGTTGCGGACCCTTGGCAGCAGGGCCGGTGCAAGATGATTTGGCGCCCTAGGCAAGCCTTTAGATGTGCGCCCCCTTGAAAGTTTTGATAAGCTATGTTGGTACAGTAATCCATTACTACATTGTTTCTAACTCTCGAAACACCACTGATAACATAATTTTCATCTTGTGGCTTTATTACTTCATCCATGCAAATAACCAATTATTGTTATTCCATTAAGTCAATAAATCCTTGACGTAAATGTCAATGAAACAATTTTTAGTTATTTTTTATATTTTAGGGTAATCTTTAAAAAATAATAACATGTAAGCATTTAGCTCGCTCCAGCCTCCTGCAAGTTATAACCTACTATTATTACATCATTATTATATACATGTAGTGCAAAATAAGATACTTGTGAGTTGTGACCAGTCATTGGTCGGACAATATATTAAATTGACATCTTAAGTATAAATAGAAAAAGCTTAATGGAGAGATGTAACAGTTATGAATAAAAATAATTGCAGCTCTGACCAAGCCACATTAAAAAATTATTTACATTAAAAAACTTAATACAATCACCTATTAATATTTTATTGAATTAAAGAGGTAACATCGTATAATATGTAGAAAAATAAAAATTACTAGTTTAATTATATATTAGCACATGAACGTCACGAAGTCAGAGTCACCAAAGTGCCATTAAAATTTGACTTTTCGTTCTTTAGCTTTGGCAAATGTGGAAATAAGATGCTTTAAGTCCGGCTTCTCAGCAATTTCATGCTCAATTGAGAGAGTGGAGAGCCCAACAAGCCTTTCTTGTGTCATGGTTGAGCGTAAATAATTCTTAATCAATTTTAGTTTAGAGAAACTTCGCTCACCACTGGCCACAGACACAGGGAGTGTCAACTTACTGTTTAGCAGGATAGCCAGCTGTTGAAGTTGTTGCCACTGCACCACACTTTTGGAGATTACTGACTCGGACTGAAGTGGCCTGGTCACTGGTGTCTGTGAGTAATCTGGACAGCTTGAATCTTGATCTCCAACTTATCAAGTTGTTCCAGGTTACTATTTGCCTGGCGGCTGGCGGCTCTGGCCGCTGGCCAGTCTCAGTGGGATTATGTTATGCGAGGTCAAACAGAGGTCAGGTAACCTTGCCTCATCCCGACAAAGGCAGGGAAGGGAGGGGAGGGGATGGTGGGGTTGGGAGAAGGGTTCCTCAGATGTCAGCCTTCAGGTCACTGCTCGACAGTTCTCCAGGCCGCCAAAGATAAGGACGCGGGTTAGTCCCTCCGGGGGGTTAACGAAGAATACTAAAAAAGAAAACACAGTCGGCTACCTCCGACCCCCCCCCTCCCCCTCCACGGCTCCACCACAGTGTTCACCACAGTTTTCCCTTCATTTTTAGTTTTATCCAAGTTTGCCCTGAATTTGTGGCGCCCTCAGATGTTGGCGCCCTAGGCGATCGCCTAGTGGGTAGCGCCGGCCCTGCTTGGCAGACGACGTACAGACGACCCGCGCCTTGCACACTAACACCAACTGTTGATCCCGCGACCAACTTTCTGCTATGTGGCTTACGTGATTTTTGCCTTACTTTCCTTTCTTTTTTATTATAGTCTTTGATTGAAGTTTAAATCCTTCAAACCCGTACCTTGGCTCCTCCCCTTGAAAAATTTCAATTTTGATTGGTCGAAAAAAATCCGAGTGATGAGATCGATACATCATTGGTCACGACTGGAAGACGTCACGCATGCGTAATGTAAACACGCTCATAATTAGCTCGCTTTCACGACGATAACATCTCATGTAAACGAAAACTGAAAAGTACGTAAAATCAATTAAGCTCAATTGTGTCGCTATTATCCATTTCCGCCAGGTATATATGGGATACAAAATGCTCAGAATATGGAGATCTAAATGTTTCAGTCGTTTATAACTTTGGAGCGCGCTATGTCCTCCAGTAAAATAATACCGATTTTTCTGTAGATTTCACATATGTTGCCAGACTTATCGGAGTGAGAGTTGTGAACTCTTGAAACAATCTACCAGAAAGTGTTGTGACGGCACCGAGTGTGAGCTCTTTCAAGACCAGACTTGACCAACACTGGAGCAGGTTCATTAGCCGGTGCATGCCCAGTACTTGCCAACATTGCGTAACAGAGACGTGACCGATCGCCCAAGCGGCTAACGCGTTCATCATTTGGTGAAGTGGATATAAGAAAAAGAAAAGTAACAGAGACGTGACCAATCGCCCAAGCGGCTAACGAGCCAATCAGTGATGAAGAGGATAAAAGTAAATACCTTCAGTTATTTCGAGTTTTCGCTTTCACTTAAAGTACAGTTTTAATCGCGCAAAGTGGGCAGGGCTTTGAATTATAGGAAAATTACAGGGTAAAACATGCTTAACTTAACTTTACGTTAACCTTACGTGTATGTTGACGATTTCGCGTTGTTTCATGAAAAATAAAATATGTTTATCTTTACAAAGAGTGGCCATCTTGCGCTTGGATATTCTTGAAACTCAATGTATCGTACCGAGAAGTCAGAATCACCGTACTTACCTCAAAATTTACAACGATAAAGATATTTATTTTTTATTATTTATGTATAATATTGGAGTTTCCACATTGCACTGCGAACGTGTCCACGGCAAAATGGAGTGTGAACGCCTAGGGTTAATGGTTATATTTTTAATTGCGGGTAGGTCAATGGGTAAAGAAAACGCTTAGATTTACTATGGTAATGATATTTTTTAATAAATTGGCCCAAAAAGTGGAAAAAATGAGGATTAAAGTTGCTAAAAGTCACGTGACTGCGAAAAGCTCTATGATTGGTTGTTACGTCACAGACTAGTGTGAGCCGCAGAGCAGGGGCCTCGAGGCAACCAGCTGAGATGAATGTGTTGTTTCAATTTTCAATTTCAATAATATATTCCTTGATAGAGGAACCGGGATCCTAGTGCTTCACTAGGTACCCATGTACAATAACACCAGAAGCATCTGGCAAGTGTCACAAGTATATACAGTATAAATATTATAAAGAGGTCTACTAAAGCCTAATAAGGAAGGAAGGATATTCCTTTAACACATTATCAATATTATTTACATAATATCTGGCCAGTATGGGAAGGATCATCATATCTCCGTCAGGGGGTCATGGAGTGGTGGTCCAGCAGGCGTCACGGAAATGTTGTGTGTGGGGACATCTTAGGAGGTAGTGGATAAGGGTGCGGCTGTCGGGTCTTCTGCATAATGCACAAGAGCGTTGCTCAGGGGATGCTGGGATACCAATCTCCCAAGCAAAGTCATACCCAATGGTGATACGGGCAACAATCACGTCCTTTTCCCGCAACCCTTTCCCATAGACATACGAGAGGTCAGGAAGTTTACGGGGGACATCGTACCAGGTGGGCGAGGAGTCCAGGGGGATGGCTGCTTCCCGAGCTTCTCTCTGTTTGCTGCGAATTTGGGTCCTAAGCTGTAAAAGTGTTCGAGGAACAACGTCGTCAGGTGTGGCCTTGTTACAGCCAGTCTTGGCAAGGCCATCTGCTTCCTCATTCCCCAAGATACCGACATGAATGGGTATCCATAGGAATGTCACAGGACGGCCTGCAGCCTGAAGTGTGGATGTTAACCCTCGTATTCGGATCCAAATGCGATCCCGTCGAGAGCAGACCTGGAATCGCAGCAGACAAGCAAGGGGCAGAAACCATCTGCTTCTTCCTCAGCGAGAAGGGCAGCTCGAAGGGCTATCAGTTCAGCCTGAGTGGAGGATGCCCCGTCAGAAACTCTGAGAGAAAGTTTGATAGGCTCAGGGGCATCAGGACGGAAGATGTAGACACCAGCCCCGGCCCTACCTGTAGCGGGGTCAACAGAACCATCAGTGTAGAGGACGACCCTACCTGGAGACCAGTGGGCGATCCTGGAGAGGTGGTATTTGCAGAGAATAACAGGGTTCACGTGGGATTTCGGGAGCGGTCCACCGAGGTTGAAAATCCAGCCAGGGAGAAGGAGACGAACCAACAGCAGGGGTGACAACAATATCAGGCAGGAAGTCGTGTTCCTGAAGGGCTCGGATGAGTGACCCTCGCCATTGTCTACTAGATGGAGGACGGCCTCGGACAGCAGGAGTCAAGTTGGCTTGGACATAGTTGCCCCGAGGATCCCGTAGAATGGAAACGGTAAAACTCCAGGACACGATCCTGTAAGGGGGAAAGACCAAGGTCGGTATGTAGAGAAGTAGAGCATGTCCACTGAGGGACCCAAGGATGATAGGAGCAACTTTCCTCTGGATAACTTCGAGACAGTTGACAGAAGTCCGACTAATGTTGACAAGGGTAGGGGCGGCGTAGTCGACACAGGAACGGACAAAGGACTTGTACATGGGGAGAAGTACAGGGATGGTGGCACCAAGGGAACCCCTACACATGGTAGAGAGGGGAGCGAGACGCCGAAAGCATATGTCTCGAAGATAGCGGACTTCAGGGATGTGACAACGTGTGTGAGTTACATACACACCCAGGTATTTTGTCTCATTAACCCAGTTCAAGGACGTTCCTGATAAGAGAAGGGGGGGGGGATAGGTATAACACGACCGTGCCACATGGTTTTTGTTTTCGCAGTTGAAAGACGGAAACCAAGTGAATCACTCTCTGGAGACCAAATCAAGGGCTTCCTGCATGCTGAGGTAGTCAGGGGCTTGGAGGACATCGTCGGCATATCCTGAGTGGACAACTTCTGTCGGCCACGGGAGAGATGCAATGGAGTGCATGAGAGTGTTAAGCAAGTTGGGACTCAGTGTACTATGTATTGTGAGTAGGGCCAAGGAACTGGTCCTACTATGCCATGTAATGTTACACCAGTAAGGTTTTGTGCAGTAAGAGTGTAAGACCTGAGTAATTACTGTTGAGTAAAGAAATAAGAAAATAAGTAAAGAAGAAAGTACTGAGTCTGCAATAAGCCCAGGAGTTGAGCCTGGCAGTTATATGAATAATAATATATCTTTTCCCCTTTGATTTCCTATTAATAAATTTGTTTTAGAGTACTTTTGGTGTATTCATTTCTCCCACAGTTTTTTACCTTTATTTCCGTCCAAGTGACTTGATACCACAATTACCATACCCATGTGCCTAGACCCTCGACCATGCTACCAAAAGAATGACCATGCTACCAAAAGAATGTCCATGCTACTGTGGGAGACTCAGATGATGCTTCCAATCAGGGGTAAAGGAAACACACTGGTGTCAAGTTCGTAAGTTCTATTTCTGGGACAAACACACAAAAGGAGTTAAGACAGGGTAAACAGCGTCCTGCCTTGGAATCTCTCTGGGTATCTCTATCTGCGCATGCGCGTACAGCGCGCATGTGCTCAAAGTCTGAACTACACTCAGTGACAAAAGGGGGTATGATTATAACATATAATACAGAGACCTGAATCAATAATGGTAAATAGTACAGTTACATATTACAGCATATTTGTCTCATATATCTACACCTCCCTCCCCCTCACGCTCGTAGTGCAATCTCGAGCGGACTCTTTTTCCAGGAGCCTTTGAGAGTGACGTGGGAAAACTGGGGGGTCACTGAATGAGGACTTACTTTTCTCGTCCAAGCAAGGGTTCACAGGGATGTGGGGGAGGGGTTCACCACTAGGGGACGGGACTGAACGAAGGAAGCGGCGATTCCGCCACCATACCCGACCACTAGGGAGACGGACCTCGTAATCCCTGGTCTTGCCGCAGCCCATGACAACCCCGACCTTGTCCCAGCGGTGAGACGTCGGGTCTTGAATCCGAACTGTTTGCCCGATACTCAATCTGGGAAGGGGTCGGGCGTGCTGATCGTACTGTGCCTTTACCTGGTCAGCACGGGCGGCTGCACGACGATCGAAGTCCTCAGTCTTGGCCTGCCACTCCCTCGAGAAGGACTCCGGATGGGCAGGGACGCATGACCGTAGTGGGTGGCCGTATAACATCTGTGCTGGGGAGCGACCTGTGAAGTTGGGGGTATTCCGCAATTTCAATAAACCCCGGTCAAACTTCTCACAGTCAATGTTGCCTGAGGGTGCCGTCTTGAGGATGAGATGCTTGACGGACTTTACGGCAGCCTCGGCATGTCCATTGGACTGGGGATAATGTGGCGACGACGCCACATGATGAACTCCCCATCGCTCCATGCAGTCCCGGAAGTCGTTGCTGGTGAACTGGGGCCCGCCGTCAGTCCTCAGGCGGAGAGGGACACCAACTTCCCGGAAGTAGCGGCAGAACATACGTACTGTATGAGAGGCAGTAGTGTTGCCTCCGCAGGGAACGACAACAGGCCACCCTGAGAGCCGGTCGGCGATGACGAGAAAGGACTTTCCCGCCACAACGAAGAAATCCGCAGAGACGGACTCAAAGGGCCTTGTAGGGTTGTTGTTGTTCATGAGGGGTTCCTGCTGCTGACTGCTGAGTGGAGCCGTCTTGAGGTCCTCCTTGGGAACCAGCACGTCCTTGGATTGCAGTAGGAAGAACTCCCTGGCTGCAGAAGGTGACGTATTGGTTGGGAGGGGCAGCTCCTTGCACCTGTTGACATGTTTAATTTCCGGAATTGGCTTGGGGAAGTCTGGAGATATTATGGCCAACTCTTGACAGTGGCCATAAGACAGTAGTGGCATCTGAACACCTTTGTGGACCTGAATCCTGGCAGAACATGACTGCTTACCTAGGGTGAGGGTAGCCTGAAATGTACCCAGAGCAGGTGCCATTGTAGAACCGTCTGCAGTGAGCGTTGTAGAAGTTGACGGTGGTTGCAAGCTGCTCCTAGGGATCCCCAGAATGTCGAGGTGTCTTGTGCCGATGACTGTGACGTCCGCACCTGTGTCAGGAAGCATCTGGATACGGGAAGTAATGTCGCCGTATGACAGGTGAACACAGATGGGCTGAGGTGTCTTGCTGACAGGAGAAGAGGATCCCACGCGACAACAGATCTTGTTCTTCACCGCCTGAGACTTGCAAGTAGTATCCTTTTTCTTCCGTGACTGACAGCATTTGTCAAAATGTCCAATGCGGCTACAGGAGCGGCACTGAACGTTGTTGGCAGGGCACTTCAGTGTCCTAGCCCAATGGCCACGACGGCCACAGTTATTGCAGGTGCTGTCAGCGGCAGGGCATTCAGAACCATGCCGACGAGCACAATACTGGCAGGGGTGACCTGGCGTCGAAGTCTGAAGTGATGCTGAAGAGTGATGCGAAGCTGAAGTCGGATGTGAAGCTGAAGTCGGATGTGAGGCTGAAGTCCCGTCACGTCCTTTGTTCTTCTTATATGCAGAGATGGCACACAGCTGGTTAGGTGGAGCACGAATAGCAGAAGTCGCACTTCTGGTGGCTTCATAAGAGCGGCAGGTGGTGACAACATCCTGTAGAGAGGAGGCAGTGTTGAGGGAGATAAGCTTCTGAATAAGCTCTTCGTCCCGCACACCCATGAGGATAATCATCTTCAGCTGTGTTTCCTCACAAGTCGACGAGTTCCCCGGACAAACGTCAACCTCCTCAGCGATGCGTCTGAGTCGTACGTAAAAATCTGCAAATGACTCACCCTCCAGCTGCTTACAACTGAGGAGCTCTCTCCTACGCAGAGCTTCGTTGCGGAGACCCTTGATATGCGTCTGTAAAGCATCCAAGACGTCCTTCACAGTCTTGTCTGTGTTGTGGGGGATTTGCAGGGTGTGCTCCAGGATACGTTGCGTCTCTAGGGTGAGACACATCCTCATCTGGATCAGCTGTTTCTCCCTAGGCAACCTCGATAAGTCGACCATCATCGAATAATCGTCCCATCTCCGACGCCATTCACGGAATACCTGGAACGAGGCATCAGCTTGGAGTGGCGGTGGACTCTGAGCGAGTGCTTTCTGTGGGGGGGGGGCAAAGAAGTTGGAGAGGACCCTTCGGGCGCGCCTGTGGGCGAAGGGGCAGGTGTGGCAGCTGCTCGAAGGTTCACAGGTGTCAACAACTCGATCATGGCACTGAATCTGTCATTTTCTTGTTGACGCCTGTGATCCTCTTCCTGTCGCCTCCTGATGTCGTCTTGTCGTCCGTTTTCTTCCAAAAACTGAATTAAACGAAGGAAGTCGCCGCCTGTGGCAGGTTGCGGACGTGTGTAGTGGGTGCTAAGGGTGGGTGGGGCCGCTTGATCCACTTTCCGCTCCACTTGGAGTCCACTTACTGCACCGACATCAGTCTGAGGTAGGGTTTGTTGGGTATCTGGAGAAAACCCAATAAATTCTTGATCTTCCATAAGGCCTGGTTTATTTCTCTCACAATTACTGTAATTAATAAGTGAGCAGAAAAGCAATTGTCTTTAAATGGAAGATATCTGCGAGCGTCTGTGAGTGAGTGAGTGTGTGTGCGTTCGTTCGTGCGTGTACTCGGAGCAGGCTGGCCAGAGAGCGGGTGGCTGGCGGTATAGCAACTCCTCACGCCAGTTCCAGCCGAGTCATGAGCGGGGAAGGATGTCAAAACTTGAGCTCTCCCCTAGGTCTTAAATGGGCTTCCCTCTTTTGTAAAAAGTGCAGGAACACGGGGAAACACTTTAAAGACACTAAAGGGCACACACAACACTGAAAAAGCACTTCACAACACTGCACTGTAAATCCAGGAATATCTTGAGAGGTACGCGCCGATATTCACTGGGCAGGAGGAGTTGACAAGATGGCGGCTCCGAGAGAAATTCTGCGTCCACTCCAATTCTGAATAATGTGATGTCCCAGCTAATCACTGCGCCATGTGGGAGACTCAGATGATGCTTCCAATCAGGGGTAAAGGAAACACACTGGTGTCAAGTTCGTAAGTTCTATTTCTGGGACAAACACACAAAAGGAGTTAGGACAGGGTAAACAGCGTCCTGCCTTGGAATCTCTCTGGGTATCTCTATCTGCGCATGCGCGTACAGCGCGCATGTGCTCAAAGTCTGAACTACACTCAGTGACAAAAGGGGGTATGATTATAACATATAATACAGAGACCTGAATCAATAATGGTAAATAGTACAGTTACATATTACAGCATATTTGTCTCATATATCTACAGCTACCAGGAGAATAGGTGACAGAAGAGTAAGAGTAAGAACTAAGAGAAGTAAGTAAGATGAGGGTGGTGTAGAAGTGTATGGAAACACGCCCCCTCACATCAGCACTCCACCTTGAGGGGTGCCGAGGTTCATTTCTTGAACAGAGCCTTCAACGCGAACCCGGGCCTGACATACAGAGAGGTAAGAGGCGATCCATCGAAGAAGTCGCCCTTTAACCCCTAACCGCTAAATTGAGGGCAGGCTGAGCCGTATCAAAGGCTCCCTTGATATCGAGGAAGACGGAGAAGCGGGCTGTCTGATTGCAATAAAAGGAAGCAATGGAGTGTGCTGTGCTGCGATGTTGGATGAATCCATCGATGTTTCAACTATTTCATTGCAAAGAATGTATTACTTTTACTTTTCTCCTCTTCACCACTGATCGGCTCGTTAGCCGCTTGGGCGATCGGTCACGTCTTTGATTACTTTTCCTTTTCTTTTATCCTCTTCACCAATAGATCGGCTCTTTATCCGCTTGGGCGATCGGTCACGCCTCTGTTACACACTGTTGGAAAGTACTGAACATGCACCGGCTCCTGAATGTACTTGAACCCGCTCCAGTGTTGGTCAAGTCTTGTCTTGAAAGAGGTCACACTCGGTGCCGCCACAACATTTTCTGGTAGATTGTTCCAAGAGTTCACAAGTCTCACCCCGAAAAAGATTCCCCTCACAGTTTTCTGGACTTGCGGCTTCTTCAATCTTGAGCTGTGACCCTTTGTGGGGCGAGCGTCAGCCAGCTCCAAGTAAGGACACTCGACTGAGTAGTGCCCCTTGAGATGCTTATACACCTCAATTAGGTCACCCCTTGCCCGTCTGTAGTATAAGATAGGCAAGTTCAGGCGCTCCAATCTCTCAGGGTAGCTGATGTGCCGAAGGGCATGCACCAGTCTGGTGGCCCTCCTTTGAGCATTTTCAACCAACTGACAGTCCCTAGCATATCTCGGGGACCAGACGGGGTGACAGTACTCCAGATGGGGAAGCACTTCACTCTTGAAGATCGTTACGAGGGACGGACCGTCTAGATATCTAAACGACCTTCTTATAAGACCCAATAATTTATTTGCCTGGTTTACCTTCTCCTTGCAATGGCCCGAGAACTTCAGCTCATTGTCAACATATACACCTAGGTCCTTCTCACATTCAGTCTCAACTAGTGCAGTTTCTTCATCCCGTTGGGACATACGATACGCCTCCTTACCGTCGGTTCGCCCCAGGTGCATCCTCTTACACTTCGTGACATTGAATTTCAGCAGTCATTCCTTCGACCATTCCTGGAGCCCACAGAGATCCTTCTGCAGCTCTTCACAATCAGCTTGGTTCTTAATTTCCCGAAACAAGTTAGTGTCATCGGCAAACATTTGTATGGAGGAGTGTACAACGTCAGGCATGTCATTTATGAAACAAACAAACAACAGCGGGCCCAATACTCTGCCCTGTGGTATCCCACTTGTGACAGGTACGGATGACGATTTCGTGCCATTAATCACCACACACTGCTTGCGGTCATGTAGAAAGTCTTTTATCCATGCAAGGACATTTCCCCGAATTCCGTACCCTTCCAGTTTGATTTTTAGCCTTTCATAGGGTATACTGTCGAAAGCCTTGGCAAAATCTAGATAAATATTGTCGATATTAACACCCCGTTCCAGAATATGGGTCCAAATATCCAATACCTTGAGCAATTGTGTTAAGCAGGAGCGCCCCGGCATAAAACCGTGTTGGCAATCCATTACAAGGTTGTTTCGTAGTAGATGTTCCATCGCAGCATCTCTGATAATACTCTCAAATACCTTACCTATTATGCTGGTCAGGCTCACTGGTCTATAGTTGTTCGTGGAGTGCCGATCGCCCTTCTTGAAGATAGAACACACATAAGCCATTTTCCATTCACTGGAGACCATTTGTTCATCCAGGCATTTACAAAACAGGATCTTCAGGGGCTCTGCAAGCTCGTTGCACAACTCTCTTAGCACTCTGGGATGCACCATGTCAGGGCCGGGACTCTTATGGACCTTCAGCTTTGACAGTTTATTTCTAATACATTCTTTTGTGAACACAATGTGGGTCAGTGCTGTGTCGAACCGTCTGTCCTCAAACGCAGGAAGGTTAATCGCATCCTCTCTTGTGAACACCGAGGAAAAGAAGCTGTTCAATGCCTCAGTTTTATCCTGGTCAGAATCTGTGTAACTACCATTTTCAAGCCTCAGGTCTGATACTCTTACTCGCGATTTTAATTTCGACTTTGCATAGCGGTAAAACGCCTTTGGGTTTGACTTGACCTCGCTTGTAACCAGCCTCTGGAACTCCTTTTCAGCCCTGTACATTCTATCTTTGTTTGGTTTCTGGCTCTTGCATACATCCTCCTGTCTTGCTCATCGTTTGACCCAACGCAAGTCTTGAATTTCTGGTTTTTCTTCTTAATTTTGTCGACCGCCGAATGGTTCATGTATAAGGAACCCCTCGTATTCCTAGAAGCACTGGGTTTGGTCTTGGGTATATATTTATCGATCAAATGGGTCACTTTACTAGTTATGATATTCAGCGTAGTGTCCGCGTTCTTGTACCTTAATGAGTCAGGCCAGTTGATACCACTTATCTCTTCCCTCATCCCGTTGTAATTTCCCCTGCAATATTTGCACCTTGACCTGGCCTTATCTTGAACTAGGTAACAGTTAAATTTGAATGACAACACTATATAGTGACGAGTGCCAACTGGGGCAAGGTGTTTCAGTTTGGCCACCATACCCTCCTCGTTTGTTATGATGAGGTCAAGTGGCTTGGGTGTTTGCTCCCCTCTATAATGTGTCAGGTCTCTAACATGTTGGAACAGAAAATTATCTCTCAGAATTTCTACAAAAAGATTAGCAGGGTTATTCAAGTCATTTGGTGTGGACTCATTTCTCCAGTCGATGTCGCCATAGTTAAAGTCCCCCATGATAAGGAGGTGGCTAGGGTTGAGCAATGTCGCGTTGTTTATTAAGGTTCTTAAGTTCCTTTGATTTAGTGGGCCACAGTTTGGGGATCTGTAGATACACCCGACGATAAGTAAATCCCCTCCCTTTAATTTAATTTTACACTACTTGGACTCTTCAAAAACATCCTCTCCCTGTACCCTCGCCTGGCTGGCTCTAAGGTCTTGCCTAGCGTAGATAACCACACACCTCTTGCAAGTTTCTTGAGAAAGGTTCGTGAATGAGTCATATCCAGCAATACTGAACTCACAGTCCTCTGGGTCGATTCTCCTGTTCTTGTACAACAGTTCTGCAACTCCTATGATATCTGGTTGGTGTACTGTGGGATTCAGGATATTTGGTTCACACTCAGGATGGGATGGAGAAAGGAAACTCACAATGTGCTCTCTATATACATGTTGTATTGGATGTACAATGCAGCTTGGTGCTGGGAAGGCAGCATGGTTACAAGCGTGATGTAGAGAGAGCTGGTTGGTGAGGACGCTCAGAGAAGGACAGCTTGTGGGTCGCCATGCTCGCCAGCGGGAGAGAGGACCGCCAGGCAGGCGGAGGAGCGAGGGAAGGCCGCCAGGCAGGCGGAGGAGCGAGGGAAGGCCGCCAGGCAGCGGCGGAGGAGGAGGTGTTGCTGGCTGCGGCTGTAGGTAGAAAGAGAGAGATCACCACGAGGTCAGGTCTTAAATAGCGGGGGTAGGCGTGGCTTAGCAGTTGACCCCCACTCCGTGGTGTATGGCGGCGCTGGTTGACCTAGACCACGAGGCATACACTGGGGAATTGGTGGGGTCGGCTAGGCAGCGACAAACAGCGTTTGTAGGGGAGAATTCCACTACAGTACTCTTAGTAGTGTTTCAAACTCCTCTCTCTTATCGAGCAACGTGTCACTATTAGTGTACATGACATTCAAGCCAGAATTTGTTCTCGGTAACGTCTCTGCTCTTAGTAGTAACCCCGCTCCCCCCCTCCCCCCACATTCTCAGAAGCTGCAGCATTTGCTAAGTACACTGTATTTTGCAGGGTGTGGTTAAAAATGTCTTGGAGATTTTGAGTTTGACAGAATCTGTTCAGTAGATTAATGACTTTCTAAAATAAACCACTGACACTAACTAAACTATAAACATCAGATTCCCTGATGTTTGGGCGACAAAATAATATAACTTCAGTAGCGATCGGAAATTCAGGATATCAGCACGAACGACATAAAATAGGCCACTCTAACTGACAAACTCGACACTCACTTACTTGACAAGTTTTACTAACAATAAGAACAGTTGACGCTTTCAACACCACTCACAATGGATCTTGAATGTAGCAACTGTAAACAGACATAACTAGGTCGCCTCACCAATTGCAACCACAGTTACAATTTCAAATTCTGTCATTACTAAGGAATAATGAAGTACCTGGTGCATTCAAGATTGAGAGAAAACGGAAAACTCAGGCGTCCTGAAGTGATGAGAAAACGGATTCCTCAGATGGGGAACTCCAATAAGAAAGCATAGCTACATGTTTTGTGGGCTATTGAGCGTAATATGAATCGTCTGATTTTACGTTAACTGACGTTTATGACAGTGGTCATTACACAGTCACTCTCTGGCAGGTTGTTCCAAGAGTTCATAATTCTCACACCGAAAAAGTTTGCCCTCACTGTTTTCAAGACTTGTGGCTTCTTCTACCTTGAGCTGTGACCCGTTGTGGGGCGGTCGTCTCCCAGTTCCAGGCTGGACGTTCGACTGAGTAATACCTTCTGAGATGTTTATAAACTTCAATTAGGTCACCCATTGCCCGCCTGTAGTATAAACTAGGCAGTTACAAGCGTTCTAATATCTTTGGATAACTGAGGTGCTATAGTGCAGGCATCAGTATGGTGGCCCTCCTTTGGACATTTTCTATCAATTGACAGTCTCTAGCATATCTCTGGAACCAGACGGCGTGACAGTACAGTACTCCAAACAGGGAAGCACCTCACTCTCGAAGACTGTAACGAAGGATATCTGAACAACCTTCTTATATCTTATAAGACCTACTAGTTTAGTTAAGTAATTCACCTTCTCACAAAGGTCTGAGAACTTCAGTTCATTGTCAACATACACACCCTG
Organism: Homarus gammarus; assembly: GCA_958450375.1. Lineage (NCBI taxonomy): Eukaryota > Metazoa > Arthropoda > Malacostraca > Decapoda > Nephropidae > Homarus > Homarus gammarus. The sequence continues at coordinate 1,300,545 of CAUDMG010001725.1, read as the reverse complement.
GTCCTTTTCACATTCGGTTTCTATAAATGCAGTTTATTCGTTACGTGTGATAGGCCTCCTTACTGTTGGTACGATCTAGATGCATCCTCTTACATTTCGTGGCATAGAATCTTAGCAGCCATTTCTTCGATAACTCTTGAAGCTGACAAAGATCTTTCTGTAGCTCTTCACAGTCTGTTTGGTTTTTAATTTCCTTGAATAACTTGGCATCGTCCGCAAACATTTGTATGGAGGAATGTATAGCTTCTGGCATGTCATTTATGAAACGAAGAAACAAAAACGGGCCCAGTACACTGCCCTGCATGTGGTATCCCGCTTATCACGGGTACACATGACGATTTCGTACCATTAATCTCCACACACTGCTTGAGATGATGGTGAAAGGAGGTCTCTGATCCACACTAGGAAACATTCCCCGAATCCCGTACCCTTCCAGTTTAATTCTCAGCCTTTCAAGGAGCACGCTGTCGAAAGCGTTGACAAAATCTAGGTGTATATTATCGATATTACAGCCCTGTTCCAAAGTTTGAGTCCAAACATCCAGTACCTTGAGTAATTGTGTTAAGCAGGAACGTCCCGGCATAAAAACCCTTTGACAGTCCTTTACGAGGTTGTTTCTTAGTAGATGTTCCATCATAGCATCTCTTATAATGTTCTAGTACTTTACACACTATGATGGTCAGGCTCACTGGTCTATAATTATTCGTGGAGTGACGATCGCCCCTTTTGAATATTGGATTCACAACGCCACTTTCCAGTCATAACATGCCTTTGGCTCAGCAAGCTCGTTTCACAACTCTCTTAACATTCTGGGGTGTACCATATCAGAGCCGGGACTCTTATGAACCTTTGGCTTTTGGCTTTAACAATTTATTTCTTATACCCTCTTCTGACAACACAATGTGGGTCAGCTTTGTGTCAAACCGTCTATCCTCAAACGCAGGAACATTTTTCGCATCATCTCTTGTGATCCTAACTTTTCATGCCTCATATCCGATACGCCTACTCACGTTTTAATTTCGAATTTGCATAGCAGTAAAAAGCCTTTTGGTTTGACTTGACGTCGCAAGTAATCCGCCTCTGGAATTTTTCAGCCCTTCTACACTCCGACTTTGCTTGGTTCCTGGGTCTGGCATGCATCCTCCTGTCCTGCTCATCACTTATCGACTATTTTCGTATTACATTGGAACCGATTCCTCTCTGGTCGGTAAACACAAGGCTTCCTGCAGTCTCTTGTAGAGGGAAGGATGCCATGTTCTGTCTACATAAGACCACGACACCCTTCATATTCCATGGGGTAATTGAAATGGGTATTGTGGGTGTTTTGAAATGATTCAATTTGATTGGCTGTGGTACATCCGCCATTCCATTTCACTGTCAAGAAAGAAGAAGTAGTGTGAGCCTAGGGGCATAATTGTTTACCAAACGAAGCGTTTTCCCAAGAAATGAGTATCATGTCCGAACTCAGAGATGAAAACATGGAAAGAAACGATCCATCAAATTAAATTATAGGGCGACGAGTATATCGTCAATATTAACCCATTCATGGAACAAACAAACAAAAAGGGTCCCTGTTCACTGTCCTGTAGTACCCCGCTTGTCACAGGTACACATGATTTTATGCAATCAATCACCACACAATTGCAATGACAAAGAAAATCTCTGATTAACACTAGGCCGCTCCTCCGAATTCCATACCCTTCCAGTTTAATTTTCAGCCTTTCATGAGGTACACTGTCGAAAACCTTGGCAATGTCATAAAATATAGTATCGATACTGCATTGACACTCCTGGATCTAGCACTTTAATTAAGTAGTTGCGACAAGCAGGAGAGTCCAGCCAGAGTGAAGTGTTTCCCCATCTGGAGTACTGTCACCCCGTCTGGTCCCCGAGATATGCTAGGGACTGTCAGTTGGTTGAAAATGTTCAAAGGAGGGCCACCAGACTGGTGCATGCCCTTCGGCACCTCAGCTACCCTGAGAGATTGGAGCGCCTGAACTTGCCTAGCATATACTACAGACGAGCAAGGGGTGACCTAATTGAGGTGTATAAACATCTCAAGGGCACTACTCAGTCGAGTGTAATTACTTGGAGCTGGCGGACGCTCGCCCCACAAGGAGTCACAGCTCAAGATTGAAGAAGCCGCAAGTCCCGAAAACTGGAGCAGGTTCAGGTACATTCAGGAGCCGGTGCATGCTGCAAGATGGGGTCAGAGGTCGCGGTGTACGAGGGCGGCGGTAACAGCATTCTTCTGAGAAGTGAGAACTCAACGTGCTTCAGCACTGTCAAACTGTCTTTCCTCAAATAAGGGGAGTTTGTTCGCATCCTTTCTTTTACTTCACTTGTAAACACTTGGGTTAACGCAAGTGAAATTTTTAATGTCTCATCTTAAGAGCTCTCTTTAGTACTAATCACGCATTTTGCAGAATCAATAAACCTCCATCATGTTGCAAGTGAATAATATATTTATACTTATTTAATTAGTCAACATGAGCATCGACACTAAAGCAGAATAGCCAGTGGTTAAAAAATCACGTCCTCATGTTTCGCTTTCTATGCTTAGCATGTTATTCAACGTAATGAGCTCTGGTGTCGCCTATCGCCCTGTTGATGTTAATTGCCATATTGCAATCATCGTTGATGAACTCATTTAATTGGTTTATATATTATCTACCCCCATTTATTCTACAAATTCATAGGAGTTTAATTACTTAACTTATTTTCATGTTTACATAAATTGTTATATTACAAACAACAGTACTTGTAACGAAAACTTATTACTGTAAAGTATTTTAGAATATGGCGGGGTGTTTCTCGCTTAATCACGCAGTACCTCGCGAGACGTCGCCATATTGGCAGTTTGTTATGATGCAGGACGGACAAGTATTCAACGATTAGGGATTTGTGCACAGGATGGCAGTCGACTTCTGTGACTACTTTTGGGTAATGTGACATTTGGATTTATATAGATCTGTGAAATAAGTTAAATAATACATTATCGGGAAGTAATTACAATAGTTGGGAGTAATGTTTACGTGTGGTCCGAGTAATCGGATCGTCAGCTGATCCACCCACTAGTAACCCCACACTTGCCTCGCCTCCCTTACTACCACAAACTACCTCTTTACTGTACTAAACCTCTGTTAGAAAGTAATTTTGTGACTTTGGCATTATGTTATGTCATGTTAACCTGGGATTTAGACATTTTCTGTCATTCAATTCCCTATGAAACGTGTTTGATATGCCACTACAGTGGGGTTAAACAATAATGATGACACTTCACTTTTTTCAATGAGGTACATTACTCAGAGTTCCTTATTAACTAATATAATTCAAATGGCTTAATTTTTACGACAGGGGCACCACTAAACTGGTGGTTATTAAAATTTTGTCTTGGGACACTTGTTACTAATACAGTAGATAATGAATGTACTTTACTGTAGCTCTAAAAATAGAATATAGTTAAGGTCAGTGTGGGATAAATGTCACCGGGGATTTGAATATTGAGTCATACGTGGTTAGATACAGAAAAAATAAATACAAAATATTTCTTCTATAACGTTTCCGTCGGAAATGAGGCATAGTGAAGATATAACTTACCTTAAGTGTGAGATACCGGAGGATATAGTGATGCCACTTGGAAACAATGCAGAGAACCTAATAGAACCTGACCTAACATACCCATAGGTTGGGTATGTTAGGTCAGGTTCTATTAGTTTCTATGCATTATCATGTTAATCTATGTGTTAAACAAGTTACTTTAATAATGAGGTTAATATGAATCAGCAATGGTGAGGAATTCGTGGAAATGTTCACCATCATTTATAGGAAACGTTACTGACACTGATTTACACTGTGGACACTTTACTGACGATGCAAGAACACCGTGAGCTCTAAAATTATCTATGGCTGAAAAACACTGTGAATAACCCGCCAGTCAGCCAAGGTACACCTTCCACACACAGGCTCCATCTTGAAACTGAGCGTGAATCAAAAGTTGCCCTCATTGGTGTTCGGGTGTTATATCACATAAATACTAACACTGATTCGCCTGCAAGACTATGACGTAAAAATAAAACTACCACTGATTGGCTAAATACAAAATTCCAATTATCTCGAAAATTATAAATTTCCGACGGAAACGTTATAGTTTTTTTTCTGTATCTAACCACGTATGACTCAGTATCCAAATCCCTGGTGACATTTATCCCACACTGACCAAAGATAATTAAGAAATGACAAGTAGACCTTAACCTTTGGTGCTATGGCGAATTGATGGTCATTTTTCGTTAACCACCCATCACCTTTTTTCACATGAAAAAATATATTTTTATGCTAGTTCTTGCTATTTTAGATGATTCTGACATTTACCTTTCGGCTAATCACTTTTTTTTTTTCCCTCACTTATTCCCACCCCCCTCCCATCCCAACAATATAGGGGCCCACGTTGGGAATGCGGGATTTTGGGTTTGGGGGGGGGGGGGAGCTGAAAACGATTGATTTTCACCAAAAATATGTCAGAATTATCTAAAACACCAAGAAAACTAGCGAAAGCAAATATTTTTCATGGGAAAATAGGTTAAAACTAAACTAGGTCTACGTACTACCCTAACCGGTATTATTTTACTGGCGGATATAGCGTGCCCCAAAGTTATAAATGACTGAAACATTTAGATCTCCCTATTCTGAGCATTTTGTATCCCATATATACCTGGCGGAAATGGATAATAGCGACACAATTGAGTTTAATTGATTTTACGTACTTTTCAGTCTTCGTCTACGTGAGATGTTATCGTCGTGAAAGCGAGCTAATTATGAGCTCATTTACATTACTCATGCGGTCGTGACCATTGATGTATCAATCTCATCATACATATTTTTTCGACCAATCAAAATTGAATTTTTTCAAAGGGAGGAGCCAAGGTACGAATTTGAAGGATTTCAATTTCAATGGCCGTGGCAGAGGTTGAGTGTAAATTGCGCTCCTATGATTATTTAAAGTTTATTGCTGAGTTTTACGAGAAAGACAATCAAGCTATCTAATTCCTATGTAATCACGGTGTTCTCCCTACGTCTGTTGAATGCCCGCACTGTAAATTGCCATTAATTTTAGAAAGAACAAGCATCAGAGGTTGACCCTGAACCTATCCCTGGTCCTTTCACTTCTAACTAAGGTATTGTACTGTTCTTTCGGACATGGCGCGCCCCAAAGTTTAGAACTACTGAAACATTTAGATTTCATTATTTTTAGTCTTTTGAACCCCATTTATATTAGTTGGAAATGAATAGGATAGGTTAGGTTAGTTTAAACTAAGCCTACCAGGAGTCTGCCAGCTAGGGCTTAGATTAGATTAGGTTTGGTCTGGTTAGGTTAGACTAATCGTTTTCGTGTTTTCCCCCACCCAAAACCCCGATTTCTCAGACTCTCCCTCATTATCAATGGGAAGGGGGGGGGAAACGAGCAATTTCTGCGAAAAATGGGAGGTCAGGTTAGTTTAAAACACACCAAAATACACTGGAAAAGTATATTGGTCAACCCCTAGGGACTTATGTCGTAAGGTAATAATTTACCCCCTAACCTGACCTGACCTTACCTAACAGGCCGAATCCTACTTAGAATTCCTGGAAAGTGGAAAATCGTCTCTGATTGGTCAACCCGGAAGCTCAGTGTTATGTAGTTTCTATCCACCCATGCATCAAGGTGGGCTAACACACAAACGAACGAACGAGAGCGATGTTGCGTGTCACCATACATCAAATTGGGACCTAGAAAAAATTTGTGAATATTAAAATAAATACATTGTGAATATCGCATTTATTTTTGGAATGCCCCGCTAAATTCAAGTACTATATTCTTTCGTTTCTTGGAGAGATATATTAAATGGTAAGAGAAAAAAAAATTGTAAAAAGGTGATGGGTGGTTAATGAAAAATGGCCGAATTGACAAATACTCAAACTGAACCATTTTTTATTTTTGTCAGAGTTAACCTGTATGTAAACTCTTAAGTGATGTTTTTTGTCAGATTGCCAGGGGCATGGTGACCACGACCTACTTGCTATTTCTAAAGCAGACAGCTCTGACACTGGTCCTGTTAACTACAGTTGTTAACTGCAGCATAATCAAATTATTGATGTTTTACTGTATAAACAAATGGTGTTACAGTATTTTTGTTTCACTCCCATTGGTTAGAGCAATTTTGGGTTCACCAGAAGACATATCTAGTCAATTACAGCAACTTTTTCGGTATGATTGCAGTTTCGGCTAAAAACATGGCCAATTGTTTTAACCATCTCCAACCTTCAGAGCTCCTTATTTGTTGTATTTCTAACCCCATTTCAACCAGGGGACAAAGAATAATAATGTCAGAAATGAATTTTAAAGTTTTTCCATTCTTTGGGGGGGGGGGGGGGGGGAGTAAACTCTAAAACGTATACTTCCTCAGGAAATAAAGGTCAAATTCGATTAAATCACACTAAAACACACAGGATAAACTAATTTCTAAACTACTAGGGCATAGTGACCGAAACTACCATTTTCCCACTTTTTCAAATACCACATCCGTCACAGATGGATAATAACCGAGATTGTAAATTCATGTAGGAAGTTCACATAAAATATCGCATGGCCATCGGGTTGACGTTATCTATATGAGACATATACTGTAAGTAGATTTCCCGAGAATTAAAATGCTGCCATCAGAGAAATCTGGTGGGTCTAAAAGATTAGGTTGGGCTTTGGTTAGGTTGAGCCTTGGGTATTATTGCAGTACAGTACTCGATTAGAGCAATTTTGTGTTTACCATTAGTTATATCTCATCAATAGGAACAACTTGTTCTAATAACACTTTCATCGCAAATGGATATTAACCAAGATAGTAAATTCACATAAGAAATTAACGTAAATCTGCGTTACCGCAGATTTACGTTAATGCTTGGTCTCACCATACTCTCACATCCACAAAAACTGTAAAATTACACCATGATGCTTCAACAAAGTCCCTTTCTTTTGTACCAGATATCAAAATAAGTACTTTCTGTTTAATAAGACAGTGACGGCTATGAAGTTGGGCAGTTTTTTTTGGTTGGTTAGGTTAGGCTCTATGGGTGGGTGATAACTATAAGACGATTTATTTGTGACAGAAATGCAGGTCAAATTTGTACGAATCAGACCAAATACCATGGGAAAAAACAGAAATATAGCATATGGTCAAACAGTAGTTGCAGCTGAAACTAAATTTGCCAGGCTGTGGTTAGATTTTGCTTAACTTAGGTTCTGTTTTTGGTTAAGATAGGTTTGGTTAGGTTTTAGTTACAGTAGGTTAGGTTGGGTTAGGATATGTAAGGTCAGCTTCCATTTTTGCTCTACCCCCACCCAAAAACCCCAAATTACCACAGGTCCCCCAAGATTGTTGGAGGGGAGGGGGGTATAACTCAAACGACTTATTTCCGACGGAATTTAAAGTCAACTTTGGATGAATCACCCCAAGTGCCATGGGAAAAATAGATTTGTGGTAAAAAAAACAATTGGTAGTGAAATTGCAATTTCATCAACAAAATACCCAAAGTGGCTCATCCATTATTTTGCTATTGAAAAAGTTTTCCCTTAAAATGGAATAATCTTTTAAGGACATAAGAAGGGAGGAATTTGCAGCAGTCCTATTGACCCATATTATAATTTTTTTTAATTGATATCCAAAATAAGCAATGCCCCTGTGGGGTTCAGGTTGTTTGGTTCACACACAGGATGGGGTGGAGAAAGGAAACTCACAATGTGCTCTCTGTATACATGTTGTATTGAATGTACAATGCAGCTTGGTGCTGGGAAGGCAGCATGGTTACAAGCGTGATGTAGAGAGAGCTGGTTGGTGAGGATGCTCAGAGACGGACAGCTTGTGGGTCGCCATACTCGCCAGCGGGAGGCAGGACCGCCAGGCAGGCGGAGGAGCGAGGCCCGCCGGGCAGCGGCGGTGGAGGTGGTGTTGCTGGCTGTGGCTGTTGGTAGAGAGCGAGAGGCAGATCACCGCGAGGTCAGGTCTTAAATAGCGAGGGTAGGCTTGGCTTAGTAGTTGACCCCCGCTCCGTGTTGTATGGCGGCGCTGGTTGACCTAGGTCACGAGGCATACACTGGGGAATAGGTGGGGTCGGCTAGGTAGCGACAAACTGCGTTTGTAGGGGAGAATTCCACTACAGTACTCCCCCTTCCCTCCAGGCTGTGTAGGAGACTTGTTGTCTGCAGAGTTGCATAGCACATGTGAGGCAGAACGGGCGGTGCGTGCCTCATGTGAGACAACGGCGATGGCGTGGATGAGCCGGTCGCTGGCGACAACTGTCTAGATACACAATATCTGTGGGAGTAGAGAGGGAGAATAAGTGTGTGTGGAGGCGATGAATGTTGTGCTTCCCTTACGGCAGGTACAGAGTCGCCAGATGCGCCTGCTGGGGTGTGTGGGCCCGCACTCAGGAACAGAGACTGCATCAGGGGCGGCAGGGGTTACTGCTGGGCCGGGGTCGGCGTCTGAGGCAGGACGGGTGTGCTGGGGTCGGTAGGACGTGGTGCTTGGGGCAGGAAGAGGAGCTGGTGTCTGCTTAAAGTAGCAGAGCTGCTCTAGGGTGTCCAACCTGCGGTGTAGAGACAGTAGTTGTAGAGCCGATGAGAGCTGCTTCTGGGTGGATAAGCCAGTCTTCCATGTTGCTTAAAGACTGGGAGCGTGATCAGTTTCTCCTCCATCCTGTGTGAGTGTGAATCTCCGGGAGTCACCATTTGTGGGGTTTGGGTTGTTTGGTTCTCACTCAGGATGGAATGGAGAAAGGAAACTCACGATGTGCTCTCTATATACATGTTGTATTGAATGTACAATGCAGCTTGGTGCTGGGAAGGCAGCGTGGTTACAAGCGTGATGTAGAGAGAGCTGGTTGGTGAGGATGCTCACAGGAGGACAGCTTGTGGGTCGCCATGCTCGCCAGCGGGAGAGAGGACCGCCAGGCAGGCAGAGGAGCGAGGCCCGCCGGGCAGCGGCAGAGGAGGTGGTGTTGCTGGCTGTGGCTGAAGGTAGAGAGCGAGAGCGAGAGAGCGAGAGGCAGATCACCGCAAGGTCAGGTCTTAAATAGCGGGGGTAGGCGTGGCTTAGTAGTTGACCCCCGCTCCGTGTTGTATGGCGGCGCTGGTTGACCTAGGTCACGAGGCATACACTGGGGAATAGGTGGGGTCGGCTAGGTAGCGACAAACAGCGTTTGTAGGGGAGAATTCCACTACACCCCTCATTCTAGTTTTGGCTTGTGATTAGATGGACCCAGATGCCTACAATCTCATGAGTTCTGAGTCAAAATCAACACCTACTTGTCCCACAACTGTCAAGTTAAACAGATGACGAGTGATGCAGCTCCTCGAAGATTAATATTTAGCCTAGCAAGTCTCTCACTCCACACACACACACTGGCACCCTTGGTTCCAAAGCCTTGCCGGATTATCCGTTTTGCCGGACCAACTGAGGTCACTTAATAATAATTCAACAATACACCACAGCATTCGTGCGTGTTTAAGTGTTTTTGCTCTAAATACTGCACTGTAACCATTCGAAATGACTTCCAAGTGCCCATCAAGTGCTACTGATGCTAGTGTTTTGAAGAAGCAATGTAAGACCATTAGCCTTGCTACGAAAATGGAGGTTTTAACCCATTTTGAGAAAGGTGAACGTGCGATGGACATTGGTGTTGTACTGGGTCTAATCCGTACAACAGTGCGTACTATCCGGACGAGCACAGACAAGATTAAGGCTAGTGTTGGAAGTGGTACTTCTATGAGTATAATATATACTATTTTCTATAAAAATTTCATTGAATTTAGTATATGTAATGTATTTTTGTGGGGCAAATGGAGGTTGGGGAACATAACTCCCATATTTTATCTATTTCATATGGGGAAAATTGATTACGTTAAGGTATTTTCTGTTAACGTCGCAGTTTTCAGGAACGGAACCACGACGTTAAGTGAGGACTTACTGTATAGAAATTTGCTTTTTTCGGACTCTTGAGATGTTCTGGTCACCAGAAATAAAAAAAAATGGGGGAAGATTTATATAAACAATCTTATGAAATGAACAAAACTTACTGAATACTGTACAGTGGTCTAATCAGATTTGCTATAGGCCTACTGAGAACTAAGACATTTGAGTATGTAAGCAGGCTGAGGCTGCTCAGGTGTTGCTGCATTCTTCAGATTTATTTATTGATTCAGTTTTATCTTCTCATATGATTGGTCTCTTATGGTTTATGGTTCCTCATGATTCATTCATATAACATCTTCATTAATAGAGAAAAAATGCAATACTGTACTGTATGTGTTAGGGTGCCAACCGGGGGGACAATGAAAGGCTGCGTCCATAGTCTGTTTATTAGTGAAGCTGACAAGGGAGAACAGACATGTCCACACAGCTTGGAGGCTGAGCCGGAACTGCCAGTTGAACTTCTGCCGTTGGCGGACCCATACACTGTTACCAAACTAGCACATACCCAAACACCCCCTTCTTTTGCAAAGACCCCATCCAAACTCAGCAAAATGATACACAAGTGACAAAGTTGCAAATTGAATACATACAAAATGAGTGAACGTTCTTTTCAATATATAACTGATACATACAAAAAGTAGATCCATTATGACAAAATACTAACACATGAGTGATACATGGGGGCAGTCCTCGTCTAAGACATACAGTATTACCCCGCTTTACACGGTTTCACTTTCCACGATTTCTCATTTACGCAGTACCTTGCCAGAACCAGACTTTCACTTTCCGCGGTGCATCTACTCATATACGTGGTGAAGTATAATTTTTTTTTTTATTTTGCTCATAAAATTCATACAAATTACCCGGCCAGAATATAATTTACATTGCTGGAATTCTTACAATACGATGATCATTTTCAATATAAACATCATGGATTTTGCATTAGACATACAAATTTTAGATCTAATGTAATAATTTGGTTTACATAAAGCAAGTATTTTATCTTTTGTGCAAAATATATGAAGTTTACATTCAAAATATTCCCTGACCTGCAAGGAATCCAGAAATGTCAATTATATTATCCTAACTTTAGTCTGAGTTATTATTTATTACTAAAAATATAAATTTACAATTTTCTCCCAAAGCTTCTCTGGTAGGGAGGGAAGGTGGGGGGGGGAGGGAGGGAGGGACTGACCCAGCTAGGGTGGAGTATTCTGATTGACAGATAGTGTCCTTGAAGAATATTTCTTTTTTTATTTAATGAAAATATATGTTTTAGCTCATAAAATTCATACAAATTACCCGGCCAGAATATAATTTACATTGCTGGAATTCTTACAATATGATGATCATTTTGAATATAAACATCATGGATTTTGCATTAGACATACAAATTTTAGATTTAATGTAATAATTTGGTTTACACAAAGCAAATATTTTATCTTTTGTGCAAAATATATGATGTTTACATTCAAAATATTCCCTGACCTGCAAGGCATCCAGAAATGTCAATTATATTATCCTAACTTTAGTCTGAGGTATTATTTATTACTAAAAGTTAAAATCTAGTTTTTTCACCCAACATTTCTCTGGTAGGGAGGGGGGGTGGGGGGAGGGTTGGGATGGACCGACCATCTGGCGCGATTGGAAGAGGGGGGAGGCAAGTTGGGGTACTTTGATTGACAGATAGTGTCATGAAGAATTTTTTTTTTTTTTATTAACTGAAGATATTTGTTTTAGCTCATAAAATTCATACAAATTACTCGACCAGAATATAATTTACATTGTTGGAATTCTTACAATATGATGATCATTTTGAATATAAACATCATGGATTTTGCATTAGACATACAAATTTTAGATCTATTGTAATAATTTGGTTTACACAAAGCAAGTATTTTATCTTTTGTGCAAAATATATGAAGTTTATATACAGTTTACCCTCACTTTACGCGGTCCCACATTCCGCGTTTCCACGTTTACGCGGTGCCCTGCCGGAACCCAGGATGCTCACATTCCGCGGTGCGTGTACCCCTTTACGCAGAGAGCGGCTGGCGAGCCTCGCCATTTTTGGATCCAAACCTCCCGCCATCTGCCATGTTGTGTAAGTGGCGCGAACATGGTGCGCACAAGGTCGCCCAGTCATCAAAACATTACCAGTTCTTCACCCGCCACCCACCACAGCCGGCCCAAGTCAGTGATAGTGATAATTATGGTGAGGATATGGACTTATATGGACTTTGGGGAGCTTGACAAAGAGGCCCTGCAAGCCTCTGTAGTGGATAGTGATACAATTGATACAAGTGACACAGGTGAGGGCCAATAATCTGCCCTCTGCCTCGGAACCAACCGCCCATCCCCGTGTGCCCAGCCATTTTTTTCTACTAATGTAAGTGTTAAAAAACCTAATATTATTGATATTTCTCTTAATTATTAATTGTGTGTGCATACCATCATAAAGTTAAGATAATATTTTTACTACAACATAGTTGTGTGTCGTCAAAAAGTGGAGTTTGGGGATCGGCCCGGACTCCATTTCAATTAATCCCATATGTTATGTTATTCACTTTACGCGTTTCTCACTTTACGCGGGACCCTCCGGGTTACATTAACCGCGTAAAGTGAGGGTTAACTGTATATATATATATATATATATATATATATATATATATATATATATATATATATATATATATATATATATATATATATATACATACACAGTTGTACCCCACTTAACGCGGTCAATAGAACCCAGAGGGTCCTGTGTTAAGTGAAATCCGCGTTAAGTGAACAACAGAACATATGGGATTAATTCCAATAGAAACCAGCCCGACCCCCAAACTCCACTTTTTGAAGACACATAACTATGTTGTAGTAAAAATAACATCTTAATTTTATGATGGTACATGCACACAATTAATACTTTAGAGAAATACAGTCGCCAAGTTAATGTCCATTCAAATAATGGACTCAACTCCTTCCCCCTCTTCTCACACTACACTGCTGGCTCTTCCCTCTCTGAGAAATTTTTGGGGGAAAACCACTAAATTTTAATAAATAATACCTCAAACTAAAGTTAGGATAATACAATTGACATTGCTGGATTCCTTGTAAGACCAGGAATATTTTGAATATAAATGTCATATATTTTGCACAAAAGATAACATATTTACTAGAGAAAACATTTTATCTAAAATTTGTATGTCTAATGGAAAATATATGATGTTTATATTCAAAATGATCACCAAATTATAAGAATTCCAGCAATGTAAATTATATTCTGGCCGGGTAATTTGTATGAATTTTATGAGCTAAAACAAATATCTTCAGTTTATAAAAAAAAAATATTCTTCAGGTCACTATCTGTCAATCAAAGTACCCCACCTTGCCTCCCCCCTCTTCCAACCCCGCGGTCAGTCCCAACCCTCCCCCCCACCCCCCACCAATCGTCCCTTCAAGAGAAAGGTTGGGTGAAAAAAATATATTTTAACATTTTGTATTAAATAATACCTCAGATTAAAGTTAGGATAATATAATTGACATTGCTGGATTCCTTGTAAGACCAGGAATATTTTGAATATAAACATCATATATTTTGCACAAAAGATAACATATTTACTCAAGAGTAAACATTATATCTAAAATTTGTATGTCTAATGCAAAATCTATGATGTTTATATTCAAAATGATCATCAAATTGTAAGAATTCCAGCAATGTAAATTATATTCTGGCCAGATAATTTGTATGAATTTTATGAGCTAAATAAAAAAATTATACTTCACCATGTAAAGGGGTACACCCACCGCGGAATGTGAGCATCCTGGGTTCTGGCAGGGCACCGTGTAAACGTGGAAACGCGGAATGTGGGACCGCGTAAAGTGAGGGTTGACTGTATTTTTATATATATATACCGGTATATGCTGTATATATAATCAATGACCTCACCAACCAGGACTCGAACCCTTGACCTACTGGCTGGTGAGGTCGTTGATTATATGTTCAAAGTCTGCGTGTTATATGGACTACAAATGAAGTGTGTGTGTATATATATATATATATATGCTGATAACCACCAGGAAAGAAGAAAACACGAAGTTCCCAAGCGCTTTCGTGTAATTCACATCTTCAGGGGTGAGTACAGTCTGTACTCACCCCTGAAGATGTGAATTACACGAAAGCGCTTGGGAACTTCGTGTTTTCTTCTTTCCTGGTGGTTATCAGCATATACCTAGATCACGCGCACCTACAGTGATTTACTTGCATATATATATATATATATATATATATATATATATATATATATATATATATACAGGTAGTCGTCGACTTACGACCTATGCGACTTACGTCTGTTCGACTTTACGACCGGCGGTATGACAGTTTTGGCCCCAGCCTCCTGGCGCTGCCGGGAGCTGGAGCCGCGCGCATCCCGGCGCTCAATTACAAACACGCTCGCTGGTACAGCACACTTCCCTCCGTGTCTGTTTGCCTTGTGCCTTTCTTTTGTCTTGGAAATTTTTCTTGAACCACCACCCCCCCAAGATGTCTACCAAGAGGAAACTGTCTTCATCTACTCCTCAACCTGCCACTAAGGGATTATCAGAAGGTTTATCTCTACTGAATAAACTTCTTGCCCATTTTGAAGGAATGGACCCAAACATCGAACGATTTGCAAGGATTGAGCGGATGGCACGCAATTCGTTTCGTCCGTATCAAGAAATTTACGAGGAGAAGAAGAAACGAACAATTCAGACAAAGCTCACCATGTTCATGAAAAAAAAAAACTCCTCCGGCTACCCCAAAGGCTGCCCCAGCTGACGACATCGACGATCCACAGCCAAGCACCAGCGGCCAATAAGATGTTTTTTGTGTGTTTGTATGTTTTGCAACTAAAATGTTTTATATGTTTTGCACCTGTATTTTTTTTTTTTGTATGTTGTGTAAATAATAAATCAATTGTACTGTAGTATGCAGTGATTTACTTAAACCTGTCGACCGTAACAATAATGAACAAAGAAAATGTTGATAAAATATGACTTAAAGATGATTATATTATCATTACACATTATAATATACGTAAGGTAATTATAACATATGCCGACTTACGACCAGATCAACTTACGACCAGGCGGCCGTAACCAATCTAGGTCGTAAGTCGACGACTACCTGTATATATATATATATATATATATATATATATATATATATATATATATATATATATATATATATACAGTTCGTCCCCGAATTACGTACATCCGAATTACGTACAAACGGCCGATACGTACATCGTTTCTGAAGTCTTTAATTGCAAAAATATTGTCTTAAAAGGGCGAGCAATTTTTAAATTTGGCGGGCGAGCCAGCCGCACCGCGCCGCCACTATCACTGACCATGCAGACGACACGCTAGACGCACCAAAACAACAAGTGTGGTCATTGTGCATACAGTACTTCTCCTGTGAATTTCTGCCCTATTTTGTACACTTCACTCTGTGTGCAATGACTGGTGTAAAGCGTAAGAGTGGTGAAGCCAGTGGGAGTGCTACGAAACGTCAAGCAATCTCACTAGAGGTAAAAATGGACATAATAAAACTGCTTGAAAGTGGTGAAAAGTTGACCAATGTTGCCCGCAAATTTAACCTGAGTCTGTCAACTGTTAATACAATTGATAAGGGCAAAGAAAAGATCAAGGAACATGTGAAATCTGCAGTGCCAATGCAATCTACGATTATAACTAAAAGAAGAGGGAAGGTTCTGGAAGAAATGGAAAAATATCTTGCGCTGTGGATCGAGGACTGCACACAAAAACGTAAGCCTCTGTGTCTCAGTATGATTCAGGAGAAAGCCCTAAGTCTTTTCAACGACCTAAAGAAAGATCACCCTGATGATACTGTGACATTCAATGCTAGCAATGGATGGTTTAACCGATTCAAGGTGCGAAATAAGCTGCATAATGTTCGAGTGACTGGTGAGGCGGCGAGTGCTGATTGGAAAACAGCACAGGATTTTCCAAAGAAACTCGCGGAAATTATCGAGTTACGTACATTTCGAGTTAAGTACAACCTTTTGGTCCCCATTATGTACGTAACTTGGGGACTTACTGTATATATATATATATATATATATATATATATATATATATATATATATATATATATATATATATATATATATATATATATATATATATATATATATATCATGTAAATCCACAATGAAAACGTGGATAAGATAAATCTTGATAAAATCACATGGGAAAATGGAAACAACGGAGCACCTTAGCTTTCGTCTTTATTCAAGACATCTTCAGAGGCAACTGGACTACATGGACAGAGAGAGGCTTAAATATACAGGGTGACCTTAAAAACATGAGGTCAGGTCATAATGATGTCATCCACTAATCCCCACACCAACACACATGTAGAGGAGCTTAAGAGAAGGGGGTGACGTGACTAATCAGGTCAGGTCAAAAATAAGGGACCCACAAAATAACTATCATACATCTAGATCAAAGGTTTTCAAAGCATTTTTAACCTTGGGCCACTGACAAATAAATTTATGTAACATATTATCAGTTTTGAACTGACCATCGCTAAGGTTTATTGATTTTAATTCCTTAATCAAACTAGCTTCAACCAGAAGTCTTTCTGTGACACAAGATGATTTAAATACTTCTAAGCTTTTTTCCCAAGCAATGGGGTGATTATTATTCCTAACATGAATGAACAAGGCACTGCTTTCAGATGCTGTTCTGATATTATACTTTAATTTCTCACTTGACTTGGGGTTTATTAAAGATTGTTAGATGGTAATGGCAGTGGAAGCGCCCCTTTGAGAAAAATCCCGAACCAGCACAAGAACACTTAAATCTACTAAACAAAATGAATTGTCCGTGACCCGTGGAAGGATAGCGTCTGTGACTGGGATGAATGAGACACACTGTAAAATTTAGACACTTATATTCCCTCCAACACTACAAACACAATCAAAAAATGGTACACCAATATGCGCACCTCTTAACTCGAACTTAAAACACTACTCTATGGAATAAAAGTTATACATGACATAGAAATTATTAGAAACTCAGGCAACAATAAATTTAAAGTATTAAGAAATGTTGCTTGCACACATGAAACAGGCCTTAAGGGCTTCCAACAAAATTATATCACCCCAACAGATGCACAATTCCTAACCTAACTTAAACACTACTCTGGGGAACAAAGGTTACACCTGAGATCGGAATTATAAAGAAAAATTAAATGCATTAAAAGAATTAAATCACAGTATCACTCTGGTTCCACTTAGTGACACAAATATTCAAAAAACAATACTATCAAAATTATTTAAGAAATATTAAACCACACACGTCAAGATAACATCAGTAACTGAGAAATGGTATTAATTACACACAAATATAGTCACTATTATTGATATGTTACTGGGTCCACCAATACTCGTGAACCATGCTCCACCCAACTCAACATATACCCGTAATAAGGGAGATAAAATGTTCCTCTAGGTATCCTCTAGACTCATGGTCTCAGTGTGCGACCCTGTATCACTCAGCTGGCTCTCTTTACCCCCAGTACATCCATGAAACGGAAGGGAGTGAGCAAATTAGACCTTGTACAGTTGAGAGAAGCTTTAGCTTCCCGTTAGCAAGAGGGTTTCACTAAGCTGCTCGAGACATGTGGTGTTGTGAGCTGAGGTAGAGGAGAGCTGATGACCCCAACGATCGTCCCGTCGTCAGCTGGGCACCCAGACGGCTAGATTCCCTCAAGACATCCTTTGATACCCCGCTAAACAGTGACAGGCCTACTCTGATCGGTCCAATGGCGACAATCGCCACCCTCAATCATCAACGGCAGTCTCAAACGGCAGTCAATCTCTCGCAGTCATCACTCTCGCAGTCAAACTCCGGTCAAGTGGGTTCTGACAGAAACCCTGAAATGAACTCACTGTTAGCTCTTGTTAACTTTACCACTGCCCTATCTAACCCTGTCTGAGATCGAATGAGACTTACTTGTTATACTGCAATAGTGCAACACAGGTGACTAGGCCACGTGACTATTTCTGTGGACGCGCAGTGACGTCTTGTTTGTCTGAATGCTTCCCCGTGACTGAGAGAGCCCACCTCGTGTCCTCTCAAGGCTTTAGCTTAGGCCTACGTGACATATTTTCCGCCTAACTAATAACTCCTTGGGACACCCGTAACATTATTCAGACTGATAAACGATCTATAATAATTTCAAATTCAATAATAGTCCCTTAACTTCATGAATCGCATCATTATTAATTCGGCAAATTACATTTAATATCATATAGGCCTAGTTCCACAACCTCCCACTATGTGCGGGGAGCGCTCTCTTCCCTCAGACGACCTTGAAAGCTCCGTATCGCCAATGGCGGGGCATTTGAAATTACTCTGAAATTTCTGTGTATATATATATATATATATATATATATATATATATATATATATATATATATATATATATATATATACAGTAGTACCTCACTTAACGCGGTCAATAAAACCCACAGGGTACCGTGTTAAGTGAAAACCGCGCTAAGTGAACAACAGAACATATGGGATTAATTCCAATAGAAACTGGCCCGATCCCCAAACTCCACTTTTTCCGACACAATACCTATGTTCTAGTAAAAATAACATCTTAAATTTATGATGGTACATGCACACAATTAAGACTTAAGAGAAATGGAGAATTACAGTCGCCAAGTTAATGTCCATTCAAATAATGGACTCAACTCCCTCCCCCTCTTCTCACACTACACTGCTGGCTCTTCCCTCTCTGAGAAATTTTGGGGGGAAAACCACTAAATTTTAATAAATAATACCTCAAACTAAAGTTAGGATAATGCAATTGACATTGCTGGATTCCTTGTAAGACCAGGAATATTTTGAATATAAATGTCATATATTTTGCACAAAAGATAACATATTTACCGAGACTAAACATTATATCTAAAATTTGTATGTCTAATGCAAAATATATGATGTTTGTATTCAAAATGATCACCAAATTGTAAGAATTCCAGCAATGTAAATTATATTCTGGCCGGGTAATTTGTATGAATTTTATGAGCTAAAACAAATATCTTCAGTTAATAAAAGAAAAAAATATTCTTCAAGACACTATCTGTCAATCAAAGTACCCCACCTTGCCTCCCCCCCTCTTCCAACCGCGTGGTCAGTCCCAACCCTCCCCCCCATCCCCCACCAACCTTGTCCCTACCAGATGTGTGGGAAAACCAGAATATTTATCTTTTTAGTAATAAATAATACCTCAAACTAAAGTTAGGATAATATAATTGACATTGCTGGATTCCTTGTAAGACCAGGAACATTTTGAATACAAATGTCATATGTTTTGCACAAAAAATAACATATTTACTCAGAGTAAACATTATATCTACAATTTGTATGTCTTATGCAAAATCTATGACGTTTATACTCAAAATGATCATCATATTGTAAGAATTCCAGCAATGTAAATTATATTCTGGCCGGGTAATTTGTTTGAATTTTATGAGCTAAAACAGGCAGGGTGGCGGGTGGGGCGAATCTAAAAATAGCTCTCCAACCGGACACTCACCGCGTATATGTGGAAAAAACCCGCGTTAAGTGAAAGTTAGGCTCTGGCGAGGCACGGCGTATACGGTAAAACGCGCTAAGCGAAACTGCGTTAAGCGGGGTAATACTGTATACAGTTAACCCTCACTTTACGCGGTTAATGTAACCCGGAGGGTACCACGGAAAGCGAGAAACGCGTAAAGTGAATAACATAACATATGGGATTAATTGAAATGAAGTCCATGCCGATCGCCAAACTCCACTTTTTGACGACACATAACTATGTTGTAGTAAAAATTTTATCTTAACTCTATGATGGTATGAAAAAACAAGTAATATAGAAGAGGTTAGGTTTGGAAAAATAAAGGTTAGGTTAGAAAACTAAAACTTAGGTGGAACACTTACGGTAGTAGAAGAGATGGGTCGGCATACGGGGATGGAGGCTGGTGCCGAGGCAGAGGGCAGATTACTGGCCCTCAGGTGAATCACCATTACTAGGTGAATCACCATCACTGTCACTTACAGTTGTCAGGGCTTCCCTGACAAATCCCTCAGTCATCTTCACTGCCACTATCACTGGCTTGGGCTGGCTGTGGTGGGTTGCGGGCGAAGAAATCTGTTATGCCTTGCTGACGGCTGGCGTTGATGCTGTCGTGATACACCTTGATGTACGGCTCCATAGCCTGCACCAGCCGGGTATGGAAGACTTCATAGCGGTCATCGTCATTGTCGCGGGAAAGGAAGGACTTCATTTTCTCTGCACACTCCATGGCACCCTTAATATCACTATGACTTAAACTCTGTTCTTCGGAGAATGACGCACCTTCTTCCTCCTCTTCACTGACGTGTTCTTCTTCCAACATCTCGTCGGCAGTCACTTCAGGATCTCTGATCACCTCCAGGATGTCGTCGTTGGTGGTCTCGGAGAAGCCTGGAACTGTAACAGTCTGCGCAGCTTCTCTGGCAAGGTCCACTGCTACTGCAACATTCTGAACCTCACCAGTCACAGATTGACTCCTCCTCTCACCTGGTATTCCACGCAACACATGTCTCCATGCGTGACGAATTGTAGCAATAGACAGCTGATCCCATGACTCCACCAAGAAGTCCACAGCTTTCTTAATGTTAAATACTCTCCAGAATTGTTTGAACAGTATTTTTTGCTGTTCCAACTGTTGATCCTCATCTTCTTCGCTCTTGCTATCGGTGGTGGTGTCACTCAGGTTACGCAACTCTTCCCTGGTGTTGGTGTAGTCGTTCAGGAGCTGGAATTTTTTTGTTGAGAATGCAGCTTTTACATTACAGATAACTCTTGGTCCATGGGCTGTAATATAGACATAGTGTTGGGAGGAAGGAAGACCACTTTTACTTTGGGGTGACGATCTAACAGTAGGGGCGAGTGTCCTGGTGCGTTGTCCAGCAGCAACAAAATATTGAATGGCACATTCTGTCGCTCACAGAATTTTTTTACATCGGGAACAAAACAGTCATCAAACCAGGAGAGGGACAGTGTAGAGAACATCCACGCCTTACGTGCGGTCAGCCAGTGGACATTTAACTTGGTCATGTCCATGGTTTTGTAGGCGTGCGGCTTGCGTGCTGTGTGGATCACTGATAACTTGAGCTTACAGGTACCGGAGGCATTGGTGGTAAACAGGACGGTGATGTGTTCCTTCTGCATTTTCCGGCCTCGAATCCTGCTGACATTCTTTACAACGAAGGACTTGGAAGGTAGCTTTTTCCAGAAAAGACCAGATTCGTCCATGTTAAACACCTGGTCGTCACTGTACTGTCCTTCCTCCATAATCTCACGTAAAAATGGAGGAAATTCCCGAGCCGCAGCACGATCAGCACTCGCTTCTTCACCACCAATGTTTATATTGGTGATCTTGTTCCAGATCTTAAACCTCTGTAACTACCCAGAGGAAGCATTAAAGGGTTTGGGCTCTGTAATTCCCATCTTTCGTGCCACTGCGATGTACAGTTCACGTGCGTAGTCCTTAACAGAGCGCGTGTCGACCGCCATGTTCCGTCGCGCCTGACGCACCAAGTACCTCACAAGTAATTTTTCTGTCTTGAGAAGCACCTGGTTGTGAATATACTTGATCATAGAAGCACCTGTAGACTTTGTGATCTTCATGTGCTCCTTTATCTTAGCTGCATCCTTCTTTATAGTCCGGATCGTATACACCATGCTGGCGCGCCAAATCAACCTGCCTTGTTCCTTTCTCCAACTCTTGGATGATGGTATACTTCACCTCGTAGCTTAAGGAACGTCGTGTCTTCTTTGGCTTAGTGCCGCTGGGTCCAGGTAAGGAAAGGTTTCTCTCTGGGGGTGGTGGTCCGGCGGAAGCCATTTTACGGAACAATGGATGCGCGTTTACACGGAGTGGCCTTGAGGGATGAAACTGCCGCGGCTAGGTCAAGCGTCGTCTTTCCTCCCTCCCTCCCCCGGGTGGACACATCATAATACTTTAAGCCAATTACAGCTAGCAGCAGAGGGGGGTAGGGATGCATGGCCAATCACAGGTCTGATACGTCATATGACGTCAGTGATAACGCAACAAAGACACACACTGCGCAACCTTACCGCGCCGCTTGCCCAAGCGGAGGGAGGAGGCGAGGAGCACTGGCGGGCGGGTGGGGCGAATCTAAAAATAGCGTCGCGCCGGACACTCTCCGCGTAATGGGGTTCACGTACTGCGTAATTTGAGCACGTGAGGTTCTGGCAAGGCACCGCGTTAACGTGGAAACGCGGAATGCGGGACCGCGTAAAGTGAGGGTTAACTGTATGTATAACCGGTCGGAATTTACTGGACTTTTTATTTTTCACGTGATTTGGGGTTTATTAATTATTTGATGGAAATTGCAGTGGAAGCGCCCCTTTGAGAAAAATCCCGAACCAGCACAAGAACACTTAAATTTACTAACAAAATGAATTCTCCGTGACCCGTGGAAGGATAGCGTCTGTGACTGGGATGAATGAGACACTCTGTAAAATTTAGACACTTATATTCCCTCCAACACTACAGACACAATCAAATAATGGTACACCAATATGCGCACCTCTTAACCTGAACTTAAAACACTACTCTGGGGAATAAAAGTTATACATGATATTGAAATTATTAGAAACTCAGACAATGCCTCATTAGACGACAATAAATTTAAAGTACGTATTACGAATTGTTGCTTGCACACATGAAACAGGCCTTAATGGCTTTCAACAAAATAATAACCACTGAGAAAATGGTATTATAAAAATAGGAAATTAATAACTACAATGAATAGGCCTTAAGGGCACTCAACAAAATTATATCCAGCACTGAGAAAATGGTATAAAAAAAATAAGAACGTATTAACTCCACCCTGAATAGGCCTTCAGGGCACTCAACAAAATTATATTATCCCAACAGATGCACACTTCCTAACCTAACTTAAACACTACTCTGGGGAACAAAGGTTATACCTGAGATTGGAATTATAAAGAAAAATTAAATGCATTAAAGGAACTAAATCACAGTATCACTCTGGTTTCAATTAGTGACACAAACATTAAAAAACAATATTATCAAAATTATTTAAGAAATATTAAACTACACACATTCAGATAATATCAGTAACTGAAAAAATGGTATTAACTACACCCAAAAATATTATCACTGTTATTAAGATGTTACTGAGTCCGCCAATACCTGGGAACCCTGCTTCACCCAACTCAACATACACCCGTAATAAGGGAGATAAAATGTTTCTCTAGGTATCCCCTAGACTCCTGGTCTCAGTGTGTGACCATTAATTTACTCAGACAGCCTCAGTGTACTCTCAGTGCATCCATGGGCGGGGAGAGAGAACGCCAACAGGTGAGTATGGCCAGTAGGTAATACTTCTAGCTGACCGAGGACACGTGGTGTTGTGCACCCACGTGGTAAGAACTGATCACCCATTGCTGATGCTGGTCCCGTGTCGTTTTAGTTGTCGGGAGCACTCGTTCACTCATGAGATCCTTTGCTAACCAGTGACAAGCCTGCACTGATCGTTCCAATTGCGACAATCGCTAATCATCAATCATCAACGGCAGTCAATCTCTCGCAGTCACTCTCTAGCAGTCAAGTGGGTTCTGACGGAGACCTTGTTATACTGCAATGGCGCAACACAGATGACTAGACCACGAGACCGTTTTTGTGGACGGACGCGCAGGGATGTCCTGTCTGTCCGATCGCTTTCGCGTGATTGAGGACTAGCCAGCCTCTCGTCTCCCCAAGGCGTTAGCTTAGGCCTACGTGACATATTTTCCGCCTAACTAATAACTTTCTTGGGAAACCCTTAACATTATTCAGACTGATAAACGAGCTATGATAATTTCAAATTTAATAATAGTCCCTTAACTTCATGAATCGCATCATTATTAATTCGGCAAACTACATTCAGTATTGTATAGGCCTAGTTCCAAAAGCTCTCACTACGGGCAGGAGCGCTCTCTTCCTCAGTCGACCTTGAAAACTCAGTATTGCCCATGGCGCGGTTTTTGAAATCACACTGAAATTTCTGAATATTACATATATATATATATATATATATATATATATATATATATATATATATATATATATATATATATATATATATATATATATGTATGTACATACATATATATATGTATATATATATATATACAGTAGAAGTCCAAAAATCCGGACTGCTTGGGGATTGGGTCGGTCCGGATTTTCGGATTTTCCGGATTCTCAGGCAGTACTTTTAAAATTCAAATTTAAGGAAGAATAAAGAAGAGATGAACAGGTACATTTTGATAATTTATTCATTAGCAAATATAGCATGCTTCAAAATGAGCAGTTTTAAAGAAAAAGCTTTGAATTCTAGAATTTTATTCTTTGTCTTTTTTATATCATAAATTGTAGACTTTCCAATGTGGTATGTTTCCATTAGAACAGTATTGCTCACACCACGTTCTAGTTTCTTAATTATTTCAAATCATCTTGTGTCACAGAAAGACTTCTGGTTGAAGCTAGTTTGATTAAGGAATTAAAATCAATAAACCTTAGTGATGGTCAGTTCAAAACTGATAATATGTTACATAAATTTATTTGTCAGTGGCCCAAGGTTAAAAATGCTTTGAAAACCTTTGATCTAGGTGTATGATAGTTATTTTGTGGGTCCCTTTTTTCTGACCTGACCTGGCTAGTCACGTCACCACCCTTCTCTTAAGCTCCTCTACGTGTGTGTTGGTGTGGGGATTAGTGGATGTCATCATTATGACCTGACCTCATGTTTTTAAGGTCACCCTGTATATTTAAGCCTCTCTCTGTCCATGTAATCCAGTTGCCTCTGAAGATGTCTTGAATAAAGACGAAAGCTAAGGTACTCCGTTGTTTCCATTTTCCCATGTGATTTTATCAAGATTTATCTTATCCACGTTTTCATTGTGGATTTACATGATATATATATATATATATATATATATATATATATATATATATATATATATATATATATATATATATATATATATATATATATATATATATATATATATATATATATATAGTATATATATATATATATATCATTTGTGGAATTCCATATTTTATCCTTCAATAGTCCACACGTTTTAAAGTTACCCTCTTAGACATTGTTGAATGCTGTGAAATTTTAATATCTTGTGTTGTCTGTTTATGAACTAACATACTGTATTTTATTTTTCAGGGGGAGGAACACAATGGATGGAATGTTTTATACCAGAATATGAAGCAGGGACAGACTGCTAGTAAAGAGCTGGCTGAATTTTTCAAGGAAAGGTAAGACTTTTTAAAGTCAGATACTGTAAAACTAAAAAGTACTCTTGCATCATTCTAATGGAATTTACTGTAATAGGTTTCATTTATGGTCATTGGGATATTTGTCAAGTGATCATTGGGATTCCTTTCAACTGTACACCCCTAGTGGAGGCAAGCAAAGGCAGCCTGGAGTAGTCAATCACAATCCCCCTTGGCAGTTGGCACAGTTGGCCAGTAAGAACGGTCCTGGGGTGGAGCTCATGGTGAGGGAAACACTACTCGGGCATCATGTATACACATATAACACACCACATGTTACAATGATGGTACAGGAAAGTATTTCTTGGTACCGGAATACGAAAGATATTGATTTCCAGAAAAACAGGAACACATTCTCAATTCCGATTATCAGAAAGTTGTGGTATCCACATTTCCATTATTGGGAGATATTACTGTATCTTAAAACTATATTCTGTGGTTTCTTGTTGAAATACCTCTTAGTAACACCAAGCAATTTCACAGTTGATACATCCATTGACTCGTCAATCAAAATGTTGTACGAAACTTCACCAACATTATTGCAAACCCAGTAAAATGAGGTCCCAATACATTTACAATGAATTATTTGCACTTTATTCTATGTACGGTTGTTTCATATTCTGCTCAGGTTTACTGTCACTGAAGTCTTTTGCAAATTTCAACTAGATGATCTGCCTATAAAGATGCTGTATGCTCTGCAACAAACATTGCTAGCCATCCCTCAGCCTAACTTGTAATTCTAAGCTTTGTAATCATTTTCACATATCATCAGTCACATTTTGTACACTGTGTCGCCTCTGAGCTCAATAAAATTTTGTGGCTTTAGCCAAATAAAACATTATAATTGGCATGCTTGTAGTGAAAGAGTTAAGGGTTTAATGGGGAAAATTTAAAATTTTGGAGCACAAACTCAATGTTTGTGTCATGAAATGGGTTTTCCAAATGAAACCTTTATTTCTCAAAGTTCCTAAGTTAATTTGTTAGTGAGAAGTAGATCTTGTTTTCATCTTCCATTTTCTCCTTCATTGTTTTGTGTTAAGTTCCCATTCAGTCATATAGTTGAATCTGTTCATATAACTTTGTTCTTAATAGCCTAAACACTAATTCTTCCCATGAAAAAAAAAAAAAAAGAGGAGCACTTACCAAGAGTATTGTACAGGTATAAAAATCTACCATGTGAGAAATTGTCTTTTAAAATCAACTTCCATCATTAATGAATAATTATAAACAATAATATTCAGTCAAAAGTAACCCATGGACAATGGATATTCATGGTAAAGTTACTTGGTTATTTGTTTGGTTGAATTTCCAGAACAGTCTTTGAATTTTTTTTAAATATAATACAGCTTTAGTTTTTTGTTTTGTTTTTCAGGTGGTCCATTGATGAAACTTACTCAAAGTCTTTAGTGAAGCTTGCAAATAAAGCCAGTACTAACACTGAAAAGGGAACATGTGCACCGATTTTTGTTGTGCTGCGCCAGTCGTCAGAAAAATTGTCTAGTATACATTCGCACACCGTCCAACGTGTACAGGACTTAGTTAAGGAGGTAGCCAAGTATAATGATGATCTACACAAAAAGCATAAAGGGGTAAGTGTTCTATAGTTACATAATTTTCCACATTTTCAGGCACTAGAGGCTTTTAGGAATGTGATAGTCGAGAGTTGAACATAAAAGAATGTATGATCCTTTTTTCTGTACAGTACTGTACTGGTCTTGAGTGACTGGTTGAAAATCAATTTTTTCTGAACCAGAAATATTAAAATGAAATCTAAAAATGTAATAAATTTGAAAGTTGGCTAAACCTTCCCAATCATACCAGATTTCTCAATAGGAAACATTTGGTGTATCAGTTCACACAAGAGGAAGAAAGTTGGGGGTCTTAACTGCCATAGAAGTATTCACACTCCTTGATCCTGTTTTCTTTTGATCTTGGCCAGACAAACAGCCTTTCCAGTCATAAAAACATCCATGATGGAAGCTGTTTCCTCTAAATTCCTTATTACACTTATATTTTGTTTGACTGGTGGTGGTGAAAGTTATTGTTTCATGTAGAACAAAATTTAAAAAATTAATGCTTAATGACCCTTGCAATTGAAGTACAGTCACCCAAGATTCAGACTCGTGAATCTGAAGCATTTATTTACAGAATAATGCATCACTGTCTACTGCTTCGGGTTCATGATTCTGAATCTCGGGGTTCGTGGTTCAGGAGGAGAGGAGACAGGACTATTGTGGGTGACTGTACGTGACCGTACGATTTCGTGCTGAAGTAATGATGTACCCGGAACTCTCCGATATCCAGAATTTAAATTTTCTAGGAAAATCATTACCAAAGCATGAATTTTCCGGAAAATTACGGCTTTGTGAAAGATTTGTCGAGGGGCACACTTTCCAGAAAATTCTGAGAAAATTTTCCCGATACCCTGAAAATTCCGGGGATGGGGGAAATTTTTTCTGGGTTTGAGAGATGATGTAATAGGCAATTTCTGGAACTTCCGATAACATTTTTCCGTTACCCAGAAAATTCCAGGGATGAGGGATTTTTTCCGGCTTTGAGAGAGTCGTCTCATTACCCGGAAATCTCTCATTCTCGAAAGTGATCTGCACCAATTGATCCTGCTAATGGAGATATCACTATTTCTAAATGAGTTTATTCATAATCATTGGGATGACCGTTTCTGACGAGAAAGATATTTAGCTAAATTTCATAAAGATACATACAGTCTCTCCTCGACTTACGACAGGGTTCCTTCCCGACGACCAGGTCGTAAGTCGAAAATGTGAAAATAATACAGATACATAGAAACTCTAAAATGGGTGTCTCTTTTTCTTCTCTGCACCACGAGAACTCTCACTTTTACGCTTGCCAGCCATTTTAAAGGGAATTACAAACGAAAATTTTGTTAGTACACAGCGCAATCACTAGTGCCAGGACTCGAAAATGCGTAATTTGATAAATATTTTATACAACCATGGCGGTCGTATGTCCGGGTTGTCGTAAGTTGAGTATGTTGTAAGTCGAGGAGTACCTGTATATTCATTATTTCAAACATGAGCACGTAGGAAGTTTATCAAATCTTATACATGAATTAACTGTTATACTATGGTAACAAATTCACGCTTTCGGAAGATGCATTTAATATACAGTGGGGTATGCTATAACGAATCTAATTGGTTCTAGAACCTTGTTCGTTATAGCATTCGTTCGTTATAGGATTAATCCGTTCCAGGTCCCCAAATACAACCATTTAACACTGAAAAATATAATATAAAATTGTAAAAATTGTAAAAAAGTGCATAAATATGCATCTAAACCCCTGAAATAAAGAATATCATTAATACTTGTAATACAAAAACAATAAATTAGTAAAAAAAAAAAAAAAAAAAAAAATTTTTTTAAATAATGTTCGTTGTAGGAGTTTCGTTCGTTATAGCATTCTCAATTTTATAGGTAAGACCGTTCGTTATAGGAATATTCGTATTAGGATCCGTTCGTTATAGCATAACCCACTGTATACTTATTTTTACCCACAATGAGGCTTGCTAAGACAAACTACGTTTCAGTAAAATTACATTATGCAAAACTTACATTTCAAAAGATCAGAATCACACTGAAATATTACACTGCCCCTGAAAATTGGTGGATGAGTGTGAGACTGGGGAGCTTTGCCGTTCGAGCCATCAGCCGAGGCGGGAAAAATATGAAGTTGTTTGCAGTCATATTTCCTGCCTCTGCTGATGGTCGTGTAATATTTCAATGTGATTCTGATTTTTATAAATGTTAGTTTTTGCATAATGTAGTGTTACTGATATGTAATTTGTCTTAGTATGCCTTATTGTGGGTAAAAATAAGTATATATTAAATGCGTCCTCTGGAAGCGTGAAATTACTACCATAGTTAATTTATCTATAAGATTTCTAATAAACTTCCTTCATGCTCATGTTTGAAATAATGAATGTATGTATATTTATATAATTTAGCTAAATATCTTTCTCGTCAGAAATTTTCATCCCAACGATTATGAGTAAACTCATTTAGAAATACTTCATTACTTCAGGACAAAATTGGACAAATTTGCAACAGCCAATCAGTTGTAACTCTTGAGGAGAGAACGGAGCATCTCTTCTCCGCTGGGAAAAAACGCACTATAGTCAATGGAACATTTACAGTACTTCTACTTTTTGCAATTCTAACTGGCTTTTGGTAATATGAGCTGCTTGGTGGAGGGTGTTTAGCTAGAAATGGCAAATTGATCCAGAAATTGTAATTTTGACCAGAACCCATAGCCATGTGGCTGAGATACCCTCACTTTTCCCTTAGGTTCATGATTAGTCAGCTGGAATCTAAGTGAGAATATCAAATTAGCTGTAAAATCATAGATCAGGCCAATAGCAGTTGCACGAGGTCTTGTATTGACTAGCAAGTTTGGCTCTAATCAAACCTTTGCTTCTGATCTCCCTCTTTTGAGGATAATGGTTGTTACAGAGCAATGGGAGATTAAGATGGCTAAGCCCCCAAAATTGCCTAGGGCAGAAATGAGAACCAACTGGTTCTAGTCTCTACTTGAAAATTGGATTTCATTATTAATCATTGCATTTTTCAACTAAATTTCTTTCTAGTCACTTGTCATATACTTCAATAAGGTGTTTTATTTTTCATAGGTAAAAGATGAGGAGAGCCAGACAGAAGAGATTGTGAAAAGTATCCAGACCACAGGGGGGCTGGCTCAGAAGGCTCGTGAAACTTACAGCCAAAGATGTCAGGTTAGTAAAGTTTTTGTATGATGATAAGCTCATTTTACTGCAAATCATATGTGTGTGTAAAGTGACTCTCTGGAATCCATAACTCAGTTTTGGATATAACCAATTTTCCAGAGTATTTTCAGATCTAAAATTCTCCCCAAATCTTGTCAGCTTAGGTCAGTCAGCTCTTGGCCCTCACTATTCTCTGATCAGTCAGAAAAAAATCTCTAAAAACAGATGCAGATGTGTTGGTACTCAGTGTTGTATTGAAAAATGAAAACATTAAGTGCCAGTACTTAGTACAGTAACCAAAATAAAATGGAAATTCTCCAAAAATTTGATAAGGGTTAGTCAGCAAGTATGCTTCATGAACAGTATGGTCTAAGAACCACAATTACAGAAGCCTTGGGTATTTTGTGAGATAGGAATGGAAATTGTTTGCAAAAGAGAAAACTCACAATACAGTATTCTATGTTTGTCTTTGGTACCCCCAAAATGTTCTACACTACTGAGGGTATACACAAACACTTGTTATCTTGAAAATAGGTTCTTATTCTCGTATGGGAGATGAATACAGATGGACAAAGAAGCTTGCTTCCACACCACAAGGACTAGTGATCTCCACTCTCTGTATCACTCCGCGCTGGCATGTACAGATGCCAGCATTCACAAGCTGAATACATAAAATGTAAATATGATAATTCACACACATAACATGGTGCATAATAAATGGAAATATTACATAGGATTAATACATGTTCTGTAATACTTTACTATACATAATTAATAGAGTAATATAAGAATACACAGCTTCAGGTACTACTTCGTGTCCATATTATACAAGTATAAGAATACTTGTACAGGTAGACTCAATTTACAAGGAGTATTACAGGCAATGACTGTTATATGATGGGTGTTAAGGACATCAAAAAGCCAGCGATGGGTGATGGTTGTATATTGATATTAATAATTTATGGGGGAAAAAAGAGGTTCCATTCCTGAAACCCTGAAGAGCTCAAGCAAGTTTTATATCCCTCTGCTACAGTATATTGTAATGATTAAATAACATCTAAATAACTCAAATAATTTTTTAATAGATATACAGTGGTCCCTCGGTTAACGAGCACAATTCGTTCCAGAAGGTTGCTCGTTAACCGAAACCATTGTTTCAATGGGTTTTTGGGTAATTGGTTCCAGCTCACCGAAAATTGCCTAAATTCAACAAAAAAGGTAGAAAAGTACACATGCTTTGAGGTGTGTATGTAGAAGGCTCCTGGATGATGATGATGATGATGGGAATTAGAATGGGGGTGGAGGAGAAGGGAGAAGAGAAGGCATTGGGGTGGAAGAGAAGTCACCCCATGGCACCATTTCACCCATAAAATTTTAGTTCTCTTGGTGTAATTCAAGATTATTTTCTTTAAATCAACACTGCACTGCATTATATATTGTCAATATGTAAAATAAATTTCAAAATGACCAATAATTTGCTTGGAAACACAGAAAAAAAGCGTTTAGTTGAAGAGAGTCTCAAGCAAGATGTTACCTCCGCTGAAAACAGAGAGAGACTAATGCCTGTCTGGTGTGTTAACAGGCTGGATGGCACGCCAGAAACTAGTTTCTTTACCTTCAATTATGTTCAATAATTGGTAAAATGACTAAAAAAGTTAATATTAAACTTAAAATTATTGAATAGTATAAACTTCTTGATATTTACTAAATTAGTAAGGAATTTAAGCCATAAAACCGATTACTGTATTGGCGGACTTATACTACATCTGGTGGACCGCCAAATGCAAGCGAAAACATGTTGAAGTCGGCTCGTAAAAAACTCATTAATTGAGGGATTGCTCGTTAACCCAAGTTAAGAATCTTATGGAAGGTAAATCGTCAACCGAAATCTCGTTAACTGAGGCGCTCGTTAACCGAGGGATCACTGTACAGTAATATCAGTGAATTTATATAAATACACTAAAGGCCAATTTTTTTTACAAAACAAAAACAATAAATTTATGCAAAAAAGATTTATTTTCATTTACCCTGTACAATGGTCCCTTGGTTAACGAACGGTTTGATTAACGAAATTTCGGTTAACGAATTACCTTTCATAAGAATCTTCAATTCGGTTAACGAACAAAAATTTGATTAACGAAATCCTTACGAACATCACGTTTTGTTGTGAGCATCAGCTGATGGGCTAGTCTGCCAATTCAGTAATCTGTTCTATGTTTACATTCGTTTCCAGTGGAGTAAATATCAATAAAATTGTGCTCTTTAATTTTTTTGCATTATTTATATTAAAATTATTAGTCATTTTAACATTTATTTAACATATTGATAATATATGCAGTACAGGGAACTAGTTTTTTGTGCGTCCATCAGATGCTTGACTCAGCCACAAGGCGTCAGTTGGGCTCTGTTGACTGTGGAGTGAACATCTATTTTGTTGGTGTCTTGAAGATTTTTGCATTTTTCATTGAAATTATTGGTCATTCTGAAATTTAGTTAACATATTGATAATATATAGCACAGTGCAGTGTTGATTGAAATAAAATTATCTTGAATTACACCTAGTGGACTTAAAATTTTATTGGTGAAATGACGGCATCAAGCATGGGTCCCCTGAAAGGTGATTTCTCCTCCATCCCTACTTCCTTCTCTTCTCCCTTCTCCTCCACCCCCACTTCTAATTCCCATCATCATCAACCAGAACCTTCTACATACACACCTCAAAGTAAGTGTGCTTTACTGCATTTTTTTTTACTTTGTATGTACTTTTCGATGAGCTGGAACCAATTACCCAATATCCCATTGAAACAATGGATTTGGTTAACGATTGACCCTCTGGAACAAATTGTGTTTGTTAACCGTGGGACCACTGTATACGAAAATTTGCGGTTGTGAAGAAAAAATTTTCCCCACTATAATCTGTTCTTTATGGCAATGTCAATTAGTCTCGCACCCTTTCTCTCATCTTGGCTTGTGATTGGCCATATTGTCATCCTGGCCAGGCATGACATAAGGAGTCACAGTGGTCACCCAGTTGTCTAGCAGGTGTGATGGAGTCTAATGGAATCTGCTTGCCTTAAAATGCACTACTGCTATCTATGTAAAATGACTTCTACAGGTTTATGAAGTATTATATTTAAATGTAAAGCTTAACCTTTTTAATGCAAATCCTGAGTAGATAGCAATACCCCCAGTGCAAAAGAAAAGTAAAAAATTAAAAAAAATATTAAAATAAATATTTGATTTTGTGTGCAGAAGTACACACACACACACACACACACACACACACACACACACACACACACACACACACACACACACACCTACCTAGTCACCCACCCAACCAACCTCGCTTCTCCACTGGGATATCAACAAATTCTGCCAAAAGTGACAATTTTGTTTCAGAAAGGATTGGAACAGTGTTTAAAGCTAGTGATATCAATGCTTTACAGTAATAGCTGAGAGTCTTGGCTAAGTTGACCTTCACACCTACCAGTAAGGTTTGAAGGATTTGTTTGCTATTCAATACCTTAGCGCACTTGACTTACACGACCTATACAGAATGGGCAAGAGACCAGCTCTGCCATCCACTGTAAACAATAATTTTATGGTCACTTCTTGTTCCTTTTTGTAATTAAAACTTGTGTCATTCCACCCCCCCCCCCCCCGTCACTGTATTTAATACGTTATTTCTGCTCATTGTATAATACTGTACCCACCTTTTAGTTGCTGTTTATTTTTCAATAATCCATTAATTATTATTATTATTAATTATTTTATTGCTATTATTACAGCATTTCCTCAAAATTCTCAGGGGTTAGGTTCTCAAAATGGCCAATGTGGGAGACTCAGGTGGTCCTTACACTCAGGGGTAAAGGAAACACACTGATGTCAAGTCCGTAAGTTCTATTTCTGGGACAAACACAAAAAGGAGTTAAGACAGGGGGAACAGCGTCCTGTCTTGGAATCTCTCTGGGTATCTCTCTCTGCGCATGCGCGTACAGCGCGCATGTGCCCAAAGCATGAACTAACACTCGGTGACAAAAGGGAGTATGATTATAAAACATATAATACAGAGACCTGAATCAATAATGGTAAATAGTACAGAGTTACATATTACAGCCATATTCGTCTCATATATCTACACCTCCCTCCCCCTCACGCTCGTAGTGCAATCTCGAGCGGACTCTTTTTCCAGGAGCCTTTGAGAGTGACGTGGGAAAACTGGGGGGGTCACTGAATGAGGGCTTACTTTTCTCGTCCAAGCAAGGGTTCACAGGGATGTGGGGGAGGGGTTCACCACTAGGGGACGGTACTGAACGAAGAAAGCGGCGATTCCGCCACCATACCCGACCACTACGGAGACGGACCTCGTAATCCCTGGTCTTGCCGCAGCCCATGACAACCCCGACCTTGTCCCAGCGGTGAGACGTCGGGTCTTGAACCCGAACTGTTTGCCCAATACTCAACCTGGGAAGGGGTCGGGCGTGCTGATCGTACTGTGCCTTTACCTGGTCAGCACGGGCGGCTGCACGACGATCGCAGTCCTCGGTCTTGGCCTGCCACTCCCTCAAGAAGGACTCAGGATGGGCAGGGACACATGACCGTAGTGGGTGCCCGTATAACATCTGTGCTGGGGAGCGACCTGTGAAGTTGGGGGATTCCGCAATTCCAATAAACCCCGGTCAAACTTTTCACAGTCAATGTTGCCTGAGGGTGCCGTCTTGAGGATGAGATGCTTGACGGACTTTACGGCAGCCTCGGCATGTCCATTGGACTGGGGATAATGTGGCGAGGACACCACATGATGAACTCCCCATCGCTCCATGCAGTCCCGGAAGTCGTTGCTGGTGAACTGGGGCCCGCCGTCAGTCCTCAGGCGGAGAGGGACACCAACTTCCCGGAAGTAGCGACAGAACATACGTACTGTATGAGAGGCAGTAGTGTTGCCTCCGCAGGGAACGACAACAGGCCACCCTGAGAGCCGGTCGGCGATGACGAGAAAGGACTTTCCCGCCACAACGAAGAAATCCGCAGAGACGGACTCAAAGGGCCTCGTAGGGTTGTCGTTGTTCATGAGGGGTTCCTGCTGCTGACTAGGCTGCAGCACCTGGCATGGCTCGCAGACTTGAACGGAACTAGCGATGTCGGAGTTGATGCCTGGCCAAAAAACAGCTTGTCTCGCCCGGCGCTTCGTAGCTCCCACACCCCTGTGGCTGTCGTGCAGGTGGGCTAGGGTGCGGTGGCGGAGGGCGGCAGGAACCACAACTCTTGCTCCATACAAGATGAGGTCGCCATCAGCATAGAGGTCGTCCCGCATCTTCCAGTATGGGAGTAAAGAGCTGTGTAAGTCGTACCGGATGTACGAAGGGTCCGCTCTTGCCGCGGCTCGGAGTTCCTGAAGATTCCTGTCGGCTTCCTGCGGTGGAGACTCTTCTGAGATGACGGCGTTCACGGTCAATACAGTCCTGAGGTGCGCAGTAGCATCAGCACATGCGATCTCGTCCTCTGGTGTGGGGTGGCTGACTGGGGCTCGTGACAAAGCATCAGGGATGCAGAGCAGCTTGCCAGCGCGCCACACAGCTGTGAAGAGGTAGGGCGAGATCTCCTTAAGGCGTTGGAGGCGGGGATTCTCGACCGCATCCAAGGAGTAGTGGTTCAGGATCGGGACGAGTGGCCGATGATCCGTCAAGAGGTTGAAGTGTTGTAGGCCGATCAGATACAACCTACATTTGGACATGGCCCAGACGGCGGCTAACAGCTCCAGTTCGATGGTGGCGTAGCGAGTCTCGGCGTCAGTGAGAAACCGAGAGCCACACTGAACCAGACGAAGGCGTCCATTGCCGTGGTCCTGTAGCAGAGCGTATCCAATCCTGTAGAGGCGAGAGGCATCAGTCTGGAGGACAACTGGCAGGGCCGGGTCGAAGGAAGCGAGAACATGTGGGCTAAGGAGAGCTGTCTTGACGCAACGGAATGCCTCATCATGGTCAGCTGTCCAGGTGAATGTTCTCTTGGGGCTCATCAGGGGGCGTAGGGGCTGTGCTGCAGCGGCGATGTTGGGGGTGAACTCAGCCAACTGGTTTACCAGGCCCATGAACGAGCGGAGGTCGGTCAGGTTGGCAGGAGTTGGGAAGTCCCGGATCGCGCTGACCTTTCCAGGATCAGCCGAGATGCCCTTGCCTGAGAGGGTGTACCCACAGGAGTTCACACTAGGTGCTGCGACCACAAACTTATCCTTGTTGAGGGTGATCCCGTACTTGCGGCACCTGGTGAGCATCTGGTGAATACGCTCAAGATGCGTGGAGTAATCCTCGTCATATAGGAGCACGTCGTCGATTACCTTGACACAGTTTGCCACACCCTGAAGGGCCATGTCACCACGGAGGCAGAAAGCATCGCCAGTAGCCGCGAAACCCATAGGTCCTCTGCAGTGCTGAAATCGGCCGTACGGTGTGATGAACATCGTGAGGTGCTGATCTTCTTCCGCAAGTTCCATCTGCCAGTACCCACATAAGGCATCTGCTGTAGTAAAGTACCTTGCCTTCGGGTCCACACTGCGTATAGCGGCGAAGGGTGTCGGTGAAGGGTGGGTCGGTCGGGAAACTTAGCTATTCAGCTTGGTGAGGTTGACGGTGATACGAACTCCAGTAATGTTCTTGGCGACTGCTACCATGGGGTGACACCAATCCGAGGGGTCGTCACCAGCAGGCTTAATGATCCCCTGGGCTACCATAGAGTCGAGTTCCTTCTTAACTTGGCTCTGGAAAGCGAAGGGTATCTGTCTCGGTGTGTGGATGGCGAAAGGTACTGCGTCATCCTTCAGGTGTATTCTCATGGGGGAGCCAGCCATTGGCTTGAGTGGAGCCGTCTTGAGGTCCTCCTTGGAAACCAGCACGTCCTTGAATTGCAGTAGGAAGAACTCCCTGGCTGCAGAAGGTGACGTATTGGGTGGGAGGGGCAGCTCCTTGCACCTGTTGACATGTTTTATTTCCAGAATTGGCTTAGGGAAGTCTGAAGAGATTATGGCCAACTCTTGACAGTGGCCATAAGACAGTAGTGGCATCTGAACACCTTTGTGGACCTGAATCCTGGCAGAACATGACTGCTTACCTAGGGTGA
Source organism: Homarus gammarus (assembly GCA_958450375.1). NCBI lineage: Eukaryota > Metazoa > Arthropoda > Malacostraca > Decapoda > Nephropidae > Homarus > Homarus gammarus. The sequence continues at coordinate 1,263,234 of CAUDMG010001725.1, read as the reverse complement.
GGGTAGCCTGAAATGTACCCAGAGCAGGTGCCATTGTAGAACCGTCTGCGGTGAGCGTTGTAGAAGTTGACGGTGGTTGCAAGCTGCTCCTAGGGATCTGCAGAATGTCGAGGTGTCTTGTGCCGATGACTGTGACGTCCGCACCTGTGTCAGGAAGCATCTGGATACGGAATGTAACGTCGCCGTATGACAGGTGAACACAGATGGGCTGAGGTGTCTTGCTGACAGGGGAAGAAGAGGATCCCACGCGACGACAGCGCTTGTTCTTCGCCGCCTGAGACTTGCAAGTAGTATTGTTCTTCTTCTGTGACTGACAGCATTTGTCATAGTGTCCAATGCGGCTACAGGAGCGGCACTGAACGTTGTTGGCAGGGCACTTCAGTGTCCTAGCCCAATGACCACGACGGCCACAGTTATTGCAGGTACTGTCAGCGGCAGGGCATGCAGAACCATGTCGACGAGCACAATACTGGCAGGAATGACCTGGCGTCGAAGTCTGAAGTGATGCTGAAGAGTGATGCGAAGCTGGAGTCGGATGTGAAGCTGAAGTCCGGTCACGTCCTTTGTTCTTCTTATATGCGGAGATGGCACACAGCTGGTTAGATGGAGCACGAATGGCAGAAGTCGCACTTCTGGTGGCTTCGTAAGAGCTGCAGGTGGTGACAACATCCTGTAGAGAAGAGGCAGTGTCGAGGGAGATAAGCTTCTGAATTAGCTCTTCGTCCCGCACGCCCATGAGGATAATCATCTTCAGCTGTGTTTCCTCACAAGTCAACGAATTCCTAGGACAAACGTCAACCTCCTCAGCGATGCATCTGAGTCGTACGTAAAAATCGGCAAACGACTCACCCTCCAGCTGCTTACAACTGAGAAGTTCTCTCCTATGGAGAGCTTCGTTACGGAGGCCCTTGATATGCGTCTGTAAAGCATCCAAGACGTCCTTCACAGTCTTGTCTGTGTCGTGGGGAATTTGCAGGGTGTGCTCCAGGATACGTTGCGTCTCTAGGGTGAGACATCCTCATCTGGATCAGCTGTTTCTCCCTAGGTAACCTTGATAGATCGACCATCATCGAATAATCGTCCCACCTCCGACGCCATTCACGGAATACCTGGAACGAGGCATCAGCTTGGAGTGGCGGTGGACTCTGAGCGAGTGCTTTCTGTGGGGGGGGGGGGGGGGCAAAGAAGTTGAAGAGGACCCTGCAGGTGCACCTGTGGACGAAGAGGCAGGTGTAGTAGCTGCTTGAAGGTTAACAGGTGCCAACAACTCGATAATGGCACTGAATCTGGCATTTTCTTGTTGATGTCTGTGATTCTCTTCACGTCTTCGTTCATCGTCTTCCTGTCGCCTCCTGATGTCGTCTTGTCGTCGGTTTTCTTCCAAAAACTGAATTAAATGAAGGAAGTCGACACCTGTGGCAGATTGCGGACGTGTGTAGTGGGGGCTAAGGGTGGGTGGGGCCGCTTGATCCACTTTCCGATCCACTTGGAGTCCACTTACTGCACCAACATCCGTCTGAAGTTGGGCTTGTTGGGTATCTGAAGAAAACCCAATAAATTCCTGATCTTCCATATGGCCTGGTTTATTTCTCTCACAATTACTGTAATTAATAAGTGAGCAGAAGAGCAATCGTCTTTAAATGGAAGATATCTGCGAGCGTCTGTGTGTGTGTGTGTGCGTTCGTTCGTGCGTGTACTCGGGGCGGGCTGGCCAGCTGGCTCACGCAGTGCCAGTCGAGACATGAACGGGGGTGGATGTCAAATCTTGAGCTCTCCCATAGGTCTTAAAAAGGCTCCCCTCTTGTGTAAAAAGTGCAGGAACACGGGGAAACACTTTAAAGACCCTAAAGGGCACACACAACACTGAAAAAGCACTTCACAACACTGCACTGTAAATCCAGGAATATCGTGTTGAGGTACACGCCGAGATCCACTCGACAGGAGGAGTTGACAAGATGGCGGCTCCGAGAGAGATTCCGTGTCCACTCCAATTCTGAATGATGTGATGTCCCAGCTAAACACTGCGCCATGTGGGAGACTCAGGTGGTCCTTACACTCAGGGGTAAAGGAAACACACTGATGTCAAGTCCGTAAGTTCTATTTCTGGGACAAACACAAAAAGGAGTTAGGACAGGGGGAACAGCGTCCTGTCTTGGAATCTCTCTGGGTATCTCTCTCTGCGCATGCGCGTACAGCGCGCATGTGCCCAAAGCATGAACTAACACTCGGTGACAAAAGGGAGTATGATTATAAAACATATATTGTAATACAGAGACCTGAATCAATAATGGTAAATAGTACAGAGTTACATATTACAGCCATATTCGTCTCATATATCTACAGCCACAAATAGCCAAATCCGCTATTAACATTGCTGACCGGGGGGTACAATTTTACTTGTATGCAAAGAAATTTATATTCCCTCTATGTGTTTGCCCTTAGGACAATTATTTCTTTTACCTGCATTGTATATATCTATATATATATATATGCTGATAACCACCAGGAAAGAAGAAAACACGAAGTTCCCAAGCGCTTTCGTGTAATTCACATCTTCAGGGGTGAGTACTCACCCCTGAAGATGTGAATTACACGAAAGCGCTTGGGAACTTCGTGTTTTCTTCTTTCCTGGTGGTTATCAGCATACACCTAGATCACGCGCACCTACAGTGATTTACTTGCATATATATATATATATATATATATATATATATATATATATATATATATATATATATATATATATATATATATATATATATATATATATATATATATATATATATATATATATATATATGCATATATATATGCAAGTAAATCACTGTATGTGCGCGTGATCTAGGTATATGCTGATAACCACAAGGAAAGAAGAAAACACGAAGTTCCCAAGCGCTTTCGTGTAATTCACATCTTCAGGGGTGAGTACAGACTAGAGAGAGTAATACAAATCAAGTTGAATATATACAGAGGAGGGTGAGACCAGGTCCACAATGGTCAGGTAATTAGGTAATGACCCTACTAATCTTCAAATAGCACACAACGGTTGGTGGTCAGGTCAGATGGGCCAGTGACCCGCCCTCTCACTTGATCACAAATCTTCTTAATTACAAAATTGTCCAGCTTGTACATGCCGTTACTCAAATTCATGTTGAATGCTTCGGTATGTTTAATAAGACTAGATTCTATGATGTTCCTACTATCAATTGAATTACATGGTAATATTGAGGAGGCATTATCCCAGTCAATGCAATGCTTGTTATCCCTCAAATGAACAAACAGAGCATTGGATTCCTGGCCTGTCCTAACACTGTATTTGTGTTGTTTAATTCTAGTTACAAGATCTTTACCTGTCTGGCCTAAGTAAAACATATTACATTCCTTGCAAGGGACTTTATAAATGCAACCAATTGTGTTGTTGGGGGAGTTCTTGATTAACATTTGTTTAACAGTGCATGAGTTTTTAAATGCCACATTGACGTTCCAGGTTTTTAGCTGTGCCGGAATGTGTGAGAAATTTTTGTGAAATGGTAATATTAAGATATTCTTATGGTCATGGGTGGGCTTGGGATCAGTTCTATAAAAAGTTTTCTTAGTAATGTTTAAGCATTTGTCTATGAAAGATCTAGGGTATTTAAGGTTTGAGCCAATATTATATATATATTTGTATTCCTCATCGATGAATTCCAGACTGCAAATTCTCAAAGCACGTAAAAACATTGTTGTAAATACAGTGTTAGGACAGGCCAGGAATCCAATGCTCTGTTTGTTCATTTGAGGGATAACAAGCATTGCATTGACTGGGATAATGCCTCCTCAATATTACCATGTAATTCAATTGATAGTAGGAACATCATAGAATCTAGTCTTATTAAACATACCGAAGCATTCAACATGAATTTGACGGCATGTACAAGCTGGACAATTTTGTAATTAAGAAGATTTGTGATCAAGTGAGAGGGCGGGTCACTGGCCCATCTGACCTGACCACCAACCGTTGTGTGCTATTTGAAGATTAGTAGGGTCATTACCTAATTACCTGACCATTGTGGACCTGGTCTCACCCTCCTCTGTATATATTCAACTTGATTTGTATTACTCTCTCTAGTCTGTACTCACCCCTGAAGATGTGAATTACACGAAAGCGCTTGGGAACTTCGTGTTTTCTTCTTTCCTTGTGGTTATCAGCATATATATATATATATATATATTTATTTATTTATATATATATATATATATATACAGTTGGTCCTCATATTACGCGGTTAATGTAACCCGGAGGGTACCGCGGAAAGTGAGAAACGCGTAAAGTGAATAACATAACATATGGGATTAATTGAAATGGAGTCCGGGCCGATCCCCAAACTCCACTTTTTGACGACACACAACTATGTTGTAGTAAAAATATTATCTTAACTTTATGATGGCATGCACATACAATTAATAATTAAGAGAAATATCAATAATATTAGGCTGGGCACACGGGGATGGGCGGTTGGTTCCGAGGCAGAGGGCAGATTATTGGCCCTCACCTGTATCACTTGTATCAATTGTATCACTATCCACCACAGAGGCTTGCAGGGCCTCTTTGTCAAACCCCCCAAAGTTTATATAAGTCCATATCCTCACTATAATTATCACTATCACTGACTTCGGCCGGCTGTAGTGGGTGGCGGGTGAAGAACTGGTAATGTTTTGATGATTGGGCGACCTTGTGCGCACCATTTTCGCGCCTCTTACACAACATGGCGGATGGCGGGAGGTTTGGATCCAAAAATGGCGCGGCTTGCCAGCCGCTCTCCGCGTAATGGGGTTCACGACCGCGGAATGTGAGAATGTTAGGTTCTGGCAAGGCACCGCGTTAACGGTGAAACGCGAAATGCGGGACCGCGTAATATGAGGACCAACTGTGTGTGTGTATATATATATATATATATATATATATATATATATATATATATATATATATATATATATATATATATATATATATATATACAGTTGTACCCCACTTAACGCGGTCAATAGAACCCAGAGGGTCCCGCGTTAAGTGAACAACAGAACATATGGGATTAATTCCAATAGAAACCGGCCCGACCCCCAAACTCCACTTTTTGACGACACATAACTATGTTGTAGTAAAAATAACATCTTAATTTTATGATGGTACATGCACACAATTAATACTTAAGAGAAATAGAGAAATACAGTCGCCAAGTTAATGTCCATTCAAATAATGGACTCAACTCCCTCCCCCTCTTCTCACACTACACTGCTGGCTCTTCCCTCTCTGAGAAATTATTTGGGGAAAACCACTAAATTTTAATAAATAATACCTCAAACTAAAGTTAGGATAATACAATTGACATTGCTGGATTCCTTGTAAGACCAGGAACATTTTGAATATAAATGTCATATATTTTGCACAAAAGATAACAGTTACTCAGAGAAAACATTTTATCTAAAATTTGTATGTCTAATGCAAAATATATGATGTTTATATTCAAAATGATCACCAAATTATAAGAATTCCAGCAATGTAAATTATATTCTGGCCGGGTAATTTGTATGAAATTTATGAGCTAAAACAAATATCTTCAGTTAATAAAAAAAAAAATATTCTTCAGGACACTATCTGTCAATCAAAGTACCCCACCTTGCCTCCCCCCCTCTTCCAACCGCTTGGTCAGTCCCAACCCTCCCCCCCACCCCCCACCAATCCTCCCTTCAAGAGATGTTGGGTGAAAAAAATAAATTTTAACATTTTGTATTAAATAATAACTCAGATTAAAGTTAGGATAATATAATTGACATTGCTGGATTCCTTGTAAGACCAGGAATATTTTGAATATAAATGTCATATATTTTGCACAAAAGAGAACATATCTACTCAGAGAAAACATTTTATCTAAAATTTGTATGTCTAATGCAAAATATATGATGTTTATATTGAAAATGATCATCAAATTATAAGAATTCCAGCAATGTAAATTATATTCTGACCGGGTAATTTGTATGAATTTTATGAGCTAAAACAAATATCTTCCGTTAATAAAAAAAAAAAAATATTCTTCACAGGGTAACAGATGGTCGGTCGGTCCCTCCCTCCCCCCCACCCCCCACCAACCGTCCCAAGGAGATGTGTGGGAAAACCAGAATATTTAACTTTAGTAATAAATAATACCTCAAACTAAAGTTAGGATAATATAATTGACATTGCTGGATTCCTTGTAAGACCAGGAATATTTTGAATATAAATATCATATATTTTGCACAAAAGATAACATATTTACTCAGAGAAAACATTTTATCTAAAATTTGTATGTCTAATGCAAAATATATGATGTTTATATTCAAAATGATCACCAAATTATAAGAATTCCAGCAATGTAAATTATATTCTGGCTGGGTAATTTGTATGAATTTTATGAGCTAAAACAGGCAGTCAGGCAGGGTGGCGGGTGGGGCAAATCTAAAAATAGCGTCTCGAGCCGGACACTCACCGCGTATATGTGGAAAAAATCCGTGTTAAGTGAAAGTTCAGCTCTGGCGTGTGATTTTATCAAGATTTATCTTATCCACGTTTTCATTGTGGATTTACATGAAATATATATATATATATATATATATATATATATATATATATATATATATATATATATATATATATATATATATGTATATATGTATGCAAGTAAATCACTGTAGGTGCGCGTGATCTAGGTATATGCTGATAACCACCAGGAAAGAAGAAAACACGAAGTTCCCAAGCGCTTTCGTGTAATTCACATCTTCAGGGGTAGATATGTTCTCTTTTGTGCAAAATATATGACATTTATATTCAAAATATTCCTGGTCTTACAAGGAATCCAGCAATGTCAATTATATTATCCTAACTTTAATCTGAGTTTTTATTTAATACAAAATGTTAAAATTTATTTTTTTCACCCAACATCTCTTGAAGGGAGGATTGGTGGGGGGTGGGGGGGGAGGGTTGGGACTGACCGAGCGGTTGGAAGAGGGGGGGAGGCAAGGTGGGGTACTTTGATTGACAGATAGTGTCCTGAAGAATATTTTTTTTTTTATTAACTGAAGTCCAAAAATCCGGACTGCTTGGGGATTGGGTCGGTTCGGATTTTCCGGATTCTCAGGCAGTACTTTTAAAATTCAAATTTAAGGAGGAATAAAGAAGAGATGAACAGGTACATTTTGATAGCTTATTCATTCGCAAATATGGCATGGTTTATTAATCAAAACGAGCAGTTTTAAAGAAAAATCTGTGAAATCTAGAATTTAAATCTTTGCCTTTTTTATATCATAAATTGTAGACTTTTCCAATGTCGTATGTTTTCATTAGAAAAGTATTGCTCACACCATGTTCTAGTTTCTTAATTATTTCAAGTTTGTCACCCAATTTCAACGTGTCCTTCTTTCTCTTCACACAACGAAGATTATCTACTTTAGGAGCCATTATTATTGGCTTGTACAGTACTCTGTAGATGGAAAGAGTAAGAGTTTGATTGCTTGTTTTAAAGTGGCAACCGCATGGTTACTTGTTGTCGCTGTGCAGCTGTGGCGCTCATGCATGCGCACATACACATAAAAGCCAGCTAAAAAAAAAAAAAAAAAAAAAAAAATAGTTTTCGAAAAGTCCGGATTCTCAGGTGGTCCGGATTTCTGGCATCCGGATTTTTGGACTTTTACTGTATACACAAAACACATACAAATAATTAATAATGGGAAAATCCTCTCACAAATAATCAGAAACAGGACAACAAAAATGTATTCAAAATATTAGAGTCTGCCCTCAAATCAACTCCTTGCTGTGTTATTAAAGTTGTAACAAAGTGAGGATTTGACTAGTTGACTTGAGGGTAGACTAACATTTTTAATGCATTTTTTGTCTTATTTCTGATTATTTGTGAGAGGATTTTCCCATTATTATTTATTTGTTGTTTTGTGTGTGTGTGTGTGTCTACACACACACACATATACAATACAGGTAAAAGAAATTACTTTCTCTAGAACGAATGACTCCCTGTCCCGGCTGCGAAAATGCCAGCAACTTTAAAACTACTCTTATTCATTCTTGGGTACATTCAGGGTGTCATTCGCGGATAAAATCGAGGTCCGGAAATTAAAAATTTGCGAATTGTCAGGGTATGCTGTGGTAATAATAATAATAAATAAAAAAAATTACTGCCTTGCCATTTAGTAGAAGATGGTGAGAGAGCTTAGCAGTGAGTGAGGAAATGCCAGCTGTAGCCCTCGCTTTCACCCTCAGTGCTTACTTCTACGCACACACAATGATTAATTCCCTATATTTTTTATTTCATGATAATTAATTTATATTTTTTGAAGATTGTGTGTACATGTAGTAACAAACAGAAAAAAAATTGTATATCTACTGTAATATACGTGTTGTAAAATAACAATAAGGCAACTTACACCTTAGCTGGAGGCAGAGATACTGACTGCACCCCCCCCCCCCCTACCCTCACCCGGTCCGCTGCACTACCTTTCCCATGATTCCTGGGACCATAAGAAATTTTTATCCCTTTGTTTTTACCTTATGGTAATTATTATTATTAGTATTATTTTATTTTATTTAATTATTTTAATTTTTTGCACATATTGTATGAAGATTGTATGTGCATATAATAGAGTACGTACTAAAAAAGAAAAGAAAAAGAAGAAAATTACGTATAACTACCCAAGAATATGAGTTGAAAAATAACGTGAATCTTACTCACAGCTTGGTTAGGTGGAGGATATCACCAACACCGTACCTCCCTCACTGCGGCACTGCCTGCCTCTCCCTCAATCTGCACACTTAATACCTAACACTTGAAAAAAATTAATTAAATACTGTATAACTTGGGTACATTATAATATGGGTAATCTGGGTTCATCACCACAAGGGGGTGGGCTCAGTAAGGGCCTTACTTTGTGCATCTCTTCCCCAAGATTACTGTGCCAGCTGACTCCCTGTGTGCGACATAAATTTTTGCCCGGAACCCAAATTTGTTTAAGCGGGAGAAGCTTTGGTATCTTAACCCCTTCGCCCCAGGCTAGGGTGACGCTGGCTTTACCCCTCATGAGGAGTAAAAAGGCGAAAATCAATTTTTCCAAAAATAAATGTTAATCTTTATAAGTGATAAAACAATGAAAAAGTCATAAGAAAAACTAAATATTGTCCTTCAGTGATGAGTGAAATAAGGAGAATTGTGGATTTTCTTACAGGGAGCAGCTCGCTGTCACTAGGCATTAGGGGTCCTTTTCCCATCTCCTTTGCGTCTGAGATGGCCAAAAATGCATATTTTTAGTGATCATAATACTTATTTCCTATAAATAATTAACTTAAAATTTATTTTATTTGCATTACTTTTTATAAAGACTGTTTGGTGACACACCCAGTCTGTTGCCAGACTGTCTGGTTGTCTTTGTGTTTGGTAGAGCAAGTAAGTCATATAAATAATTATCGGAATAATAATTCCACAAACATATACATTCATAACATAGTCATACCATTGTCATCTCCTAATACTACACTACAATACAACTACACTACTTTTAGTAATATTACATGATAAAAAGGACAAACACTGGTAAATATACAAACAAAAGAAGGTACTTACCAAGAAGCTTCCCTCCGACCGCACGTCGATAAGTGAGGTGGGTGGGTGGGTGGTGTGTTGCTACCCTGACCCTGGGTGTATACTAGCACCCGTGGGTAGAGACGAGTGAATGCATACAACTGTGTATCTTTTCCACAAATATGTCACTTTGTTCCTTACAATGTGCCACATTGTTTTAGAATGCTTTCTTGGAGTGGTACTCCACAAAGCAAGGTGGACAGAGACCAACGTCACTCCTTGCACCACGTCGTCACGTCCTTACGCTTAGCTGCGCGCTTTGTGGTGTTCGCACAGACATAGCACTGTTTTTGCCCTTTACGACCACCTGGAGCAGTTGGTAAGAAGTCCATGTTGTGACAAACAACCCAATCATGTGCAACCAGTTTGTCAGGTAGGCCTGCTTGGCTGTGATGTCTTGGTGCAGTTATCACGATGGTGTTAGATTTCCCCAGGATTTGTAATATCACTTGCTTCTGAAAATCCCTGAGAGGGGGTTTTTTCCCAGTTTTTACTAGGTACAAGTTGTATGCATTCAGGATGGTGATGTTCATGAGGTGTGGAACATCTTCTTGTACCACTTGAGACATTCCCTTACACACTCAATTGCGCCAACCTGCATGTCACACTTGTCCATGAGGCGCATGTTGACATTGTAGTCCACAACAGCGTCAGGTTTTTCTTTACCTCTCCTGAGGTCCAGTCCCGTTTTCCACTGTCAACCATTTCACCCTTGTGAACGGTTGACAGCATCTGTACAGTACGCTTATCTTGCCAGCGTATTGCAAGCATCTTGTCTGCTTGCTTCAGCTGGATCTCTCCTCGGGCAGGTTTACTAGGAAACACGGGTCAGTGTTTCCGGTTCTTGCGTACAGTTCCTCAAGAACCGATGTCATGTTCAAATAGGAACTTGGCCAGGGCAGGAGAGGTATAATAATTATCAGTGTAAAGGATGTGATTCCCTCCGAAGTAGCTGTCCATAAGTTTCTTGACATTAGCGCCAGAGAAACCACATGGGTCGTCCTTGGGTATGTCTGCATCACTTGCTGTGTCAACTGTGAGATCTAAAACATACCCAGTATCGCAGTCACACAGCACAAAGAACTTGATCCCAAAGTGATGTCGTTTGGAGGGAATGTATTGTCTAAAAACAACACGTCCTCTGAAAAGCACCAGAGACTTGTCCACCACTACATTTTGAAAAGGTCAAAAGAACTTTGTAAAACGTTCCTTCAGCATCGTAAAAACTTCGCTTATTTTCCAAAGTCTGTCACTAGCCACAGGAATGTTATCTACAAAGTGTAGATAGCATAGGATGGAGGCAAACCGCTCTCTAGACATGAATTTTGCAAACAATGGAGTTGCAGTGATATCATCAGGAGATATCCAGCACTCCTGAAGTACATGTTTTTTCACATGTGCCATTAGCATCAGTAATGAAAAAAACACATACAGTGTGGCGAGGGGCCAGACCTGGGGTCAACATCACACGTGTACCATACAGATGAAATTTGTTTGTCTCATTACACAGTAAGTCCATAATTACACCATCAAAGAACGCACAAAAATAATCTATCTCACGCTATTCCTCTGTACTAGGAAATTCAGGAGTAATTCCACCTGATCATCTTCTGAATTCAGGGATGTCAGGCTGGAAATTACTGCCATCAGACCAAACAAAGGCATCCATTGTCCCTTGTCTGGGTCGCGAGTGCCTGGCGGGATACGCTGCTCTGGCTGGGCCTCACTACCCGCGTCCTCCTCTTCCTCACTGGTTGAGACAACATCGTCTAACTCGATGCCATCCTCTTGGTCACTAGGCTGATAATCACTGCCTTCATCACCACTTTCACCAGAGTCGACCACTACAGCACTCAAATTAAAAAGTTCTGTCCTTATTTTGCTATCATCCAACCCGCGTCGACGACGTTTGATTGGGGTGGAAGATGCGCGGGGAGGTGGGGGGGGGGGACGGGTATGAGATGTTGAGTGGTTACACTCCATGACCACGGGCGAATGGTTATTGACCGCATTGGGCCTACTCACAGTCCCTCCCCTCCGTGTTCCGGGAGAGAAAAATAGTCATGCTGGTACATGTTAACCCGGGTTGGGCATTCAAACATCGGTGGGAAAAGGCGTGCATTCTGAAACGTCACCCGGGGCGTAAGGGTTAAGAAGGTGGTATTAATTTTTGAAATTCGTTTCGGTGAATTTTCGTATCTAGAACTTTCGTATAACGGGGGATACCTGTACAGTATAGGAATTTTAAAACGTGTTAAAGAGCATCCCGTGCATGGATTTCTGATGCACGAAGGCGTACTAGTATGATATACCCGTGCAAAATGAGACCCCTTTGTACAATGTGAATGTTGTGATGTCCTCTCACTGTAAGGAAAAAAAAAACGAAGATAAGTAACAACTTTGATACTGATTGATAATTCACTGGTCAACAAAGTTTTTGTTGCATTGCTATAAACACTTGATTCTACCTAATTTGGGTGTGCTGATCTCATATCTGAAGTTAGTTTCTTTCTGTAAGCTCTAGTTTTTTTGCAATCAAGGTATTTTGAAATTTCAAAATTTCGTCTTCGTCTTATTGACCTCGTCGTCTATCTTGAAAAATATGTCATTAAACTGTCATTAAATTAGCTGGGTAATAAACAATAAAATATTACATATTCTAAATTTATTCAACAACACAATTTGAAACATGTTCCATCTAAAACAAAGGTTGAAATTTGTATAAAACTCATTGTTAGGTAAGAAATTTGTTACTATGAGGAGACAAAGCCCAATCACATTTTAGCCAGGTAGGAATTTGCACTTGAAGCTCTTGCGTTTGTGAAATGTCTCAGGGCACTCTCGTTTAATGCTCCAGCAGTAGTCTGCCATCATATGTTTGTCCCATCTCCCTTGGTAGCGGTCTTCCATGGTCTTGAGATCCTGATGAAACCGCTCGCCTTGCTCGTCACTTACTGCCCCTAGGTTCTCAGGGAATCTATCAAGATGACTATATAGGAAATGGAGTTTGACACTCATATTGCATCCAAGGTCATGAAAGGCTGACAACATGGTTGCTACAAGGGTTTCATAGTTGTCAGCCTTTTTATTACCAAGAAAGTTTTCCATTACCGCCACAAATGAAAGCCATGCACCCCTTTCCTTGTCGTCCATCTTTCTGACAAAGTCTTGATCACGTACAAGTGCACGAATTTGTGGTCCATCAAACACACCTGCCTTTATCTTCTCAAATGACAAAGCAGGGTGAGCAGAGACTATGTGTTGGAAGCATTCACCATCAGTATTTAATGCTCTGACAAACTGTTTCATCAGGCCCAGCTTGATATGGAGAGGAGGAAATATGATCTTTTCTCGACTGACGATTGGATCATTGACAATGTTTGGCATACCAGCTTCCAGAGTCTCACGTAAGGGCCACTCCTTCAGGTTCCAATGCCTGTCTCTAGCTCGGCTGTCCCACATGCAAAGAAAGCAGGGATACTTTGTAAATCCTCTTTGTTGGCCAAGAAGGAAGTTCACCATTTTGAGGTCAACACAAATTATCCAGTTGTGCTCATGGTATTTTAGCAGGTGAATCACAGTTTTAATGTCATTATACTCCTCTCGTAAGCACACAGAATGACCCACTGGAACAGCTGCATAGAAATTACCATTATGTAGTAGCACACACTTCAGGCTACGCTTACAACTATCTAGAAATAATCGCCAGTCATTTGGACTATACAATGGAATCCCTAATTCCTGGAGAAGACCCGGGATATTATGACAGTAAACAAACTTATTCTCCTCTGTAAAGAATGGCACAAAATCCTGTTCCCGCTTTCTGAAGTCTGAAACTTTTGTGGTCTGGTTCAGTAGAGCCTTTTCTTGCAACCTAGAAGCTAGAACTTCTGCTGCATTTTTGGAGAGACCCAAATCACGCACAAGGTCATTCAGCTCTGGCTGACTAAACTTCTGAGGGGTTGATGACTCTGGTGTACCATCAGAAGAATCGTCGGAATCTGCAAGTATTTCTTGAGTTTCATGTTCACTCTCTTGGTCTTTGTCGCTTCCCTCCTCTTCAGCTGGAGACAACCCATTAAAAACTGGAACTGGTAGCTCATCAGAGTGCAAAGTAGGTCGAATTACTGAAGGGATACTAGGATACGATATTTTATGTCTGTTTTTCTTGCCAACACCCTTCGTATTGATCAGACGAAAATAGCAGTCAGTTGTGTGGTCCTTCGGTTCTCGCCAGGTCATGGGAATTCCGAACGGTAAGCCCTTACGTTTTCCTTTTGTCCAGTCACGCAGCATTTCTTCGCAGTTATGACACACAGCATGTGGAGCCCATTTTTTGTCTTGGTCGCCAAGAGTAAGTCCGAAGTACGCTTTATAGCCGCGCCTCACAAACGATGTTATATTGCGCCTCTGACGAATAAACGTGAAGTATCCACAAATATAACAGAAGGCATCAGGTTTGTTCACACATTGATTTCTCTTTGTAGCCATGACCAAATCTGAAAGAAAAAACAGACAAAATTATATCTCCCTATTGATACCATAATCGTGTAATTAATTAATTTGACCGCAAACGGCTAGAATGTAAAACCTCAAATTACATGAAAACTGGAGCATGCAGAACAAAACTGGTTTCAAATATGAAATCAGCAGATCAAAAATGGTAAGAAACAGTAAAGAAATCTCATGCAACTGGGAATTATAAAAAATTTGTTGTCCTGTGAATCATTGAGCTACACGATCACTGGCAGATATGATCATCATGGAACGATGCGCTAGACTGTAGTGCACCAGATGGCCGCTCGGAAGTATGCAGGTAGATGACGCTGTAGCTGACAAATTCAGTGAGGGATGTGTTCCATATTCAGCGATGGCTGGATGCTATCCTCTGTACAATTGGAATTGTTTACATTGTGAATAGGGGGTAGATATGAAGTCTCGAAAGATTGGTAAAGATAGCCTGAAAATGTTTAGAATGGAGGAAGATATTGGAAGCATAATGTGTTGTCTAATGGTAAACCCTGCTGCTATATGGCATCACGAAAATTGTGACCAAGTCCCAGGTTGCTGATTTGACTTCTGCCTCATTTAAACACAATTGCAGGGTCTCAATTCTTTCTCTTACTATTGACAACACAACACACAAATTGTTTCTCACTTGATTTTTTTTTAATTTTTGCATTTCTTTATGGTTCTTTATTATTATTATCATTATTATTCTCATTATTATTCTCATTATTATTATTATTATTATTATTATTATTATTATTATTATTATTATTATTATTATTATTACATTTTCGCCCCCCAGGCCCCGATGTGGGTCAGTGACCTGTGCCCAGGTGTGCTAATCCTCATAAAAAAAAAAAAAAAAAAAAAAAAACCCTAAGGCTAGAGGAAGGCACTTCGAGTAATTGGCTTTTAACTTAACTCTAGTTCACACACTTATGAATTATTACAGTAACATTTATAACTTTATTTTGAATTGCCCTTTACAGAAGTGTCAAATAATTTTGCAAACAGTAGTTGACTTAATTCCTGTTAAGTCCAGTATTATCATTGAACATGCACCCCTCTCCATTGGTATTCCTTTCAGCTATTACTACTCCCTTTCATGAAAATATGTAACTGTAATGGCAATATTGCCCATCCATAATGTAATCCTCCTTTCACTAGGAACCATTTTCTCTCAATGACAAATTTGAATTATTTTATATTTTTAGGTAGAGCACAAGGCCAATTGACTCTCACATGGTTCTTTTCTTTTCAAGGATTTCTAGGTTGTTGACCAATGGGCTCTTCTATACCAGCAAAACACATTTTTGGACTGTTTGAGTTTTTTACAAATTAAGTATCCTGGGGGGTAAAGGGAGGGGACAAGAGTCCTAGGGCTGAGACTTATTACTTGCACCCTGATTAATAATTTTGTTACTCATGTTTTTTTCTGCTTATTTACTGGGGTTTCAAACTAGGGTTTACTAGTAGAGTATTTGGTTGATGATTTCATTAAGGAAAGAGCATAGTGAAACTGGAAACACTGGTCCAGTAAGTAAAGGGACAATTTACTCGTCTAAACTGTGGCATGACTGAGCAGTTGCACAGACTAAGCCAGTAGCACTAGTCACATTGAATATGCCCAGAGTGGCAAGTGGATTTGAATTTGATGCTCAGGCTAGATGACCCCTAGAACAACCCAAAGAGACCCCTCCCCCAGCACAACCCAATGCAGACCCCAGAACAACCCATGCAAACCCCTAGCAATATTGAATCAGTCCCTCTGTGTTGAGTGGAATTTTGGGATTAAAAGATTAACCATGCAGTTGCAGAACTGTGCAGATAGAATCCATTTTCTTGGGGTTTTTAATTGCATCTTTGGTTAAATTTTATTACTGTGTGATAATTTTTAGTGATGTTTCTTAACCTTTCAACCTTTCACCCTAGAATGATGATAGAGATATGGGTCATCAGTAGTTTAACGATATTGGTGTCTGAGTACTTTATTCTGGTACTTGTGAATAAACCTATTTCATGAATAATCCTACCCCTGATTGCTTTATATATATGTACCTCGTATATAATCCGACGCTAGCTTCTGAGAAATACTAGGTATAATCCTAGTCATATTTTGTAGCAAGACACCAGATTCACACCAATGTGTATTGACCTTGATCACCACCACAACAGCTGATGCTATGAACAGTGTTACGAATTCTGAAACTGAATTCCTGTCAGTTACTAACTCCTATTTAGATTGTTTTGTTTTTTTTAATTTGCTCCTAAAAGTAGCTTTAACTGTTCACTCACAACAAAACCTAAAGTGTAGGCATATACAGTAATCAGCAATAACAAAAGCATATAAATAGCTAGAATGAATGCATAAAAAGAGCAAAAAATTATACAAGTTTGTGTACACACTGTGCTGCAGTCTCGGGAAAACTGGCAACCTGGCCTTGACACTTGCTATCGTTACACAGCCCAGCTGGGACACTGCCTCTGCCTACCCCTAGCAACTGTATTCCCGCACTCTGCTCCCCCAACTCCCTTTCCCACTCAGCATACTAACTCTCGCACACAAAGAAATGTTCATTCCCTGTATGATTTTGACCTTATGATAATTATTTCTTTCACTTGTATTTTTGGCACATTCATTATGTAGGATTGTATGTGCATGTTACAGAGTAAAAAAGAAGTTACTGTATGTATATCTACCCAAAATTTAAAAATAACTACAGTTTTACAAAGCTCATAGCTTGGCCTGGTAGTGAGAGGTCTAGGGGGATGTTGCTACAGTGATAAGTTTAACTTGGTAACAGTGCCACCGGCGATGCTAACAAATGCAAACGAAAAAAAAAATAATGTAAATTTTCATATGCATCGGGTATTTGTAGATTTAAAGCAGCATAACAGGGTAATTCAGCAAAGAGTACATTAAGTTGGAGGATAAAATCCTTGGATAATTCTAAACCACAATGTCTATATGGTAAAATGTCAGATGGTGCATAGTTTCCATGTTACAATACATTTAAGATGTATTAATGAGAATGAATTTGAAGTGAAACCCCCATAGGCTTTTGTAATCATTTACTCACAGATCTCTACAGTGTGACCTGTCTTTGGTACAACCTAAAGGAAATGTTCAAAGTTGCCCCCTTCTGCCTCAAAGCAGGCCTTTACATTTTATACCATTGATTGTTTGACTCGTTCCAGAATGTCTGGACTATGTTTAATTTGCTCGCACCTGTCACGAATACGTAGGCATGTGCAGAATCTGACATTTTAGCATAGAGACTGTGGTTTAGAATTATCCTAGGATTTCATCCTCCAATTTAATGTACTCTTTGCTGAATCACCCTGTATATATAGTGATGAGGTTCTGCTCTTCATGTAGCAACATAAAGAAAGAATCTAGGGGAACAGTAGGCAACCCAAGAGCTTACCATTACGGTTAACCTACTACAGGTAACCCCTGAGATATGATGGGGTGATGTTCCTGAAAAACCCATCGCTAGGTGAAATATCGTAGGTAGGGAGCATTATAACATGGGATATGTTCCCAACTGGTCTCTAAACTCACATGTATTGCCGACAAAAAATTTCCTTCACTACTGTACTACTACTATCAGTACAAAACAAGAAAACACCATACACCACATCATATTAGATAAGTCTGGTCATTATCACATGTCCTCTTCGAGGCTAAGGGGACTGCTGCAGGTGGAGTGGATGCGTCGCTCTGACTCCCACACAACCTCTGGAAAGTCCGGAGAGGTTGGAGGCAGAGTGGGAGTCGGAGTCCTAGAATGGGCTTCCACACTTCCACAGTGGGGGCTGGAGGTGTAGGATTCAGCTTGGCTTTAAAGAAGGTGAAGTTCCTGGGTGGGACTGGAGAGGAGCCAGAAGTCAAGGGTTGTGGCTCTGACTGTGGTAGGAGTTTGAAAAAGGAGGCGATTGTTGTCTAGTGCAGCAGTGAGCCTCCTTCTTTTTCTTAAGGTACAACTCCTTGTAGCAGAGCATGCCCTTCTGCACCACTGCCCTCACAGACAAACACCTGTTGCTGTTGGGAGCATTCTCAGCAAGCAGCTCCATAGCAGTGTTCACGTGGTCCATGGCAGTGCTCAACACTTTCAGAGTCAGCATCCTGGGTGCAAGGTTTTCCTCACCCGTTGACTTCTCATTCTTTGTTGCTGTTTCAGGAGCAGCAGGTCCTCTGCTGAGTTCCTCAGAGTGGCTCTCCAAGACCTCAGCCACATTCTCTTCATCCACTTCCTGAAAGTTGTCTTCCTGGAGATGTTAGTAATGTCACTGTGTACGGCTACAACTTTGGTGAAGCCGCTTAAGTTGGGCTTGCGCTCAGGCCACACATTCCTCCACACTGCATTCGTGCAGCTTTGCGTAACCTTCTTCCACAACTTGTTGATGTTGTGTGTGGCGTGCTTTATGTTGTAGCTACGCCAGAAATCTTTGATGGTCGGCTTTCCCCCTCCATCTGTCGCCTCAAGCAGCTGCTTCATCAACCTCCTCAATTAGTAGGCCTTGAAGGTTGCAATGATGCCCTGATCCATTGGCTGGATGAGTGAGGTGGTGTTGGAGGCAGAAACATCATGCTGTTGTTGTCAGTCCACTCACTTTTCATAGTTGGGTGCGATGGCGCATTGTCGAGTATCAGGAGAAATTTGTTGCCGATGTTCTGCTTCTCGGTGTACTCCTTAAGTTGCTTGGAGAGGTAGCCAATCATGTAACTCTGGCACAACACCGTTGTTACCCAGGCCTTCTTGTTGGAGCACCAAATGACTGGGAGGTGCTCTTCAATAAGCCCTTAGTGTAGTCACTTGTGTAGCAATATGTGGTCCCGTAAAAATTTCATGTTAATTTTTTACACCATACATTTTAAACCTTGGAATATGTACATTAAGAAAATATATGGTGTAATTTATTATGATGAGATTAAAGGTCGTATTAGTCCAGAGAAGAATGGCTAGGGTTTTTTTTTTTTTTTTTTTTTTTTTTTTTTTTTTTTTTTTAAATATTGGCCCACCTGGGCACAAGTCACTGACTCACATTGGGGCCTGGGGGGCGAAAATATAATAAAAATTATAATAATAATAATATTAATAATAATAATAATAATAATAATTCATACTGTAGGTCCAGGTCGTGTTTCTTACTTTTGATCTTTTTTCATTCTTGTATTTCTTTATTATTATTATTATAATATTATTATTATTACAGTATTATTGTTATAATTATTATTATTATTATTAATTTTATTATATTTTAATATTATTATTATTATTTTATTTTGGTGTACAGTATTTTATTTTTATTTTATTTACTATGAATATTTATTATTATAATTATTATTACTATTACATTTTCGCCCCCCAAACCCCGATGTGGGTCAGTGATCTATGCCCGGGTGGGCTAATCCCTGTTTAAAAAAAAAAAAAACGTTTTGCCCCACAAAAAAAAACTTTCGGTTTTGAGAGCTTTTCAGTTTTCGGAATTTCGGATAAAGGGTTGTCAACCTGTAGTACCAGTTGGGTTTTCAAATTAAGCTCATTACATTATATATCAAAATGATAAATATTACAAAAGACCAAAACTCCATGAGAGCTCTACAGCTATTGTCAACCATCAATATACTGATGTACATAAGCTGCACAATGTTTTTGCTGAGTGTAATCCATTTTGTCAGGATAATTATGCTCTTTTAAACTTGGTAACTGGAGCTTTATTGCCAGAAAATGTCAAGCATGACATTCTATGTGCTTATGAAGTTGGAAGACAAAGTTATGATATTTTGTCAAGCAAAGCATTGTTGGCAAGTAAGCATCTGGGAAAAGATGTCCAAGGTTAATCTTCTGCTGTGGAAAGCAACAAACAAGACTTCAACCATCAAATTACCTTCACAAGTTATAGAACTTTTAAGCAGGACAGATCTTTGTTTGCTAGACGGTTAATCATCGCAAGATCCTGTGATGAAATCAATCTAGAAGAGGATATTGGCATGTATGAATTAATTTGTCTGCCAAGATTTCTCTTCTTCACAGATGGGTCTGTCCTTGTTTGCTAAGGCAAAAGCAAGCTCATTGTCTCCTTGAAGCAGCTCCATAAAATGAAGAGTCTACTGAAGTTCAAAGCATCACAGATGACTCTCATCATCGATGGTATTGCATTAGTTCACGAACTGTCAACTTTGTCTGTCAAAAAGTGTGCAGAGTTTGCAGACCACTTCATCAAAACATTATCAGCAAGAGCAAAAAGTTGGGATTCTTTGTACCTTGTCTGTGATCGTTATAATGTAGGCCACTCACTAAAACAAAGAACAAGAAACCGTTGCTATGGCAAGGAAGCAAATGCATACAGCTATGTAATCATAGATTCAATACAAATAAAAATCTCACCCAAGAAGTTACTCAGCAACGACTAGACAAAAATCATCATTGACTACCTATCTAGGAAACAAAGCATTGGTTCTGTTCCTCTGTGTTCGTCTTGATACCTCCAAAATGTTCTATACTACTGAAGGTATATGTAAACACTTGTTATCTTAAAAGTAGGTTCTTATTCTCGTACGGGGGATATATATATACAAAGGGACCAAGAAGCTCGCTTCCGCACCACAAGGACTGGCAGTCTTCACTATGTATTACTGCCCGCTTGTATGTACAGATGCCAGCATTCACAAGCTGAATACATACAATGTAAATATGATAATTTATATACATAACATGGTGCATAATAAATGGAAATTTTACATAGAATTAATACATGTTCTGTAATACTTTACTATACATAATTAATAGAGTAATATAAGAGTAATATAATAATACACAGCTTAAGGTACTACTTCGTGTCCATATCATACACCTCCCTCCCCCTTATACGCTCATAGTTTCATCTTGAGCGGACCTTTTGTTTCTGAGTCGCTCGGACCTGCGGAGTACTGGGGCAGAAACACAAGGTGGGGATGGATTTACTTTAAAGACATCAACATTAGGGGACTCAACTGGGGAAGGGTCAACACTAGGCAGCTCCACAGGTCGGAGGAAACGACGGTTCCTCCACCATACTCTACCTCTAGGAAGACGCACTTGGTAGTCCCTGGACCGGCCAATACCCTTGACAACCCCAACCTTGTCCCAGCGGTGAGATACCGGATCTTGAATCCTGACCTGCTGGCCGATACTCAACCTGGGAAGGGGGCGGGCATGACAGTCGTACCGAGCAGTGACATCTGCGGCTCGTTCTGCTGCACAGCGGTCACATTCCTCAGTCTTGGCCTGCCATTCATGAGAAAAAGACTGCGGGTGGGCAGGAACACAAGACCTGAGGTGATGTCCATATAGAACCTGGGCTGGGGAGCGTCCGGTGAAGTTCGGGGTGTTGCGTAACTCCAACAAACCTCGATCGAAGTCCTCGCAGTCGATATTTCCTGAGGGCGACACCTTAAGGATCAGGTGTTTCACAGTCTTGACTGCGGCTTCAGCGTGTCCATTCGCCTGGGGGTAGTGGGGCGAGGTCACGACATGACGGACTCCCCAACGGTCCATGAAGTCCCGGAACTCGTGGCTGGTGAACTGGGGTCCTCCATCAGTCCTGAGGCGGAGGGGAACACCAACTTCTCTGAAGTAATGCCTGAAATTCCGGATGGTAGCAGTAGCCGTTGTATCACTACCACAGGGGACGACAACAGGCCATCCAGACAATCGGTCGGCAATGACGAGGAAGGACTTCCCTGCCACTGCAAAGAAGTCGGCCGACACAGACTCGAAGGGTCTTAAAGGGTTATCGTCGCACATTAAAGGTTCCTGTTGCTGGCTGGGTTGCAGAGTCTGGCACGGCTCACAGGCAATACTGATATCTTCCATATGGTGTGATGAATGTAGTCAAATGCTGGTCTTCTTCGGCCAACTCGATCTGCCAATAACCACATAAGGCATCCATTGTTGTAAAAAACTTCGCCTTCGGTGTCCACATTTCGAACAGCTGCGAAGGGTGTGGGTGAAGGGTGGGCTGGACGGGAAACTTGCTGGTTAAGTTTTGACAGATCGGTGGTGATCCGTACTCCACCACGAGGTTTGGCGACGGGGACGAGAGGGTGGCATCAAGGTGAAGGTTCGTCTCCGGCCGGCTTGATGATTCCCTGAGCAACCATGGAGTCAAGCTCTTGTCTAACTAGCTCCTTGTAGGTGTGAGGAATCAAACGAGGGGTGTGGATGGCAAAAGGTGTGGCACCATCCTTAAGATGAATCTTCATAGGTAGACCCACCATCGGCTTGAGTGGTGTGGATCCCAAAGATTTCTTCGTAACCAACACATCAGCAAACTCCTTGAGAAGGTAAGCTCTTGCATCAGAAGGGGACGTGTTAGTAGAGATAGGGAGTTCCTTCAACCTGTTGACATGGATGACCTTTAAAATAGGTTTGGGGAATTCCTTGGAAATAATGGCCAACTCTTGACAATGGCCATATGATAAAAGCGGAGTCGGGATCCCATCATGAACATCAATCCGGGCTGAGCAAGACTGCTTACCAAAGGTAAGAGTAGCCCAGAAAGATCCCACAGCTGGAGCCATCTTGGAACCATCAGCTGTCAGTTTCGTTGTCTGAGGAGGGGGCTGTAGGTTGCTC
The DNA here is from genome assembly GCA_958450375.1 of Homarus gammarus. Lineage (NCBI taxonomy): Eukaryota > Metazoa > Arthropoda > Malacostraca > Decapoda > Nephropidae > Homarus > Homarus gammarus. The sequence goes on along the minus strand of CAUDMG010001725.1, from coordinate 1,240,445 downwards.
CGGGGTATTCCCAAACTTGCTAAGTGTTGTGGACCAATTACTGAGACGTCAGCACCGGTGTCAGGTAACATCTGAAGATTGGATGTCAAGTTACCGTGAGAGATGATGACACTGATGTGCTGGGGCGTCGTGTCTGTGGAACAATGTACACGACGGCAGGAACGACTGGACACAGCGTCTTGATGCTTGCCAGAAGGAGGGGGCGCGCCAGCACTACCTGAGGATGACTTCTTGGATCCTTGGTGGTGTCCTCTCTGTGTCTTCTTACGACAACATTTGTCATAATGGCCCACACGACCACAAAGTCTGCACTGAACTTTGCTAGCAGGGCACTTGACTGTGTAAGCCCAGTGACCTTGGCGGTCGCAACTTCTGCACACGCTTTGAGCAGCTGGGCACTGAGAGGCATCATGCTGTCTCGCGCAGCTGTTACACAAAACTGCTGCTGAAGGTGTAGCTGGAGGGTGAGGGGTGGGGTTACCTTGCTGCTTCTTACCCTCTCTGTAGGAAGACACCGCCCTCACCTGGTTAGGTTGTGAACGTAAAGCTGAAGTCACACACCTGGCGGCCTCGTACGCTCGACATTTTGGAACTACATCTTGAAGGGAGGAAGTGGGGTCAAGTGAAATGAGACGCTGAACTAGCTCTTCATCTCGAATACCCGTTAAAATAATTGTCTTGAGTTGTGTCTCTTCACAGACTTGAGAATTTCCAGGACAGACATCAACTTCCTCTGAATATCTCTTGAGTCTTACAAAAAATGCATCAAAAGATTCTCCATCAAGCTGCTTACATTGGACGAGTTCTCTTCTTCTAAGCGCTTCGTTGCTCTGTCCCTTAACATGTTCCTGTAACTTGTCGAGCACGGCCTCTACCATCAGAGTTGTCCTAGGAGGCACTTGAAGTGTGTGCTCGAGAGTACGTTGTGTCTTTAAGGACAAGCACATACGAAACTGTATCATCTGTTTAGGCTGTGGTAAACTTGACAGGTCAACCATTGTTGCATAGTCTTGCCAATGTCGATGCCATTCCCGAAATATCTGATAAGAAGCATCAGACTTCAGAGAGGGAGGCGTTTGTGCTGCAGCCTTTTGAGGAATTGTTGCATCGACTCTGGGAAATGAGGTACCAGTACCTCTAGTCGTATCAGCATTAGTAGTAGCAGAAGAATCTTGTGCAGTAGATCGTTGTGGGGAGGCTAACAGAGAAATCAAGACTTCAAATCTGGCTTGATCCTCTCTTCTTCTCAGGTCATCCTCACTTCTACATATATCTTCTAGTTCTCTGCGTCTTTGTTCCTCTTCGTGGCGTCGTCTTTCAGACCTTCTGTACCGAATTTCTTCCTCTTCTCTCTTTGCAACATAGTCCTGGCGTCGAGAAGTTTCCATCCACTTAATCAGTTGAAGGAGATCTGTGGACGCAGGCACCGCAGGAGAGCTTGCTCGCGACAAACGAGGAGATTCTGTGGGTGATTGGGAGTTGTCACTGTGGGGAGCGTGGGGCCTGAGTGTGGGTGGGGAGAGGTCTCCCAGACTTATACTCATACCCCCCATCGTCCAGGGTATCATTTTGATCCCTGTGAGACATGCCGACAGCTTCTGTACTCTATCTGTGCAAAGACCGGGTCAACCCCTCGTAATCTATGCACAGAATTACAGAAGTCTGAAGTAATTCGCAAGAATTTAATATAAGGTGGGTCTGTGAGTGCGTGTGTGTGTGTATGGCTCGGGGCTTGGCGCGCGTAGTGGCAGCTCTCGCTGGTCAGTTGGGCAGAGTCGCGCACTGAACCGAAGTTGTCCTCAGTTACCTAATGACCAGAGACGGGAGCGGACGTACTGCTGAGCAAGCTCCCTCAGTCATCTAACTGCATTTTGCACAGACAATTCTGATTAAAATACACAACACAGCACTTCACAAAACACTTCACTTCACAGCACGGCACTGTACACAGCATAGCACTTCACAACACTGTAAGTCTTGAGGCTTGTAGTCTGGCTGTAAATCCTTGAAGCTGAAGACGAGACGCCATTAACACAGTCCGGCGGGAAGGCTGGTCCACCCTGTATCTCACTGAGAAATCTCACTGCGCCATCTATGTTTGTCTTTGATACCCCCAAAATGTTCTACACTACTGAGGGTATACACAAACACTTGTTATCTTAAAAATAGGTTCTTATTCTCGTACGGGAGATGTACAGGGGAACTAATAAGACAGAGCACTTCCACACCTCAAGGACTGGTGATCTTCACTCCATGTATCACTGTGCGCTGGCATGTACAGATGCCAGCATTCACAAGCTGAATACATAAAATGTAAATATGATAATTCATATACATAACATGGTGCATAATAAATGGAAATATTACATAGGATTTATACATGTTCTGTAATACTTTACTATACATAATTAATAGAGTAATATATGAATACACAGCTTAAGGTACTACTTCGTGTCTATATTATACACAAACGAATGATATGAAGTTGTAACTGGCTTGGCGTCGCTTGGGGTCGCTGTGACGTTCAGTGAATAAGGGCAGCACGCCGAGCCGAGAGAGTGTAGTGCGACCAGACGAGCAGGTGATGCGCCGTAAACAGTAGTCCGTGACGACGTAAAACGACATAGTGTTGGATCACTGGGATGTTAAACGAATTTTTGGTCTGTAAAGTCCAGCGACGTAGTACCGAACCAACATTAAGTGGGACGGCGTTAAGCAAGGACTTACTGTACTTAATACGGTTTCTGTAAATGTAATGGGTACAAATGCATGCAATTCGAAAACTGCATTCACTTGTTGAGAGGCTCTGTAGACCGGTGCGGCTCTCCATCAGCTGGACAAAACTGGTCTACATTATTATTTTTTTATATTTCTAAATACAGTGTAATCCTACAGTCCGCTTTCAGTTGTAGTTTTTTTACTTGGGAAAGTTATTCAGTTTTCTGTTTTACTTGAAATAATAATCGGATCATAGAAATAAGAATATTTACTAACTATTTAAATGTTCAGCAATAAGATCATTGACAACTTTACAGAGGTCCAGCATTGTGCATGATGCCTAGTAATTTTTTTTAAACTACTTTATTTCTAAATTACTGTCAATCGCACTGAAAGCTTAATATTCTTTTGCCGTAAGTATTTTTGCACTCATTATTTAATGATTTATGATAGGTACTTTGTCAGATGTCACTGATATCATTTAAGAAATTGGGTGTTTATAAAAGCTTGACAACCCTTATTTAGAGAAAGGCCATATTCTACTTAATATTTGATTTAATAACTGAAATATGTGATGTTCTGCATGCCTCATCAGTGCTACCACGGTATGCCACTGAAAAATACAATATATAATCAGTAATTTGCATAGTAAAAATAAGTATTGTACTGTATAGGAAGTGTACTGGTATTAATAAGCTCAAATTATTACAGTAGCATATCTTTACTAATTAATAAACAACTAAGGGATATATATACAGTGATCCCTCGGTTAACGAACTCAATCCGTTCCAGAAGGTCGTTCATTAACCGAAAAGTTCGTTAACCGAAACCATTGTTTCAATGGGTTTTTGGGTAATTGGTTCCAGCTCACCGAAAATTTCCTAAATTCAACAAAAATGGTAGAAAAGTTCTATTACTTTGAGGTGTGTATGTAGAAGGCTGCTGGATGATGATGATGATGATGGGAATTAGAATGGGGGTGGAGGAGAAGGGAGAAGAGAAGGCATTGGGTTGGAAGAGAAGTCACCCCATGCCGCCATTTCATCCATAAAATTTTAGTTCACTTGGTGTAATTCGAGATTATTTTCTTTAAATCAACACTGCACTGCATTATATATATTGTCAATATGTAAAATAAATTTCAGAATGACCAATAATTGTACTGTACTGTAAAAATGTAAAAATAGTTTAAGTTCAAGAGAGGCTCAAGCAAGATGCTTCCTCCACTGAGCAGGGACACACACTGTCGCCATTTTGAGTGAGTCAAGTGGCTGTTCGGCGTGCTAAAAACTAGTTCCCTGTACTTAAATTATGTTAAATAATTGTTAAAATGACTATAAATTTTAATATGGTTGGGGTCTTCATTTACGCGGTCAATTGAACCCACGTAGTACCACGTAAAACGAGAAACTCATAAATGAAATAACAGAACATGGGATTAATTGAAATAGAGACTGGGCTGACCCCCAAACTCCACTTTTTTAGACACAATACCTACGTTGTAGTAAAAATAGTATCTTAACCTTCTGATGGTATGCTCACACATAATATAGAAGAGAAATATCAATAAGAGAATAATATGCTGTACCAGGTAAAAGAAAAATCAAGGTTTAACACTTACGTCAGGTTAGGTTAGAAAAAATCAAGGTTTAACACTTACGTAAGGTCAGGTTAGGTTAGAAAAAATCAAGGTTAGGTTAGGTTTAACACTTACGTTAGTAGAAGAGATGGGTCGGCGTACGGGAATGGCGGCTGGTTCAGAGGCAGAGGGCAGATTACTGGCCCTCAGGTGAATCACCATCACTATCCACCACTGTTGTCAGGGCCTCCCTGACAAATCCCTCAGTCACTGTCACTGGCTTGGGCTGGCTGTGGTGGGTTGCGGGCCAAGAAGTCCGTGATGTTACGCTGACGGCTAGTGTTGATGATGTCGTGATACACCTTGATGTACGGCTCCATAGTGTGCAACAGCTGGTTATTGAAGACTTCATAGCGGTTATTGTCAGGGTCGTTGGAAAGGATGAGCTTCAGTTTCTCTGCACACTCGATGGCATCCTTAACATTACCATGCGTTAACTTGTGTTCTTCTCGGGATGACGCACCACCTGCCTCTTCATTGACGTCATCGTCTTCTGACATCTCGTCGGCAGTCACCTCAGGATCCCTTATCACCTCCATAATGTCGTCGCTGTAACACTCTGCGCAGCTTCTCTTGCAAGGTCCATTGCCACTGCAACAGACTGAACCTCATCAGTCTCAGGTTGACTCTGCCTCCCACCTGGGATACCTTGCAACACATGCCGCCATGTGTGACGAATCGTTGCTGCAGACAGCTGATCCCATGCCTCCACCAAGAAGTCAACAGCTTTCTTGAAGTTAAATTTCTTCCAAAACTGTTTGACGCGAACTTCTTGATCCGCCAACTCGTTCCTCGTCGCTCTCGCTATCGGTGTCACCCAGGTTACGTAACTCATCCTTGGTGTTGGTACAGGCGTTCAAGAGCTAAAATTTCTTTGCAGATAATGCAGCCTTAACGTTGCATATCAACTCCTGGTCCATGGGCTGGATTAACGACGTAGTGTTGGGAGGATGGAAGACCACTTTTATGTTGGGGGTGACGATCCAACAGTAGGGGCGAGTGTCCTGGTGCATTGTCAAGGAGCAACAAAATGTTGAATGGAACATTCTGTTGCTCGCAGAATTTCTTGACTTCGGGAGCGAAACAGTCGTCAAACCAGGAGAGGGACAGCAGAGAGCAACCACGCCTTACGTGCGGTTAGCCAGTGGACATTTAGCTTGGTCATGTCCATGTTCTTGTAAGCGTGCGGCTTGCGGACTGTGTGGATCACCGATAACTTGAGTTTACAGGTACCGGAGGCAATGGTGGTAAACAAAACGGTGATGCGCTCCTTCTGCAACTTCCAACCCCGACACTTGCTGGCATTCTTCACAATGAAGGTCTTGGAAGGTAGCTTTTTCCAAAAAAAACCAGATTCATCCATGTTGAACACCTGGTTGTCGGTGTACTGTCCTTCCTCCATAACGACACGTAAGAACGGAGGAAAGTCACAAGCCACAACACGGTCAGCACTCGCTCCTTCACCACCAATGTTAATGTTGGTGACCTTGTTCCTCTTCTTAAACCCTTGCAGCCACCCAGAGGAAGCATTGAAGGGTTTGGGCTCTGCAATTCCCATCTTACGTGCCACTGCTACGTACAGTTCACGTGCGTACTCTTGAACCGACCGCGTGTCCACCGTCATGTTCCGTCTTGCCTGACGAATCAAGTAGCTCACAAGTAAATTCTCCGTCTTGAGAAGCACCTTGTTCTGGCAGTACTTCACCATTGAAGCACCTGCAGACTTTGTGATGCTCATGTGTTCTTTTATCTTGGCTGCATCCTTCTTGATCATCCGGATCGTAGATTCGTTAACACCATGCTGGCGCGCGAGATCAACCTGTCTCTTTCCTTTTTCTAACTCTTGTATTATCTTGTACTTCACCTCGTAACTTAGGGCACGTCGTATCTTTGTCTTAGGGCGGCTGGGTCCAGGTAATGCAAGGTTTTTCTGTGGTGGTGGGGGTCCAGTGGAAGCCATTCTTACGAGATTAGCGAGATTATCGGAACAATAGAACACAGTATGCACGGGGTGACAGGGAGGATCGTAACTGACGCGGCTAGGTCAAGCGGCTTCTTCCCTCCCGCGGCAGGACACGTCATATTACATTAAACCAATCACAGCTAGCGGCGGTGGGAGGTAAGGATGCGTGGCCCAATCACGTTGCGATATGTCATATGATGTCACCGATAACGTAACAGAGATATACACTGCGCAACCTACTCTTGCTGCTTATCCAACATGGCGGGAGGTTTGAATCCAAAAATGGCACAGCGCGGCAGGACCGCCAGCTGCTCTCCGCGTAAATGACCAAATGCGTAAACGAAAACCGCATAAATCCAGACTCAACTGTATAAGACTTTTAAAATTATTGAATAGTACAAACGTCTTGATATTTACTAAAATGGTAAGGAATTTAAGCCCTAGAACTGATTACTGTATTGGCGGACTAATATGACAGCTAGTGTGCAAGCGAAAACGTGGTGAGGGGCGCTTGAAAGGAATTCGTTAATTGAGGGAATGCTCGTTAACCGAAGTTAAGAGTCTTATGGAAGGTAATTCGTTAACCGAAATTTCGTTAACCGAGGTGCTCGTTAACCGAGGGATCACTGTAGTTTTACAAGTTAGCTAGTTAACTTAATGTTGGGAAATATGACTGCGAACTACTTCATATTTTTCCCGCCTCCGCTAACGGTCGTGTAATATTTCAATGTGATTCTGATCTTTCAAAATATTGTTTTTGCATAATGTACTATTACTGATATGTAATTTGTCTCAGTAAGTCTTATTGTAGGTAAAAGTAAGTATACAGTATATTAAATGCATCCTCCAACAGCGTTAATTTGCTACCCAAGTTTATCAGTTAATTCACGTATAATATTTCTGATAAACTTCCTACATGCTTATGTTTGAATTAATGACTGTATGTATCTTTATATAATTTAGCTAAATACCTTTCTCGTCAGAAATGGTCATCCCAACAACGATTATGAATAAACTCATTTAAAAATACATCATTTCTCAGAACAAAATCGGACAGGTTTGCAAAAGCCAATCAGCTGTAACTCTTGAGGAGGGGGCGGGGCATCTTTTCTCATCAGAGAAAAAAACGAACTACAGTGTATAGTAAGTTGATGCCTTGATCAGATTGAATTTCTTTTGGTATCCCAACAGATGTAAACAGATTTAGTAAACACTCAGTGATATTTTTTGATGTAATGTCTTTCAAAGGATAAGCTTCATGATACCTAGTAGAGCTACACAATATAGTGAGTAAATATTGATTGCCCTTTTTGGTTTTAGGCAAGGGGGCCAACACAGTCTATGACTATTTACTCAAAAGGTTCTGTCACTACAGGGTTTTGTTTAAGAGGGGCTGGTGGAATTTTTTCATTAGGTTTACCGACTATTTGACATACAGTACATGGCATGATTTAACAAAATCAGTAACATTCTTTTAAATCCAGGCCAGTAAAATTGTGAGAGTAACTTCTTATAGATTTTAAGGATTCCTAGATGTCCGGATAATCTATCATGAGCCAGTTCAATCAGGGTTTGATGAACAGATTGGGGTATAACAACTTGATGGACTTCAGCCCATGAATCCAATTGTTTTAATTCTGGAGGCCTGTATGCCCGCATCAAGATACCTTCATGAACATAGAAACAAGCGGTTTTATTTATAGCTTTGTCCTCCTGAGCAATGTGTCTGAATTTAGCTAGGGAAGGATCTGTAGTTTGGGCTTCTATTAAATTATCTTTAGAGATGGCTTTAGAGTAAAGTTTTGGGACCTAGTTACAGCAGAAGTAGGGAAAATGTGAGGTTGGGTTGTATCTAGCTCCTTGGTGGGACTTTCAGACAAAGGGGCGTCAACCACTTGTACGTTAGGAACTACCTATTTTCCCGTTAGGTCATTGCCTAATAGTAAGTGTAATACCTTAATTGGAAAAAAGTTTTCTGACAGCTTCTTGTATTTCTCTTTTTAGATGATCACATTTAGGTAAACCTTAGCCAAATTGTATGGATGACAAGACAAGAGATCCTCTATTAGAATCTTCTCCACAGTACAGGTAGTATGTATGTCAGGGAGGGCACTATTGATATGGACCAGTTGTGAATCTTTCCGCCGGTCAGGAGTATTGATGACATAATTTAGAGAATTGAGTTTCTGGGAAACAATGTTTGGTAAGCAGCTACCAAACAGGGAGGTCCTACTGCCTGGGAAGATATTGGAAGCATGTTGTGTTGTCTAATGGTGGACCCTGCTGCCATATGGCATCACGAAAATTGTAACCAAGTCCCAGGTTGCTGATCTGGCTTTCTGCCTCATTTACACACAATTGCAGGGTCTCAATTGTTTCTCTTTCTTTGACAACACAGTACTTATATTGTTTCTCACTATTGATCTATTTTCATTTTTGTATATCTTTATGGTTCTTTATTATCATTATTATTTTTTTTATTATTATTAATATTATTATTATTATTTTTATTATTATTATTATCAATGTTATTATTATTATTGTTATTATTATTTCTTTTAATTTTGTATTTATTATAAATTTTAATTACTTTGAACTAATTATTATTATTATTGTAATTATTATTACGTTTTTGCCCCCAGGCCCCGATGTGGGTCAGTGACCTGTGCCCAGGTGGGCTAATCCCTGTAAAAAAAAAAAAAAAAAAAAAAAATTATCAGAATACTTTGGGCAGCTGCTGTGTCCTTTAGGATAGTGATGGGATAGGATTTAGTATTTTTTGACAGTGAAATGGTACCTTGTAACTTTTAGTCTTTGAAGAGATCTTGTTGGGGGGTATACATGTTAACACTAGCAACAGTCTTTTTAAATTTATTGTCTGGCCTAAATTTTGAAGTGGTGTTTGGAGGGGTAGTAGAAGTTTTACATTTTGGATGTTTACAAAACTGGATGGTATATCCGGGTTTTATACAATATGAACACATTTTAGTGGTATTTGGCATATAAACATCTTGGTTACCATCCCCTTTCACCAGAGGATGACTGTACAGACTGAAAAGTGCTACGCCCTTTGCGATTCAGTGACCCCACCAGCAGAGAGAAGGCATCAGCTATCTGGGCTGCCTTAATTAGATTGTTTTCCCCTCGCTCCTCAACTTGCTTTAAAATATTGAATGGTAATTTCTCTTTCCATTCTTCCACCACGATGAGATTTATGAGGTCATCGAATGTGTTAATGTTGGTGGCCTCAATCCACTTTGAAAATACCCCATCTTTTCATGAGCTAACTCTACAAAGGTACGTATGGGAGAACGGTTTGACATAATTGCGGATTTTTTGTCTGTACCCATAAGGGGAAATAGAGTAAGCATCAAGAATACACTTTTTACGTACTGGAAGTCTTTTTGGTTATCAAGACTGTTCAATACTTTGTACACATTCCCAGTCAATTTAGGGGCTAACATGGACACCCAACATTCGGCAGGCCAATCGTTATCAGTGGCTACATTTTCAAAAGTCTTAAATGATCCATCTACGTCACAATCGTCAGAGGAAGGCACAAGAGCAGATTCTCGAGCAGGATGGAAAGCATTTTGTTTTTTGTGGACACTTACCTGTGTAATGTCTAATTGTCTAAGCTGCACTTCATTTTCTAACTGTTTCATTCTCAGTTCGGTCTCAGCTCTTACCTTGAGTGCTTCTTTCTCATTCTCAGCTTTTATCTTGAGCTCTTCTTTTTTTAATTCAAATTCCAGTCTGAGTCTTTCTAGCTCGAGGGAGTCGACATTTCTCGTATCTAATGATTCAGGGGTTTGGGGGTGTACAAGGATTTCATCATTATCCTTATGAGCGAAGGAAAGTCTCGTACGTGTTAAATGATCAGCTGCTCTTCCCTCAATGATGTCTTTAGACACTAGACCTTCTATGACCACATTTTGTAGAACTTCTTTAGTTACGTCACTTAAAAAGGGAATTTGAAAATAGCGAGCAATGGCTATCCAGTCATTTTTCTGTCTTGACTTTGTAATTGATCAAAAGTTGGCTCTCTACAAAATTCTTCTACATTAAATTTAGCAGCGGCCATGGTGTACATAGACAACAATAAGTATTATCAGCAAAACTTAAAAAACGTGTTAAATATACAGGTATGATTAGATTCCAACCTAAATAGAATAAATGGTGAGTATCACAAAACAGGTAAATGAGAATAACATGAAGATGCTAAGATAACTAGAATAATCTTCAGGGGTAATATCTAGTTATGCCCGAATTACAATACTCACGAGTGTGGACACCTCGATTTAAAGACTTAGAGAAGGGGAGGATTACGGCATTGACATTTAAAGATCCGGATTACTCCCAGATTCGAATAAGATGAGACGACCAACGCTGACCCACCGTGGAGGCAGAACGAACGTCCTCATCTCTAGCCTACCAGTCCTCATATAGACTAAGTGGAGAACAATTCGTTGAAGAGAAGGTACGGCTTTCAGAGATCCGGATTCTCCCTCTCTTGGATAAGACCTATATCGTCCCTACACACGTACATAAAGATAAGCCTTATCAGGAAGGATATACACCTACAAATCCTACGATGTCACTAATCTATTACCCTAACACCAACGTATCATAAAAATAGAAGGAAATTAAGTAAGGGAAATAAACAATGACATGTAATCTTGAAAATGGGAATAAAGTTAACACAAATTAAATTAACGAAAAAATGGAGAGTTAAAGAAAAATTCTGGCAAGGTCGCCACTTGTTACAAGTTAGCTAGTTAACTTAATGTCGGGTCCACCCCTAGAGGCCAACTCGTAACTAAAGTAAGGTAATTTAAGAAAGATTCCAGGGGAAAAAGGTGGACATTATACAAAGGAGGAGTTTTTAATATTTAATAACAACAACGACTAATTATAAAGACAAATCTTAACCGGAGTTTTTAGTATTTAATAACAACAGTAATTAATAATAAAGACAATAAATCCTTACCGCTAACCCTACACCAGTGCCCTAGCTAAACATATAAATATCCTAACTAGATACAAACTAAAACATGGGGAACAAGAGCAATGAATGCTATGGTACGTGGGATGATTAAGGCGGTCACTTGAAGCGCCGGAACCCGGGGAAGGTAGAGGTACTTTGGGCGAGTCACTGTTCCAGGACAGAGGATGAGAGTGAACTGCTTTTCAGGGTGAGATACAGGCCCCTCGTCACCTTGGTGGCTCACGGGAGAGGCTAGAGTGCTGTGGTAGAGGCTAGGGATTCAAATTCAAAATTTTTTTTGACAATTACATCAAAAGGAGCTGGTTAACATGCTAACTAGTCTTAACAAGAGCTCTTTAACATTCTACTAATCATAAATCAGATATGTATACAACAAATAGATATGCATAAAATCTACAATCCTATGATAAACTTGCAGAATTTTTTCATAATATTCTTAACCATATTTTTGTTTATTAAATAACAAACCATCTCTGTAATATCAGTAATACCTTCACCCCTAAATTCTGGTATGTGGATAAGGATTGCATTGTGCGTGAGAGTCGACTCCAACAGAGGGTAATAATATTCCACCTCATGATCATTAAAAATAGGAGTTAAGTGATACGTCAGCTTGGCAATCTGTAATGCATCAAGAAGAGTCTGCACAGGCACAAGCTTTGCATCCACACGCCCTAACCCTGCATCTACTATGCTGTCGAATAGTTCATTTTTAACAGTAATTATATCCTGAACCGAATCTTCCGCAGCATGCAAATATTCAGAGAAATAAAATTCAGAAAAATAAAGGAGCCACTTTAACGTAGGGACTGAATTCTGTAACTTATACACAATCCTCGATAAATGGTCAGACTCCGATATTATCGCATTAACCTTTGACTCTAAAGCAGTAATCGCATGGAAAGTCTGAGATATGACACGAATCTGCTTAGATACAGCTTGATCGACAATGTTCATGTGGTCCCCTAATTTAGCTACATCTTCGGCAGTCGCTGTGCCAAACAGAGTGCTTTGGATAAGACCCACAGAATTAAATAAACCATGCTGTCCCCGTGTTTGAGAACGCACTTCCTCTGCAAGATCATCCTCAGACGCTGATATCCTTTTTCCAACAGCGACGAGAAGCTTGTGAAAGGTTCTGAGACGAAGCAGCTGAAGCTCAACAGTTTGCGAAATCATCGTCGAAATATTAGGAGTTGAAAGGAGATCATCTAGGACTGTCAATGCTGCCTGTAGCTGAGTGTCGACGGTTTCCATCTGACGGGGAAGCTTGAGCAGTCCACGCAACTCATACTTGATGTTCACCACGTCTTCTACTATGAGAACGCGTCCAAGGGGTGCAACTAGTGCACCAGGCTTGAGGACTGATGTGAACATGTCTGTCAACACAACAGTGCCACAACACAGTAGGAGCAACACATTGATGATCCAAGCCATTCTGTAAGAAATTTCATTAGTCAACACATTGATGAATCAAGCGATTCTGTAAGAAATTTCATTTGTTTTAATATCTGCTTGCGAAGCTTCATACAATAATCATTAGGCACACTCTGCTTTTGTACAGTCTGCAAAGAGGTGTCTATAACATCATTACCATCTGTGGGTAGTAAATGTTCATTGGCCTTCTTAAGACGATCCCCATGCACGACATCTGCGATCTGTGCATTAGGCTTCCAAATTTTAAATTTATTTTCCGCTTCCTTGGCGTTAATGCGGAATGGACCCAAAAACTTAGCCAAAGGCTTGGAGTTCCTTTCAGGTTCTCTCACCATAACAGCATCGCCTATCTCTAACACGACAGGTTTAGCTTGTTTATGTTGCTTGACCATCATTTCAGCGCGTGATGCTGCTAAATGTGTTCGTACTTGGCTATGAATATCCGTAAAAACACGGATTTGTTTTGCCGGGAAATCATCCATATTATATACAGGGTTTGGCGTGTCCGTAAGTACATCATAAGGCAGAAGTTTGTCTGTACCATAGACAATGTAGTAGGGTGATTTGCCTGTAGAGCTATTAATCGACCCATTAATAGATGCTGCAACCTGCGGTAACCAATCTTCCCATGTGTACTGCAAATCACACACTATCGGGCGCAGTATCTCCAGGATCTTGCGGTTGGTGCTCTCAACAAGGCCATTAGCCTGTGGATGATAGGCTGTCACAAAGCTTTGTTGCATTCCATACTGGGCACATATTTGCACCACTAGCTGATTCTTGAATTCTGTCCCATTGTCTGAGAGAACAACCTTAGGCATAGTATATGGACATATGAGATTCATCACGAAGGCATAGGCCACGGACTCAGCTGTTTTATCCTTCAGTGGGACTAAAACCACAAATCTAGAAAAATGATCCACACACACTAGGACGTACGAGGATCCCTGATGACTCCTCGGAAGTTGTAACAAGTCTATAACGACTGTGTCAAACGGACGGTCTGGTGTAGGATATTGTAGAATCGGTGCCGATGACCTTGTAGTACCCTTATGTTGAGCACATGACAAACACTTAGCAATGTGTTTTCATTGTGTTCCGGAAATACTTCTTTCTTATTTCCGCCAAGCACTTGTCACGTCCGTGGTGACCTGCCTGAGGAACATCGTGGCAGAAACACTTCTTTCTTATTTCAGCCAAGCACTTGTCACGTCCGTGGTGACCTGCCTGAGGAACATCGTGGAACAACGTTATAATCGTTTCACACAACGTGTCAGGTACGACTATTTGAGAAACAATACCCTCGGGCGTCTTTTTCGATCGATGGAGTATGTTATGTCGTAATTCAAACTGACTTAAGGGAAGAATTAATTTGGGGAGTTTAATATCCTCTCCCGATTCTAACGCAAAATTGACTGCTGACCATAACGGGTCGCGTCGTTGCTCATCCTCCAGTTGTGAAAGAGTGAATGTTGATACAGGCATCACTGGTGCTATATTTCTAGACAAAGCGTCGGCGACAACATTCGCGTTTCCCGGTAAATACCTAAACTCGGGGTCAAATTCCTGAATTGTCAGATACCAGTGTGCCAATCTGCCTGATAAGTTTCTTCCATGGAACAGTTCAGTAACTGCCGCATGATCCGGAAGCACAATTATTTTATAACCAAAAATAATGTCTTTAAACTTCTTCAGTGCCCACACAACAGCTATCGTCTCCAAATGCATTACCGAATAACGTGTTTCAGCATCATTAAATTTACGGCTTGCAAAAACTATCACTCTAAACTTTCCTCTCGAATCCACTTGCATGAGTACAGCTCCGATTCCTTGTCCAGAAGCGTCAGTACAGTACACAGAGTGAAAGCCAGAACAGGGACATTGGTAAGCGCTATCTTCAATGCCGCAAAGCTATTTTCGTGTTCAGCATCCCACATAAACATCGCATCTTTCTTGAGCAACCTTGTTAGGGGTGATGCCAATGTTGCATAGTTCTTAATAAAAGAATGATAATATCCAGATAAACCAAGAAAACTACTCACTTGATCAGCCGATGTAGGACGTGGGAACTGAGATACAGCTTTAACTTTATGAATGCCGTCACCGTCAACTACATGACCAAGGAAATGGATTCTGGATTTTAAAAACTCACATTTCGAAAGTTTAATCTTAAGACTTGCTGTGGAAAGTTTTTCTAACACTTCACGCAGTTTAATCAGATGGGTACCGACATCCTTACTGACTACTATTGGATCATCCAAATAAGTGCAGACTGTGGCACCTATCAATCCGGCAAACAGGGTGTTGATCATTCTTTGAAATGTCAGTGGGGCATTCCTGAGACCAAAAGGCATCCGTAGAAATTCGAAGTGGCCCAGGGGTGTGCTAAACGCCGTAACCTCTCGGGATTTCTCATCGAGTGGGTATCTGCCAATACCCACTAAGCAAATCTAAGTTGATAAATACAGTTGGTCCTCATATTACGCGGTCCCGCATTCCGCGTTTCACCGTTAACGCGGTGCCTTGCCAGAACCTAACATTCTCACATTCCATGGTCGTGAACCCCATTACGCGGAGAGCGGCTGGCAAGCCGCGCCATTTTTGGATCCAAACCTCCCGCCATCCGCCATGTTGTGTAAGAGGCGCGAAAATGGTGCGCACAAGGTCGCCCAGTCATCAAAACATTACCAGTTCTTCACCCGCCACCCACTACAGCCGGCCCAAGTCAGTGATAGTGATAATTATAGTGAGGATATGGACTTATATGAACTTTGGGGGGTTTGACAAAGAGGCCCTGCAAGCCTCTGTGGTGGATAGTGATACAATTTATACAAGTGATACAGGTGAGGGCCATTAATCTGCCCTCTGCCTCGGAACCAACCGCCCATCCCCGTGTGCCCAGCCATCTTTTCTACTAATGTAAGTGTTAAAAAACCTAATATTATTGATATTTCTCTTAATTATTAATTGTGTGTGCATGCCATCATAAAGTTAAGATAATATTTTTACTACAACATAGTTGTGTGTCGTCAAAAACTGGAGTTTGGGGATCGGCCCGGACTCCATTTCAATTAATCCCATATGTTATGTTATTCACTTTACGCGTTTCTCACTTTCCGCGGTACCCTCCGGGTTACATTAACCGCGTAATATGAGGACCAACTGTACAGCATTATCCTTGCCTAAGGACTGCAATATATCACTCAAGACAGGCATAGGGTACCTATCCGGGATCGTACATTCATTAACGCTCCTAAAATCAATAACTGGGAGCCAACCTTCTTTGGGACTAGGAATATAGGGCTATTGAAAGGGGACTTAGAATGCGTAATAACATTCTCATCCAACATATCTTGGACCATATCCTGAACTACAGCGCGCTGGCTATGTGGTAGTTGGTAAGCTGGTACATAGATAGGATTTGTGCCCTCCTTTAATGATATGTGATGGGACGTTAAATCTGTCTGTCCTAGCTTTTCCCTTGGCAAGGCTACAATATTTCCATCACCTTAACATGTGGCGCTATTTGATCTATCCTCTCCTGCCTAGTCTGTTGGGATTGAGAAACAATACAGTACTACCAATTGGGAATTGCATAGGCTGTAATTCAACATTGTTGTGATATACCAGAAAATCACACAAATAACATCATTTCTTCAATATCCTCTGAACGCCTGTTCTATTCAGAACTAGAACATCTGTCAAACCACCAGGTCGTATCGTGCTCAATGTCGACTCGCACGACAAACCCTTTACCTTGCACATTTCCGGGAGACATACTACATCAGTCCCCGTATACCCTTCAGGTAATTCCACAGTGGCCTTGGTGAATTCCTCACTCTTCCAACTCTTGCTGCTATAATCACGCTGGGAAAGTGAGGGTGTGAGGTCTGGGGCTCACTTCGACACATAATCCGCCTTCCTCCGTGTGGGAATGGTGGACAACACTTTCGACCTTGCGGAGAGCAATGGTGCAGAATGACGCATAGCGTTGTAGGAAACACCTTTAAACGTAATAGCATTATTACGTGGACGAACATCTATGCTATTCGTTCTAAGTGTTGGGAGACCAATTCATCCGTCAGCTGGCAAATTAAATTGCTGGACCTCATAAAAGTCCGCATAGAAGGGAGTACCACGTCTTGGAAATCTAAGTGGTAATGTCACCATTCCTTCAATACTCAGCTGCGTGCCGGATACTCCTTCGAGATCGGCGTCAGTAGGTCTCCATAAAAAATCTCGGTGAGGGAATCTACGTTGTAACTAGATAGGATGCCAAGGCTAAAACATTTGCGCATGCACCCGTATCTATATCTGGAGCCAATCTAATTTCTCCCACTCACCGGTACTGACAACACTTCCACTTTACTGAGCGCCACTACTAATGAGGCTGCCACAGAAGTGTTGTGGGAAGTAGGCCCCCATGTACCTATCCTTCCCCGATTTTGACAGGTGCTGGCCTTCCCCCTACTTCTTATCTTGGTAACGGCGCGCTTTACGCTGCTGTGTTACCGGGGGTACTCCAGAGTCCACAACCCTGGCCTTTATCATTATGTCACACTCATCTGTGCTGTGAGATGCTGACCGGTGGAATGCACGCCACGATCCTGATCTTTGGCCAGGTGGAGACGTAGTCTTAACCGCCTCCATGTATGTCCTTGGCGCTCCCTGTTTCTGCCTAGCGTCTGTGGGGGATGGGTTCTCTCTGGTACTCTAACACCACCACCCTGGAGCTGGTAACAATCATCAATTGAATGACCCCTTTTATTACAATGGGTACACCTTAAAGATCGTCGATGCTAGTAACCCTGGTGTTGAGGTGCGATCGGAGCCAACGGCTGCATTTGCGCTACCGGGGAAGGCGCCGTAGCCTGGGAAGTACGTGCTGTCAGAGGTCCAGTGATCTTAGGTGCCAGCTTGTTAGCGTAATCCACCATAACAGTAGGCGAAACAAATTCCACTTCCTGGGCTCGACCATAGATGCGGGCAACAAACCGCCATCAGAAAACTAACCAACTCAATTTCCACGTTTTCTGCGGACATCTTACCCTCGTCGTCGTACCACTTTGATCCGCGGAAAGTTGCTTCCATGTCTTGTCTGACCTCTCCAGCAATAGAGACAGCCCCCATCGGGGATTCTGCGTGAACCGCCAGGGCTAATCGATCAAGCCAGCGAAAGATCTATTGCGATTGACCCAAGTGGGACCCGCACTCGAAAATACCAATGAGAGTCCGCTTGAACTTTTCATAATTGGCGTCCATCAAACCATACGCATTCAGGTGCGTATTAGCAAACGAACCCTGAGGGATATGGGAACGAACGAACGCCTTCTTCTCGCAATCATCTGTAAGATGTACGTTGCGCATTGTATCTTCGCATGCATGGATGAATTGCGTGATTCTGTAATCGTCCTGACCAGTAAAATCATGTACCTGATCACCACGTGGAATCAACTGAAACACATTCGCGGGGATAGTGGACATATTCGCGTTATCTGCAACCATATTAGCTCTCGAAGAAGCTATATTAGCGTTATAAGCAGTCATTCTACCAAGCTTACTCCTAACTGAAGGCTCAGTCAAAGGGGCAGGTAACGCTAAGTTAGTTGACACACTGTAACTCGGAAGAGGAGGAGGAACAGCCTGTGATTTATCAGGCGAGGTATTGTACTGATTTCCAGATCATAGAGTTCTGCGGTTTAAATCATCAAATGACTTCTCTATAAGATCCTTACTACTCTTGACAGAATCGTCTAACTGCGACTACGCTTGTGTTCCTGACTCATCCCCAAGTACAATCCTTTTAGTAGAAACTTGAAGTTTATCATCTACACATGAATCGTCAAGAAAACACTCCGCCAATTCAGTAATGTCCGAAGACGATGATTTTGAAAGTTTATCCATGAAGTGGCTACTGGGTTATTTTATTAGTGACACAAATAACAATACACTTGCCTCTCATGTACAGTAAACTGATATTAATTATAGTTAAAACAATTAACGTATCATTAACAGAACTGATGAGAACTAGATACTGTACTGGAAATTATATTACGTCAGTATAAAGAAAATAAGCAAGACTCTTTGTCAGCACATATGAAAATAAGTAATTCACTTATAACAACTATATAGGCTACTCGATGTCCTAACAGTGTGAAGATAAGTCGTCGAGTATGTAATTGTGTGTATAAAGTATGTGAACCTTTAAATACCTAATGCAGGAGTTAGACGTCTGCTTAGAAAATGCGATCCACTGCTGGTCCCAGGTGGGGGGTTAGTTGGGTGGGTACCTCAGGCCCTCCCACTTGGACAGCTGTGTGGTGAGTGGGTGGGTCTTGCCGCCCTCCCAAGGTCGGTCGGCGCTTGCTCCTCTTGAGTGTGGTCGACGAGCAACCACCAGACGCGCTACAATGACAGGGGAGTACCTTCCACAGGATGTCAAAGTGCTGATGGTGAAGAATCAGGTCTTCTGCTCGGTGATACGATGTCACCTTCTGACTGCCAAACTGTCAGAAGCCCTGCTTATAAGGGGCTCGCGGGGGCACCGGAAGAACTGCAATCATCGATCACGAAGCCACAACAGTTGTCCAGACACTTGTGAAAGGTCCCGTGTTACTACACCGTGAAACTTGTGGTTATGGGGCAACACTGTAAACGCCGGTAAACAGGATGGCCAATGCCGATTCCACCAATTCCTTCCCAGCCACACTGTGTTGCCAGAGAGGGGTATTACCAACCTCTCCTAAGATATTAAGTCAACAATAACTCAATATCGGTTATTGTAAATACAGTAATTCTGCACACCACTTTGGGAGACAATGAAAACACTCAACTATAATCGTCTCACTACGGGATATATCAATACACTCGGATATTTCATGTAACAAGTCACTGTTTATTGTTTTCTTGTTTCGGTAAACACTGACGCCTTGGTATGTAGAATGTGCATTCAGACCGGAATGTTGTATTCACAACCACACTAGCTGCCACCATATGTTATAGCCTGTTAACTATAGGTTCTGTCGAAGTTTACTAGGCTGGTACATTTATATTATATTGGGTTAGAGTAGCAAAACCCAATTGTCTGTTTCTCCTTTTATTGAGGAACTGCTGGTGATACAATTCCAGAGTGTAAATCAACCGTAACTTAATTACTGTAGCTATGAGTATTAAGAGAAGGACGGAGGCTATATAAATAGACCGTTTAATCACATCCTTCTTGTGTGAGGGGTTGAGTAGTAATGCCCGCTTTAGGTGGCCAAAAAGACCGACAAGTAATTCCTTAACTCATCATAATATGACGCGGTTTCCCAAGGGCACGCCTTATCACGTGCTCTGAACATACCACCTCATAGCCAGTGGAAAGTTACAGGGGGTGAATCAGTATATAAATCAAATGCAATTAACCCATTTATATTATCTTTCTGTTGATGAAACAGGGGCTATTTCATTTCCAATTGATAACTGCACTCTTTTGACTTTCTTCCCCACACCACTTCCCTTCTGAGAGACTTTCGGCATGGTGTCAAGGCAGAGTAGTTAGTTGACTGAGAGGTAGCAGTAATCAACAGATGCGGTGGAGGCAGAATACAGACTGAGCAGATGTAAACAAACCCCACACACCAAGTGGCGCATTTGGCATGGAATTTAACAAAATCACGATCGATTTGGTGAACTAGTTCGCGAAATTGAGCAAAAATAATGGAAACTTAGATTTAATGGAAAGGGGTGGCTTGAATTCGTTCGTTAAATCGAGACAATACTGTTAGTGTATAGGCAATGCTACTTTTCGTTATCCTTTATTCCTGTTCTGTTATAACTCTAGTGTATTGCTATTTAACTTAATTAACAGTACTGTACTTCCATTGTACAGGTACACCACCGATTTTCCGGCACCCTTGGTTCCAAAGCCTTGCCATTATCCGTTTTGCCGGACCAACCGAGGTCAGATAATAATAATAATTCAACAATACCTCTGGCTCACTAATTATACACATCCTGTGTCACTAAGGCACCATGCACTGCTAGAAACTTAAATTAAACAAATATTAAATGTGAAAAAGCCATAATTTTGAGCAACATTACTGTACACACTTTGTACTCAAATGTTCTGTACTATACTAGACTAAAAATTTATATCTCTTGTGCAAACTATGTGATGTTTTTACTCAAATTAATCATTATCTTACAAGGATTCCAGCAATGCAATTTATATTCTGCTAAGTCTAGTCAGCTATTTTTATAAGATAAAAACTTTAAGCCTAAAACTAGCTTCACCCAGGCTGGGAGGGAGGGAGAGAAGTTAAGTGCACCCTCATAATTGTGTCCGGATTAAAGAAGTTCCCAGAAAATCTGTAATTGGGGCTCATTGTACAGTAAACTGATAACAAACAAATTTTGCTGGCAAATGTAAATTTAATCACCAGATTTTTTTTTTTTTAAGATCCACGTGTCATTTAACACCGTATGTATATCTATATTTTTTAAGCATTTAATATTAGGTGAAACTGCCTTTTTAAGAGTAACCTCCAACTTGTCCTATAATTAAATTCCTAAATAGTGTGGTGAGATAATTAGGCTGATCATGGTGGAAGTATCTAGCAACTGCCCTCTGTTCTCAGTCAAAGCCAGAGACAAGTTCATTATGTTATACCATATGTGTAACATGTCTGAAATGAAGATGAGGATTATTTTTACAGTCCCATATACATGTAGTCATTTTATGTTAAGCTTTGGCAAAAGAAGCTTTAAACCTACTCATATTTTACATTTTCCCAATACAGTATACAGTTGAACCTCGATTTACACGGTTCTCGTTTACGCGTTTGGTCATTTACGCGGTACCTTGCCAGAACTGGGATGCCCGAATTATGTGGTGAATTTACTCATTTACGCGGGTGAAGTATAATTTGTTGATTTACTGAAGATATTTGTTTTAGCTCATAAAATTCATACAAACTACCGGGTCAGAATATAATTTACATTGCTAGAATTCTTATAAGATTTTGATTATTTTAAATATAAACATCATGGAATTTGCATTAAACATACAAATTTTAGATTTAATTTAAGAATTTTGATTACAAAGCCAAAATTTTATCTTTTGTGGAAAATACAGTTGGTCCTCCTATTACGCGGTCCCACAATCCGCGTTTCACCGTTAACGCGGTGCCTTGCCAGAACCTAACATTTTCACATTCCGCGGTCGTGAACCCCATTACGCGGAGAGCGGCTGGCAAGCCACGCCATTTTTGGATCCAAACCTCCCGCCATCCGCCATGTTGTGTAAGAGGCGCGAAAATGGTGCGCACAAGGTCGCCCAGTCATCAAAACATTACCAGTTCTTCACCCACTACAGCCGGCCCAAGTCAGTGATAGTGATAATTATAGTGAGGATATGGACTTATATGAACTTTGGGGGGTTTGACAAAGAGGCCCTGCAAGCCTCTGTGGTGGATAGTGATACAATTGATACAAGTGATACAGGTGAGGGCCAATAATTATTGGCCCTCACCTGTATAACTTGTATCAATTGTATCACTATCCACCACAGAGGCTTGCAGGGCCTCTTTGTCAAACCCCTCAAGGCCCATATCCTCACTATCACTGACTTGGGCCGGCTGTGGTGGGTGGCGGGTGAAGAACTCGGTAATGTTTTGATGACTGGGCAACCTTGTGCGCACCCTGCCCGCGCATCTTCCCGCGTAAATAATGAAATTTACCGCGTAATTAAAACATTTCATTCTTGCAAGGCACCACGTAAATGACCAAACGTGTAAACAAAATCCGTGTAAATCCAGACTATACTATATTTTTTAAGGTGCAAAATTTTGTTCAGGGAAATTACACCACATGTACATTGCTGTTTTTTGTCCCTAGCAGCCGTCATGTATAAAAGGTGTTGTAGAATTGGAAAGTTTTATCAAGATTCTCTCACCTTGGTACACTGTATTGATATCACAAACTTTGAGACAGGAAATTGATGGTTTCTTTTATCATCATCACCACCATTTGACAGCCATTTTCCAGGTTATCTTTGATTACCATGAGGCAAATGTGATTAAAATTTTATGGCTGGATGCCCTTTCTATCACCAACCCACTTATACTGAGTAGGAATTGGATATTATATGTAGGACTACCAATTAACCTCTTAGCTGGCAAGGCAGGGTCACTACTACCTGAGCTAATCGTAAATTACCCACTTACTGTTATTTTCATTAAATTAACATTGATATTTCTTGTTTCTCTTGTAATCTGACAAGTAAACTCCAGTAGTTGCACATCTTTGTACTGTGGGGAGGAAACATACAGTACAATACTGAGTTTAAAAACAGTCCCCCTCAAATTGATGAATTGATGAACTACAGTTGTGGATTTGTCAGTTTTTTAACTTGTGTATACTGTATACATGAACAGGCAAGGGTAACACTGCAGCCTTGGCCAATAAAGAGGTGGTATTCATGTGTTCCAGTATAAGTTTAGAGTTTCTCCTTTAGCAAAGAAATACCTGTACAAGGAATTGGATGTCTTTTCTATTAATAATATTATATAATATGAATAAGTTTGCAGGGTATTGATGGTTGTTGGCATATCATTACTTTTTTTATAGGATCTAGAGAAGGTGCGGAGAGATGGTGCATCATCCAAAGATGTAGAGAAAGCTGAAGCCAAATTGAGGAAAGCTCACGATGAATACCGTTCTCTCGTCGAAAAGTACAACAACATCCGTGAAGAATTTGAAAAGAGGATGACTACTTCTTGTATGGTAAAGCATCAGTACTGTTTTTCATTATTAGGATAAGTTAGTACATTTAATAATTATTGTGATTGCTCCATGCATTTTTTATTTCAGCCTTACTCATAGAAATGACAAATTGTTACATTTGCATTATCTCTACACTTCATAAATAATTCACTCACACATGGGAATTAAATGGAGAGTACAGTAAGTAATTGTCAGAGTGTGAAGATCTCGCTGACTATAAAACATATTAACGACGAAAAGACAACTTTAGACCCTGCTATACTGTATGGTGCATAGCATATTTTCATTATATTATGTGCATTTCAACACACGGTGATGAATATTTACTTGTAAACTGACGAGATGAAACATTACCCTGAAGCTAAACTGAGGAAATCATAATACCTGTAGCAGCATTGCCACATATATAATATACTAGCATAAAATATTTAAGACAATAAAAAAAAATACAAAGCACTTGTGGTTCGTGCAATGAGCCTTCAGGCAACAAAGCTGCAAGAGCTCTGGGATAAAATGAAAGAGCTACACAGTGACCCACAATATGGGAATGCTCAACTAAAGATCAGAAGAGGCCAATTAGTCAGGGTAGGTGTAGAACCTGAAGTAATGTTCCAGCCCTCCCACTAATAGGGGTAAGAGGCAAACTAACTGTAAATAATGTTAAAATAGTGCATGCTGTAGCTTCAAGTTATGCTGCTAACTAAAAGAGAACAAAATCACAGGCAATACATAGAGTGATTTTACTAAACTTCAAGACCCACTGTATTCAATGAGGACAATACTGAGCAAGACACAGGGCCAAGCAAGTGTTAGTACAAAAATGACAGATTCTGATATATTGAATGCATATGTGGACACAGAACAAGCAGACATCGTTGGAATTAGTGAGTTTTGAGGTCACGAAGGTTTGTCGCAGAAAAGACTACCACGAGAGGTAGTGGTGTACTACTGTATGTCAAGGAACACCTAATAGTAATCAGTAATGATGAGCTAAATGAAATGGGATCATCATGCGATTTGATAGCTCAATACAAAAGCAAACTGACAGTAGGTGAGTGCTATAGGGCTGACTTAGTATTGGAGGGGGAAGTAACGAATCTTCAGAGTCATTCAGACAGCATCCAAAGCATAGGCCCCTCATCATGGAAGATTTTAATTATGAGAGGATACAATGGGTGAATATTACCACACAAGCCGAGAGAGAAGAATTCCTTGGTCTCATTCAAGACTCATTCCTCATGCAACACATACTGGAACCTACAAGGGAAGACAACATTCTGGATAAGTCTCGACGACTGAGGAGGCTATGGTGGATGGGGTTCACATTGGGGAGAAAATAACTCCAACCAGTGACCACTACATACTAAGATGTCAAGAGAAACTAGTTGAAGAACAATGACTATGAGTTCAACCATGGAGATTACCAGCTCATAAGCCAAAACTACAGAGAAGGAACTGGGAAGAAATAATTAAAAAGGAATCAGAAATAGACAAGACTTTATGGAAATCCTTGAGATAACAATAGAGGAATGTATACCCCGGAAAAGAAGGAGAGGGAATAAAACCAGGTGGATGAATCACAAATCTATGAAAGCCTGCAAGAAAAAATACGAGATGTGGAAGAAATATTAGAGTACAGGGCATCATGTAGATTATGTATTGCTGTATACAAAAGAGCCCTAAATGTGGCCATTCATAAAATTAGATCAGCCAAATGACACTTTGAATTGAAACTAGCCCAAAATATTCAAATCATCCCAAGACCTTTTATGTGTATACCAGGAGTAAAATAAAAACCAAGGATACTCTTAGCCCTTTTAGGGAAGAAAACATGACCCCTGTAGGATGCCAGACAAACAGCTGATGCCTTAAATGAATACTTTCCATCGGTATTCACACAAAGAGATGATGGATAACATGTCAGTATATTCGTGTCGATTCTTACCCGGAGGTTACGTTCTAAAGAGGCAAAAAAAAAACGTCATAAAAATTACCCTTGAAAATCCCTTAAATTACCCATAAATTATATATATATATATATATGTATATGTATATATATATATATATATATATATATATATATATATATATATATATATATATATATATATATATATATATATATATATATACTTCATTTTTAGTCCATTTAACACGCGGACTTTGAACATGTAATCAACGACCTCACCAGCAAGGAATCGAACCCTCGACCTACTGGGTGGCCCTAGGGAACGCTTACCGGCTAGCCCACAAGGACACTAAAAGCAGTTCTAGACTCTGTTATATTTCACACAAAGCCTGTTCATCGAGCTGATGGCACCGTGAACCTCATTGGGAAACTGCCCGTGCCTCGTATGTGGTGTCAGTAGCATTTTACCGAATCCAGCTGGTATGAAATGCGAGGTACATATATATACTTCATTTTTAGTCCATTTAACACGCGGACTTTGAACATATAATCAACGACCTCACCAGCAAGGAATCGAACCCTCGACCTACTGGGTGGCCCTAGGGAACGCTTACCGGCTGGTGAGGTCGTTGATTATATATATATATTTATATATATATATATATATATATATATATATATATATACATACAGTAATACCCCGCTTAACGCGATTTCGCATATACGCGGTGCCTCGCCAGAACCGAACTTTCACTTAACGCGGTTCATCTACCCATATACGCGCAGAGTGTCCGGCTCGAGACGCTATTTTTAGATTCCCACCACTCGCTGCTCCCGCCTGCCGCCTGCCTCACCTCCTCCTCCCTCCCTCCCCTCCCGCCTCCGCTTCCCTCCGCCTGGGCAAGCCGTGCTGTAAGGTTGCGCAGTGTGTGTCTTTGTTGCGTTATCACTGATGTCATATGACATATCGGACTGTGATTGGCCATGCATCCCTACCCCCATCTGCTGCTAGCTGTAATTGGTTTAAAGTAATAAGACGTGTCCACCCGGGGAGGGAGGGAGGGAGGAAAGAGCACGCTGCCGTTGTAGTTTCATCCCTCCAGGCCACCCCGTGTATACGTGCATCCATTGTTCTGTGAAATGGCTTCCGCCGGACCACCACCGCCACCAGAGAGAAACCTTTCCTTACCTGGATCCAGCCGCCCTAAGCCCAAGAAGACACGCCGTGGCCTAAGCTATGAAGTGAAATACCAGATCATTCAAGATTTGGAGAAAGGAACACGTCAAGCTGATCTCGCGCGCCGGCATGGCGTCAACGAATCTACGATTTGCACTATTAAGAAGGATTCAGCCAAGATTAAAGAACACATGAAAATCACAAAGTCTGCAGGTGCTTCAATGATCAAGTATTGCCAGAACAGGGTGCTGGTAAAGGTGGAAAATTTGTTGGTGAGTTATTTGATTCGTCAGGCACGACGCAACACGGCGGTGGACACGCGCTCAGTGCAGGAGGACGCACGTGAACTGTACACAGCAGTGTCACGTAAGCTGGGAATTGCAGAGCCCAAACCCTTCAATGCTTCCTCTGGTTGGCTGCATAGGTTTAAGAAGAGGAGCAAGATCACCAACATCAACATTGGTGGTGAGGAAGCTAGTGCTGACCGTGTGGCGGCTAGAGATTTTCCTCCGTTCTTTCATGAGGTTATGGAGGAAGGACAGTACACTGACGACCAGGTGTTTAACATGGACGAATCTGGTCTTTTCTGGAAAAAGCTACCTTCCAAGACCTTCGTTGTCCAGTCTGCCAGCAAGGTAAGGGGTCGGAAGTTGCAGAAGGAATGCATCACCGTCCTCTTTACCGCCAATGCCTCCGGTACCTGTAAACCAAAGTTATCGGTGATTCACACAGCCCACAAGCTGCACGCCTACAAGAATATGGACATGAACAAGCTTAATGTCCACTGGCTAACCGCACGTAAGGCGTGGATGTCCTCTTCTCTGTCCCTTTTCTGGTTTGACGACTACGTGAAGAAATTCTGAGAGCAACAGAATGTTCCATTCAACATTTTGTTGCTCCTTGACAACGCACCTGGACACTAGCCCCTACTTATAGATCGTCACCCCAACGTAAAAGTGGTCTTCCTTCCTCCCAACACTACGTCATTAATCCAGCCCATGGACCAGGAGTTGATCTGCGATGTGAAAGCTGCATACTCTGCAAAGAAGTTCAAGCTCCTGAACGACTCTACCAACACCAAGGATGAGTTGCGTAAGATGGATGACACCGACAGCGAGAGTAAAAGCGACGAGGACAAGGAACAATAGGTGGCGACTCAAGAAGTTCTCGTCAAACAGTTTTGGAAGAAGTTTAACGTCAAACAAACTGTAGACTTCTTGGTGGAGGCATGGGGTCAGCTGTCTATTGCTACTATTCGTCACGCATGGAGACATGTGTTGCATGGCATACCAGCTGAGAGGAGGAGTCAACCTGTGACTGGTGAGGTTCAGACTGTTGCAGTAGCAGTGGACCTTGCCAGAGAAGCTGCGCACAATATTACAGCTGAAGGCCACCAACGTAGACATCCTGGAGGTGATCAGAGATCCTGAAGTGACTGCCAACGAGATGTTGGAAGATGAGCACGTCAGTGAAGAGGAAGAAGGTGCATCATTCTCCGAAGAACACAAGTTAAGTCATAGTGATATTAAGGGTGCCATGGAGTGTGCAGAAAAAATGAAGTCCTTCCTTTCCCGCAACAATGACAATGATCGCTATGAAGTCTTCCATACCCGGCTGGTGCAGGCTATGGAGCCGTACATCACGGTGTATCAAGACAACATTAACACTCGCCGTCAAAAAACCATTACCGAGTTCTTCGCCCGCAATCCACCACAGCCAGCCAGAGCCAGTGATAGTGACAGTGAAAGTGACTTTGAGGGATTTGTCAGGGAAGCCCTGACAACTGTAGGTGACAGTGATGCACCTAGTAATGGTGATTCACCTGAGGGCCAGTAATCTGCCTTCTGCCTCGGAACCAGCCTCCATCCCCGTATGCCAACCCATCTCTTCTACTAACGTAAGTGTTCAACATAACTTTTAGTTTTCCTAACCTAACCTTTATTTTTCCTAACTTAACCTTTATTTTTCCTAACCTAACCTCTTCTATATTACTTGCTTGTTCATACCATCATAAAGTTAAGATAAAATTTTTACTACAACATAGTTGTGTGTCGTCAAAAAGTGGAGTTTGGGGGTCGGGCCAGTCTCTATTGGAATTAATCCCATATGTTCTGTTGTTCACTTAATGCGGTTTTCACTTATCACGGTACCCTGTGGGTTCAATTGACCACGTTAAGCGGGGTACTACTGTATATATATATATATATATATATATATATATATATATATATATATATACCTGTACTGAAATGTGGTTGAGAAATAAAGAAATTATATTATAAAACTATAAAATAAGAACTAATAAATATCATGGGTGTGTGTGTGTGTGGTGGAGAGGATCAGGTTGAGGATGAGAGGGGGAGGAGAGAACCAGGTAGGGAGGTGAGGGGAGAGGAGATGGAAGAAAAATGGGGAGAGAGTGGGGGGAGTTGGGAGTGAGATGGGTAGAAAAGAGGAGAGAAGGGGAGGGCGAGGGGAATGGGGAGATGGAGTGGAGGGGAATATACCGGTATATACTATACTGTATATGGGAGTGAGAGAGGTAGAAAGGAAGGACAAACAGTGAAGGAGGAATAAAAAGAAGAAGGGAGGTAATGGGAGTGGAGGTGGAGGAGGAAATGGGTAGAGAGTGAGAGTGAAGGAGGAGGAGGAGGAACAGGGAGAGAGTGAGAATGGAGGAGGAAAGAGAAGAGTAGGTGTAGGGGTAGGGGATGAGGAGGGGGAAAGGGAGCACAAATAGATAAGGGGGGTGGGAAAGAGGGTGAGAGGGGTATCTTTACAGTGGGAATTTAAATGTCTTTACTGCTCCGTACCCTGCCTTAAGGAGTGAGGGAAGGAAGGGGGAGGGTAATGTATGTTGCCATTGCTACATATAATGAAGCTATAAAAGTTGTGGAAAAATCATTTCAATATGCTTATGTGACTTAGAAATGAAGAAACTATAATACAAAACTATAAAATAAGAAATATGAAGAGATTGGGTGTGTATTTTGTGTGGGAGGTGGTCGTAAGTGTGGAAGCAGTGAGAAGCAAGTATAAAATACTAATAAGGATAGTTCACCAAGCATTTGTTTTACCCACAATGCTCAGCTCGGTGCCGTCATTGTTGTAAACACGCATCATAATAATAATAATAATAAACGGTTTATTGAAAAAGTTTGCAGCCCGAAGGCTGAAAATATACATTGGACATAAATGACTTATTACATGCGTTGGTGGTTTAACAAAAGCCTTCATTGGAGAAAGGTGAAGGAACATACAGTGAACATACAGATTACTGTTAACACAAGTAGATCATGTGAGCTGAAGTGTTGAACAGCAGACACGTAGTGTAGTAACTCCCTCACAGATGGCATTATGAGGGGCATCACTTGGAGTACTAGTTCCCTCACAGGTGGTGTTGTGAGGGGCTTGACATGGTGTAGTAATTCCCTCACAGATGGTGTTACGAGGGGCATCTGGTGATATCCGTGTGTGCCCGTGACTGCTCCCGGGACCAGTGTATCAACAGTTATGGTTATTTGTGCAATATAAAGGTGCACCAGCGATGCTCAAATCCCAAGCAGTGAGCACATCAAGTATTATTAGATTTCCCAATGATTGGAAAACTTCTATAAGTGGATAAATGCCTGCAAGTGCTCTGTTAAAATAAACACCACATTTCATCTTATTAACTCTCCTCCTTCAGTTGATAATCTCTCTTCCCTTTCTCTTTGCCTCAATGTTGCTTTACTCTCTCTCTCTCTCCTTTACAGGTACTTTAACGGGCAATGTTCGGTGGATTTGGCATCCTGTGTATCGCCAGCAAGGCCGTGGGCTCATAACACACGTCTTGCCCGCGGTGCCCACCGTTTCTCTGTGGATGTCGGTCACACTAGAAAAACCCATTATAGTACATCCTTCTTTCCTCACACAGCCAAACTGTGGAATGCTTTGCCTTTTTCTGTGTTTCCATACTCATACAATCTGTCTCACTTCAAAAAGCTGGTTTTCTGGCATCTTCGTGGTGTAGATTAATACAATATAATCTTTCTCTTTTCTATTTTTAATTTCTTTTTACTCTATTTTTTTCGCCCCCCAGGCCCCTATGCCCGAGTGGGCTATTTCCCATGAAAAAAAAAGGCTAGCCAAAAACTTGTGTGAAAAGAGATCAAACTGTATTTCTTTTGTATCTCCTTAATTCTGGGATGTCTGTCAATATCCAGGTATCTACAGCAAAGTTAGACATTCATGTGGCTAAAAAGAACTCTGAATATATTTAATAATCTTGTAAAAATTTAACTTACTTACATTGGTTTGTGGGTTTAGGTGTCAACACCATGCTTCCTTTAAGATGCGAGGAAAGATTTCTTGTAGTAGTCTTAATTCTGCTATGTCAGTCAATATCAGGTCATCCAGAAGACTGTGAGACATTGTTCTTGGCACATTTGACAAAAGAAAACAATAATAGTGCCCAAAATTTAAGAAAAACCAGAGTTAAATCACTTGTCAGTGGTATGTAGTAGGCAGCTACCAAACAGAGAGGTACTATCGCCTGGGAAGGTATTGGAGGCATAATGTGTTGTCTAATGGTAGACCCTGCTGCCATATGGCTTCACGAAAATTGTGACATAGTCCCAGGTTGCTGATCTGACTTTCTGCCTCATTTACACACAATTACAGGGTCTCAATTGTTTCTCTTACTTTCACAACCCATACAGATATTGTTTCTCACTATTGATTTTTTCATTTTTGCATTTCTTTATGGTTCTTTTTTATTATTATTACTATTATTATTATTGTTTGTGTTATTATTATTATTATTGTTATCATTATTATTTTATTTTTAATTTTGTATTACAAATTTTATTTACTATGAATTATGATTGTTTTAGTTTTAATTTTGTATTTTTTTGCAAATTTTATTTAATATGAATTATTATTATTATTATTATTATTATTATTATTATTATTATTATTTATTATTATTTATTATTATTATTATTATTATTATTTTTATTATTATTATTATTATTATTATTATTATAATAATAATACTTTTGCCCCCAAGGCCCTGTTGTGGGTCATTGACCTATGCCCGGGTGGGCTAAGCCACCCCCCACCCAAAAAAAAATCACCAGCAATGCTCATGATGCTCTTAAGGTGCATCTTCACTTGAGCATTTTAGCCCGAATGTACCAAACGAGCAGAATTCGGCGAGTAAGGACGTGTCGAGCCAAACCGAGCACACCAAACGTTTTCCGTTTGTCAGTAGATGGTGTGTGCTCAAAAGGATTCAATTGTTCGTTGTTGCACAGTCAGAATGGGTGTTCACGCTATTCCAGCTAATCGGTGTGTTATGGAGTGGGACAGGGAGAAATGTTTAACCTTACTGAATGAATGTGCGAAGCATCCTGAGCTGTGGAATCCCCAACATGCCTTGTACTACAAAAAGTTGGGAAGTATGATTGCTGGCTCTTTGGAATGTCGTATCCTTCTTTATAATTCTTGGTCCTACAAGGCTACTTAATGTTTCAAACTCCTCTGGTATCATTCGAGTAAAGTTTTTCAATTGGCCATGATCCATTTCACTCAACAGGGACATATTTTTCCATCCAGAAATTAGTTGCCTTAACCACACTTTCCTAAACTACTTCTTCCTTTTGGCTAATGAGTAAATAATGAAGAATACACCTGCTGCCACCGTGCGAGCCATGGTTCAACTGAGGAAAATGGTGGGAATAAGACGAGCACCGTCGAACATGCAGAATACAGAGAGCTTGCACTCGAAATTTGCTCGTTCGGTTCGTTCGTGCGTTGTCTGCTCGTTTGGCTCATTCTGGCTAAAGTGCTCAAGTGAAGACGCACCCTTAGAAAAACTTGTTCTATTTTCTTAAGTATATATTGTAAGGTAATATCCAGTTGTCCAGAGTACCGTCAAACATTCACACTTTGCCATGTCTGGCAAAAGGAAAATCTTTGCATTGCTATTAAGCTCAGAAATTGAGGACCACAGAAAAGCCTTAGCCTTATGAGTATTTAAAAAAAAATGAAGCAATCAAAAGTCAACCAAGGAAGCAGGGTCTACCATTAGACAACACATTAAGTTCCAATATCTTCCCAGGCGGTAGTACCTCCCTGTTTGGTAGCTGCCTACTACCTACTATCTCATGTCCCGGGTGGAGTGAAACAGTTGGCAAATGGCACCACTGGATTACAGTCATTCCTTGGTTATCACGCCTAATTGGGACTGCGTCGAGTGCGTGATAACGAAAAACGCGATAACGAAAATACAGAACCTACCAGTATGCGATTTATTCTAATTGGTTCCAGGCACCCAAGACCCAACCCCAATTTTCCCATTTTACGACCATTTATACCCACTAAAGATATAGATAATGTTATGGTAAGTATCAGAAACACACATAGGCATGGCTAGGTTTATTACAAAGTGATGAAAAGGGTACGCTCAAAACTGTAGTCCACAAAACATGTAGCTATGCTTTCTTTATTTGAGTCCCCCGTCTGAGGAGTCCGTTTTCTCATCACTTCAGGACGCCTGAGTCCTCCGTTTTCTCTCAATCTTAGAGTGCACCCGAGACTTCGTTTTTCCTTAGTAATGACACAGAATTTGAAATTGCATCTGGGGTTGCAATTGTTGAGGCAATTTAGATATGTCTGATTACAGCAAATGTGTTATTGTCAATTTGTAGGCGAAAGATTTTATCCTCAATAGATGTAGGTGAAGCAAGGGGGTAACATTACACCTGGAGGCAACTGCGTGATAACTAAATTCTCGGCCTGAAAAATGTGCTATAACAGCGGGTGTGCAGATTTTGATGGAGGCATGATAACAATAATGGCGATAACCAAGTGCGCTATAACCAAGGGATGACTGTACAGTAATTTCTTTTCTTTTA
Source organism: Homarus gammarus (assembly GCA_958450375.1). Lineage (NCBI taxonomy): Eukaryota > Metazoa > Arthropoda > Malacostraca > Decapoda > Nephropidae > Homarus > Homarus gammarus. The sequence goes on along the minus strand of CAUDMG010001725.1, from coordinate 1,206,928 downwards.
TTTATAATTATTTTCTTTTTATTTCTCACATTTACTGGTACAGTATACACCAACACAGTTCAGCCGGGCAGTTACTAAGCTGACTCGTGAGTCATGTGTGGCTGCTGCCTGTATGCTGTGACGTCACATAGGGGGGAGGGAGAGTGCAGCTGATTGTACATAAATTCATTTCCCACACATACACAGTAATGCTCTTCATTATTCATATTTTCTTAGTTTTATATTATCTTTTTTTTATATTTCTAAGCTACATTAGAGTATAGTACAGTATTGTAATAATGTGCGCTTGGAGCACAGAATCCCCAGTTTTTCTTAATTCACTCCCAAAGTTTTCCCAGTGAACCGAACATCGCTAAACCCAAAATTGACCACCGTTAAACAAGATTGGGTGTTAAAAATTTTATATCACTAAACCGAAATATTGCTTAGTTGTTAGACAAGGAATACATGTATTGCTAATTATGAATTATAATGTAAATATGAAATAATTAGTTTAGTATGTAGAAATAATGAATTGGTTATGAAAAAAGTAAGGTAATCAACAAATAAAACTGAACTTGAAGTTGTGGTGATGCGCAAATACAATGAGACTGATGGTGGATGCAAATTACTTGACCTTGACTACTTATCCAACAGGTCCACAACATTTCCCCTAAACATCCAGATCAGATGCACTTCACCTCCAGTAAGTATCCACATTATATCCACTACAGATCCACTACACACCCACACAGTCATTGAGATTTATATAATAATCATAGGTTTTATGATTTCGAATGCAGTAGGGGGAAAGAAAGTTGCTCCAATATCTTTTTTGTAAATTCGATTACTACTTAACCATACATGGAATAAGTAAGCCCAAAACACCATCTCTTAAAAAAAGTTTGCTACATATCACAATACAATTTGGAAAAACAAAAAAGGTTTGTGCTTTTTGCTGTTTATTTTTTTAAAGTTTTCATAATTTACAGCATACTTTACGTACTAGTCGTAGCAAAAATCTGATTGTACCATTGGAACCCTTTTTAATTTCTACTTTTTTTTTTTTTTTTTAAGGGATTAGCCCACCCGGGCACAAGTCACTGACCCACATCGGGGCCTGGGGGGCAAAAAGGTAATACATGTACAGTGACCCCTCGGTTAACGAACTCAATCCGTTCCAGAAGGTCGTTCGTTAACTGAAACCATTGTTTCAATGGGTTTTTGGGTAATTGGTTCCAGCTCACCGAAAATTGCCTAAATTCAACAAAAATGGTAGAAAAGTTCACTTACCTTGAGGTATGTATGTAGAAGGCTCCTGGATGATGATGATGATGGGAATTAGAATGGGGGTGGAGGAGAAGGAAGAAGAGAAGGCATTGGGGTGGAAGAGAAGTCACCCCACGGCACCATTTCACCCATAAAATTTTAGTTCTCTTGGTGTATTTCAAGATTATTTTCTTTAAATCAACACCTCACTGCGCTATATATTGTCAATATGTAAAATAAATTTCAAAATGACCAATAATTTGCTTGGAACACAGAAAAAAAGCGTTTAGTTGAAGAGAGTCTCAAGCAAGATGTTACCTCCAGTGAAAACAGAGAGAGACTAACGCCTGTTTGCTGTGTTAAGAGGCTGGATGCCGCTCATTAAACTAGTCACTTTACCTACAATTATGTTCAATAATTGTTAAAATGACTAAAAAATTTAATATTAAACTTTTAAAATTATTGAATAGTATAAACTTCTTGATATTTACTAAAATAGTAAGGAATTTAAGCCCTAGGACCGATTAATGTATTGGCAGACTGATACTAAAGCTGGTTGCCCGGCCAGTGCAAGCGAAAACATGTTGAGGTTGGTTCGTAAGAAATTCGTTAACCGAATTTTTGTTCGTTAACCGAATTGAAGATCCTTATGGAAGGCAGTTCGTTAACCGAAATTTCGTTAACTGAGGCGTTCGTTAAATGAGGGGTCACTGTAATAATAATAATTCATATTAAATAAAATTTCTAATAGAAAGTAAAATAAAATATTAATGGTAATAATAATAATAACAACACTGTGATAATAATAATAATAAATACAAGGAAATACAAGAATGAATAAAATCAATAGTGAGAAATGCTATTTGTATGTTGTGTTGTCATGTAAGAGAAACAATTGAGACCCTACAATTGTGTGTAAATGAGGCAGAAAGACAGATCAGCAACCTGGGACTTGGTCACAATTTTCTTAGTGGTATATAGCACACAGTTTTGGCCTGGGAAAACTTTTGAGCTAGTAAGTGAAGAGGAAATTTTTTATTTTTGTTTTGCATTAGGAGTAAAAAATGAGTGTTATATACATAGTGTATATATATATATATATATATATATATATATATATATATATATATATATATATATATATATATATATATATATCTTGATAAAATCACACGGGAAAAGGGAAACAACGGAGCACCTTAGCTTTCGTCTTTATTCAAGACATCTTCAGAGGCAACTCCGTTGTTTCCCTTTTCCCATGTGATTTTATCAAAATATATCTTATCCACGTTTTCATTGTGGATCTACATGAAATATATATATATATATAATATATATATATATATATATATATATATATATATATATATATATATATATATATATGCAAGTAAATCACTGTAGGTGCGCGTGATCTAGGTATATGCTGATAACCACAAGGAAAGAAGAAAACACGAAGTTCGTGTTTTCTTCTTTCCTTGTGGTTATCAGCATATATATATATATATATATATATATATATATATATATATATATATATATATATATATATATATATATATATATATATATATATATATATATATATATATATATAATTATTTCTGTATTATACTGTATTATAATATACAGGTAGTACAGTACACTATTCAGATATTTGAGGAAGGGTTTGGTATACAGGTACAGTCCTGTACTGTATAGCGAATTCATTCGGTATAGAGATGTGATACTGGAATCTGAGGAGCAGTTTGGTATATAGCGAGTTTCTGTATAAAGAAGTTCGTTATGGAGAGGTAGTACTGTATAAGAAATTCTTGCTTGGTTTACATATTTAAGATTCTACCTCTGACTAAATGATTTTCCCCTTTCAGAAATTTCAGACTGTTGAGGAAGCACACCTGGCACAAATGCTACAATTTGTACAGACCTACATAAGTGTGCTGCAGAGTAACCATGAAGCCATGGGACAGATTCATCGTGATCTCCTTAATCAGTATTCTCAATTCTCTGTGGAAAAACTTCTTGACCAGTTTGCACTCTCCAAACACACTGGCCTGGAGAAGCCAAGTAGGTTGATCACTTATTATATGTTAAAGGAATGGAATGATAAGGTAGAAGATTACATATGATATATCTTATCTCCGTGGTTATTCATAAAAAAAGCCATTTTTTTCTAAAAACCCAGTTTTTGTGATAAAGTCCAGAATGCAGCATCTAGCTTTATACCTACATATGTAAATGCCTAGCATTAACTCGCCAGACCAACATACAGTCAATTAATACATTAAATAATTACTTAAATACGTAATATTTGGAGGACACGTCGCTACCTGGCATTTAATTGCAATTCTCAAAACCCCCTCCTGCACCCTCCATCACTCGCATTGCTCCCGTCATCTCTTGCCCTAGAGCGAGCAGTATACAAATGTCAACTCTCGAGGGGTGGGATGTCCACGTCGCATTCTGGACTTTATCAGAAAAACTTTTTTTTTTTAGAAAAATACAGGTTTTTGTTCAATCCATAATGCTATGTCTAGCTTTGATTACCCGAGCAGGAGGTGTAGTGGGAGGTGACATTGCGTATAAGGTTCCGCTAGCTAAGGTCCAGATTATAATTTTAAACTTTTTGGAATATTTTCCAATATAGCTACTCCTCGACTTACGACCTACTCGACATATGACCACCCATACATACAAGCTCCACAGTCATACCAAAATTTTTTCAAATTACGTATTTTCGAGACCCAACATTAGTGATTGCGCTGTGTACTGACAAAATTTTCGTTTATAATTCCCCTTAAAATGGCTGGCAAGTTTAAAAGTGAGTTTTGTGGTGCTGAGAAAAAAAGAGACACCCATTTTGAATATAAACATCATTGATTTTGCATTAGACATACAAATTTTAGATTTAATATAAGTATTTTGTTTACTCAGAGTAAATATGTTATCTTTTGTGCAAAATATAATATGACATGTATATTCAAAATATTCCTGGTCTTGCAAGGAATCCAGCAATGTCAATTAGATTATCCTAACTTTAGTTTGAGGTATTATTTATTACTATACCTTGAAATCTAGTGTTTTCCCCCAAACATTTCTCAGAGAGGGAAGAGCCAGGAGTGTGAGAAGAGGGGAGGGGGGGGGGGAGTTGAGTCCATTATTTGAATGGACATTAACTTGGCAACTGTATTTCTCTATTTCAATTAAATATTAATTGTGTGTGCCTACCATCATAAAATAAAGATGTTATATTTACTAGAACATAGGTATTGTGTCGGGAAAAAGTGGAGTTTGGGGGTCAGCCCGGTCTCTATTTCAATTAATCCCATATGTTATGTTGTTCACTTTACACGTTTCTCGCTTTACGCGGGCCTCCATGGGTTCAATTGACCGCGTAAAGCGAGGGTTCACTGTGTGTGTGGGTGGGTGGGTGGGTGGGGTGCGTGGGTGTAATCCAGAAATGTCAATTATATTATCCTAACTTTAGTCTGAGTTATTATTTATTACTAAAAATGTAAAGATACTGTTTTCTTCCAAACATTTCTCTGGTAGGGAGGGAAGGTGGGGGGAGGGAGGGACCGACCCAGCTAGGGCAGAGGTGGGGTATTTTGATTGACAGATAGTGTCCTTGAAGAATATTTTTTTTTTTTATTAACTGAAGATATTTGTTTTAGCTCATAAAATTCATACAAATTACCCGGCCAGAATATAATTTACATTTCTGGAATTCTTACAATATGATGATCGTTTTGAATATAAACATCATGGATTTTGCATTAGACATACAAATTTTAGATCTAATGTAATAATTTGGTTTACACAAAGCATATATTTTATTGTTTGTTCAAAATATATTCCCTGACCTGCAAGGAATCCAGAAATATCAATTATTTTATCCTAACTTTAGTCTGAGGTATTATTTATTACTAAACGTTAAAATCTAGTGTTTTCACCCAACCATTTCTCAGAGAGGGAGGAGCCAGCGAGGGTGGGGGGGGGGAGTTGAGTCCATTATTTGAATGGACATTAACCTGGCGACTGTATTTCTCTTAAATATTAATTGTGTCTGCATATCATCATAAAATTAAGATGTTATTTTTACTACAACATAGGTATTGTGTTGGAAAAAGTGGAGTTTGGGGGTCGGGCCAGTCTCTATAGGAATTAATCCCATATGTTCTGTTGTTTACTTTATTTCCGCAGTACCTCGTGGGTTCAATTGACCGAGGTAAATCGGGGTACTACTATATACAACCCTTTATCCGAAATTCCGAAAACCGAAAGTTTTTTTTTTTTTTTTTTAAACAGGGATTAGCCCACCCAGGCATAGATCACTGACCCACATCAGGGCCTGGGGGGCGAAAATGTAATAGTAATAATAATTATAATAATAATTATTCATAGTAAATAAAAATTTTGAATAAAAATATACCAAAATAAAATAATTATGATAACAACAATAATAATAATAATAATAATAAAATATATTAATAAAATTAATAATAATAATAATAAAATATATTAATAAAATTAATAATAATAATAATAATAATAATAATAACAATAATACTGTAATAATAAAATAATAATAATAAAGAAATACAAGAATGAAAAAAAGATCAAAAGTGAGAAACACGACCTAGACCTATGAATTGTTATTATTATTATTATTATTATTATTATTATTATTATTATTATTATTATTATTATTATAATTTTTATTATATTTCACCCCCCCCCCCTTTTCCCCCAGGCCCCAATGTGAGCCAGTGATCGATGCCCGGGTGGGCTAATACACATTAAAAAAAAAAAAAAAAAATCTGAAAAAATCCCCATTTGAGGTTCGCGGCGCCATAAGCTCGTTGAACAGGCTTTGTGTGAAATATAACAAAGTCTGGGACTGCTTTTAGTATCCTGGTGGTCCAGCGGTTAGCGTTCCCTGGTCACAGTCATAGGCTTGTCGGCCGTGGGTTCGAATCCTGGCGGGTTGAGGTGTTGATTGTATGTAGAAGTCCGTGTGCTTTATTGGGCTAATGAAATATATATAGATATATATATATATATATATATATATATATATATATATATATATATATATATATATATATATATATATATATATATATATATATATATATACACACACACACACAGTAGTACCCGATTTACGGATTTACGCGGTCAATTGAACCCACAGGGTACCGCGTAAAGTGAACAACAGAACATATAGAATTAATTCCAATAGAGACTGGCCCAACCCCCAAACTCCACTTTTTCCGACACAATACCTATGTTGTAGTAAAAATAACATCTAAATTTTATGATGGTATGCTCACACAATTAATATTTAAGAGAAATTCAGTCGCCAGGTTAATGTCCATTCAAATAATGGACTCAAATCCCCCCCCCCCCCCTCTTCCCAGCTCACAAGCTCCTACCTCTCTGAGAAATGTTTGGGTGAAAACACTAGATTTTAACATTGAGTAATAAATAATACCTCAGACTAAAGTTAGGATAATATAATTGACATTTCTGGATTCCTTGCAGGTCAGGGAATATTTTGAATGTAAACTTCATATATTTTGCACAAAAGATAAAATATTTGCTTTGTGTAAACCAAATTATTACATTAGAACTAAAATTTGTATGTCTAATGCAAAGTCCATGATGTTTATATTCAAAATGATCATCATATTGTAAGAATTCCAGCAATGTAAATTATATTCTGGCCGAGTAATTTGTATGAATTTTATGAGCTAAAACAAATATCTTCAGGTAATAATAAAAAAAAAGTATTCTTCACGACACTATCTGTCAATCAAAGTACCCCACCTTGCCTCCCCCCCCCCCCCCTCCTCACACTCGCGCCAGCTGGGTCGGTCGGTCCCAACCCTCCCCCGCACTCCCCACCTTCCCTCCCTACCAGAGAAATGTTTGGGTGAAAAAACTAGATTTTAACTTTTACTAATAAATAATACCTCAGACTAAAGTTAGGATAATATAATTGACATTTCTAGATTCCTTGCAGCTGGTGAGCAGGCAAAAACATGTTGGGAAAAATTCGTAAGGAATTCGTTAACCGAAGTGTAGAATCTTATGGAAGGTAATTCATTAACCGAAATTTCGTTTGCCGAGGCATCTTTGTGTGTATATATATATATATATTTCATGTAGATCCTCAATGAAAACGTGGATAAGATAAATCTTGATAAAATCACACGGGAAAAGGGAATCAACGGAGCACCTTAGCTTTCGTCTTTATTCAAGACATCTTTAGAGGCAACTGGATTACATGGACAGAGAGAGGCTTAAATATACAGGGTGACCTTATTAAACATGAGGTCAGGTCATAATGATGTCATCTACTAATCCCCACACCAACACACACGTAGAGGAGCTTAAGAGAAGGGGGTGACGTGACTAGTCAGGTCAGGTCAAAAATAAGGGACCCACTAAATAACTATCCTACATCTAGATCAAAGGTTTTCAGAGCATTTTTAACCTTGGGCCACTGACAAATAAGTTTATGTAACATTATCAGTTTTGAACTGACCATCACTAAGGTTTATTGATTTTAATTCCTTAATCAAACTAGCTTGAACCAGAAGTCTTTCTGTGACACAAGATGATTTAAATATATATATATATATATATATATATATATATATATATATATATATATATATATATATATATATATATATATATATATATATATATATATATATATTTAAAAATATACTTCATTTTTAGTCCATTTAACACGCGGACTTTGAACATATAATCAACGACCTCACCAGCAAGGAATCGAACCCTCGACCTACTGGGTGTGACTAGGGAAAGCTTACCGGCTAGGCCACAAGGACACTAAAAGCAGTTCTAGACTCTGTTATATTTCACATAAAGCCTGTTCATCGAGCTGATGGCGCCGTGAACCTCATTGGGAAACTGCCCGTGCCTCTTATGTGGTGTCAGTAGCATTTTACCGAATCCAGCTGGTATGAAACGCGAGGTACATATATATACTTCATTTTTAGTCCATTTAACATGCGGACTTTGAACATATAATCAACGACCTCACCAGCAAGGAATCGAACCCTCGACCTACTGGGTGTGACTAGGGAACGCTTACCGGCTAGGCCACATAAGAGGCACGGGCAGTTTCCCAATGAGGTTCACGGCGCCATCAGCTCGATGAACAGGCCTTGTGTGAAATATAACAGAGTCTAGAACTGCTTTTAGTGTCCTTGTGGCCTAGCCGGTAAGCGTTCCCTAGTCACACCCAGTAGGTCGAGGGTTCGATTCCTTGCTGGTGAGGTCGTTGATTATATATATATATATATATATATATATATATATATATATATATATATATATATATATATATATATATATATATATATATATATATATATATATATATATATATATATTGTGTTGTATATACTGTATGATGATATGGCAGAAAATTATTTAAGTTAAAATACAGTAGAAGTCCAAAATTCCGGACTGCTTGGGGATTGGATCGGTCCGGATTTTCGGATTTTCCGGATTCTCAGGCAGTACTTTTAAAATTCAAATTTAAGGAGGAATGAAGAAGAGATGAACAGGTACATTTTGATACGTTATTCATTAGCAAATATAGCATGCTTCATTTATCAAAACGAGCAGTTTTAAAGAAAAAGCTGTGAATTCTAGAATTTTATTCTTTGCCTTTTTTATATCATAAATTGTAGACTTTCCAATGTCGTATGTTTCCATTAGAACAGTATTGCTCACACCACGTTCTAGTTTCTTAATTATTTCAAGTTTGTCACTCAATTTCGTCGTGTTTTTCTTTCTCTTCACACAACGAAGTTTATCTACTTTAGGAGCCATTATTATGGGCTTGAACAGTACTCTGTAAATGGAAAGAGTAGGACTCAAAATTACATACGTTGTCACAGTTTGATTGCTGGTTTTAAAGTGGCGACCGTATGGTCGCTTGTTGTAGCTGTGGCGCTCACGCATGCGCACATACACACAAAACCCAGCTAAAAAAAAAAGAGTTTACGAAAAGTCCGGATTCTCGGGTGGTCCGGATTTCTGGCATTCGGATTTTTGGACTTTTACTGTATGTCAGTTATTTCTAACCCACCTTGTTATTTTCCTACCTCATCTTTTCCCATTCATTTATGAAAACATTTTTGGTAAGTTTATTTTTCATACTACATTCTTTCATGTTACTCTCTTTTAATTACATTTTCCATTGTGCACGTCCCTTACTTATTTCCATCCATTTGCAAATTATATATATACCTTATATTATATCATTCATGTTATTATCATCACATTGTTTGTATCATCACTTCATTGCACAGTATGGTTGAGATATATAGTAACTTTATATAACGATTTTTTAATATCGCGGCTACCAAATTTATCGACATTTTCCTATATACCTGTATAGTGATATATTTTTTTATTTCGCGAGGGAAATCAGGTAGGAAATATTAAAATTTATCACTACTACGAAAATTATCAAAATTTTCCAATATATAGCTATAAATTTATTTACAGTAGACTCACAACTTGCATGGGGTTATGTTCCTGGGACCTCACATAAAGCAAAAAAACCTTATAAAGTCAGAAACACTCCTAAAAATCCCTAAATCGCCCCAGAAATACAAGTTTAAATTGTTTTCTCTTGTGCAAAATATATGATGTCTATATTCAAATTATTCACTGTCTTGCAAGGATTCCAGCAATGCAATTTATATTCTAACTTTAGACTGTGCCATTTTATGTCAAGTTTATTCACTTTTATTGGCCTCCAGAACCTAGCTCTATTTTCCCCATTGATTACATGTAATTATATATTGCGATTTAGTAAATAGCGAACATCCTTGGACCCTATCTCACGATATATCCTGATCCTACTGTATTTTTTTAATCACTATATTCCTCTCCAATGAATATGTCATCTAATGGCACCATCGGTTTTTAGTTATAATTTTGCATATTCCTTCTTCCTACAATTTTTCACGTTACCTCCTTCATTTTCTCATTGTTTCTTCCTTGTATGTATTTCACTGTAATCCTGTTTCACTTGTAAACTGTCTGAAAACTATCATTCTAATTTAATAAAACAGTTTTCACAGTACAGTTGAGTCTGGATTTACGCGGTTTTGGTTTACGCGTTTTGTCATTTATGCGGTGCCTTGCCAGAATTGAAATGCTTGATTTACACGGCAAATTTGGTCATTTACGCGGGAAGCGGCGCGGGCAGGGTGCGAACAAGGTCGCCCAGTCATCAAAATATTACCGAGTTCTTCACCCACCACAGCCGGTCCAAGTCAGTGATAGTGAGGATATGGACTTATATGGACTTTGAGGGGTTTGGCAATGAGGCCCTACAAGCCTCTGTGGTGGATAGTGATACAAGTGATACAGGTGAGGGCCATTAATCTGCCCTCTGCCTCGGAACCAACCCCCATCTCCGTGTGCCCAGCCATCTTTTCTACTAATGTAAGTGTTAAAAAACCTAATATTGATATTTCTCTTAATTATTAATTGTGTGTGCATACCATCATAAAATTAAGATGTTATTTTGACCACAAGGTACGTATTATGTCGGAAAAAGTGGAGTTTGGGGGTCGGCCCAGTCTCTATTTCAATTAATCCCGTATGTTCTGTTATTTCATTTATGCGTTTCTCGTTTTAGGCGCGACTCCACGGGTTCAATTGACCGCGTAAATGAAGACCCAACTGTACACAATAATGAAAATATTTTTAACTGTACCTTTCACAATAAACTGTATTTTAATTTTCCTCAGATGCAATGGTGTTTGAGGATGCAGGTTCTTTAGGCTCAGCAGTATCTGGCCAACAGTCTCCTGAGCCAACTGATCAGTCCAAATCGTCCGCAGAAGATGGTGGAGGTAGTTCTGCTGGTAGCGTCTTAACTGGAGGTACTGTGGGTGTCACAAGGCCTAGTAGGAAAGAAAGTGGTAAAAAATTGTTACGGGAGCGTGCTTCAATGTTTTCCATGTCCAGGGTTACTTTACGATCTTCTCCCTCGACCACCACAACAGGCTCTGGTAGTCGAATAGGGAGTGGGGGGAACAACAGTGGGGTCACCGTCAATTCTTCCCCCTCCATCATTAGCCCCAAAACTACCAGCATTTTTACCCAGGATCCTACCTGTTCTTCTGAAATAAAGACAACTGCTGTCTCAGTGAACACAACTACCACCAAAGCCAACAGCAACTGTGGTACTAACAACAACAAACCATCTCGCCGCACCACCTCCCTACTCAACCTGTTTGTGGCGTCTACTTCCTCTGCCGGTATGTGGTTGGTCCATGTGCTCTTTGTGTTACTGGCTCTGTGGCAACACGTAGCACAATTATAATATCATTATTTCAGATACCAGTGCTGTTCATTATTTAACCTAAGAATGTTAATCTTGACTGTATTTCATAAGCACAATTATGAATGACATCCCTCTTTCATCTCCTGATTGTGTGTGTGTTTTCAGTTACTTAGGTTATATCAAGCAAATAGTTCACTAATTTTTTTTATACATGTATGTATGTATGTGTATGAAAGCTTGTTTAATAATAATAATTATGATAATTAATGGTCTATTGAAAAAGTTCAGCATCCCAAAGGCTGAATATATATAATGGACACAAATGACTTATTAAGTACATTGACATGGGGGGGGGGGGGGGAGGGGGTTAACAAAATCTATCATTAGAGAAAGGTAAAGAAGTATATAATGAATATACAAATTGTGTTTATAGTGGAGGTCACATAGACCACATGTGCTGAGGTGTTGTGCAGCAAACATGTAGTGTAGTAACTCCCTCACAGATGGTGTTATGGGGGACCTCACAGATGGCAGATGGTGGTGTTATGAGGGACCTGATGTGCAGTAATTCCCTCACAGATGGTGTTATTAGGAGGCCACATGTGATGTAGTGACTCCTTCACTGATGGAGTTATAAGGGACCTCACATGGTGCTGTAATTCCCTCACAGATGGTATTATGAGGTACTACACATGGTGCATTAATTCCCTCAAAGATGGTGTTATGAAGTACTACACATGGTGCTGTAAATCCCCCACAGATGGTGTTATTAGGTACTTCACATGGTGCTGTAACTCCCTCACAGACGGTGTTATGAGGGATCTAACATAGCATTGTAGCGTCATGGGGACATCACATGGCCAGGTGTTACAGGACCTCACTCACTTAGTGGTGTACAGTCAGGTGCGGTCCCAGGCTGCTTGTTGTTGGGTCTCATGGGCAGTTATCACTGGGTACTTGAAACCTCATTGTGTGAAGGTTAACATGGCCATGACTGTCAACTGCTACTGGTTACCATTGTTTTCACTGGCTTGAGCACTGTTCATTACTGTTCAAAACTGATTCCACTCCTTTCCGAAATTAATTGTAACTTCTGGTGAGAACTTGCTGACATTCCAGTGGTGAGGAGGGGTAGAGGGAAGGAGTTGGGGGTAGCGGCTAACAATCTAGCCCAGGTGGCCCCAGAGTCGGGCACCGAATAGGTTTTGACCCTCTGGTGGTGTGTGGCATGGCATGTTGCAAGTGTGTGTATGTTTGTATGGGGGGGGGGGAGTGCATGCATGTGAATCAGCTAGTAAAGTACAGGTAAACCTCTATTTACGATCTCAATGATATTTCGCTTTAACGATGGCGATGTTTTAAGACCACTCGCGGAATATGGAATGCATCTCTCGCTGCACCCGTTAGCCGCGGCGTCATCTATCAGCGGCCACCCAGTGCACTACGGTCCTGTGCTTTGGTCCATGGCGATACATCTGCCTGTTATTGTGTAACTCGATGATTATTGGTCAGTATCATTGTTGTTACTATCATCAGTGTGATTTTTTCCCCTTATAGTGAGGAAGGACATCACTAACATTGAGATTATGCTCTGTTTTGGTGACTATGAAGTGATTTTTGCTATTTTTTGGTAACTGTAAAGTGCTTTGGCTCTGTCTTTGTGAACATGATATGAGCAGTGTTGGCCGCTATCATTTTTGTTACATTCCCATAGGTGTGTTTTTCTTACTGTGAGAGGACATCACTAATGTTCAGATTGTACTATGTTTTTTCTGACTGAAGTGAGCAGTGTAACTTTTAAAAATGTCTAGCAAGTGTGTTGCTGAGGCTCCTCTGTCTGGGAAGGCCACCTACAAGAGTTCCCTTAGCCATGAAATGGGACTTGTGATGACGACCAGGCATGTTCTTAATGATGTGATGAGTGTTGTTTAATTGTTTTCTATTTATTTTTATTATTGTAGGAATTATTTGTCTCGGTGATGCATGTGTGTCTTGGACTGGATTTGAACGTATCCCGTTGAACCCCCCTGTTATAATGAACTCAATTTATGATATTTTGATTTGCGATGGGGTTTTCAGGAATGTAACCCTATCTTAAAGTGAGGTTTACCTGTTTTTCGTGAGTATGGCCTTGATAAATTTACAGTACTGTATGTTGGTTAGTGCCCATAGTAAACAAAGAAAATGCATAAATATGCATTTGCTTTGTGTACTGTGTTAACACCAGTGGTAGTGTAACTTGACACTGATCATTAAAAAAGTACAGTATTTCAAACAATAAATAACCCTAAAATTGAAGAATTGTGATGGAGCAAATTTGAGAAAAATTAGGTTTACATTCACAGATACTAATAAAGTTAGGGTCTTTTGTCTTCCTTATAATATGCACATTAGATGTAGCTTAGACCATTCACTCAGCAGTATCAGTCACATGACTACATTGCACAGGATGAATTAGAGGTATCACCCACATTACTGAATACTGAAACTCATGTTGTGGAAATTCGCCCATAAGGAATTTGTAAATTATGACCGCTAAATTTGGGATATGGCCCGTAAATTTGAATTTTTGGAAATGGGGGTAAATTATCAAAATTTTCAACACAAAAATTGTGATATAGAAAAAAAAGTTCGCAGACATTATAGTTTATTTGGTGTGGATTTCTTGGTGTTTGCTACCACCAAGCATGGCTATGCAATGTACCCACGCCTCTGGACTCAGTTTGTTTCTATCTCCCAGCATGTATGCTTGATCTCTCGACCCCAGTTTTTGGAGTTAACACTTATTCAAGACTGTCCAGATGAGTGGAAATAGGCCATCAAGTGCAAGTGAAAGCAATGTTGCTAAAAGAGCCCTAAAGGAACTATGTTGGATATAAAACTTGATGTTTATGGAGTTTGATGCGAGAGAAAAACAGCCAGATTACAAAAACATATAGGGGCTTGCTACATCTCCCAATAATTCCCATTCCACCAACTCACCTCACACACCACTCAGTATCATTTGTGGCAGTGAGTTAAATTCAAGTTTTGTGTATTTATTATCATATATCATAGAAATAATCAATGTATGTGTTTAAAAAAGTTCATTTTCTTTCATACGCATACTTTTTAAAAAAAAGTTTTTAGAACTCGTCTCCAATTATATAATGGAAGTCAATGGGAAAATGGGGTTCAAGTGACTGTCAGCTTTTCAAGGATGCTTCCTTTCCATAACCCAGGGGATTACTGTAGTTCACGTCAGCAGCAGTGTATTTTTTTTTTTTTTTTTTTTTTTAAGCATGATGAGAGTCAAATAGATGATTCCAACACTTTGTACATAATCATGACTACTGCACAATAGCTATTATTTACACAAAATATTGCTTCAACAACTGTAAACAATAAATTAATTTCTAATACTGTATGGCATTGTAATAATGTACAGCTTGCTTTCATATAAACACAGATACTACTATACCTGTACTTACACAATGACGATTCCTCCAGGCGACCACAAGGTAAGTTAACTGACCCTGTGATCTGACACATCTCACACTTGTGCAGTTGCATTGTTTATTACCATTTTTAATTTTTAAGTTATGGCACAACATACTAAATCAAAATTTGCAATCACTCTATATGAAAGAAGTACCTAGATTAAGAATTGCTCTAAAGTGAAAGTGCTCTAAATGGAGATTTCTGTATTGTGTTAATACCCTCTGTGATTTATGTCCCGTGAAAGATCTCACGTCACACACAGCATGGAAATTACTTCATGTACAGATTTTGCATTTTCATATTTATCTTTATGTACATTTGCCCACAGGTATAGTGCTCCACTATAGTCGAGATTTGTGCTAAGCGATGTGATAGATATAATATCTTTAAAGAAGGTTTGACTATGACTTCGATGTTACCACCTGTTCACAAAGGCCACCGAGGGCGGAACACTTTACAGTACCTGTGGACAACTGTATCTGTGAAATGACGTTTATCGGATGAAACTACAAATTCATTTTGTTACTGATGATACAGTTATGATGACAGATGGGATGGTGCTGTTTCACTAAATTATGTAAATTATATCTACTGTATATATATGAGTATACTGTACTGTATACAGTATTTTATTCCATATTTATCTTTGAGCAAAACATAAAGAATAGTTTGGGATTGTTGGTTTATAGACACCAAACTTGAACCGTTTCTTTTCATATTATATGAATATAATAATCATGAGAGATGACTGAGGGAAAGGTCTTTCATTATTGTTAGAGAGAATACTGTAGTATCTTTTTCTCCCTGGTTGTAATTAAGAGGTCATAGTTTTAAATACATTCCAACCTGCATGTTTTAGTCTGTTATATGTACAAACTGGGATATTTTAATCAACTGGTTGGCTTTTAGTCGAGATTGTGGGCTTATGATATAGTAATTTGAAAATGTGGTAGCATTAGTAGCTAATGAATACTATGTTGGTTTCCATTATTATGTTACAAATTCAGGCAGATTGTATTGCTGAAGGTGTTTGCATTTGGCCATAGTTTGCTGAACTAATATTATACCCTCTGTTTGGGTTAATATGACCTTCCAGGTCGCAGTGAGCGTGAGTGGTCTGCTCCCCCCAGCTATGACTCAGGTGGGGGGGAAGTTAACCAAGATGGGGATGGGGGTGAGCGAGGCACGGAGAGCCTTCCACACTCCCCGGCTAAAGCCTCCCCAGCCCGTGTGACTAGTGCCCCCACCAGCCCCACAGCAGCTGATGATCCAAGCCTGGCCCGCACTGTATTCCGCTCATCAAAGTGTAGGGTTAACCTGCCTCATTTGTGACTTCTTTTTTCTTGATAGTTTGCTCGAATTAATGTAAAGGTTGATTTGGTCACTTATAATGATAGTAAACTAATATAGCTTCTTATATATTCACAATGATATTCCTCCAAATTATGTTATAATGTACAGATGAACAATATTAATAATTTTAGTCATGTTATTAGTGATCATCTCACCCATTACAAATCATGAGTTTTGGAAGTTGATGACTTTCTTTTTTTGATGAAGTCTTCATGATGGGTTGTTTACTTATGCTATAATATCTTGCTTCAATATGTTAAGTAAACAAGAATGTCCCATCATTCCAAGGCTCAGAAGTTGTGTCTGGAAATCATAAAAACCTTTAATTATCATGAGAAACACTTTTAACTAATTTTGATGCTAAAGTATATACAGTATTGAATATTAGCACAGCATTTGCCTAAATAATGTGTTGCAATATGGTCATTAAAGTCTTTTATGAGAGGTGATGTCAAAGGTTGTTAGTTTGACCAAGTGGTTCATAGGACAGTTTGTTTCATAAATGTGGCAAGCTGATGATGAAGTGCTGCTGAAATATTGAATGTAAACATAATTTACTTCTTAACTTTTCAAGTAAAGTATAAAATATTTTTGAGATGAACACTTTCATGGTAATACTAAATGGTTTGGTGATTAGTACACTACACTTATGCTTTGTGGATGTGGGTTAGATTTAGGCGCCATGCTGAACTTGCTAGAATGCTTCTTTATGAAAATAATGTAGAGCTGGTCACTTAACCATTAATTACATGGTATTGTCACCTTATTACTAAGAAAGTGGTGTTAATAACATTAGCATTTGCTATATTGTAATTTTTTCAGTCTAAGTTTAAGGTCTTTTGTTTATTCAAAAGTTGTGCTAAAGCTTGCATAATTTTTTTCCTTGAGTTGACATCATTAGCCAGCAATCCAGACATAGCAACAGGCTGAACTATTGAAACTTCATTTTAGATGGGCTTAGTGGGATGCAGCGTGGTTTTGGGGAGTTCCAGCACCATTTGTTGGCCCTGAAACTTGCCTCTTTTTTTTTTCCTTTCAACCTCAC
The DNA here is from genome assembly GCA_958450375.1 of Homarus gammarus. NCBI lineage: Eukaryota > Metazoa > Arthropoda > Malacostraca > Decapoda > Nephropidae > Homarus > Homarus gammarus. The sequence goes on along the minus strand of CAUDMG010001725.1, from coordinate 1,189,448 downwards.
AGACAGACCCAGCAGTTGTTTATTTATATGCTAAAATAATGGGCTTTGTGGACTAGAGGCTCAGTTTGTATTACAAATTACCACAAAAGTGCGACAATGGTTAAACTCTCTTTCTCGCTCTTCTTTTTGGTAGCTCCTTTCATTGCTTTAGTCATAATTAAATCACAAAATATTATATTTCACACCTCATTATGTTCTTCAAATATTTGGTATATACACCACAGCCTCAACATTTGGGAGGGATAGGTTCCTGTGACATTCTCAAATGTAAAATTTTGCAAATAACATTCTTTAGTACCCTACCTTTAATATCATACCTTAAATTAGGGACTGTAGGCTTTAAAAAACTCAGAGTAAAAAATCTTTACTTTAGCCCTCTAAATATTACACAGGTATGTGTACAGTACTTTCTATATACAGTTTATTGTGTGTTAAGAAAAAGAAATTAAATGTGAAAGCAAGTAAATGTGGTGTGATGATGGGAAGTCAATTGGATCACAATAGCGGTGACTTGTCGTCTGCGGTCTGTCCCACACGTCATCTTATCACTACCACTGCACCATCTGCAAATACACTAATGAACGCCTTTACATCAACGCTGTGAATGAAACATGCATACATACTGAATATTAGGTTTTCCTTTAACAAACGTATGACCGGGAAGAATATATAATTTATCCTAGTCATTAATGTAATATCAACATTATGGGAGCAAAATAATTAGCAGTCTTACTTATCTATACAGTATAAAGTATTTTTCTTACATCATAATGTGCGGTTGTAGAGGCCTCAGTAATGATACTGAAGATATTACTGCTCCTTTAAGACCTTTGGACTAGGATCATCAAGAATGTCCAAAGAAGGGCTGATATGCGAGAGGCTGTATTGGTGGAATGAAGGGAAGAGGTAGGCCGTGAGTGTGGGAGGGGTGAAGCAGACAACACCTGGCTTTGTTGGTTAGGAGAGAAATGCGAGCGGGGGGAGGGAGGCTGGATCTCGACTTTAAAAACATTGTGATTGGCAATTGTCTGGCTTTCTTTTTTAGTTCTTTATAGATTTTTATGTAAGGTTGCAAAGCATTCTTGAAATTTTGTTTCACTTTGATGCTTAGCTCCATTGATGGGTCATAGTCATAATGGTTGACTCATTCACTCCAATTGCACGGCCAACAGCTGACACACTCATGATACTAGCGAGTTTATCCAACACTTAAATTTCCTGTGTAAGAGTCATCACTTTTTTCACTCTCTTTGCACCAAATGCACTACCACCAGTTAATTTTCTTTTGGGAGCCATGACAAAGTTATAATTAAAGTTAGAATTGCTCAGGAGGAAGGAGGAGGAGTAAGGATTCCCGCAGCCTGGCAAAATCAAAGACAACTCGGACGAGACGTGCAGGAGAAGATGGGAGAACACAGCAGCGTGGAAAGCAGCAGGATGCCACGACATCACACCATGGTGGATGCCTGTGGTTTTTAAAATAAGCACCATAGTTTTTTGCATTATTTCAATACAGGAGGTCCTTGCTTAACGTCGTGGTTACGTTCTTGTAAAACACAATGTTAACGGAATCAATTTTCCCCATAAGAAATAGATGAAATACACTAGTTATGTTCCCCAGTCTCCCTTTGCCCCATAAAATACATTACATATATATAAATTCAATGGAATTTTTATCGGCAATATACTGTATATTATACATCCAAAAAGTAAATAAACTAAATAGAAGTGCCACTTCCAGCACTACCCTTAATCTTGTCTGTACTGGTCCGGATAGTACGCACTGTTGTGGGGGTTAGGCCTAATGCTACTCCAATATACACAGCATGTTCTCCTTTCTCAAGACAGTTTAAAACCTCCATTTTTGTAGCAAGGCTGATGGTCTTGTGTTGCTTCTTCAAAACACTAGCATCACTAACACTTGATGGGCGCTTGGGAGCCATTTCGAATGGTTACAGTAAAGTATTTACAGTAAAAACACTTAAGCATGCACGTACGCGGTGGAAGCTTAACAAGACTGGGGAGAAAATGCTTGGGGATGCTGTGATGCTCCGCGAGAGAGCGTGGTGCGTCAAGATGAGAGAGGGTGGCGTGCCATACAAAGTTGTCTGTGTTGGGTGACAACATTATAACGAATCGGTCGGGTCATAAAACAACATTGTTGGAATCATGGGTATCTAAAGAGTAGCAACGTTAAAATGAAACAACTTTGTCTGGGACAAAGTTAAGCAAAGACTTACTGTAGATATAAACCCCTGAGGCTCCATGCGGATAGTCGAATTCACGAAAGTTAAATTCGTATATGTTGAGGTTCTGGTTTACAATATAAAAATTAGATTTTTTTATTGTCTAAATCTTGTTTACTCTGCTCCGAGACTAAGATACTGAAATATAACCTTTATTTCCCATAAAGTATATTACAGGTTGTACCTCTCTAGTCCGGCATTCTGTGGTCCGGAAACTCCCGTGGCCCGGAACGATTTTAGTTTGTCCAATAGGTAGACAGGCAGTGAGTTTTTTTTTTTTTGTTTTTTTTTACTTATCTGAATTATTATTATTATTACAGGAGTATTAAATTTTTGCCCCTCAGGCCCCAATGTGGGTCAGTTACCTATGCCCGGGTGGGCTAATCCCCTTAAAAAAAAAAAAAAAAAAAAAAAAAAAAAAAAAAAAGAAGCCGCGGGAAATTAAGGTTTGTTTACATCCGGCAGTTCGGCTGCTCTCTCTCTCTCTCTCTCTCTCTCTCTCTCTCTCTCTCTCTGCTTGTCTATACAGAGTACAACATTTAACCCTTCAATATATATGAGCAGTAAATAAGTGTTGCTTTCATATTCTTATGTAGAGTAATGACGATATATTTTCACATGTGCGCACTTACATACGAGCAGTCACTTTTTTTTTTACCATTAATGGTTAGCTACTTATATTGTTCCATTTATTAACATTAAATAACATTACAGGTACTTCAAGCAACCATATCATTTTTTACATTAATTTTACTACAGCTAAACTCAGGGTCTTATTTTCTTCAGTTTTATATGTAGAACCAATCAGTCACTGGTTTCGTAAGCTTTAACATAAACAATGCCGGCAGCCGTCTCGTCTCTAATACTGTATTCCACGTATTATTAATAAATTGTATTGTTAATTTTGCACACACGTACATTGATTCAATAAAAACAAATTCAGAAACATTAATTAAAATATATATGAACAGTAAATAAGTGTTGCTTTCATATTCTTATGTAAAGTAATGACGATATGTTTTCACGTGTGCGCATGCGCACTTACATATGCGATCTCTCTTTTTCTTTACCATTATCGTTAGCTACTTCTATTGTTCCATTTATTAACATTAAATAACATTACTTAAAACAACCATATTAATTTTACTACAGCTACAACCAAGGTCTTATTTTCTTCAGTTTTATATGTAGAACCCGTCAGTCACTGGTTTTGTAATCAACGAAAATAATGCTGTGTCATTTCCTCGTGTGTTTTAATATTCTACGTATTATTAATGAATTGTATTGCTCATTTTGCACACATAAACATTAATTCAATAAAAAAACATTCAGTAATAAACAATAATGAATCTTTTGTACATAAGAGAAATGACGCTGTTTACACGATTATGCACATCGTCTGCACGTTGGCGGGCCGTTCAAACCTCGTCGAAATTCAAGTTTCCGCCGTCAAAATTTTTATTTATTTATTTTTTTGTGTTCCAATAAAATACCTTAAGAATTAAAAACTCGTGAAATTTGAGAAGCTACTATACGACATTTAACCCTTCAATATGTCTTCAAAGAGACCATGACGCAGAGAAAGTGGTGCTAGTGCTTCCAGGCATAAACACAAGTCACTATCTATCCAGGAAAAGGGTGAATTTCCATGGTCCGGCACCGGTCAGGTCCCGAGGTTGCCGGACTAGAGAGGTACAACTGTACAGTATAAAAAAATACATTTGAATAAGTAAATGTGTGACTGGGTATTAATGATATAAGTTTATTACTTTTCTTAACTCACCTTGAGTGTAATGGAATTATTATATATATATATATATATATATATATATATATAAATATATATATATATATATACAGTATGTATATATATACAGTTGTACCCCACTTAACGCGGTCAATAAAACCCAGAGGGTACCGTGTTAAGTGAAAACCGCGTTAAGTGAACAACAGAACATAAGGGATTAATTCCAATAGAAACCGGCCCGACCCCCAAACTCCACTTTTTGACGACACATAACTATGTTGAAGTAAAAATAACATCTTAATTTTATGATGGTACATGCACACAATTAATACTTAAGAGAAATAGAGAAATACAGTCGCCAAGTTAATGTCCATTCAAATAATGGACTCGACTCCCTCCCCCTCTTCTCACACTACACTGCTGGCTCTTCCCTCTCTGAGAAATTTTGGGGGGAAAACCACTAAATTTAATAAATAATACCTCAAACTAAAGTTAGGATAATACAATTGACATTGCTGGATTCCTTGTAAGACCAGGAATATTTTGAATATAAATGTCATATATTTTGCACAAAAGATAACATATTTACTCAGAGTAAACATTTTATCTAAAATTTGTATGTCTAATACAAAATATATGATGTTTATATTCAAAATGATCACCAAATTGTAAGAATTCCAGCAATGCAAATTATATTCTGGCCGGGTAATTTGTATGAATTTTATGAGCTAAAACAAATATCTTCAGTTAATAAAAAAAAAAATATTCTTCACAACACTATCTGTCAATCAAAGTACCCCAACTTGCCCCCCCCCCCCTCTTCCAACTGCACGGTCAGTCCCAACCCTCCCCCCCCACCCCCCACCAATCCTCCCTTCAAGAGAAAGGTTGGGTGAAAAAACATAATTTTAACATTTTGTATTAAATAATACCTCAGAATAAAGTTAGGATAATATAATTGGCATTGCTGGATTCCTTGTAAGACCAGGAATATTTTGAATATAATTGTCATATATTTTGCACAAAAGATAACATATTTACTCAGAGTAAACATTTTATCTAAAATTTGTATGTCTAATGCAAAATCTATGATGTTTATATTCAAAATGATCATCAAATTATAAGAATTCCAGCAATGTAAATTATATTCTGACCGGGTAATTTGTATGAATTTTATGAGCTAAAACAAATATCTTCAGTTAATAAAAAAAAAATATTCTTCACAGGGTAACAGATGATCGGTCGGTCGGTCCCTCCCTCCCTCCCTCCCTCCCTCCCCCCCACCCCCCACCAACCGTCCCAAGGAGATGTGTGGGAAAACCAGAATATTTAACTTTTTAGTAATAAATAATACCTCAAACTAAAGTTAGGATAATATAATTGACATTGCTGGATTCCTTGTAAGACCAGGAATATTTTGAATACAAATATCATATATTTTGCACAAAAAATAACATACAAATTACCCAGCCAGAATATAATTTACATTGCTGGAATTCTTACAATATGATGATCATTTTGAATATAAACATCATGGATTTTGCATTAGACATACAAATTTTAGATCTCATGTAATAATTTGGTTTACACAAAGCAAATATTTTATCATTTGTGCAAAATATATGAAGTTTACATTCAAAATATTCCCTGACCTGCAAGGAATCCAGAAATGTCAATTATGTTATCCTAACTTTATTCTGAGTTATTATTTATTACTTAAAATGTAAATATACTATTTTCTCCCAAACGTTTCTCTGGTAGGGAGGGAAGGTGGGGGGGAGGGAGGGAGGGACCAACCCAGCTAGGGCGGAGGTGGGGTATTTTGATTGACAGGTAGTGTCCTTGAAGAATATTTATTTTTTTTTATTAACTGTAAGATATTTGTTTTAGCTCATAAAATTCCTACAAATTTCTCAGCCAGAATATAATTTACGTTCCTGGAATTCTTTCAATATGATGATCATTTTGAATATAAACATCATGGATTTTGCATTAGACATACAAATTTTAGATCTAATGTAATAATTTGGTTTACACAAATCAAATATTTTATCTTTTGTGCAAAATATATGAAGTTTACATTCAAAATATTCCCTGACCTGCAAGGAATCCAGAAATGTCAATTATATTATCCTAACTTTAGTCTGAGGTATTATTTATTACTAAACGTTAAAATCTAGTGTTTTCACCCAAACATTTCTCAGAGAGCTAGGAGCTTGTGAGCTGGAAGAGGGGGGGGGGGGGGGGAGGGGATTTGAGTCCATTATTTGAATGGACATTAACCTGGCGACTGTATTTCTCTTGAATATTAATTGTGTGAGCATACCATCATAAAATTATGATGTTATTTTTACTACAACATAGGTATTGTTTCGGAAAAAGTGGAGTTTGGGGGTCGGGCCAGTCTCTATTGGAATTAATCCCATATGTTCTGTTGTTCACTTTACACGATTTTCACTTTCCATGGTACCCTGTGGGTTCAATTGACCGCATAAATCAGCGTACTACTGTATATAATGTACGGTATGTTGTAACACACTTAAAGACCTTAGTTGTTGAAACACAGTAATAACATAACAACAACTCTTTTCTCTTCTCCCTCTTCTCTTCTTTCTTTTCCTCTTCTCTCTTTTTCATGTTTTTCTTTTCTTGTATCTTTTTTCTTTTTCTTTCTCTTTTCTTCTTTCTCTTCTCATGTACTATTTTCTTTCTCTTCTCTTTATTTTCTAATTTCTTTCTTTCTTTCTTTCTTCTTCTTGATGATGATATTTGAAGGCTTCAAGATGAAAGAAAAGTAAGAAATTTTGCCTGCAGCAGCCCATTGTATACTTGGGAAAAGTCAAACATGATATTATCTTCACCCTATCAACTTCTAATTCTTGAATATGCTTACAATTAAAAATAATTAAGGAATAATTTGAGTTACTTCTCAGTGTGCATCATAACTGTCATAATAATGGGAAGATGTCAAACTCTCTAGTAAGAGTAATGCATGTGGTAACTGCTGGGTCTGTCATAATCATGTTGTGGATTTACTGTGGAACTGGGCATTATGTCTGGCTCCTATGCTGGGTGCACACAGCTCAAAACTGACAACTGATTCCTGAACTAATTCTAGTTATATCTATTGTAGTTTGTGAAATTTCATAATTTTTAGTTTAAGCTATTGATTGATAATAATCAAGGTCATTTATGATAATGAACATCAAAAGCCAACAGTTGAATTTTCATGTGATTAGCTTTAATGTATATCATGTAATCCGCATAATTTTATTACTGTTTGCAGTGCAAATAAATATATATATCACAGTTCATTCCTTTGCAATGTTATTCTTCAATATTGAAAGTCATTTTTGCACACCAATTACGTTTTCTCCCAAACCCAATGAATAATTCAAGAACATTTTTTAATTGCTATGAAATAACTAGATTATGTTCAGTACACAGTGAATTATAACATGGTATAATGGGGTATTTTGTAGTTTAGTGTTGATTCCTTAGTTAAGTACGTACAGTAAATTGAAAATTTAATAGTAAATGTTGATGAGGTAGACTGCAGTATTCCATATTTAGGAGTCTGTTTATGTAACCTTTATACTATATACTCTTCAGTGTTTTTTTTATAATATATTTTAACTATTAATTGGAAATACTGCTGCATAGAAACAGATGAATATATTAATATTCATATAATTGTTTGGGGAATGAGTTCGCATTTTGATACTCGTAATTACTAGACATTCCTAAGAATTCACATGGTTTTAAAATTTCATCTCAGGGGGGCTTGAGTAAATGATAGGTGTAGATCACTTAACAACATAAATCTGCAGGCTACTCTGGTTTCACATTGGTATTGTAAATATGCACCACATAGTACTTCTCATTAACAAATTTCAGAGTAGAGTAGAACTTCTGTAGTTTATATTACTAACTTAAAACACTTACAATACAAGCTTGCAGTTGATGTACTCGAGAATACTCTACTTCCGTTTCAGTAATATGCAATAATGTTCATATTAGTATTGTGTCAGAATTATTGAAACTGTGATAGCACTGATGACATGTTTTGATTCCTTGGATAATTTACTGCACTGAAAGAACTGAAGAATATTTATTGTAATGACACTGAAAATAACACTGTTTTCACATCTGAAAATGATCGTTGAGGTTTTTTTATGAAATTGTTGATTGAAAATAATGGTAAATTAATTAATTTCTTCTAATGCTGGCTACATGCTAAAGCAGTTTATATGACCTTGAGAGATACAATTTAGCTGATAGGATGTTGATATTTGTGATGGTAATGAGGTTGTGGTGAGAATGAGCTGTGTGCACATGGTGAAACAATTTTGGCAGTAACCATGAGCACAGTCTTCTCTTTCAGTGACGTTACCAGGAGGAACACCGGTTTTATCCTTTGGTGGGTACAACCCGTGCTGTCCTATATTTCAGGCTCGTTTGTATGCTCTGTTTGTGGCATTATTTCTGAGTCGTAACTAGAGGTCAGCTGATGTACATACCCTGTTTGGTGTCCATGTAAACTGCTTTTTATCAAGCATTTTTAAGATTTAATATTCATGTTTCATTAGCTGACCTTTAGTTTTATTCCAGTTTTGAACCTTAATTCCTGACTCCAGAATAGCGTTCCTGCGAGTATCAGCTTTTAGATGTGGCATCCGCAGTAGTGCAGTGGATACGTCTGTGTCTCCTATGGTCATTGGAAATTATAATTCTAGCAAAATTTTTATTATGTTGCTATTCGTGATTGCCACAGAGCTTACTAAGACACAAGGTCAACCTCATGTACCGAGTATGGTAGAATAGAAATTTTCTCTTCTATAGGTATATTCTATAATTACTATTTTTGTTTATAAATAAATGCTTTATTTTTTCCTTATTTAAACTACAAGCTGTCACCTCCTGTAATAGTTTGTAAATTTGCACACACTATAGATTTTGATTCAACACACATTCTAGAACTGGTTGATTTCAAAATTTAATATGACTAAACATACTTTACAGGTTCATAGTAATATTTAATTTCCCCTACATTATCGCTTGTGACTGAAAGTACTTTTAATATTAGTGCTATGATTATTTCTTACAACCCTCCTTTCTTATCAGCCAATGATAAGCATTCAAAACATCTTCAAAGATGATCTGGTCATTAATGTTATTTTGAAGATAATTGTACTTCCTAAATTTTCAGGTCAGTGTATTTTATTATTATTATTATTATTATTATTTATTTAATATTTCTTGTGTGTTTTAATGTCAACATAAGGATATTTTAAACTCGTAAGTACTTGAAATGCTTGAAATCATTCACATTTTGAAGAAAAAAAAATGCTTTACTATGTGTGTGTAAAGTGAGTTGACTAAATGACACTTTTATTTATTTTTTATCATAATAGTGTTTGCTATTAAAAGAAATCCCTGGTAAATTGTGATAGGAAGTCACATTGCTTGGTTTCTAATATCTACTACTAATATACAGTATGTCTATCTGCTTATGTTGCAATTCCTGTTAATAACTTATCGTATACAGCAGTAGAATTTACCTCACAATTGTCTGAAATATGATACTCATACAACTAACATGTGCAGTGTCAGAGAATTAAGGTGGGTTGCATGAGATTACAAATGGTTAACAGTAATGATTAATTCCATTTTTCCTCTTATAGTTTCTTACAGATAACAAAAAGTTAATAATTTTTTTCCTGGAAGTGAGATTGTGCTAATTCTTATTGGATGATGCATGAATAAATTAATGATTTCGGTTAAAAGTCAGTGTGATGAAGTGTGTCCAGTTTAGTTTATGGAATTTTTGGGGGGTAATTGAATGGAACGTTGTCAAATTGTGATTGCAAATGTACTAACACCATGAAGATACAATAGTAGAAATTAGCCGATTGATGAATTTAGGTTATTACACAATGAGCTTACAAATACTGTAATGTGGACAATATGATGTGATACAGAAAGAAATCATTCTTATCATTGGTGTTATATGATTCTATTATTTTGTGTGTATATATATATATATATATATATATATATATATATATATATATATATATATATATATATATATATATATATATATATATATATATATATATATAATGGTAATTTTGTTTTGCCTTTTTTTATTATCACCATTATCAATAATAATATTAATATTACAGTACTGTATTATTATTAATATTATTATTATTATGTTATTATTATTATTATTATTATTATTATTATTATTATTATTATTATTATTATTATGTGTTTATCATTGTTATTATATCAACCACTTGCTTGTGCCAGATAGTTACTGCAGCCACTGGTGTCTGTACAGAAATCAGAGTAAGTTGAAAGTAAAATGTTGTCATTCTGAGTTAATCACACTTGCATAGATATAACAAACCCCACAGTTCAAACTAGAAGATAGTGTTCCTTAAAGAAGTTTCGAATTACTGTAGTCTTCGAGGGACTTTTTAAATTTATTTTATGAGTGGACCATATTTAAAAAGGGCATACAGTACATATTGTCATTCATTTGCATTGCAACAAATTTGTGAAATACACCATGTCATAAAACCAAAAGAAAATTTTTATTGAAGATGTTTAAAAGGTTATGGAGAATTGTTTAATTCATAAAGGTTTTTGAGTTATACGATATTTGAAGTTAATTGTGGCAGCATACTCCATAGTTTCTGCACTATGGCCAGCATATATAAAATTATTATTATCTTACCTGAATACTGTGTTTCATGTGAATTCTATTAGTAGGCTGTTTAATAGTGGTGTTTATAAATCTTCCGGAAAAAGGGGCGAGGGCAGATCTCACAGTTATCAAAACTTCACCAGTCCGTGACATATCCTATGCATTCCTCCCTGAAGACTGTTTGACATCCCTTCCAATATAAATGAAAACTCAGAACAAAACTAACTGTTGTCCTACCTCCTTTAACGTGGAATAAGAATATATTGTATGGTGTACAGTCAAAGACAAAAGTCGTGTCGCGGTTTTGACCAAATATTAAATATAACTCATGAAACATTATGAGAGCCCCCTACCACAAGGCAGAACGCACCAAAAGTTTTAGCCCTTCGGCATATGTTTTCGCCAATTTTCATGACATGACTTTTGTCTTTGACTGTACATGTAACAAATTAATAGAGATCAATTCACTGGACAGGCTCATCAAGCAACCCTTTTTTATTAAATTTATAAAGTGAAACATAATTTTACAGATACAGTGATATCCCCGTTAGCCGGAACAATTGGTGCAGAGCACTTCCGGGGATGAGAGAATTCCGGCTAACCAGACGACTTTCTCAAACCTAGAAAAATTCTTTATCCCCGGAATCTTTTCCGGTTACTGGGAAAAGTTTCCGAGCGTCTAAACTAGACATCTTGCACCGACAGACACTAGCCCACTTCCCCAGAATGTTTCTGGGTGATGGAGATGTTTTCCTCGAGTCTAAACTACCTGAGTCCGTAAATGCAGTTCTAATTAAGTTAAAAACTCCATTTCTTTACTATAATAATCCAAAATAATTTATCTAAATGTTTGGTAAAATAAATATATATGAAAATTATAAATCTTTATGAAATGGGCGTGAATAAAGTTGTGTGTTACAAAGACTGGTAATTTCCACGCACAGGGAGCTGTGGGGGATTAGTGGGTCTCGTGTACTTGACCTAATGCAATGTTCGGTCGAGGTAGGGTGGGGAATGAGTGGTCTCATATTACTGACCTTCTGATGGAATGTCAAGTCACCCTCTATTGGCTGGGGGAGTAGTGGGGCTCATGACCTGAAGATGTCTTGAATAAACACGAAACGTAAAGTATTTTTAAAGTGATTATGATAAGTATAAGTATAAATGAGTAAAGTTGTACCCCTTCAACATTACCTTACATAACACTTTTAAAGTATGGAGTGAGAAAGCAGAAAGGTGTGGGTGATAAGAGAGATGCAGTGGAAATGAGTATTGCCAAGCACTCCTCAACAGCTAATATTTAACTCGGTCACACACTCAAATTTGTCACACAATAAGACCCTCACTCTTTATGTCTGCTGTCTTAATTCCTTTGTTAGGGGTATGTGAGAGGTGTTGGAATGCGTTAGGGTGTGATGTTGGGGGTGTGTGTGTGGCTGGTTGTTGGAGTGTGTGGGTGGTTGTTGAGTGTGTGTAGTTGCTGGAGTGAGAGGGTGGTTGTTGGAGAGTGTGGGTGGTTGTTGAGTGTGTGTAGTTGTTGGAGTGTGTGTAATAATAAAAATAATAATAATTAACAGTTTATTAATAGAGTTGCAGCCGGTGGCTGAAAATATACAAACTTACATGCGATTTAGACATAATAATATACATTCAATACATTTACAGGGCTGTAAAGTGCATAAATCAGGAGCTGTTTATTATTTTAACACTAGATGGGATGGTGCTATTATTATATCTATCATTGCGGGTTCTTATGGGCTGAATTTTGTTGTAGTGGCGGACTGCGCGAGGTACTGCAGGTGGTAGTAGGTGGCGATGACGAGGATGGTGCAGTAGTCCACTACCAAACCTTGCTAGTGCGTGGTGGTGGAGGTCACTGAGGGATGGCATTGAGGGTGGAGAAAGCGTTGTTGTAGCCGTAGTCTGCACCGAGCATGATTCTGCAGGCCCTCTTCTGTACCTTCTCTAGCTGACGTTGTTGGGAAGAGTTGAGAGAAGACGACCAGGCTGGCTGGTGTTGCATACGTTAATTTTGGGAGTATAAATGCATTGTAGATAGTCCTGAGCTCTGGCGTGGGTTCCCCAAGTGACTTGAGTCATCGTAGCATGTAGAGCCGGTACGAGGCTGCCTTAGTTGTTTACATGGGCCTTCCAGTCCAGTTTGTGATCTATATTAGCACCCAGGAGTTTAGCAGACTGCACTAACTGGAGAGGATGGGCACCCACTTTAGCTGCTGGAGCTTGCACTGGAGTGGTGGTGGTGTTGATGTGCATGACTATGGTTTTGGTGTGATTGATGGTGACCTTGTTCTCCGTAGTCCATGCCTGCAGCCTGTCCAGGGTGCCTTGTGTGTGTGTGTGTGTGTGTGTTTAATGCTGGCTGAAGAGTGTGGGAGTCAACCTATTTGGGAGGTGAGGGCTGCGTGGTCAGTTTTCTCACCCCCCCCCCCCCCCCCTCCCTTTCCTCACTCAAGCGTGGCTGATTGTGATAAGAGAAGTTACCACTAAGATATCCTTAAATGAAATATTTTAATATGATATAGTGATGGGAATTCCATTCTCTTATAAAAAATGTAAAAAATGTTGATACCGGAGTCAGTAAAATCAGTTATAATTTCGTTAGACACGCCATTTTTTTCATCAAAATAATCCTGTACACTTTAACTAAAAGTTTGGTTAGATAATTATATTAAAAAAAAAAGCTCTATATGATACAGGCATGAATACAGGGTAGAGTTGTTACTTTTATCCTCTTCACCACTGATCGGCTCGTTAGTCACTTGGGCGATCGTCACGTCTCTGTAACACACTTCACTCAATTGACTGTACTGTAATACATGATTAATCATGTCTTATCACTTGTGATGAAGGTTGGGTGGGAGATTATTGGGTCACGTTATTAACCTGACCTGATGCAACGTCAGGTCCCCCAGTGTTAGGTGGGGGATTAGTGGGTCTTATGACCTAAATATGTCTTGATCGACATTATTTTGTACCTATGAGGTATATACATAGTAATATACTGTATTGTATATGAAGGGTACATGTATTAATAAGCACAGATTATTACAGCAACATATCTGTAGTAATTATTGAAAAACAAATAAAGTGGTGGTGGTCGCAGCCAAGACGGATTCGTATGAAACTGGTGTCTTGGTATAATTTATGTCTAGGATTATATCTAGTAGCATTTCTCAAAAGCTAGGATCAAATTATACAAGAGAGATATGAAAAATTCAGGCTTAAACAAAAAGGGGTCGAACAATATACAGACTCCCTGTCGACAATCTCTCTTCCCTTTCTCTTCGCCACAATGTTACTTCATTCTCTCTTTTTTTTTTTTTTTTTGCAGGTACTTTAACGGGCAATGTTTGGTGGATTTGGCATCCTGTGTACAGCCGGCAAGGCTAGTAACACACGTCTTGCCCGCGGTGCCCACCGTTTCTCTGTGGATGTCGGTCACACGAGGATAACCCGTTATAGTACATCCTTCTTTCCTCACACAGCCAAACTGTGGAATGCTCTGTCTTCTTATGTGTTTCCATACTTATACAATGTCTCACTTTAAAAAGCTGGTTTTTCGGCATCTTCGTGGTGTAGATTAACACAGTATAACCCTTTTCTTCTCTATGTACCAATTTCTTTCGGTTCTTATTTTTTCACCCCCAAGCCCTGTTGTGGGTCGTTTGACCTGTGCCCGGGTGGGCTAATTCCCGTAAAATAAGGATTAAACAAATAAATAAATAAATAAAATTCTTGACCCCTCGTTATATGTACTTAAGAGGGACCAGAACAAAAGACACTGATAATGAAACCACTTATAAAGGGGGATTACTTCCCCTGAAACACTTGTTAAACATTTGATTACACACTCATTTCAGTGAAAGTCGTTCATTGTCACGCTTACCACTTTTCTTACGACATACAACTTCTAATTTCACCTCCATCTCATAGCTACTATGCTTCCTTTTAACCACTACATCACCTTGCTTTGGTTTGGAGCTGATGGCTACAAAAATAGTCCACCAATGTCAACAAAGCCACAATAAAGTTGATTATTATAGTTTTTGGAGCACTTCAAAATAATGCATGTGGATACAGTCGACTGGTACTAAGCATGCATAGTGTGGGTGAGGATGTACTTAAAGAGAATGGGAGGCTGGCGGGAATTTCAATCATTCAACGCTTGTGCTCCCAAAGATTGACTAATTTCAGCCATGGAATCCTCTTAACTTCGGGGTCTTTTTACATGTCGGTCCACAATTATTTGACCACTTAAGTGCGAAACCACTTTTAATGAATTCACTTATGACGAGGACCCCCCTGTACTGTATGAAATTGGTTTATACACAAATATAATGTACAGGGTATTTGTTAAATATACAGTACAGTAAAACCTCTGTAACTGGCTGCACAGCCTCTGTTCAGATCACCAGATTCACCCCTAAAAATAGGTACACTAACATTAGAAGTTAAAATTATAAGTATATAAAAAGCAATAACAAAAGTACAGTAGAATGTCGATTTAAAGCTTTTCAATTTAAGATTATTGATTTAATGCGATACCCACAATTAAGGACAATGTTTTAATTTAAAGCGAATCTTTCCTATTTTGCTCAAGTCAATCTGGCGCATCATATTTTAAAATTCGTTCCTAATGTTTCTCTGGGCACGCTACACTGTCCTTAGGGCAAAGCTGTACTGTACACGTACTCAAAATAATGTACTAAATTATTACTAAAATTTTTGTCGAGTGCAAACTATAGCATGATTATATTCAAATTAATCACGATCATATAGGAATTCCAGCAATGTAAATTATATTCTCCCTGGTTACTTCTGTAACATTTTATAAACAAAAAACCAAAACTCATTCTAAGTACATAAATAAACAAATAAATACTTCACTAGACCTTTGGCACCAACTGTCAAACATGTCACTGTCACCTCCTCTTCCTCCCTCTCCCCCTCCCAGCCAGGGTTTGGTGGTTAAAGGCTTACAGTTTTTATCTTATATAATATCACAGACTAAAGTTAGCAGAATATAATTTGCATTGCTGGAATCCTTGCAAGACAGCGAATAATTTTAATATAAACGTCATATTTTGCACAAGAGATAAAATTTTAGCCCCATGTATTAAAATTTATTAGAACATGTTAGTTCAGTGACATTTTATAAGAGAAAAACTTTGTCACTCTTAAGGACAGATAAATAAATAAACACTGGAACTTGGCATCAACTGTCAAACATATCACCTCACCTCCTCCCCCATCTTCCCACAGCTGATCGCTAGTAAACAGACCATTTCACGTCCCATAATTTTAGCTGTGTTGATTTGAGTGTTTGTTTTAACATAATACTTCAAAAAACAATGTTTTGTTTATTCTAGGAGATGGACTGAGGTGCATCTGGGTAGACTCCCAGTCTTTTTTGTATTTTGTGTTTCTCTCAAGTACCAAACTAAATTATTCCATTGAAACAACATTTCGATTTAGTGCAAATTTGGTTTAAAGCGACCTCTCTTGGAACGTATCTCGTGTTATATCGACGTTCTACTGTCTATCAATAGCTATACCATAATGGAAGCATAAAAAGAGCATACTGCATCTCAATCTCCACTAATGCTTGCTTTAGCAGCACTGCAATGTTCTTCGCAACGGTGCTCTGTGCTGCAGACCCTCTGACCTGTAGATACTTTAAACTTTTTCATTACAAGAAGTGTGTGCATGTAAATAAGTAAAATATGTATGTGTATAGTATCTTCCTGAAATTATGAGTTAAAATACTTTACACCTTCTGATAATTATTTCTTTTTATATTATTTTTATTTTTTATTGCACATTTTGTATGTAGGATTGTGTGCATATAACTAAATAAAAAGAAATTAAGAAACTTATGAGTTGAAAAATAACTACTCTGGATAACAAAACATATAACTTACAGGTGGGGAGGGGTTGTAAATTTCACGGCTCAGTTTAGGAATTACTTGGCACTCATTTTAAATAATTTATTTCAGAACATACCGGTGTTAGGAATGTTCCAGATACTGGGACACAGGATAAACAGTCCCATTCCTACTTAATAGATATTATCCTGTGAACATTCCCTCTGTGCTGAGCTAGAAATCTGGAAACCATACAGCATAAAATACTGTATTAAAGAGACCTGGATGTGGTAGATGATGATGAAAAATTGTTAGTTGAGGAACATATCCACAGTGTAGCAAACAATATGAATTACTTGATAGACCTGATCCAGCAAACATACACTGTACCTTTCATTGGGCTAGAAATCTTCCATTGGTGACTGGAAACCAATGAACACCTAAACACTAGATATTGTTGTCGGTAGATGGTGTACAAAATATAAAATATAGTTAAGTACAGGAAACTGCTGTTGATGGGTAGTTGGCAAGTAATATGTTATCTAATATACAGTGTACAGTATATAAAATAAGCATTGGAAAAAGCATTCCCCCTCCCCATTATGCAAAAAATATTTGTGAGTGTGTGACAGATATGTGGAGAACATAGACATATATTCCCTCTCTTGCTCCATATTGATAATTTTTGATACAATAGATGAATTGTAGTTGTCATCCATATGCAGTCTTTTTGCTTGCATTGGCCATAAGAAAGAAGGTTTTAGGACTACATGCCTAGAAGTGTAACTTTGGGTCCATCTGTAAGTTAGATGGGTCTTAATTTATTGTATAAGGATGAAACTTTTAACTTTAGGCTAAAGTGTATTCAGGTCTCAACCTGAGGGTGTCCTTTCAGAGCAGGACATTCCTGTCTCAAAATTATTAATAGTTTCATTGGCAAACATTACATTATAAAATCATAATACATAACATGGAGCTTCCTAGGCTTATTTATCCAATAAGCCATCTGAGTTAGACTAAGCATGTCTTATAACCATTATTGTATGTTAAAGTAAACCATTGGGTTTCCATTTATTCTCTTGTTATTTACTGTCTCCCTATCACCCCTGTCCAACATCTCAAAAAGTACAGGACTTCTCGCCTGCCAGCTGCCAAATGTACTCACACCTTGCCTCTACCTTACCTTATAAGCTATTGTGGATTCCCTTATTCATTTCTCCTATTTCATTGTGCCAATGTCTCCAGTCCCCACATTTGGCACAAAGTCTCGCTGCATGTGAGGGAAGGACGCTAGGCACTACATGAGGCCCCACCTTCTTATGGTACTCCCCACTCCCCAACACCCCCCTACAGTGGGTCCTCGTTATCCGCAATTAATTGGGACCAGAAAAACGCCTCTGATAATGAATTCACTTATAGCAGGGCATTAATTCCATAAGACATAATAGAAATAGGTAAAATTGGGACCATAACATTGTACACAACACTCAAAAAAAAATTATAAGATATCTTTTAACAATTATTTATCTTATAGACATTTGATAACACATTATTTTAGGAAATAATTTAACTTTCTAAGTTATCTAACATCCTTAAAGTTCATTGGGACCGGTGTGTTGAGGCAACATAGGTTGTGCCAGCGACCTGGTGGTCCGCAGCAACCGTTGCTAGTGCACACTCACTCCAGTGGTTCATTGAGACAAAATACTTATTGTAATGTTTTAAAAATAAATAATTTTATATAATAAAATATTTTTATTTACTTAGCTTCAAAGGTTTGACTTGATTGGATTGATGGAGGTGGTGTTGGGAGAGGAGGATTAGTCGGAGAATGAAAAAAAAAGACTGTGTGGATTGTCCACTCCCACTCTTCTTTCGCCTAATTACTTTTAATTTTACATCTACGTACACTATACCTAGCGTGCTTCCTTTTGAGCGCTGCACCACCCTATTTGGGTTGAGAACTCGTGGCTACAAAAAGTATAAAATAATTCACCACAAAGTGCATGAAAAGACACAACAAAGGCAGGAGTAAACACAACACAACACTGGTCTGGATGAAACAAAGCGGGAGCCTGGCGCGGGGACACGTGTGTGCATGCATGACGCCAGGAAGAGGAGGAAATTTCAAACACTTCAGCTAAAAATACGTAGAATTTATCGGGACTTTTAAATCCGTAGGTTTTATTTCATAGTTTTTGAGTGGAATCTACTTAAATGGGGGGGATTTTTATGTGGATGGTCTTAAAAAGTTGATCACTTACTTGCAAAACCGCGTATAGTGAATTCATTGGGGTTACATTCTTCAAAGCGCGACATTATGCGAAACAACATTAAGCGGATAAATTTTCCTCATGAAAAATAGATAAAATATGGGAGTTAGGTTCCTGAGCCTCCCTTTGCCCCATGGAAAAATGTTACATATACAGAAAATCATTGCCATTTCTATAGAAAACATTATATAGAACTACAGTACTAAGTTTGTATTGGTACTCACTGATGGGTGGAGGTGATAGAGCGAGTGGGTAGTGGAGCGAAGGAGGAGGATGGCGGGAGTGGAGGAGGAGGGTGGGAGCGGAGGAAGAGGGTGGTGAGTCATTGAGACTCTGACGCTGCCTCATCCTCCTCCTCCTCTGACTGGGGTTCCTCCTCAGCTGCTTGCTCCTCCTTTGCTGCCGGCTGTTGTGAAGAAGCTACTTCTGCCGTCCCGCGACGAAAAATGAATCCAGTGTTGACAGCTTGGTGCTACTCAACTTCTTCTCCTTATAGATCTCGGTGTAACAACCAAGACTGTCCTCAATGCTGCGTTGAACCTTTGAGCTACGTTTTCTGTATGGGTCGTCATCTAGAAGCATTTGCATTGCTTGCTGGAACATGTTCAATGATTCTGCCAAACTCTTGGAAGTTAGCGTTCGTTGAGGTTCTTCGTCTGCTTCGTCTTCAATGGGACTGTGTTCTGTTAATTGTTACAGATCTTCGTTGGTGAGCACTTCTGTATGGGATGCCAGGACGTCCTCAATATACTCTGATTCCAGCTCAGCAAAGCCTGCCTGTCTAGCCAACCTGAGGATATCCCTTTTCACAGCTGGGACTAAGTCTGAGTCCCGTAAAACTGTTGACGCACTCGGGCCACAGTTTACGCCACACTCCATTCAGGCACCTTTCTGAAACCTCTTCCCATGCCTTGCCAATGTTGTCAATTGCATGAAGAATGTTGAAGCTGCGCCAATGTTCTCGGAGCGTTGGTTTATTTTCTCCGTCTGAAGCGTTGAGCACTTGGGACATGGTATGGCGTAAATAATACGCCTTGAATGCGGAGTTGACACCTTAGTCCATAGGCTGCATCAGTGCTGTCGTGTTGGAAGGCAGGAATACAACTTTACACTGTTGTGCAAGTCGTCAAGATTGGGAGGATGAGCTGGAGCATTGCCAAGGATCAGTAGAATTTTGAAGTTAAGGTTTTCCTTAGCACAGTATTCTTTCAGTGCAGGGATGGCATACACTTTTAACCACTGGCTAAATATGGCAGTGGTTATCCATGCCTCTTTGTTTGCCTTGTAAATGACAGGAAGGTGATCCTTAGAGTAACCTTTCAGGGCCCGTAGGTTGGCAGCGCGAGAAATCAGCTTAGGCTTCAACTTGAAGTCACCGGCAGCATTCGTGCCAAGCAGCAGCGTCAAGCGGTCTTTCGCCGCTTTAAAACCTGGCGCTCTTTTCTCCTCCTTGGAGATATAGGTCCTCTCAGGCATCCTCTTCCAAAAGAGACTAGTCTCATCCACATTGAAGACTTACTTCGGTGAGTAGCCTCCTTCCTGGATAATCCGTTTGAATTCTGGCGGGAATGTCTCGGTAGCAACCGTATCTGAACTGGCAGCTTCACCAGTCATCTTTATGTTGTGGAAGTTATAACGGTGCTTAAATCGTTGAAACTATCCTCGGCTGACCATAAAGGTCCTTACATCCACATAGCTAGCATCTTTTCCAATTTTTCTATCACAGTAATTCTAGTATGAGTTGTTTTAGTTGCACTGAGAGTAGTACCACTTCCAGCACTAACCTTAATCTTGTCAGCTTTGGACCGGATAGTACGCACTGTTGTGGGAGTTAGACCAAGGACAGCGGCTGTGTTCACAGCACGTTCCCCTTTTTCAAATCGGGTTAATACATCCATTTTCATAGCAAGGGTAATGGTCTTACGTTGCCTCTTCATTACACTAGCGTCAGTAGCACTTGATGGGCACTTGGAAGCCATTTCGAATGATTAGAGTACAGTTTTAGAGCTAAAACACTTAGCACACACGAATAATGTGAAGTCGTAACAAAGACTGGCTTGGGGACGCTGTGACGTTACGCGAGTGAGGTTAGTGCCCCGAGATGAGAGAGTGTAGCGCTGCCAGATGAGAGAGGGTGATGCTCCGTAAAAAGTAGTCCGTGACATTAAACGAATTTTTGGTTTCTACAGTTTAGCGACGTAGTACCAAAACAACGTTAAGCGGGACGACGTTAAGTGAGGACTCACTGTAATAGGAATAAAAAAAAAGAAAATGTGTAGCACAAATCCAGAATACATTTGTCTGTTGATCATGTTAACTGAAAACTAATCTTGTTTTTTGAAAAGTGATCCCTAATTGGTGAATAGTACAAGGGGTCCACGGGTTATGAACAGGTTCCGTTCCTGGGGACGTTCAAAAGTTGGATTTGTAGGCAAGTCAACACATGTTATATACTGTACATCTAAAATCACTTAATTTAAGACAAAAGAAGAAAGAGAATGACAAAATTCAGTCAATGAAAGTAAAAAATATGGCATCAGGTAAATAAAATACAGTGGTCCCTCGGTTAACAAACACAATTCGTTCCACAGAGTCGTTCGTTAGCCAAAAATTTTGTTAAGCGAATCTATTATTTCAATGGGATATTGGGTAATTGGTTCCAACTCACAGAAATAGTACATACAAAGTACTGTATACCAGTAATAGAATTAACAAAGCATTAGATATAAACTAAATACAGTACTGTACTGTACTGTACTGTACAGTATACTGTACAATAATAAATAAAAAAAAGATAGGATACTGTATTTTATCTTACTTTGAGGTGTGTATGTCGTATTACTGGCAGTTTTGTTTACATATCAAACAGCTGATTGTAGAGGCAGTCGATGATGATATGCCATATTCTTTACAGAGTGCATTGGTTCTAATGTCTTCTTCATGTTTCATAATAATTTCTGCACTGTATTTTATCAATATGTTAACTAAATTTCAGAATGACCAATAATTTTAATGCAAAAATATTCAAGAGACCAACAAAATCGATGTTCACTCCACTGTAAACAAAGTTAAACTGAGAAGCATTGGTGGGTGATTCAATCAGCTGATGGGCACACAAAAACTGTTCTCTGTACTGTCTATATTATCAGTATGTTAACTAAATTTCAGAATGACCAATAATTTTAATATAAAAAAATGCAGAAATATTTACTTCATTGGAAACGAATGTAAACATAGAACCAATTACTGTATTGGTGGACTAGCGTATCAGCTGATGCGTACAACAAAACTTGTTTGTCGTAAGGATTTCGTTAATTGAAGTTTTGTTCGTTAATCTAACTGAAAATCCTTATGGGAGCTAATTCGTTAACCAAAATTTTGTTAATTGAACCGTCCGTTAACCGAGGGACCACTGTACTGTAAATTTCAAGTTTAACCCCATTCGTATCAGCGGGCATTCGTAAGTCGGACGTTCGTAAGTCGGGGACCTCCTGTAATGTGCAGTATAACCAAAAATGTGTGGACACAAGGTTTCTGTGTAAGTGACTCTTATGAAAGGTTTGCTGCACAGTAACTTTTATGATGTAACTTCCTTATCCAACCTCCTCTTTGTATTGTCTCTGGGAATTTTTATTTATTTTTTCTCCTACCCCTTTTAGGGTTGAAGATGCAATAGGAGAAATATACTAATTGTTTGAATTAATTTCAGTTACTAATGTTATGACCTTATGGGTCATAGACTGATGGCTTACTTAGCACTTATTTTATGGCTTTGCCATAAAATGGAATTTTGGGATTAATCTTTCATATTTATTTTGCAGATATTTTCATATGCAGTACATAATTTAATATGAAATGACAAGATTGTAGGGTTTTTTTTTTTTTTTTTTTTGTTTTTTTTTTTGTGTTGGGGTTATTAAACCATTAATAATTTGTCCAAACTTTAAAAGATAACATGTGTATATAACTTTTTTTTTTTAAGATGCCTTACTACAGTCTCGCTTCTTTTATCTGATAGTTCCTTTAATGTTTTTATTTTTTTATTTTTTTTATTCTTAATCATATTGATTATTTGGTTTGATTATGAAAATATACCAACTTCAAGCTGATAACCAACTAATCCAGAGTTAACCCTTATGGAAATAATCACTGGAAGGTTAGTTGATAAATATGAATATACCCTGTACAGTAAATTTTATGTATTATAGAAACTTTTTTTTTCCCTAAACAGAACATAATTTAAATTAAACTGAAAATTTAATCATTTACACAGTAGATCATTGCTAACCAGTTTTAGCAGAAATAATTATAAACAAGTACAGCCAGTTTTTACATCAGATACCTTTTGTGACCTGTAGTGACCCTGCCGAACCTTGTTTTCTGCCCTCAGGTGATGGGTCTCCCTTTCGGTCGCCATACAATAGTCTTCACACCTTGGCAGCAGGTTCATGCTCTCACTTCTCCTATTTTTCCTTTTCTCTCCTTATTACCTACTGCCCTGCCATGTTTAGCACTATACACTTGCCTTCATTATCTTGCACCCAGTTATTGAGATTCTCATGACCTGACCAAGTTTGTTCTAATTTTGCTCATCATCTGCACTTGATTTTAATATACATGTTAATGCTTAGCTTGTATTATATATCAGCTTCATGTTTGCAAATAGTAAACATAATATTATCTCAAAATGTAAATAAAGGTTGAGGTCAACTGTGGAATATAATGGAGGTATTCGTGATTTATTATTTTATATATAAAACTCTAAGGACTGTAGAAGGCTGAACTGTAGTCTCCAGACTGTCTGGGCATTGCTGTAGTGCACTCTGTTTGTATTGTAGGGACATTGCTTTTTGTCTTGTTAATACAGTAATGGGATCTTGTTTAATATTATTCCAGGATATGTGCCTTGATATAGTATTCCTACATTCTTTCATCTGATCTCCTATTGTGAAAACCAGTATTTCAATTCATCATTACTATTGTATTTAAAAAAAATTTAGGAAACATTTTAAGTATTTTTTTTAATACTATTATTTTTTAATACCTTCCCACTGTAATGCTGGGTAGCCAAAATTTAGCAAATGCCCACACTGTTTGCCATTCTTTTATTCTTTCTGCTGTAATAGGCATATTTTACTTTAGTACTTCCTTTCCAAAACAAACTCTGAATATCCATATGGTTTTACTCTGTCACTTCACATAACCCAGCATTACCTATCAGCAGAAAGTCCTTCCCCAAAAATCATTTTAATGTCATAGTTTCCTTATTTTATATCTAACACATGAAAAAAATTAATAAAATACTGTTTAACTTTGGTATATTACTATCATGCTGGATGCGTTGGAGGTTCTTCCCATCCCCAGTGATTGCCAGGCTAAGCAGTTGAATGTATCACATCGCCCAGAGGATGGCTTGCCCATGGAATAACTTATTCTGTGTACATCAAATAATAGTATACAGTAGAACGTCGATTTAAAGCGATTCAATTTAAGATTATTGATTTAAAGTGACACCCACAATTAAGGACAATGTTTTAATTTAAAGCGAATCTTTCCTATTTTACGCAAGTCAATCTGGCGCATCATATTTTAAAATTTGTGCCGAATGTTTCTCTGGGCATGCTACACTGTCCTTAGGGCAAAGCTGTACTGTACATGTACTAAATGATTACTAAAATTTTTGTCTAGTGCAAACTATAGCATGATTATAAGAATTCCAGCAATGTAAATTATATTCTCCCCAGTCACTTCTGTAACATTAAATAAACAAAAAACAAAAACTCAATCTAAAGGACATAAATAAACAAATAAATACTTCACTAGACCTTCAGCCCCAACTGTCAAACGTGTCACTGTCACCTCCCCTTCCCCTCCCAGCCAGGGATTGGTAATTATACAGTAGGATTTAAGTTTTTATCATATATAATATCACAGACTAAAGTTAGGAGAATATAATTTGCATTGCTAGAATCCTTGCAAGACAGCGAATAATTTGAATATAAATGTCATATATTTTGCACAAAAGATAAAATTTTTAGCCATTTGTAATTAAAACTAAAATTTGTATGTCTAATGCGAACTATAGCATGTTTATATTCAAATTAATCACCATCATATCAGAATTTCAGCTATGTTAATTATATTCGCCTTGGTCAGTTTAGTGACATTTTATAAGAGAAAAACTTAATCACTTTTAAGGACAGATGAATAATTAAGCACTAGACCTTGGCATTAACTGTCAAACATATCACCTCACCTTCCCCCCCCCCCCCCCCCATCTTCCAAGCCAGTAAACAGACTGTGGGGTTCAAGATGTTTCGTTCACACTCAGGATGGAATGGAGAAAGGAAACTCACGATGTGCTCTCTATATACATGTTGTAATGGATGTACAATGCAGCTTGGTGCCGGGAAGGCAGCATGGTTACAAGCGTGATGTAGAGAGAGCTGGTTGGTGAGGATGCTCAGAGAAGGACAGCTTGTGGGTCGCCATGCTCGCCGGCGGGAGCGAGGACCGCCAGGCAGGCGGAGGAGGAGCGAGGGCCGCCAGGCAGCGGCGGAGGAGGAGGTGTTGCTGGCTGCGGCTGTAGGTAGAAAGGGGCAGGTCACCACGAGGTCAGGTCTTAAATAGCAAGGGTAGGCGTGGCTTAGTCGTTGACCCCCGCTCCGTGATGTATGGCGGCGCTGGTTGACCTAGACCACGAGGCATACACTGGGGAATTGGTGGGGTCGGCTACTCAGCGACAAACAGCGTTTGTAGGGGAGAAATCCTCTACAATACTCCCCCTTCCCTCCAGGCGGTGTAGGAGACTTGTTGTCTGCAGGGTTGCTTAGCACATGTGAGGCAGAACGGGCGATACATGCCTCATGTGAGACAACGGCGATGGCGTGGATGAGCCGGTCGCTGGATACAACTGTCTATATACACACTATCTGTGGGAGAAGAGAGGGAGAGAAAGGGTGTGTGGAGGCGATGAATGTTGTGCTTCCCTCACGGCAGGTACAGAGTCGTCAGATGCGCCTTCTGGGGGTGTGTGGGCCTGGGTCAGGAGCAGGGGCTGCGTCAGCAGAAGCGGATGAGGGCTCGTGACAGCAGCTGGGTCCACGACAGCAGCAGGGTGAAGGACATTAGCAGGGAGTACCTGAGGGAGAAAAGAGGGGTGTGTGGGTCCGCACTCAGGAGCAGAGGCCACGTCAGGGGCGGCAGGGGTTACTGCTGGGCTGGGGTCGGCGTCTGAGGCAGGACGGGTGTGCTGGGGTCAGTAGGACGTGGTGCTTGGGGCAGGAAGAGGAGCTGGTGTCTGCTTAGAGCAGCAGATCTGCTCTAGGGTTTCTAACCTGCGGTGTAGAGACAGTAGTTGTAGAGCCGATGATAGCTGCTTCTGTGTGTATAAGCCAGTCTTCCATTTTGCTTGAAGACTGGGAGCGTGATCAGTTTCTCCTCCATCCTGTGTTAGTGCGAATCACCTGGGGTCACCATTTGTGGAGTTCAAGATGTTTGGTTCACACTCAGGATGGAATGGAGAAAGGAAACTCACAATGTGCTCTCTATATACATTTTGTGTTGGATGTACAATGCAGCTTGGTGCCGGGAAGGCAGCATGGTTACAAGCGTGATGTAGAGAGAGCTGGTTGGTGAGGATGCTCAGAGAAGGACAGCTTGTGGGTCGCCATGCTCGCCGGCGGGAGCGAGGACCGCCAGGCAGGCGGAGGAGGAGCGAGGGCCGCCAGGCAGCGGCGGAGGAGGAGGTGTTGCTGGCTGCGGCTGTAGGTAGAAAGGGGCAGGTCACCACGAGGTCAGGTCTTAAATAGCAGGGGTAGGCGTGGCTTAGTCGTTGACCCCCGCTCCGTGATGTATGGTGGCGCTGGTTGACCTAGACCACGAGGCATACACTGGGGAATTGGTGGGGTCGGCTACTCAGTGACAAACAGCGTTTGTAGGGGAGAAATCCACTACAAGACCATTTCGCATCCCATAATTTTAGCTGTGTTGATTTATGAGTGTTTCTTTTAACATAAAACCACTAAAAACAATGTTTTGTTTATTCTAGGAGATGGGCTGAGGTGCATCTGGGTAGACTCCCAGTCTTTTTAGTATTTTGTGTTTCTCTCAAGTACCAAACTAAATTATTCCGAAACAACACTTCGATTTAGTGTGAATTCGGTTTAAAGCGACCTCTCTTGGAACATATCTCGTGTTATATTGACTTTCTACTGTAATATATTGTACTGTACCAGTAAATTTGAGGAGTAAATGAAAGTAATACTAATAACTGAATGAAAAGAAAAATACTGTGTTGCCATTTGGCAATCTTGTTACAGTGGTCCCTCGGTTAACGAGCA
Organism: Homarus gammarus; assembly: GCA_958450375.1. NCBI lineage: Eukaryota > Metazoa > Arthropoda > Malacostraca > Decapoda > Nephropidae > Homarus > Homarus gammarus. The sequence goes on along the minus strand of CAUDMG010001725.1, from coordinate 1,162,237 downwards.
CAATCCGTTCCAACAGGTTGCTCGTTAACCGAAAAACTCGTTAACCGAAACCATTGTTTCAATGGGTTTTTGGGTAATTGGTTCCAGCTCACCGAAAATTGCCTAAATTCAACAAAAAAGGTAGAAAAGTACACTTACTTTGAGGTGTGTATGTAGAAGGCTCCTGGATGATGATGATGATGGGAATTAGACTGGGGGTGAAGGAGAAGGGAGAAGAGAAGGCATTCGGGTGGAAGAGAAGTCACCCCATGGTGCCATTTCACCCATAAAATTTTAGTTCACTTGGTGTAATTCAAGATTATTTTCTTTAAATCAACACTGCACTGCATTATATATTGTCAATGTGTAAAATAAATTTCAAAATGACCAATAATTTGCATTTAGTTGAAGAGAGTCTCAAGCAATATGTTACCTCCACTGAAAAGAGAGAGAGACTGGCGCCTGTTTGCTGTGTTAACAGGCTGGATGGTGCGCCAGAAACTAGTTTCTTTATCTTCAATTATGTTCAATAATTGTTAAAATGACTAAAAAAATTAATATTAAACTTTTAAAATTATTGAATAGTATAAACTTCTTGATATTTACTAAAATAGTAAGGAATTTAAGCCCTAAAACCGATAACTGTATTGGTGGACTAATACTACAGCTGGTGGACCGCCAAATGCAAGCGAAAATATGTTGAGGTCGGCTTGTAAAAAACTCGTTAATCGAGGGATTGCTCGTTAACCGAAGTTAAGAATCTTATGGAAGGTAAATCGTTAACCGAAATCTCGTTAACCGAGGCACTCGTTAACCGAGGGATCACTGTACTAACATTAGCATGATGGAAGTTGCTCTCTCCCTCCCTTACTCTCTTGTGCTAACTACACATTATAAATGTTTAATCCCTTTATGTTTTTGACCTTATGGTAAATATTGTTTTATTATTTTGTGCACATTCTGTATGAAGATTGTGTGTTCATGTAACAGAGAAGAAAAATCAAAGAAAAATACATATACCTTACTGTATCTACAGTAGTTGAAAAATAACAAAAAAGCAACTCACAGCTTGACCCGACACCGCACCGCCCACAACCCATTCTCTCTGCCTCTCCCACAATCTGCACACTTAAATTGTGGTCGTAAGAAATTTTTATTCACTTTATGTTTTTTTTACCTTTTGATAATCTTTTATTTTATTTTTATACATTATGTACGAACAGTTGTGTGTGTAAGTAACAAAAAAATTATGGTTATCTACCCAAAGATATGTGTAAAATTAATAGTAAGGCAACTCACACCACCACCACACTCACACCACCACCACCACACTCCCATCATCACCGCTTCCCAACACCACTTACCCTGTACACTCCCCACCAACACTAACCACAACCAACACTACCACTAACACCACCAACACTCACCACCACAATTAACACTCCCCACCACCACAGTTAACACTCCCCACCACCACAGTTAACACTCCCCACCACCACAGTTAACACTCCCCACCACCACAGTTAACACTCCCCACCAACACTCACCACCACCACAATCATTTCCCCAACACTACCACAAACACTTCTCTCGCACCACCATCACCACAATCACTTCCCCAAACACCACCACAATCCCTTATCTCTCACTTATTAATGAACTACTGTACCAGTGGCAGATCTAGGTTATTTTAGTGGAGGGCTCTGCCAGCAACAATCCAGGGGGAAGACTCCCCAGTGGGGAGTTAGGGGGTGACAAGTGAAGTCCCCTCAGTGGAGAAAGGTGTTTTTTTTTTATTGTCAGAAATGCATTTTCCTTGTTTTAAACTGTTAAAAATACAAAATTTTATTCTGTTTTCCTTCGACTATAATCAGATAATAATATGAAATTGTGTATTCAAGACATCACTTATTTATTCGTTCATTTATCATTAAAACAAAATTTGAGACACTTCTTTTGATTTTGATTTGCAAGTCTGTTAATAACATCAGTAACACAAATTTTAATATCTGGGTGTATATACATCAGTGTTATTCAAGTTAAATATTCTTCAGGGATTCTATTTTGGAGTTAGTTCTTCAGGATCTTCATAGCACTGAAAGCTCTTTCATCTGTACATATTGTCACAGGAATAGTGCAGAAGATCATCAGAAGCTTCCTGATGTTGCAAATTCTTGATGGAATCATGTCTAATGCTTCTTAGGTGTTGATGGGACTCTTGGGAGACATTCAGTTGGTTGACCAGAACAAAACTTTCCAGTGAAGATACTCATTTCAAATATCTTTTTCAGCTGAATTGCTTGTCACAGAAGTATACGACTGTACAATATCTCTGATATCATTTCAGTTGTGGTTAGAAAGCTGTGATGGTAGGAGTGTCACCATTTTAGCAACAAATGACTGATGAAATACACAACAAGAGACTCAATGATATTATCAAGATGAGGGTACCAAATTGCCCTCCTGAAATAATTTTCAGGAATTGAGCCAGGAGCATTATTTTGATGAATTTGCCTTGTTGCATTACAGGTTATGCTTAACTGAACATTACATATAAAACAAATATTTGGTGTCTGGTCACCGTGGTCTGAGTCTAAAAAACAAAAATTCTTAAACATTCTCATCTGTGGGGAGTATGCATACCCCTATACTTCCCCTAGATCTGCCACTCTACCACTGTACAGATAAAAAAGGGTTTTTTTTTTCTTACATACATGGTAAATAAAAAACAACTGAATTTACTGTAAGCATATCATAAGTGTGATCCATTTCCTCTCCACAACACTTGCACAATCTTCTCTCTCCAGTGGCGACTTGTGTTGGTCAGCATTCTAACCTCGCAAGCGAGCGGACCCGAGTTCAATCCTGGGGCAGGGTGAAACTGTGGGCAAGTTTCTTTATGCCATTTTCCTCTGTCTACCCAGCAGTAATTGGGAACCTGGATGTAAATCAATTTGCGGATCGTATTGCGGGGTAATGGTTAGTTGGCGAGTTGTCCGGTCTTCTCGGACTATTCCTTGACACTGGGTCATGCAACTCGTTAACTTAGGGTGTGGTTGTTGTGTTGGCGACAGCTTCTACACCTTAAACGAATTCACGCCTAGGTGGCCCTTGGGCCGGCCATCCTCGATTTCGAGGGGCTTCCATTATAATCTTCTCTCAACAGTATATTGCAGGGTTGAAAATTCCAGAGGGTGGGGGGATTTCTGAGTCAAGCTGCCTAAGAACACTGAACCTACTGTAAATTTTAGCCTAGACATAGCTTTCAGGGTTTTTTCAATGTCATACGAAGTTTTTTTTAATCAGCCAAGTCACCGTTTCTGAGTGGCTGGTGTTGTGGGACCTCTCATACCCCTGACAGCATTGTATACTGTCTTGGCTGTGACACAGCTCTATTCAACTTTTCATATTTAAGACCCAATTCAATTTACTTCCATATTTCATTCGTATTTATGACCAAAATATAATAACAATAAAGTAAAATTACATTTTCATATAAATAATAACTACTGTAAATGCCGATATGTATTATAAAAAAAAATAGTGTAAAAAAAAAAAGAAGAGTGCATTGCGCAAAGAAGCTTCCTGGCTAATGAGTGGTAATGCGCATCTCCAGTAAACAACATTCGGAGCTTGGCGGTCCCTTTGTTTTCACGCACCTGAACAAGAACAGGAGAAAAATTTCTCAGGTTTCTTACAGCATTTTTGTATCCTTATTCAACATGAGCAAGTGTTGGTAGTGTTGTTTTGAAAGCTAATAGAAAGTGTATAAGCTTATCTGAGAAACTAGGTGTGTTAAAACGATATGAAAAAGGTGAGAGGTCTGTGGATATTATATGGAGCAAGCAATGAACATATTTTCTGAAGTGGATCCATTAACAGAACAAAGCATTAAAATTTAAATAAATGCAAATGACCTCTACATAAAGATGTATAATGAGAAAAGAAACCAGCTGTGTAAGGTTCTTTTGACAGCTTTATTATTTGAAGGCCTAAACCATCAAATTCAGCATCATAAGCAGCTTCAGGTTCAGTAACAGTTTCAGCAATAGCTTTATGGAAAGCTACAGCTTCAGCCAGAGTTGAACCTGATGACTTCGTCGTTATTCGAGGCTTTACTGTAATTTTTATAGACTCCGGTATAAACATTTCGTACTCTTTTCACAAAAGAAATGAGTTATCTTCATATCGTGTCAAATTATTTTGTTTAAGGATCTTTTATTGAAATAATCTTGTAGAGAATTTATTCAGGATCAGTATAGTTCCCAATTCATTTTTCTAACATATTTAGAACGAATACTGTAGATAAAAGTTTATACACTTTTATGCTTGCTGTAAATATTTTTGCTCATGATTGCAGCCTAATATAATGGGAGAATGATAATATAATCATAGAAAGTAGAAGAGCATTTCATATGGTATACATTATAATTGCACTCTAATATGCCTGCTGATTAGAAATAGAAGCACATAGTACAGGTTAATAATAAAGTACTGTACTTATTAATTATTCACTTAGTGATTATCAGCAACCACCTCCAGCACTTCCTCAGAAGCAGGTGCTGAGTTACCCATTCCACCCCTGCTTAAGCAAATTTCCCCCATATTTATCAGATTTTGGTCGTGTTTTTCCGAGTTGGGGGATACAGGTTAGAGGCCATTTACTGTATTACAGTATAATAAAACTAGTTGATGGCATAAAAAAAATTAAATCTTGAAATCGTAGAACACAGTATTAGCGACCATATTATTGTTTGTTTGAGATACTTGAGTCACTCCTAAACACACCCATACATGGTATTACCTTATACAGTAAATCCCCATTGAGTGAAAGGGTTAGGTTCCACTAAAACGCTTCCTTTATGTGAAATACGTTCATCATAACCTTTTTTCCCATATAAATTAATGTATTACGGGGGTATTTCTTCGTGTACTAAGCTCTGTGATAGAGTAATGTACAGTACTGTACAATATTAAGCTCTGTGACAAAATAATTGCAACACATAAAAATACTGAAGATAAAAACAATAAAACATGTAAAACATAAAGGTACATAAACAGAGTTGTCAATTGTTGTTTGTGGGAATATGGGAATGACATTCATATTAAAATGAGAGGGGCAGAGTGTCCATGAGATGCAGTGGGTGGGGGGAGGGAGGAAGGAAGATGATAAGTGGCGAGATGATACGTCAGTCGGTTTGTTTGGTAACACTGGCTGCAGGACCACCAGAAAATTTAACAGTTGATGTCTACCCACAAATTTAGTTACATAAATTTTAAATTATGGAGTGTGAGAATAACAAATAAACAATGTACGGTATTGTTTAATATTGTACTATCATGAATGACAGTCATAGAATAAGTGAGAGAGGCAGTGTTGGTGAGATGCAGTGGGTGGGAGGGAGGGAGGAAGGTAAAATTATGATTTAGATTTTAGATGGTGATAATATAGGTAGTGGTGGTGATCATAGAGCTGGTGGTGAGAAAGGTGGGGGTGACTTACCTTTCATAATAGTAGAACCCTTTCGTTAATCAGCACATGGGTAGTAAAAACTTGCTTTCGCTATAGTGAGGATTCGTTCAAAGGATTAACATGCAATGGGGGCTTACTGTATACCTAATGGCCACCCATTAGAGGTGGCCATACCAAGGGAAGGAGGCCATTGGCCTGTGTTGGATCTCCATTGTTCTTGATAATTTTGTCAAGGGCTATTTTGAAGCCCAGTACTGTTCTTGATTCCACAGCTTGGACTGGCAGACTGTTCCATAGTTCTACTACCCCCTAAGTGAAAAAATATTCATGAATATTTGATTTGCCTGATAGCTTGGTGAGCTTGTAGTTACAGTATGTTCCCTTGTGTTGATGGCCCAAGTTCACGTTTTCCATTCCATTCAGGATTTTGAAATTTTCAATGAGATCTGGCCTATTGTGCCTTGTCTGAAGGGTTGTTACTCCTAAGGTTCTCAGTTTACTTGGATAGTCGAGATGGAATAGTTCTTGAATTATCTTAGTCACTCTGTGTTGCACCTTTCAGTATGTTTTTCTTTGAATACACTACCATTGGTGAAAAAAATGAGTAAAACTGAAATCGATACTTACTTAGAACAATATGAAATACTGTATATACTGTGCTGCATTAAAGGAGTCTTCATTATATGTTGGGGATGTGTTCCAGAGAAATACAACTCCTCTTATAGTGAAACATTTTATGAGAAATTTTTCCCAATAAGAGTTAATGGAAGTACAGTGGTCCCTCGGTTAACGAACACAATTTGTTCCACAGAGTCGTCCGTTAACCGAATCTATTATTTCAATGGGATATTGGGTAATTGGTTCCAACTCACAGAATAAGTACAGTTGGTCCTCCTATTACGCGGTCCCACAATCCGCGTTTCACCGTTAACGCGGTGCCTTGCCAGAACCTAACATTTTCACATTCCGCGGTCATGAACCCCATTACGCGGAGAGCGGCTGGCAAGCCGCGCCATTTTTGGATCCAAACCTCCCGCCATCCGCCATGTTGTGTAAGAGGCGCGAAAATGGTGTGCACAAGGTCGCCCAGTCATCAAAACATTACCGAGTTCTTCACCCGCCACCCACTACAGCCGGCCCAAGTCAGTGATAGTGATAATTATAGTGAGGATATGGACTTATATGAACTTTGGGGGGTTTGACAAAGAGGCCCTGCAAGCCTCTGTGGTGGATAGTGATACAATTGATACAAGTGATACAGGTGAGGGCCAATAATCTGCCCTCTGCCTCGGAACCAACCGCCCATCCCCGTGTGCCCAGCCATCTTTTCTACTAATGTAAGTGTTAAAAAACCTAATATTATTGATATTTCTCTTAATTATTAATTGTGTGTGCATGCCATCATAAAGTTAAGATAATATTTTTACTACAACATAGTTGTGTGTCGTCAAAAAGTGGAGTTTGGGGATCGGCCCGGACTCCATTTCAATTAATCCCATATGTTATGTTATTCACTTTCCGCGGTACCCTCCGGGTTACATTAACCGCGTAATATGAGGACCAACTGTACATACAAAGTACTGTATACCAGTAATGAAATTAACAAAACATTAAATATAAACTAAATACAGTACTGTACTGTACTGTACAGTATACTGTACAATAATAAATATAAAAAACAATAGAATACTGTATTTTAACTTACTTTGGGGTGTGGATGTTGTATTACCGGCAACTTTGTTTACATATCAAACAGCTGATTGTAGAAGCAGTCGATGATGACATGCCATATTCTTTACAGAGTGCATTGGTTCTAATGCCTTCTTCATGTTTCATAAAAATTTCTGCACTGTATATTATCACTACAGTATATTAACTAAATTTCAGAATGACCAATAATTTCAATGTAAAAATGCAAAAATATTCAAGAGACCAACAAAATCAATGTTCACTGCACTGTAAACAAAGTTAAACTGAGAAGCATTGTTGGGTGATTCAATCAGCTGAAGGGCACACAAAAACTGTTCTCTGTAGTACTGTCTATATTATCAATATGTTCACTAAATTTCAAAATGACCAATAATTTTAATATAAAAAATGCAGAAATATTCAGTAGACCAACTTTCTTGATATTTACTTCAATGGAAACGAATGTAAACAAAGAACCAATTACTGCATTGGTGGACTAACCGATCAGCTGATCAGCTGATGCGCACAACAAAACGTGTTTGTCGTAAGGATTTCGTTAATCAAAGTTTTGTTCGTTAATCGAACCGAAAATCCTTATGGGAGCTAATTCGTTAACCGAAATTTTGTTAATCGAATTGTTCGTTAACCGAGGGACCACTATAGTGATATCTCCGTTTGCTGGAACAATTGGTGCAGAGCACTGTCGGGAATGAGAGATTCCGGGTAACGAGACGACTCTTAAAGCCTGAAAAAAATCCCTCATCCCTGGAATTTTCCGGGTAACGGTAAAATGTTTTGAGAAGTTCCAGAAATTGGCCATTATATCGTCTCTCGAACCCAGACAAATGTCCCCCCATCCCCAAAATTTCTCGGGTACCAGAAAATTTTCTCCGAATTTCCACAAAATGCGCCTGATTTATTTCTCTCAAACCGGAAAAAAAACCTCCCCCTTCCCTGGAATTTTTCGTGTTTCAAGAAAATTTTCTAAGAATTTTTTGGAAAATTTTTCCCAAAGCTGGAATTTTTCAGAAAAGTATGACTACATCATTAAAGTGAATGATTGTAACTTGGGGATAACCTGTACAGTACATTCGGTTTTTCTATAATGCAACATTTGCATTCCTGAAAAACACCACTTAATTGAAAAATTGCGTTATATTAACAATTGTTTTAATGGGAATTAAGGGGTAGTAGGTTCAAGAACATCTACATAGGACACACTTTTCACCTTCATTTTTATATTATTTTTAATTATTATTAATATTGTTACAATAATTTTGTTTTAGTTTGTTAATATCATTTATTAGTACAGTACTGTAGAATAAATACAAAAAGGGAGAAATGCAAGTAAGAGTGTTTAAGTCTATGTCGCTAAGCGGTAAATACATAGCCGTGTTGGACAGCGGACTCGTGTAAACACTTTTACTGTTAAAACCTTTTTTATATAAAAACATTGTTAACCATAAAGAATTTAAATCAACTTCTAAAAATGTTCTAACTCTCACCACAAGAAGAGAAGATGGCTTCTTGAGATGGATGGTGGAGGAGGAGATGAAAGTAATGGAGTCAATCTGACGATGACAGTGACTGGAGTGTTAAGGAAGATGATGGAGGAGGAATTCGTGCATGAAAAAATGTTGATGCCACTGGTTCTGCAGATGAAAAACTGACCATAATGCATTAATTTCATGTCTCTACGTGCTTTGTAGACAAAGAAATAAATTTTTACCATAAATATTCTGCCAAGAATTCTCCTGTTGCAATGCGTGTTGTTGTTTGCTCTTAAACTATAAATTCGTGATTCCGATGTGTGTAAACTTGGGTTTTTTTTTTTTTTTTTTTTATAAGCTTCACATTCGTGGTCTTCTTTATGGCCGGCACAAGTCCTCTTTTTATTTTTTGAATATGTGGTTTTTTAACCTATTCTCTGTATTAAAGATGATATTCATACACAGTAGAATCCTACTTATTCAGTATCTGGACAGCTGGTAGATACAACTAACCAAATTGAAATAATAATACCTGTAGTAACAATAAAAAAAATCCTCCAAAATCAGCGAGAATCGTAAGTTGAATACTGTGTGCAACAGGGATGAGCTGCCATGTTTATTGCTATGATAAACAGTAAAATTGATTCATAGCATATAATAAAATACGATGGCACATATTTTATGTAAAAAAAATTAGCTCCTTCCACACTCAAACCATCCTCTGGGCAATATGACACAGTTCAGCCAGGCTGTCAGTCAACTGACTCACAGATGTGTGGCTACTTTGCTATGCTGTGTGTATGCCATGATGTCACATCAGAAGAGAGCCTGGCCACTCAGTTATAGCCTTCTTCCTCCACAAATATACACACCCATGCTCTTCATTTTTCTTATTTTATAGTTTTATACTACCTGGTATATTTTCTTTATTTCTAAGCACATTAGAGTAATGTAATTATTTTTCCTCGACTAATTTAGTTTCATTACAAATAACAACATATGAGGCAGCTGGGTTTGAGTCAGAGATGTAGTTATTGCCTACCACTTCCACGCACATTCACTGCCCACACATACACATCCATGCTCTCAATTTCTCTTATTTTGTAGTTTTATATTATTTTATTTATTTTTTCTTAGCCTCATGGTTTATATAGAGTGGAATAAATGTTTAAGAAGTCCATTTTTCTGAGACAAGAATTTTTTCGGTCAGCCTTTAGCACTGTGCATTTTAGGATTTATTGGAGGATCCTAAGAGTGAGTTTCAACTAACTGAAAAAGAAAACTGTGTATCTGGCACCTCTCAATCCCCGTAGGTCCCGAATAACTGGGATTCTACTGTAGTTGGATTTGAATCATATATTATAATTTGAGATACATTTACATTTTCTTTAAGAGTATCATTGGATTCTAAGCGAACTGTGTGTTCCTATACTTATTGTTCTTCCCCAAGGTAAAGGAGAAGCGAGCCATCTTTTCTATTCAATGGCATTATTGTATTGCAAGTTACCTGTATCTGCAAGAGTTTATCTGTCAACATGGACAAGTTGAGAGAATGTGCAAGTGTTCTAAATGCAGCAGAGAACTGACAGTGAACAAGAAATATGTTTCAGTGTAACAACTGATCGAGTGATCGTACTCTTACGTCCACAAAAGACGTAAAATTACACAATGGCGCTTCAAGAAGTGTGCTTTCTTTGAAACTTCATATCAAATACAGTAAGTTATTTTTGCTTAGGTAGGCTAGGTAGGTTTAGTTAGGCTAGGTTGGTCAGGTCAGTTTCTATTAGGTTCTTTGTGTTGTCGTATGATTTTTATTACTTACATCATCCAAACAACATCTGTGGAAACCATGAAAAAACTGTTGCATTACAGAGGAAAACACTGTAGAGATAGATCTCAACTTTAGTGTTGAATTATTTGCTGGCCCAATTTAAATATTTGATGCATTGTTTTTACTGAGATTCTTTTTTGGAGGCTTCTGACAACTGCCCTGTGGTGGTGCTCATTAGTATTGGTAAGAGCATGGCTGAGACAAGACTTTCCACTACTGCTTGTGTTTGGAGCCACACACACAGGAGGATATTGACACCATTATATCTAAATTGGGAAAGAAGGATAACCCTCCCATGCTTATTGGCAGTGATACAAGTTAAGATGGTGACTTCCCTTAAGATTTGACTAGTAATTTTCATAAATCTTGGGGAATTTGAGTAACAAGGATGTGGAATATGCTGGCAGTGGTAGAGTAGCTTCCATGAGCCATGTGGTCACACTTGATGCTCTCACATGGGATTGGAGTGATTCTTTGTTACTCCCTCCAATCCCTGATCTTCGAAGGTTAAATGAATAAAGCTCGATTAAGATCCCATTTCTTGTATAGATACACTCCGTCTCTCTCACATATGTATAGATACAGGCTTTATATCTAAGGTGGAATTATGTAAAGCATTTTAGAATCACAGCCTTTTGAAATTCATTTTTGGTACAGGTTTATGCAAAGAGCAATTGATGTCTAACGGGAAGGTCAAGCCCTTGAAGGAAAGGTGGGGGAGAAGAGAGGTGATTCAATGGGGTAGGGGGGATAATAAGGTAAGCTAGGTGAGGTGGGTGGTCAAGGTGCTAATGGACACAAGAAAATCAAAGGGAAAATCCGCTGTCATGGCCACTGCCACCTGACCTGATGTCACCTCACCTCATGAGACCTCTAGGTATGTGACCACGTGGTGTCTCCCCATACCCAAGGCCTTATATCCACACACTACCCTTCACGGTTCCACCTACACAACGTTTTTACTATGATTAATAATTAATTAATTTAAAAATATTATTAGTTTACATGTAACGAGTAACAATTTAGGTTTTTTCAATTGTATTGGAGTAAAAGCATTAGAAAACCATACTTAATTAAAGTACTAATTTTTTTTTTACTTTTTAAAAAGTAAATACCAAAAGTAAATTTATTTAGTTACTTTACAACTCTGTCATTATATTTGATTCTGCAGACAAGAATGACCCTTCAGTGTATACTAACATTGATGAAAGTGAATATGTGACTTTTCTGAAGACTTAAATGGTGAATCTACCAAATTTTAGGGGGTTTGAGTGATAGAATGAGGAATTTGCTGTCAGGACTGGGATAGTTTCCACAAGCTACAAGTCCACCCATGAGGCTCCCACATGAGATTGGAGTGATCCTTTGTTTATTTCCTTGACCCATGATATTGTCGATGGTGTAAATCAATAATCTATATGATTATAATTTTTTTTTTTTTTGTATCATACTGTCTTGTGGGTAATGACCACAAGTTGCTATCACTGTTCTCAAAGGGTTAACTAATCTTAATTGCTATTTTGTGAGATTTTAGTATTAAGATATCTTGAAAGCCCTGCAGTTATGAATAAAAGGATCAAGTTTAGTGGCAGCTGCTCTTTTGTTAAAAAAAGCATTGGCGAAGTGTTTTAATGCAATACAGGTTGTACCTCTCTAGTCCGGCAACCTCGGGACCTGACCGGACCATGGAAATTGCCGGACCATGGAAATTCACCCTTTTCCTGGATAGATAGTGACTTGTGCTTATGCCTGGAAGCACTAGCACCACTTTCTCTGCATCATGGTCTCTTTGAAGACATAGTGAAGGGTTAAGTGTCGTATAGTAGCTTCTCAAATTTCGCGAGTTTTTAATTCTTAACGTATTTTATTGGAACACACAAAAAAATAAATAAATAAAAATTTTGACGGCGGAAACTTGAATTTCGATGGGTTTCAACGGCCCGCCAACGTGTAGACGACGTGCATAATCGTGTAAACAGCGTCATTTCTCTTATGTACAAAAGATTCATTGTTGTTTATTACTGAATGTCTTTTTTATTGAATTAATGTTTATGTGTGCAAAATGAGCAATAGAATTCATTAATAATACGTAGAATATTAAAACACACGAGGAAATGACACAGCATTGTTTTCGTTGATTACAAAACCAGTGACTGACTGGTTCTACATATAAAACTGAAGAAAATAAGACCTTGGTTGTAGCTGTAGTAAAATTAATATGGTTGTTTTAAGTAATGTTATTTAATGTTAATAAATGGAACAATAGAAGTAGCTAACGATAATGGTAAAGAAAAAGAGAGATCGCATATGTAAGTGCGCATGCGCACACGTGAAAACATATCGTCATTACTTTACGTAAGAATATGAAAGTAACGCTTATTTACTGTTCATATATATTTTAATTAATGTTTCTGAATTTGTTTTTATTGAATCAGTGTACGTGTGTGCATAATTAACAATGCAATTTATTAATAATACGTGGAATATTAGAGGAGACGAGACTGCTGCCGGCATTGTTTATGTTAAAGCTTACGAAACCAGTGACTGATTGGTTCTACATATAAAACTGAAGAAAATAAGACCCTGAGTTTAGCTGTAGTAAAATTAATGTAAAAAATGAATATGGTTGCTTGAAGTACCTGTAATGTTATTTAATGTTAATAAATGGAACAATATAAGTAGCTAACCATTAATGGTAAAAAAAAAAGTGAGACTGCTCGTATGTAAGTGCGCACATGTGAAAATATATCGTCATTACTCTACATAAGAATATGAAAGCAACACTTATTTACTGCTCATATATATTGAAGAGTTAAATGTTGTACTCTGTATAGACAAGCAGAGAGAGAGAGAGCAGCCGAACTGCCGGATGTAAACAAACCTTAATTTCCCGCGGCTTTTTTTTTTTTTTTTTTAAGGGGATTAGCCCACCCGGGCATAGGTCACTGACCCACATTGGGGCCTGAGGGGCAAAAATTTAATACTCCAGTAGTAATAATAATAATTCAGATAAAAAAAAAAAAAAAAAAAAAAAAAAAAAAAAAAATGCCTATCTACCTCTTGGACAAACTAAAATCGTTCCGGACCACAGAATGCCGGACTAGAGAGGTACAACCTGTAGTTGCAGCCATAATGAGTGTTTGAAGAATAGAAAACAAATGCTATTGATAAATGCACCCTCATGTCATTATTTGTCCTTCTTCATTGATAATTTTTGAGTTTTTATCACTGTGGTATATTCTTATACCCCTGCCAAAATGGATGAAACCTCCCAGTCAATTATTATTGTTCCTCTGGAAAGAAAACACTATAGAGGAACTGTTGACTTAAAGTAATTTTAGGTATGAGGCACTTTGTCTTCATTGGAGGACATGCTCTCAGACCTCATCACCATCTTTCTCATTATGTTGACTTCTCTACCTCTAAAGGTGAGTGTTATTTTCAAATTTTCATTAATACATAATTGTAACTCCCAAATTTCCTTACATGATTACATGAAAATCAGTATGTTATATAAATTATTATTTTTATTGAAAACAAACCCACCAAATATTCCTATATGCAGTGGGGTATGCTATAACGAACGGATCCTACTACGAATATTCCTATAACGAACGGTTTTACCTATAAAATCGAGAATGCTACAACGAACGCAACTCCTACAACGAACGCGGATGAATACCGGACTATTTCGTCTGGCGCATGAATATTGTTGTACCGCTGCTCCCAGCAAGAGTGTCAGGCGCCATATTGGTTCATTGTGTAGTCAGTGCACCACTGAACTTGTTGAAATTTCGTCTTTTGATGTGGAAATTCGTGTCATTTTTATAACTATTTTGTTATACAAGTGTACAATTGTAACAATGAATCGTCAAAAGCGAGTGAGAAAGCTAATAACCCTTGAAACTATGAAAGAAATTATAAATAAACAGACAAAGTGCCTGTAAGACAGTCACCAAAGAGGGCTAGGAAGGATGACTCCTCTCCTTCCACCTCTCCTCCCCCCTCCTCCACTGCCTCCTGTCCTGCATGCTGAACAACACTAAGGTTAGAAAAAGTACTGTATTTTTTTACAATTTCCACAGAAATTTTTCAGTGTTAAGTGGTTGTATTTGGGGGCCTGGAACGGATTAATCCTATAACGAACGAATGCTATAGCGAACGAGGTTCTAGAACCAATTAGATTCGTTATAGCATACCCCACTGTACTAACATAAATGTATACACTATTGGTAACCCAAGTGTTTTAGTAGCCTTAGACATGTAGTGTACAGTTGCACTGTAGATTATACAGTCTAAGATAGAAGCAACAATATTTTTTTCTTTAAAATTAATTAAAAACCTCTTAATATATTTCATAAATCACTATTATCAGTACAAACCCACAAGATATTAATACAAGTACTCCCCGATTTATGTCCACCCGCACTTACGACCTGCCTCAATCATACCAAAATTTTGTCAAATTATGTATTTTCGAGTCCCAACATCAGTACACAAACAAAATTTTTGTTTATAATTCACTTTAAAATGGCTGGCAAGCTTAAAAGTGAGAGTTTTGTGGTGCTGAGAAGAAAAAGATACACCCATTTTAGATTTTCTATGTATTATTTTCGCATTTTCGACTTACGACCTGGATTTGGGTCCCTAACCCCGTTGTAAGTCGGGGACTGCCTGTATAGGGAAAGGATCAGGTGGCAAAAGAACATTACTATACTGCTTTAGGCTCGTCAAAGCGTGAGGGATCGTCACTACTACACAAAATTATTTTGAAACATGGTCAGAGGATTTAGTAGGTTGGTCAAATACTTAGGCTCACCAAACATTAATGCATCAAAAGCCATTAGGCAGAGTCTGAACTCTATCCTAGTTTCAAGAACGGGTTAGTGAGAGTCCTCATTAGGAAAGTAAAAGTAAGCTTGGCAACCCTGTTCAACACTGTTTGAACTTTCTTCAGTAGATAATTAGGTAGGCAGACCCATAAAGAGTTACAATAGTCAACCCAAGACAAAATAAGTGAATTTAATAGTGTCAGACATTGTCTATCCAAAAGCTGTTTAACAGCATATAGATTTTTAATATGAAAGTTGCAGCTCTTAACTACTGAATTTATATGCTTTTTAAAATTCAATTTTTAGTCAAAGTACACACCAATTAACGGACAGAATCAACAGGACTGAGTTGTATTACCCCAAAGTTTAAAAAGCCAAAATCATGTGTGCTGTCACCCTTCCTATTTCCTTGGAGGTGTAGACTATAAACAGAAGTGGTCCCCAAATTGATCCCTGTAGGATTTCAAACTACAAAGTGACCAGAACTGAAATGGTGCCACTGACCATCACACATTCAGATTGTTCTGACAAATATGACTCGAGCAGTGAGAGTGCATCATCACGGACACCGAACAACCAAAATCTTGAAGCAACAGATGATGATCCATTGTATTAAAGGCTGCAGAGAGATCCAGCAAGATCAAGAGGGAGGACTATCCTGTGCAATTGTTTATTACCAAATCTCTATTAATTTTACATAGGGCAGTTACGCTTGATTAGTTCTTCCTATAGGTTGACTAGACCAGAAGGATCACTCCTAACAGAGGAACTAACTGATTGAGCATAGCATGCTCTATGACCTTTGATAAGAATGAGAGATTGGAGACCGAACGATAATTTGACTTATTTTCAGTCTCACGACCAGGTTTCTTAAAAATTGGACTCGGTAAAGCCTTTCTTATATCGCACAAAATTTCCCTCAGCACAGCATTTAGTATTACTTTTTTTATTGGAAATTTGGTAATACGTATACCCGGTATATAGATGCCAGGAACATGTCTTCAATTTATAGCATTAAGTAGAGGTGCATACATTAAGTACTGTGCTGTACTGTATTGCCTACTAATTAATATACAGAAATCTCTTTATACATTACAGTACAGTATTGTTAAAGGTTGGTGAGATATACTGTAGAGTAATGTGCTGTATTTATTATTCGGGTATAACTGTACTATATGTCCCTCATATATTAATTTTTTCATACTATGTTCGGTACACTGTATCTACATGAGAAAATTTAGACTTACGAACAGGCCTTAGGATTGTAACTGATTTATAAGTAGAGGAACACCTATATATTTGATTCAGGAAATGAAGATGACACTCCCATGCATAGGTAAAGGTGGCAAATTTTTTGAAGATTTGACAAATTAATATACTGTACTGATTCTGAGGGAGATTTGAATGACAAGGAAGGGATAATGGCATAGCTTCCATAAGCCACACAGTTACCCATGTGGCTCTGGCATTGTATTGAAGTTATTTTTTTGTAAGTCACACATATTTTTATCCTCCCTGGAATTGGGATTTTATTTTCAATAAGATGGTGAGATTTAAAAAAATAAATAAATAAATATAAAATCGACCTGCAGTTATGATCAATGTTTGCCATCACCTTCCTAAAAGAGTTAAGTTCAAAGCCAAAACTTTTCCTAATTTTAGAGTTTTCCGAGCTTTGAAATTCCAAATTTTATAGGTCACCTGTGCCTACTATCTAGGATTTTCTATTCACTGGCATCCTTACAAATTTATGAATGGTATTTTTTAAATTACTGTACCTTTTGAGATTTATAACATTTTACCCACTGGATTTTATTCCTGAGCAGTCTCCAGACTTGTAAACAGTTCCTGTACATCCTGGAGGCTGCATGGAGAACCTTGTAGGGGTATCGAGGTATTAATGTTGTCTAGCACTCAGGATGGAAGGAAACTCTAATGTGGTTTTCTTGTATAATATATAAGTTATATGATAGACAGTCTGGTGCTGGAGATGCCGTGTGGTGGGGAGCTGCTCAGTAGAAGACGTTCGGTGAGTAGCGTGTTGAAGGAGGTAGATGTGCAGGAGCTTCGTTAGAGAAGATGTTGCCTGTTGCTGGCCTCCTGGTTGAATGAAATGTTAACAGCGTGGAGCTTGCTGGAGGAGATGTTGCTTGTTCAGGAAAATGGGCAGAATGAATCTCAATGGAGAGACAGAGCTTATATACCCTGCAGCAGCTGCCAGTCCTCTATGAATCATGTTGGGAAAACCCAGAAAGTTGCTGGTGACTAGTTTCGTTGCTAAGCAATGGTAACATCTGGGGACAGCTCTCGCTTGGTTGCTAGGCAACGGCACGTTGGAATGTGGTGGCTGTGGCTATGCAGTTGTAAGCAGTTGTAGGGGAGACGTCCACTACAACCTCTTCAACCCAACCTGATACATTTTTTCATTGTTTTCTGTGATGCAAGATGTAAGACTTCTATTTATTTAACCATGAGATATAAAGCTATTTATGACTGGGTATGTGATGTTGAAATATGGTTTTAGTAAATATGTAATGAAAGTTTTTATATGCAGCATTAGAAAATTTTACATTGGTAGACAGTATAATAAATTTAATGTATATTGCATGAAATAATTATATATTTTTAAGTGAATTTTATCATTTTCATTAGTCAAACAGAAAATGACTCGATTAAAGAAATTAATATTGTATTAAACAGTGGGAAGTGAATGATGATGATAATACAAATAAAGAAAAGAAAAATCCTTATAAGAAAATTTTATGTCTTTACTGAGCATTTTTTCTTAGAGAAATTTAATAGAAAGAATTTTGTTTATTTAATTTTTACCCGTTTCCTTTGTTATTTAGGTTGGTTCATACCAATTTAGCCCCCACTACTATATAGACAGTAATCTCCCCATTAGCCTGATCCTCCAGTCCCAGAAACTCTCCAATAACCGGAATGAATTTTGAGCTTTCTGTAAAAACTCACTCCATTCTAGGCATGGGAACGAGTTTTTGAGGATGAAATCATGCGTATTTTCCGTAAATATTTTGAGAAAATCTCACCATTCTGGTCTTGGGACAAAATTTCCCTGGAGTTCTGAGAGATAGTTATATAATGCGATGTGTTTGCATGTTTCCCCATGTTCCGGGCAAGTGGGCTAGCTGCTTGGGTAACATAGGCAGTAGGCTCACACACTTAATGCATATTCTGTTGTCATTGTACAAGGCTGTTCCCTTGCTTGCTGCTGTTTTTGCATACAATATGTGTTGTGCAGTGCCGTACATTACTGTATCAGGGTACAGTCAGCCAGGAATACAGTATTAAACAGTGTTAAGATGTAAAAAGTAATTACAGCAGAGTTGTAAAGTAATAAAATAAATTTATGAGTACTGTACTCAAGTAATATTTTGAAGTATTTTTAAAAAGTACTCAAATTTTTTAGTACTTTTACTTAAGCATGGTTTTCTAATACTTTCACTCCAATATAATTGAAAAAACACACAAAAAACCCACACACAAATCATTAATCATTACATGCCCCAAACAAAGAGTTATAATGTTTGTGGCAGCCTCATGATATATTTACTATTTAATTAATTACTTATTAACCATAGTAAAAGAGATGTGTGGTTGGAGAGTATGGTATGGGTGTAATGGTCAGCATGCTCACCTCACAAACGCGTGGACCCAGGTTTGATCCCCGGGTAGGGTGAAACTATGGGCAAGTAAGTTTACGCCATTTGCTTCTGTCTACCCAGCAGTAATTGGGAACCTGGATTAACATTAATCGATTTGCGAATCATGTTCTGGGGTTAGCCAGTATAGTTGGCAAGTTGTCCGGTCTTCTCGAACTATTCCTTGACACTGGATCGTGCAACTCATTAACTTAGGGTGTGGTTGTTATGTTGGCGACAACTTCTACACCTTAAACAAATTCACGCTGCCCATCCTCGTTACACGAGGGGCAACCATTATTATTGTTATATTTATGGGTGAAGCCGTAAAAGGTATGATGTGGGTTTGGGGAGATACCATGCGGTCACATACCTAAATGTCTCGTGAGGTGAGGTCTACGTCAGGCCAGGTGGCAGTGGCCATGACAGCGGATTTTCCCTTTGATCTTCTTGTGTCCATTAGCACCTTGACCACCCACCTCACCTAGCCTATCCTCTTGTCTCTCTTTTCCCCCACCCTGTTTTCTGTGAAAATAAGTAAAACTTTGAAAAAAAAATGTTTTTAAGCAAAAAAAGCATTTTCTGTGAAAACAACTAAATTCTCTAAACACTGTTTTTAAGAAAAGAAAACGTTTTCAGTGAATAAAAGTAAAACGACATCAGTTGCTCTGCATATACCGGTACCTAAAATTAATTTCAAAGAGGCTGTGATTATAAAATGCTTTCCACAATTCCATCTTAGATATAAAGCCTGTATCTAAGTGTACTTGAAATTCTGATTAATTAACTTAGTACCACTGCCCCCAACACCCACCAGATGTTACGTGGTGCGATAAATTCAGCCACTCATCAGTTAGAATTGAAAAGTAATATCACTACAGCCACACCCCAATTAGAGGGACAGTTCATGGTGAGTCGTAGTCAGACTCAGTTACTATGGAGGCAACAATCATCCACAAACTCCTCAACTGAAGGAGTTACCTGTACTGAGTTCTTTCCCGACATTATGTGACTTATCTCTCAAGCTTAACACCCCATTACTTGCATCTGCTGTTTGTGAGTATCTGTTTAGTCATGTTGGGCTTAATATTTATTATTTAATTAATTATTACACCCCAGGGGGCAACAAGCCTAGTCACAAGACAATGCTGTCAGACACTAATATATTGGTACTCGTGTCTCGCAGGGCATGCTATGACTTGTATGGAGACAATATTGATATGATTTAAGGACCATGGGAGTTAGCACCCACCAAAGTGTGAGTAACGTACAAGAATTAAATCTAAATTATTACGAATAAGGAAGTGGTGACATATAGTGGTTAGTGACTCGTCCTGTGGTAGGAGGTCCCTGACAGTGGGACAGTCAAGGCAATAGTGTTGAAAGATGTTAGCATTGGGACAGTTATAGAGTTTAAAGGAAGAGAAGTGCGGGTCATCTCCTGTCTCGGATACATGCTAGTTAGGCCTGTAGCTTAACATAGTACGAGCAGAGACAACAGTCTGTGGACCCTTAAGTCCACATCAATGATACTTGTGTGGATAAGGAATAATGTGATCATAGTGTTAGATGGATATATTTCCAACCCATTCACTATCCCTGTGATGGATTGTAGGGAGAAAAGCAGCTGAACTTATTCTCTCTTATATGTCGTGCTGGTCCTATATTTAGACCTAAAAGATCCTGGTTGGACAGCCATAATATTGAGAATCAGATATTGGTTAATATCAATAGAAATATTTGCAAATAAACATGTGTAAGGCTATGTGTCCTTTATTTTTTCTTTAGTTAACAATTTTTTTTATAATTTACTGTTGATTTATGATAAAATTTGAGACGATAGTTTTGTTGTTACTTTTAACTTTCAGTACTTTATCAATGAGATACATTTTTACTGCTGATTGAGTACATTGATCTTGGATACGTTTACTTCTACTTGAGTAACTTTTGCCAATGTAACAATATTTTTACTTAAGTAACAAAGTTTAGTACTTTTTACAACTCTGGATTACAGTTATGTATATTGTACACTACTGCACGTTCAATAGCATTGACAGTGTAGGCTACTGTAGGCTAGTGTGTAGAGGTGTATGAATAGTATAAAGTGCATGTAAAATCCTTCCTTCATAGAGTAAGAGGAGAGGGACAGTAACACCTGCTACAGGAGGTGGTGCAGGACAACGGGAGGCCACCCTATATGATCATATCACAATTTGGCCTGCCTGTATCATAAGCCCAAGACAAGAGCAGTAGCATACATTATTTTGTTTATTTATAATATAATGTATGTTTACAGTGGTGTTTGCATAAATAAATACAACTCTGTGTTTGTCCAGGCGAGATACATAACTTAGACTCTTGGAAAAGTTTCCCCAGTACAGGGTGAGAAAATTCCACTGTCTCTGCTGTGACTCGGCTTCATTCACACCTAGTACCCCAAAAATACCTTCATTTGATGGCTTGTATCATGTACTCCTGTAGTAAATTTTTTTATGTTTATTTGAAGAAAAGAAAACTTCAGGATTATTTTAGTAAAAAAAGAAAAGTCTTTCTAACTTAATTAAAACTAATTGAGACTCCAGTACAGTATAAGTATTTCTTTCTTATTTTGTTTAAGCACGCTGTGAATAAAGGCAGTGACTAAAGTACAGGTTGTACCTCTCTAGTACTGCATTCTGTGGTCCGGAATGATTTTAGTTTGCCCACGGAGAAAATTAATTTGAGTCTGGTACTTTCGATGTTTGGCTAAATTTTGCCTTATTTACCCAAATTTTTTGGTGAATTACTACCTCTAATAAAGCAACATCCGAATAAACCAATGAAAATAACACAGATAAAGTTAAATAAACACTAAAAACAACACACACAAAGTTTTTATGTTCTACAGCTTCAGCTAGAGTTGAACCTGATGATTTGGCAACTTCGTCATCCGAGTAAAAACACACACAACAACATTGGCTGTCCTTATGTTTTCAACTTTATCACCACTGGTGGGTAGAATTTATGTTTTAAATTCAGAAACATGAATTAAAATATATATGAACAGTAAATAAGTGTTGCTTTCATATTCTTATGTAGAGTAATGACGATATGTTTTCACATGTGGGCACTTACATATGCGATCTCACTTTTTTCTCTACCATGAATGGTTAGCTACTTATATTGTTCCATTTATTAACATTAAATAACATTACTTCAAACAACCTTATTAATTTTTTTACATTAATTTTACTACAGCTACAACCAGGGTCTTATTTTCTTCAGTTTTATATGTAGAACCAATCAGTCACTGGTTTTGTAAACATTAACGAAAACAATGCTTTCTCGTCTCCTCATGTGTTTTAATATTCCACGTATTATTAATGAATTGTATTGTTCATTTTGCACACATAAACATTAATTCAATCAAAAAGACATTCAGTAATAATCAATAATGAGTCTTTTGTACATAAGAGAAATGACACTGTTTACACGATTATGCACGTCTGAACATTGGCGGGCCGCTCAAACCCATCGAAATTCTAGTTTCCGCCGTCAAAATTTTAAATTGTGTAGTGTTTTTTTTTTGTGTGTGTCCAAATAAAAAACGTTGAATCAAAAACTCGCGAAATTTGAGAACCTACTGTACAACATTTAGCCCTTCAATATGTTTTCAAAGAAACCACGAAGCAGTGAAAGTGGTGCTAGTGCTTCCAAGCGTAAGCACAAGTCACTATCTATCCAGGAAAAGGGTGAATTTCCATGGTCCGGAAATTTCCATGGTCCGGCACCGGTCAGGTCCCGAGGTTGCCGGACTAGAGAGGTACAACCTGTAGTGGCAGAATAACCTGACAGACTAAAGTACTAGTCACGACTATTTTACCAGTCCATTGTTTATGTAATAAAAGTAATGTTATAATAGTAATTATTGTTGTATGCAAATAAAAACATAACTTATGGGGATATGCACACTTATAGTCCAAATAATGTTCTTAGCATTTGCATATTTTAGTGTAAATAATGCCCGCTGTATTTACACACAAGTTAAAAATGTACATTGACCACCAGGTGGTATACTGCCCACTGAAGAATACCCACGGGTAGGGTCGAGGTGGTTAAACTTCAGGTGGTATACAGTGGGGGGGAGGAGGGATCTTTACGTGACTACTGAGGTCCACTGTAACCTGAAGAATTCCCCTGGGTAGCATTGGGGTGAATTTTCAGGTGAGTACTGTACTGAGACCTATGCACTTGTCATTACTTCACTTTATTCACTTCTTCAAAAATCCTCAGCGAGACGATACAGTAATATCTCCGTTAGCCGAAATCCCTCCAACTCGGAACTTTACGATAGCTTGAATTGAAATTTTCTTGGAAAATCCTTCCCAAAGTCGTAATCTTTGGGAAAATTACGGCTTTGGGAATGATTTTCCAAGGGACACATTTTCCAGAAAATTCTCCTGACACCCGGAAAATTCCGTAAAAATTTGGGGATGGGGGAGTATTTGCAGGTTTGAGAGCTAAAAATTGGGTGCATTTGCCGGAATTCTGAGAAAAAATTTCCGGTACCCAGAAAATTCCAGGGATGGTGGATATTTGTCCGGTTTCAAAAAATGATGTAATGGGCAATTTCTGGAACTTCCAAGAACATTTTTCCGTTACCCGGAAAATTTTAGAGACGAGGGATTTTCTTCCGGCTTTGACGGCGTTGTCTCGTGACCTGGAAGTCTCTCATTTCTGTATATATATATATATATATATATATATATATATATATATATATTATATATATATATATATATATATACAAGATTAGTCTACTTGGGCACAGGTCAATGACCCACATTGGGGCCTGGGGTGAGGAGCAAAAATTCTGTTAAATGATAATAATATTAATATTAATTCATAAAAGTAAATAACAATTTAAATAAAAAAATTTAAAAGAAAAGATCAAGAGTGAGAAACGATATACTTTATATATTTTGTGTTGTCAATAGTAAGAGAAACAATTGAGACCCTGTAATTGTGTGTAAATGAGGCAGAAAGTCAGATTTGCACTGTGGGATTTGGTCACAATTCTTTTGATATCATATGGCAGCAGGGACTACCATTAGACAATGCATTATGCTTCCAATTTCTTCCCAGGCGCTAGTACCTCCCTGTTTGATAGATTTGCCTACTACCTCGTTAGAAATATTGTGGGATTGTTGAATGAGTGAGCATTTCATTGATCATGGAATTAAGAGTGCTCATTCCAATGGATATTGGTTAATAATTCGTTCTTGTACATTCTTTCTAGAAGTACCAGTGTATATGTTAGCAGATCTGCTTTGTTGCTGTACAGTATTATTATAAGTTCCATTCTGTTTTTTCACTTAATTTTCTTTGGATTGAAATTATTTGCAGCAAACTTATCGTTTTCCCCTCTCAAATGCTGCAAATCAGTTCAAGGATTACTGTGTGAAAAGTGTCTTTACTGTTTTGAAGCTTCAATTTGGGCTAGGTTGGACTGGGGCCTCATCAGTTTGTTGAACTTCTTGGAATTCCTTTCTCGTTTGTCATACTGGAAATTAGGATTGAAGAGGCACCCAGATTAACATTGAAGGATTATGTCGATTGAAGAGGTTTATAAAGTAATTAGGTCCTGATCGTTACATTTTGTAAGGTTAACTCAATCTGTGTGGTGGTTAACCTTGGAATTCTTATTCCACCTTTACCCATTTTTTAGTTGGCTTAAATAAGTCGAGTCATCTAAGCAAGGCATTAAATCATAAATGGAGGATTGATCTTGAAATCCCTTTTATGATTGTTCCTGAATCAGACTGCTCAGCTCCCTTTCTCCTCTGTAGGAATTGGCATGAAGTTGACTGGAAATGAAGTTGGTCCTATATTCCTGTACATATGACAGATGTACTACAGGTACAGTTGCCTCCACATGACCTTACCACAGCCTGGGAGAGTGTGAGGGCTTGGGGTGTAATGTGGCAACGCAATGCCATAGTCAGGGTTGACTGAATGGGCATGAAACTGAAATTTCCCGGTTTGCCATAAGATACAAACAATGAAGGAGATAATAAATAAACAAACCTGGTAATTCATGTTATGCAGCATTGTTGTGTAGCCACGACTGAGTGACTAGGACTGAACTATGGGGAACTGGCAAACAGGTTAATCCACGGCTTCAGCCTGTGACTATGGCGCTGCAATGCCACATCTTGTAAATGTGTCCCCACACACACCTAGGCTATAGTACATTCATGTGGAGGCAACTGTAGATGCAATTAAGTTTTATAATGACTTGTCAGCCTCTAGTTTTCAGTGATGACTTCCTTCTGATCTACCTTTCCAAGGGCAATGAGAGCACTAGATGTTATTAATCAATGGATTGTTAAAAGTCACCATTTTCCTGGTGAGCCGTGGGTTTTCTTCCCATAGGCTCATCATTCTTTACACAAACTGTCCAAACTCAATCATAAAGAAGGGTTTTGTAATTAATCATCCAATTTTATTATTTCACCAGCTTTTAGTAATATGTTTGGTATATTTTTCATAATCTTGAATATTATTTCATGATTTGCAGTACAGTATGTAATTAAATTTCTATGTACATGTACATCTTATTGTATCAGTAATTATACAACACTTTACTTTTCATATGTAAGTAAAATTAGATTTTTATCACCTCTTAGATTGTACTATGAAATAAGTACAGTATCTTGTACATATATGCTATGTACTGCACTAATTTGTCTTGATGGTTTTGCAACTTTGGGTATGTGCATGTTCTTAGACCTGCATGTTGGTGCTGACATAGTCTGTAATGGCTTTACTGCTTTGGATACAATGTGATGATAATTATTATTGGCCAGATGCTGCTTTGCATACAATGTGATAATAATGATTATTGGCAAGCTGCCCATATGTAGCAATTATAAGGTATAATGGTAAGATGGTTAACTATATAATAAGTTTAGTATAGTCTTCTATCATGCAGACCATGTTCTTTGTTGTTAGAAATCTTCTCTCATCAAATGACTTAGGAGCTGACTATTTACAGGTCAAAATGTTCAAACATTTTATTATATCATTATATTTGACTGTACAAAAGAATTTATGTATTGAGATGAATTTAGTAGCAGTTAAAACAATGAAGCTAACCAAATCTTACAGAAATTTTCATTAAAGAAAAGTCATATATTACATGTTTACCTTTAATTATTGAAAGTATTATGACCTTTTGAATATTGCAGACTGTGATCACATGCTCTTTATCTTATTTATTGCAACTGCAAGGCAATTGAATTGAAATTTCTTTTAAAATGTGTTTATTACTTGAAAGATAAGTAATCATGTCATATGTGGTATTACAATAACATATATTCCTTTCTGAAATAGTCAATAAGAGAAATTGTCAGAACTGAGGTTAATGGAAGTGATCTAATCTCCATGACCAAAGTTTGTAATAAAGCCGAGACAGTCATAGTTCCCAGATGTGTTAAAGGGCTCCAGCATTGTTTTGTAAAGCCAGTAAAAAATTTATTATCAGGTTATGTTTGTGAGATCTTTGATAATAAGTTGAATTTACCAATATTTATAGTTGCTATGTATGAAGAATTTCAGAGGTACTTTTGTTGTGACCAATGTCTGAGATGTTGAAATAGCCTTACACTCGTATATCGGGATAGGTAGGAGAAAAACCTATACAGGTTGACAATCCCTTATCCGAAATCCTTGGGGCCAGGGCCATTTCGGATTTCGGAATTTTTCGGTTTTCAGATTTTTTTTTTTTTTTTTTTTTTTTTTTTTTTTTTTTTAATAATGTGTATTAGCTCACCCGGGCATAGATCACGGACCCACATCAGAGCCTGGGGGGCGAAAATATAATAAAAATTTTAATAATAATAATAATAATTCATAGGTCTAGGTCGTGTTTCTCACTTTTGATCTTTTTTCATTCTTGTATTTCTTTATTATTATTATTTTATTAATACAGTATTAGTGTTATTATTATTAATTTTATTATTATTATTATTATTATTGTTATCATTATTATTTTAATTTGGTGTACCTATCTTTATTAAAAATTTTATTTATTATGAATACAGTAATTATTATTATTATAATTATTATCACTACAGTATTACATTTTCGCCCCCCAGGCCCTGATGTGGGTCAGTGATCTATGCCCGGGTGGGCTAATCCGTGTTTAAAAAAAAAAAAAAAAAAAAGAAGAAGAAGAAGAAGAAGAAGAAAAGGCCCCACAAAAAAACTTTCGGTTTTCAGAGCTTTTCGGTTTTCGGAATTGCAGATAAAGGGTTGTCAACCTGTAATATTCAATATATTAAAAAGTTCATTTTTTATGCAAGATTCAAAGAAGAAAAGGAATATGAAGTTCTGAAGAAATATATAGTAAAAAAGATGAATAAGGAACTTCCATACAATATGTGTATGCCATGCAATATGTACCAAATGATTTATTGATGTAGTTTTGGATGGTTTGGCAATTATTCCTTTTGGCTATAGTAACTGAGTGGAAACACTGCCCCCATGTTTAAGATGAACACCAGGACAGCACTTTCAATACATCAACACCTCGTACTGTTGAAATTTGGCCATAATCACAGAATATTTTGACCTTGATCTCTGGACAGTTCAACTGTGCTCACTGGCTATCTCATATGTCCATGAGCCATGTTGGTTGCAGTAATATTTCACATAAATTTCTGACTTTACCGCCTTATTAATGAGCTGTTGAGCCCTGTGGCTGGGCCACTAGAGTGTTTGGATTGATCCATTCATTATTACAGTAAGTCCTCACTTAATGTCGTGGTTCCGTTCCTGAAAACTGCGAAGTTAATTGAAGCAACATTAACAGAATAAATTTTCCCCATAAGGAACAGATAAAATATGGGAGTTATGTTCCCCAGCCTCCCTTTGACCCATAAAATACCTGTACATACATTATATATACATAAATTCAATGGAATTTTTATAGATAATAGTATATACAGCTACTCCTCGACTTTCGACATACTTGACCTACGACCACCCGGACATATGACCGCCTCAGTCATACCAAAATTTGGTCAAGTTACGTATTTTCGATTCCCAGCGTTAGTGATTGCGCTGTGTTCTAAAAAAATTTTTCGTTTGTAATTCACTTTAAAATGGCTGGCAAGCTTAAAAGTGAGAGTTTTGTGGTGCTGAGAAGAAAAAGAGACACCCATTTTAGATTTTCTATGTATTATTTAAGCATTTTCGACTTACAACCTGGATTTGGGTCCCTAACCCCCGTCGTAAGTCGAGAAGCAACTGCATTATACATCCAAAAAGATAAATAAACTAAATCATTTTGTATTGTACTCACTGATGGGCAGAGGTGGAGTGAGTGTGTGGTGGGTAGTGGAGAGGAGGAGGAGGGTGGCGAGTCACTGAGACCTGGAGGGTGACTCCTCCCGCTCTGACTGAGTGAGAGAGGGTGACGAATCGGCTGGACGTTGTCCGAATCATGGGTATCTAAAGAGTAGCAACGTTATAATGAAACAGCGTTGTCGGGGGCAACGTTAAATAAGGACTTACTGTTTTTAATTGATCATCCTTCCTTCACACCCAGGATAGTATGTATATCTCAATTGAGTGAGCAATATGTGGCAGTTGCCTTGTCTTTGCATAAATCCAGTTTCACTTGCCTGTAACATATCAATTCCTATCTGACTCTGATAGTTGATTGTCATGTTTAATTTTCTGTGCCCTGATAATCTCTATTTTACTACAAAAGTTAAGCTTCTTGCTTTAATGTTGAGATGTCAGGAATGGTTAGCAAGGGTTTACCACTGATCAGATATCATATGTAAGTAAAGCAAGTTTGTATTTCATGATTGTGTTATGGGTTTAGATGTACTGTATTTGTTAAACTCCTCTGAGATCTGGTTAACATAATTGGTGTGTCTCACCTAAGTACTGGATTTTTTGGCTTAATAATCCAACAAAATATTTTGCCTCAGTCCACTTAATTGGGGTTCTTGTCACAAGACTAGACTTCAACCCAAGGATTATATCAGATGAAACTGGCTTAAGGGGAGCGTCTGGCTGAAGCACGAAATTCGTTAATAATTGATCACTCAATATCAATTTCTTGTCAGCAATTAAGGACACCAGATACATTGTTGCTATGCCCCTGTATCGGTTCTACCTAATCCCTGATACCTGAATTTTCCCTTATATTCTTATAAATTTTCAAAATCCTACCTCTCCATAACTTCTTGCTAGATTACTGTATGTTGAAATTCATTTATGTATAGGTAATTTACTCATCTTGAATGTGACATACACTGTAGATATTTCTGATTATCGCTTTCATTTTGGGTGCATGAATTTGTTTCCTAACTTACCATTTTTTCCTCCAAATATTTGTAAAGAAAATCAGCAAATAATAAACCAAGCCAAATATAAAGAAAATCTATATGTTCAGCTAGGCAAAATATGTTATTCTACTATTAACTTTTTGTTTTATTAGAATCGGCCCATAAATGGCCGAGCCTTAAGGATTTGAAGGTTAGAAAAACTCGTTTTGAGATACTGGCCAATAAAGGTGGCGCGAGAGCAACTCACGATCACACCTCACTCTCGCTTCTTTCATGGGTAAAATTGAGGTATACAAGCAGCCTCAAATTCTTCTCTTGCTGCAAGCTAGCTGAGAGAGGATTTTTACCCGGTGGTTGATATTACTTTACACCAAAATATTATTATAAATGCTTTTCTACAGATTTTTCTAATTAAACAGAAGGGCCTTCTAAATGAAGGGGGTAAAACAATTATGCATAGCTCCATAAATATTATGAATTATGCAATCAAAATATGTCAGCTGATAGCCATAGGCAACAGCTTTCCTCATGAATATTTCTGAACATTTTTGTAATTTTCTGATTTTCATTATATGAAATCCCTCCAACCTGGAACTCTCCAATAACCGGAATTTACATTTTCTCGGAAAATCAATCCCAAAGCCGGAATTTTCCGGAAAATTCCGGCTTTGGGAACGATTTTCCGAGGGGCACATTTTCTGGAAAATTCTGAGAAAATTTTCCTGTTACCTGGAAAATTCCAGGGATGTGGGATTTTTATTCCGTGTTTGAGAGATGAATATCAGGGTCATTTTCCGGAAATTCTGAGAAAATTATTCCAGTACCTGGAAAATTCCAGGGATGGGAGATATTTTTCCGGGGTAGAGAGATAATGTAATGCACAATTTCTGGAACTTCGGAGAATATTTTTCCGGTACCCGGAAAATTCCGGGGATGAGGGATTCTTTCCCCGCATTGAGAGATTCGTCTCATTACCCGGAAATCTCTCATTCCCGGAAGTGCTCTACACCAATTGTTCCGGCTAACATAAATATCACTATATTTTCAGGTGGATGCTCCCCTTAAGTGCACAGGGTGGCTGTATACTGAGTTTGTTTCAGTACAGTCCATTTTAATTTTGGACAGTCTGCATGTTAAGTTCATTGTCCCTTTTTCATTAAAGATTTGACTTGCTTATGTTTAATTGTTAAATCATGCATGAATCTCACAGGTCTGTCAACAAGGCAAGGTTACCTCAAAGTCTATTTATCTTTGGTCATAGATTAATTTAGTGTTATTTTGTCATATTTGATGATATTTTGTGAGAATGTGAGCTTAATAATGGAATTTGGCATCTCCCTCTCTCATGATTGCTAGTTATTAAATCCAGTACAATATGTACAGAAAGGTACTGTAGCTCTGGCCAAAAGTAACAATAGCCAAATTATCCAAAAGTTCAGATCTTGACTATACAGTAGTGCATTTTTTCTCAGCTGAGAAAAGATGCCCTGCCCCCTTCTCAAGAGTTTCAGCTGATTGGCTGTTGCAAATCTGTTCGATTTCATTCTGAAGTGATGATGTATTTCTATATGAGTTTATTCATAATCGTTGGAATGACCGATTCTGACGAGAAAGATATTTAGCTAAATTATATAAAGATACATACATTCATTATTTCAAACAGGAGCACTTAGGAAGTTTATCAGAAATCTTATACTGTACATGAATTAACTGTTAAACTCTGGTAATAAGTTCACGCTTTCGGAGGACGCATTTAATATATACTTATTTTTACCCTTAATAAGGAATACTAAGACAAATTACATATCAGTAAAACTACATTATGCAAAAACTAACATTTTAAAGGATCAGAATCACACTAAAATATTACACAGCCCCTGAAAAATGGTGAATGAGTTTGACAGACTTGGCCGCTCGAGCGAACAGCCATCAGCAGAGGAGGGGAAATAAAACTGTGAACCACTTCATATTTTAGTGTAATTATGATCTTTTAAAATGTTAGTTTTTGCATAATGTAGTATTACTAATACATAATTTGTCTTAGTATGCCTTATTGTGGGTAAAAATAAGTATTTATTAAATGCATCCTCCGAAAGCGTGAACCTGTTACCAGGGTTTAACAGTTAATTCATGTACAGTGAACCCTCACTTTACGCGGTTAATTCAACCCACGGCTGCCCGCGTAAAGTGAACATAACATATGGGATTAATTGAAATAGAGACCGGGCCGACCCCCAAACTCCACTTTTTCAGACACAATACCTACGTTGAAGTAAAAATAACTTCTTAATCTTATGATGGTATGCACACACAATTAATAATTAAGAGAAATATCAATAATATTAGGTTTTTTAACACTTACATTAGTAGAAAAGATGGCTGGGCACATGGGGATGGGGGGTTGGTTCCGAGGCAGAGGGCAGATTATTGGCCCTCACCTGTATCACTTGTGTCAATTGTATCACTATCCACCACAGAGGCTTACAGGGCCTCTTTGTCAAACCCCTCAAAGTCCATATAAGTCCATATCATCATTATCACTATCACTGACTTGGGCCGGC
The DNA here is from genome assembly GCA_958450375.1 of Homarus gammarus. NCBI lineage: Eukaryota > Metazoa > Arthropoda > Malacostraca > Decapoda > Nephropidae > Homarus > Homarus gammarus. Next base: position 1,130,377 of record CAUDMG010001725.1, on the reverse strand, counting down.
TGTGGTGGGTGGCGGGTGAAGAACTCAGTAATGTTTTGATGACTGGGCGACCTTGTGCGCACCCTGCTCGCGCCGCTCTCCACGTAAAAGGGTACACACACCGCGGAAAGTGAGCTTTCCGGTTTCGGCAGGGTACCGCGTAAACGTGGAAACGCGTAAAGTGGGACCGCGTAAAGTGAGGGTTGACTGTATAAGATTTCTGATAAACTTCCTACGTGGTCCTGTTTGAAATAATGAATGTATGTATCTTCATATAATTTAGCTAAATATCTTTTTCGTCAGAAACAGTCATTCCAACGATTATGAATAAACTCATTTAGGAATACATCATTACATCAAGTCGAAATCGGACAGATTTGCAACAGCCAATCAACAGTAACTATTGAGGAGGGGGCGGGGCTCTTTCCTCAGCTGGGAAAAAATGCACTATAATGTGTGGTAAAAAATTTCTCAATACTGTACTGAAATAGTTATATGTATTGTATTATGTTATTTGTCAGTTATTGATGGATAGGTGAGGTTTAATTAGAAATAGGGAGAAGTTATTTGAGATTAGTAAAAGTAACATGTCCAGTTGCAGTGTTTGCATGAGTTGTTAAGCAGGGGTATTGGAGTTTAAAGGGTTTTTTTTAGTATAAACGGTTGAACGAGTATTTAATATAAAAGTAAGTGTGGTTGTCTTTTAGAAGGAAGACCTAGAATGAGAAGTACTGTACAGCAAAGTATCTGTGAATGAAAAGATTGTGAAAATTGATAAATATCTGATATAAGCAAATTTCTTATTAGATTAAATTGAGAAGTGTACATTGATTGAAAACTTGATTTACAGATGTTTGTAATTGAATATGGTGTAGAGTATAAATTATGATACTGTTTTAGAGGGAAGTAATGTAGTCAAGGAAAAGGAAAATTACTGAGTATGTAGCTGAAGACAAATTTATTAGGAATGGGTTTCATGGTTACAACTTCATCTATATAAATAAAGCTGGGTGTATAAAAATCACCAAAGGTGAGACAGTGTGATGAAGAAAAAGTGATACAGTGGTTCGATAGGAATAGTATGGTGACTGTAGAGGCCTGTTGCCCCCCCACTCTACCATTGTGGGAAGCTGTTGTGGATATTTTTGTTTAATGAAAATTAAACAGCTTAGGAAAGAACTTTTTAGTGCTAAGAGACTGTAAATACGGTAATGAAAGAATCTATTGTTGAATTTGTGGAAGACCATTAATCTATTTAGAAATACTGTACTGAGATAGTCATTAATCAGTGACTCATACGAAACTATGTATAAAGATTGAATATACTGTAGTTTAGAAGGTTTTTGGTTATTAGAATAATGGTCTTGCAATAAAACCATGTCTTGGTAATGTAGCAATTTTAACATTTATGATAAATTTTCTCTTGATATTTAAATATTCTGAGTGATTGATTAAATTTTCTCTAGGTATTTAAATATTCTGAGTGATTGATTTTCAACACTTCAAGTAAATTCCTCTTGTCCTTAAAAGATATCTAGGCTTCAGTTGCTTTCTGTTATAAATCCTGATTTTATGTTCAGTATGTTATGTGATAGTTTTACACTTTGTAATTAAGACTTTTTTTTTTTCAGGGTTTCTTAGAAGTAGAAGAGATAGAAAAAACAAAGAGAAAAAAGTCAAGAAAAAGAAAGATGCAGATTCTTCTAGTAATAAAGAAGAAAAATCAGACAAGTAAGAAATAAGTCAAAGTCATTCCTTTATCTTTATAATTAATATACCGTATATCACGGCCTATAAGACGAAATTTGAACATTAAAAAAATCTGCCCAAAGTTAGGGGGTCGTCTAAACCACCAAGTTTAAAATTCTTACCTCTTAAATATTGTGGTTTCGTGTGTCAAGAGTGGTGATGAAAACATCATAAGCCACTCACAAGGTCTTACCACTAATTATTTTATACTGAAACTTACGTTTGGCAAGCTGGATTCAAATTAAGATTACCGGTATATTAAAATAATAATAATGTATTATAAACCTGTCTAACATACCGTAAAAGAGATTTATACCCCTGTAATAAACACAGCTATCATCACACACCCCTCCCCATTTGCCAGTGAGGAGACAAGAAAGGGAAAGTGACCGCGAGATTGGGCTATTTTTAGCCGTGGAGGTGGTCAGTAATGCATACCGGTATCGGTATATTTACTCATAATAATATTTATCTCCTATAAATAATTGATTTAAATTTTATTTTTTTACAAAGAATATTCAGTAAATGAGTGCATTAATTCTTGAAACTATCGACGGTTAATTACAGACGCTCAAGTGACGTCACTAGTGTTTACACTACACCAGCTGGTAACATTTGATGCCATTACTTGAAGTGAATTGGCCTTATTTTAAGTAACTAACTATAAATAAATACAAAAATTAAAAAAAAAGATCAAAACTGAGAAATAATATACTGTATGTATGTTGTGTTGTCAAAGTAAGAGGAACAATTGAAACTGCAATTGTGTAAATGAGGCAGAAAGTCAGGTCAGCAACCTGGGACTTGGTCACAATTTTCGTGATGCCATATGACAGCAGGGTCTACCATTAGACAACACATTATGCTTCCAATATCTTCCCAGGCGGTAGTACCTCCCTGTTTGGTAGCTGCCTACTACCTACACAATTTCTAGTAATATTAATTTGATGCATGATAAATTAGACAAACTGAAAATAAACAGCAAATTTAATTACCAACACGCTTCCCATTGGCAGCTGTAAGAGGGGGAGATGGGCTATTTTTATAAATTAAAGAAAATAATTACAGTGTGTTTAATATATTACAGTATATTATAAATAACTAAATAAACAAATAATTCGGTAAATTTATTTCAAGTAAATGGAAAATAAGCAAACATGTTATTTACCAAGACGCGTCCCTCTGGCTCAGGGTGAGATGGAGGGGAGATAACAAGGCTATTTATAGCCCGTCTGAAGTGGCCAGTACCCAAGTGCACCATAAATAATTCATTGAACATTCATTTTTTGTACATAGTATATACAGTATATATATATACATATATATATATACACACACACACACATATATATATATATATATATATATATATATATATATATATATATATATATATTTGTGTAATAAATGTATGTAGTAAGTACATACCGGTAACCTTTTTCACTCAAATCCTAATGAAACACCACAATTAGAATACGGTGGTTGCTGTTGAACCACCTGTTGTATAAATAGTCGGAACACAGCCACACCACCGAGACGAGGGAACACTCCCAATACCGAGCGTCTCGTGTGAAGCAAGCGTATAAATGAAAGAAAATACTTGCAGTGTGTTTAATATGTTACAGTATATTATAAATAAATAAATAAATAAACAAATAAATCGGTAAATCCATTTCAAGTAAATGGAAAAATTTTACTCGATACCGACATTAGTTCCAGTTAACGGTAAATAGCAGACGCTTCAGTGACGTCACTAGTGTTTACACTACACCAGCGGGTATAATTTGATGACATTACTTGAAGTGAATTGGCCTTATTTTAAAAAATCAAGGATGGTTGGTAAAGGACTACTGAGTCAGTGGGTAAGTGTCACATTTGGGGTACTGGTCTTATACAGCAAATAGAGCTCTAAAGCTACTTTTTAAATGGAAATTTAGGGGGGGCGTCTTATGCACCCCGCCGCCTTATAGGCCGTGATATACGGTACATATTTGTCTATATTTATATTGAATTATTGTTTTTTTTGTAGAACTATTGCAATAACTTTTATTGGAACTTAGCTTGCACCAGATCCCCACACATTTCTCTCGCTTCAGTTGAACACTTATCATCATCATCATCATCATCTTTTTTGGTCATCTTTCATTTTTTTTTAAGATCTTTCCTCTATGTTTAAATGTTATGATGCTTCATTCTTGATGCAAGTAGTCCTTTCATTGGATGCAGTTAGTTCTTTAATGCTATCTCCAGGTGTAGACCCTCTAAGCCGGATCTCAGAAAGCTGAAGATTCCTGAAACCCAGGCAGTTTATCTTCCACACACCCACACAAAGTTGCACATACCCACACAAATTTGCACATACCCACACAGTTGCACATACCCACACAAAGTTGCACATACCCACACAAAGTTGCACATACCCACACAAAGTTGGACACACTATACAAAGTTGCACACACCCACACAAACTTGTACACACCCACACAAACTTGCACATACTGTTGCAAACTTGCACACACCCACACAGACTTGCATGCACCCACACAAACCTGCACACACCCACACAAACCTGCACACACACACTCACACAAACCTGCACACACTACTACTACACGTGGCCTCCAGCCTCCCCCAATAGCCACACCTTCGCCACCATTTATTTACCTTAATATTAAATATCCTAATACATAAGAAGCTATCCTATCTGTGTTAAATTAGTTGTATGCAGATCTATGCGGCATTCAGTGACTGTAGCCTCATAGTCAATATCTGCAGCAGTTGTCGGAGTAGGGGCAGAAGCTCTCGTTCCCCTGAGGCAGAGCAAAGCCGACCAAAGGAGAGAGAAGGACAGTCGACATCTCATCCAGGCTGTAACATAACTTCTGGGCTGCTGCTTCTGTTCGGAGATCAACTCCACGAGTCTGGCGTAGAAACATCTTGCACTTGGTCCCATCCCACCAGAGGTTGTGAACACTAGAGGAGTGAAACTGCCTTCATCAACGTTTTGGATTCTCTCTCCATATGCCCTTATCTTGTCGTTCTCGCACCTCCTATGTGCAGCATCGAGAGCTAGGTTACGGTGACATGCGGCCATGAGATCAAAAATCCTGATGTCGAAGAAAGTTCGCTGTCCCCGCGTCCAGAATCCTCGAGCACTGACGTCAACACAGGCTTCGTTAGATGTGTTTGAAGTCCTGTGTTGGAAGATCTCACCATCCAATGGAAGGAGGGTCGGTTCTACCATGACATCCCGGCAGATTTCCTTCAGCATATTTGCTGTAAGGTCCCTTACTCGTCATGCCTCATGCATATGAAGCCCCCTTTCTTGCACACCATGGCGTGATCGCCGTCATAGGGAGAGCCACACACGCATTGGGAGGGCAAACCTTCAACTGGCCGACCGTACCTTAGAGCAATGGCATCTGTAAATTCTTGTTTGTTAAGACTGAAACCATTTGCCCTTATCGGTAACGTAGTTGACCAGTTCGAGGCACCCACCTCCTGCGCTATAGCTTCTTTTTTTTTTCAAATTTTCTTGGACCTGCAGCAACAGTTGCTGCAACTTATCATTTTGGCAGTGCTATCGATCTGTCGTAATGGACCTACGAATCTCATTTACTTCACTGGTCTCGACCTCCCCTGTTGCGTTCTGGGCTATTATGTGGTCCGTGAGGGCTGCCGTGAGCTTAAGTGAATTTTGATGTTCGGTGGCTGCAATCTCCTCTGGATTGGTTAGTGCCATCCCTCCCAGTCTTGATGGAAGTGCAAGAAGTGCTCTTTCTGCTGGGGTTAAGTGAGTGTGTTTCACTAATTTGGGAATGAACTTGACACTGATGGCTTCTTCCAAAGGGTGGAGGAGGAGTCCGATATCAGGGATAGTACGCATCAGGTAGTTCCAACGATGCTGGACTCTATGGGTGAATGCAGCAAAAGCCGCATGTGGCTCTGTGTTAGCAATCTCAGACAGAGCTTGGATTTCACTAACCCACTCATTCACCTTTCCCGCTACGTACTCGGTCTTGAAGTCCGTAGTGCCAATTACTGCGCCTAGATGTCTTTGGCCGTCCTTAGTTATTTTGACCTCACTTCCGCCAAAAACCTCCTTTGCCCGTTCATAATGTTCTGGCTTCACGATGAGGAAGGACTTGCTGGCGTTTGGGTGGTACCCTATTTGTGGACCTCGCGATGTTACCAAGTCCCACCACTTTTTGATGCCCTCCACTTTTCCTGCTCCTGTAAGGTCGTCAGCATACGCCACTTGTTTGACCCCAGTTGTTTCAAATTTTATTTCTTGTTGGAGCACCGATAGACCTATTGCATACATTGCCATTGCAACAGGGTCCCCCTGTGTTGTTCCCTCGGTTGACTGTAAGATGGTATCACCTCGTAGGGCCTTGTTGTTTACTATATAAAGGTCTGATGGATTCCTATAGGAGTTTTCAATGTACATTGCAAAGCTTGGACACTTTATCTTGATGTTGTGCAGTGCGGCCTTGCGGTTAAGTATGTTGAATGCATTTGAAGCGTCGACCAGGAGAACGGCCTTACAATCACGTTGCTCAAATATCGTTCTCATGGCATGAATGGCAGCTTCCCCTCCAGCTTGTTGGCCTGCACAAACTTGCAGGTTCCCTGCTGCTGCCCTGACATCGTCCTTTACCACCTCCATTATGCATTTTCCGATGATTCGCCTAAGCACTTCCCCCACTCCTATTGGCTTACATCCTGGATTCTTATCCAGGGGAATGAGGCGGCAGGAAGTCAGAGCTACTACTACTACTTTTTTTTTTTTTTTTTTTTTTTTTTTTTTTTTTTTTTTTTAAAGGTGGCCTCCAGCCTCCCCCAATAGCCACACCTTCGCCATCATTTATTTACCTTAATATTAAATATCCTAACACATAAGAAGCTATCCTATCTGTGTTAAATTAGTTGAGCCGCAGATCTATGCGGCATTCAGTAACTGTAGCCTCATAGTCAATATCTGCAGCAGTTGTCGGAGTAGGGGCAGAAGCTCTCGTTCCCCTGAGGCAGAGCAAAGCCGACCGAAGGAGAGAGAAGGACAGTCGACATCTCATCCAGGCTGTAACATAACTTCTGGGCTGCTGCTTCTGTTCGGAGATCAACTCCGCGAATCTGGCGTAGAAACATCTTGCACTTGGGCCCATCCCACCAGAGGTTGTGAACACTAGAGGAGTGAAGCTGCCTTGATCAACGTTTTGAATTCTCTCCCCATATGCCCTTCTCTTGTCGTTCTCGTTCCTCCTATGTGCAGCATCGAGAGCTAGGTTACGGTAACAAGCGACCATGGGATCAAAAATCCTGATGTCGAAGAAAGCTCGCTGTCCCTGCGTCCAGAATCCTCGAGCACTGACGTCCACATGGGCGAGAATTGCTGTTCGACACCACAACCGCATCCAGCCCATACGTGCACGAACTGATCGCTATAAGAACAGCCCAGTCCCAACCATTGTAAAAATTATCAATAACTTGTAATAAATGAGTGTATTCACTCCCAGTAAACACTGCTCCTTACACTGTCACTACAGTTCGTCCCCGAATTACGTACATCCGAATTACGTACAAACGGCCGATACGTACATCGTTTCTGAAGTCTTTAATTGCAAAAATATTGTCTTAAAAGGGCGAGCAATTATTAAATTTGGCGGGCGAGCCAGCCGCACCGCGCCGCCACTATCACTGACCATGCAGACGACACGCTAGACGCACCAAAACAACAAGTGTGGTCATTGTGCATACAGTACTTCTCCTGTGAATTTCTGCCCTATTTTGTACACTTTACTCTGTGTGCAATGACTGGAGTAAAGCGTAAGAGTGGTGAAGCCAGTGGGAGTGCTACGAAACGTCAAGCAATCTCACTAGAGGTAAAAATGGACATAATAAAACTGCTTGAAAGTGGTGAAAAGTTGACCAATGTTGCCCGCAAATTTAACCTGAGTCGGTCAACTGTTAATACAATTGATAAGGGCAAAGAAAAGATCAAGGAACATGTGAAATCTGCAGTGCCAATGCAATCTACGATTATAACTAAAAGAAGAGGGAAGGTTCTGGAAGAAATGGAAAAATATCTTGCGCTGTGGATCGAGGACTGCACACAAAAACGTAAGCCTCTGTGTCTCAGTATGATTCAGGAGAAAGCCCTAAGTCTTTTCAACGACCTAAAGAAAGATCACCCTGATGATACTGTGACATTCAATGCTAGCAATGGGTGGTTTAACCGATTCAAGGTGCGAAATAAGCTGCATAATGTTCGAGTGACTGGTGAGGCGGCGAGTGCTGATTGGAAAACAGCACAGGATTTTCCAAAGAAACTCGCGGAAATTATCGAGTTACGTACATTTCGAGTTAAGTACAACCTTTTGGTCCCCATTATGTACGTAACTTGGGGACTTACTGTATGTTGAAATGAACTGTAGTCTGAGCTTTTCCCCATCTAAGTTATTATATGTCTTATTTGTGTCACTTATGTTACTTGTATATTATTTGTATTTCGTAACCCATTCCCCAAATATGTAACTGTATATTTTCAGCCTTCTGGCTGCCAAGCTCTTTCAATAAACCGTTAATTATTATTATTATTATTATTATTATGTGTTTGAAGTCCTGTGTTGGAAGATCTCGCCATCCAATGGAAGGAGGGTCGGTTCTACCATGACGTCCCGGCAGATTTCCTTCAACATATTTTCTGTGAGATCCCTTACCTCGTCATGCCTCATGCATATGAAGCCCCCCTTCTTGCAGACCATGGCGTGATCGCCATCATAGGAAGAGCCACACACGCATTGGGAGGGCAAACCATCTACTGGCCAACCGTACCTTAGAGCAATGGCATCTGTAAATTCTTGTTTAAGGCTGAAACCATTTGCCCTTATCGGTAACGTAGTTAACCAGTTCGAGGCGCCCACCTCCTGCGCTATAGCTATTTTTTTTGTCAAATTTTCTGGAACCTGCAGCAATAGTTGCTGCAACATGTCATTTTGGCAGTGCTGCCGATCTGTCGTAATGGACCTACGAATCTTATTTACTTCGCTGGTATCCACTTCCCCTGTTGCATTCTGGGCTATTATGTGGTCCGTGAGGGCTGCCGTGAGCTTAAGTGAATTTTGATGTTCGGTGGCTGCAATCTCCTCTGGATTGGTTAGTGCAGTGCAGCCTTGCGGTTAAGTATGTTGAATGCGTTTGAAGCATCCACCAGGAGAACGGCCTCACAATCACGCTGTTCAAATATCAATCTCATGGCGTGAATGGCCGCCTCCCCACCAGCCTGGTGGCCAGCACACACTTGTAGGTTCCCTGCTGCTGCCCTGACATCATCCTTTACCACCTCCATTATGCACTTTCCGATGATCCGCCTCAGCACTTCCCCCACCCCTATAGGTCTACATCCTGGTTTCTTTTCCAGAGGAATAAGGCGGCAGGCCGTCAGGGCCTGGAGGTGATGGCAGCGAGAGGATGCAAGCTTTCTTGCAAGGGCGGCAATGGCAGTGCAGAGATCGCTTGCTACAGGGCCAAACTTGTTTGTACTGAGGATGACTCTCCAACCGTTTGCATCCAGACCTGAAGGGCCGGCTCCTCCTCGAGTCTTCAGTGCCTTTTTCCACACCATCTCTCCTGTTATTTTCTCGAACAGGAGAGCATTTGGTGGGATATAGTCACCCTGGAACCTGATGCCTTCATCTTCGCTTGCAGGGGGATGTTTCTCTTTCAATAGTTTTAATGTCTCTCTGTTTATTGGCATCACCCCACCGGAGGATTCCTCTGTGAGAGATCTTACCGCGAGAGACACTTTTCCCACACGCATTTTGTTTCCAAATTTTCTTGCCACGTCATCGGTGTTTTGCTTTCCGTCACCCGTAATTTTTAGTCTTTCGTGCAGTGTTCTTGCTTCACATAGGAGATCATCTAGGGCCCCAGTCTGCCACATTGTCAATCTTCTCTTCATTGCTGCCACATTTTCTTTGTGCTTAGCCTTTGTGTGTGTCCTCTGACAAAATAGATGTGGTATTATTGCCAATATTTGAAGAGCTAGGGGGGCGAGGAAGCGGTCCTGAGTGTAATCAGTCATGAAGCGAGTCATCTCCCGAATCATTTCTTTGGTGGCCGCACACTTGGGTGGTTCAAATAAGTTAGCGGGCGACCACTTGACAATTTCTGAGTAGGTTTCTTTGACCCATATGTCTGCATTTTCCATTGACATGCCATTCCACTGCGGTGGCTGTCTCTCATTCTCCTCGTGGACACCTGCTACTAAGGGAGCAGCATTTGTTAGAACTACATTTTCGGGTTGAGTAGACTCACTGCTATCATTTCTGATATCATCGGGTAGTTGGGTCCCGGCGATATCCACTGTGGCCACCTGTGTCGGCTCCCTGCGACGTGGGTTCCGACACTGGTCTAGCTTCCTGCAATCCACACATGGTCAGTTGTTTCTCGCACAAACACAATTTGTGCAGTTTTGGTTCGGGCTAGCACAGACGCAGCAAATATTGTTACCAGGCATAGTGAACAGCACCTTGGGCGACGGTTACGTCCGTCTCTGAACATCTGATTTAGTCCCAGGCACAAGATTATACTGGTTCTTATGAGGGAAGGGCAGAGAGGTGACAGGCTGGACTGCTGTGTCCAGGTAGTAGGGTCATACGTGCGCGCGTGGGTGTGTAGGCTACCCCCCCCCCCCCCTAATTGCGACCATCCATACATCAGAATGATACACTATGGACAAGAGTTTGTCACACCAGGCACTTGTTTATATAACCTTGGCACAAATAACTGCTATTTATATATGGTCTCACTTGTGTAATATCAGTTATGTATACTCACTTGGTTCGTCGAGACCCTACATTAAGTGTCCGCTGCTGCTGCTGCTGCTGCTGCTGCTGCTGCTGCCGCCGCCGCCGCCGCCGCCGCCGCCTGGAATCGAGTATGACGATCATCCAGCTATGATACAATGAAATGAGTTATTAAGTTTGTCACCTAGGTTGGTGAGTTTTGAGGTGACTAAAGAGATCGATATGGGACTCGTAGGGTCGTCAACATTCGTTGCACATGTGGAAGGCTGCATCTAGTGCGGGAGGGGCAGTGGCAGCGTCTTTCCTGGGTTGGCGCTTGTCTGCCTCTGTTTGCAGTCCGGGTAACTCAAAAGTATTGACACCTTCTCGTGTGGTTCTCCTCCAAGTATTACGATGTGGAGTAATCGACTCCCAGGTGAGGGAGTCAATTTGGCACTGTTTCAGATTTGTCTTAAGACTATCCTTATACCTTTTCAGTTGCCCGCTTTATGTTTACTATTCGTTAAGTGACTGGAAAGTAGCTGCTTTGGCAGTCTACTGTCGTCCATGCGGGTAACATGGCCAATCCTGCGTAGTTGTTCATGGATAATGGTAGCCTCGATGCTCCTCCAGTTGGTGTCAGCAAGAATAAGGGCATTTGTTCTCTTGTCTTCCCAGCACACTCGGATGGAACGTAGGCTACGTTGGTGAAAGTTTTCAAGTGCCTTGAGGTGCCTCCTGTCTGTGACCCATGTCTCTCTGCCATATAGTAGGGTGGGGAGGACCACTGCTTGATATACGTGCAACTTTGTAGATCATTTCAGCTCCCTACAGCTGAAGACACGGTTTCGGAGTCTGCCAAAGGCTTGAGATGCACACCTGATCCGATGCTGAATCTCTTCAGCAATGTCTGCGATGGTGGACAGATGGGAGCCGAAATACCGAATTTGGGTAACGTTAGTGAGGGTAGTACTGTTAAACTGGATGAACGGTGGAGGTGTGTCTGAACCAGGGGCAGGTTGAAAGAGAATCTGAGTCTTGCATACATTCACCTCAAGGCTGAAGTGTGCACCTGCGTAGGTGTTCAGGATCTCCTGTAGGTCGTGTTCAATGTGAGCAACAAGGGTGAGATCTTCTGCATACTGAAGTTCAGTAATGGAAGCTGCCGACACCTTTGCTCTTGCCTGGAGTCATCTTATGTAGAAAAGACCCCCCTTCACCCGATACTTGATGTCCAGCCTGTCGGCTAAATTGGAACAGGCACGAGTAAGGAAGGCAGCCAAAAAGATGGAAAAGAGAGTTGCTGCCAGTACACATCCTTTTTTAACCCCTGCTTGGATGGGGAAGAACTCAGACTGGGTGCCGTTGTGCAGGTCACTGCTGTTCATACCATCGTGGAGTTGCCTCACAATGGTGGGACTCACTAATGGCTGCTATGTCTATGTTATACCAAGCCAGCTCTTTTGCCACAAGGGCAGTTCTTCTTTCATGCAGTGACCATAAGAGGTTGTATGGTTTGTTTTTGTTTGGATCTGTGATTTTGACTTGAGTTTTTGACCACATAAGGATGACTCTCTCTCTCTCTTTTGATTTCTGAAATAACAAACTAAAGAAAATATCATTGCTTACATGCTTTAAATAAAAAAATAATTTAGTTTTTAGTAAATCCGTCTCGAGTGTTTCTTTTTCTGAAATGACTTCTAATTTGAAAAGTTTTGGCGAACAATATGGTATAGCTCTACTCTACATTTTGATGATTAAAATATTTTCTACACCATATACTGTAAATCTTTCATTATAATCAATGCATAAATGAAAGTCTGAAATTATATCAGTAAAATAAAGTAAAATTGACAAAACAAGAAAAACAAAACAAATATATTATACATCTATGAGTGTACAGTACATGCTTTAGCATAATTGAGATTTGTGGCTGCCAGACATATGAAGCAGAGAGGAACCTTATCCCTTTAGTACTCTTTGCCATGGTCAGAAATCTCATCCCTCACAGTCTTTCATAGTAGCAGGAATGGTTTTTCCAATTTTATGAACATTGGGTAGAGCAATCCAGACCCAAATTGCACCTTTAGATATGCATCTGCCAGCCCATGAGGCTAGTAGGAGGAAGTTAGGTGGTGGTTCCTGCATTTCTGCTTGTGGGAGGGCTGCTCTCAGTGTGAGATACAGCTGAGCAGGAGGGGTTAGCGACACAAATTGCGTTAAAAGACCATGAGAGGGTTAAGGTAAGCATTTACTTATCCCATGTCTCCTTTCAGTGAAACCAATGATGACTCAGGACCAAAGACAAGTGAACTAATAACTCCTTCAGTAACGTCAGTGGCAACAGAAAAGGGAAGTACAAGTGGTCAGACTACGAATGTTGATGACGAGGGATTTACACTCCGACCTCAAGAGACAAAACGTTCAGGAGAGGATAACAGCTTTGATTCATCTTCTGATTCTGATTCAGGTTAGTTTAATTTGATATGCAGTAGAAACTGACTATTTTGTAAGAGATTTGGTTCTTATATTTTTGTGTTTAGTGAAATGTTGGAGGTTGGCAAGGTTTCTATTTTTATTTTATTTTTTTACATGAACTCTTGTGTAAGATTTTCAAATAACTCAAAATTTTTCTTGCATATCTCAAAACTTACTCTATGCTTTTTGGATTGTGTGAATGCAAATTTCTATAACTAGAGCTTCAGTAACTCAAGAGATACTTGTATACTGGGTATGATGGTTTGTTATTACATTTAGCACTTCAGCTGCAAAAAGCCAGCAAATAGTTCTGCTATAGAGGCTCTGATAAGCCAACAGGCTGCTAAGATTTTGGCATTAATTTTTAAAATTTCATGCCAAGTTATGTATTCATAGACTCTCCCATAGGCTACAGTGTACATGCATACAGTTGTTATGGGGGAAGTACTGTATATTTGTCTCCATCTCCAAGTGACCCAAAACCATCCATTTCATGCTCTAGCGTAGCTAGGGGGGGGGATGGTCCGCCCCGGGCGGCACTTTTGGGGGGGTGGCACTTTTGTGTCTGCTCATCACCCATATCTGCAGCTACTGGAGACGTTAATCCATCCCTTTGTATCGGCGGCAAGTTAATCCTTGTCGTGTCTGACCTAACACCTGACCCACATCATCACGGCCACGTCATGAGCTACACCCTTGCTATGCGCCCCCCTCCCCCCGCCACACACACAACCTGTAACCTGTTGAGGATTAAGGAAACAACTTCAAACAAGTACGCCAGTGAGCTCGTGTAGTGTGGGTCAGGTGTTAGGTCAGACACGACGAGGATTAACTTGCCACCGATACAAAGGGAAGGATTAACGTCTCCAGTAGCTGCAAAACCATGCAGTCTCGGGTCATATCAGTTCATGTACAGCCGACCAATCCACCAGTTACAAGCAATTCACTTCAGTTCTGCACAAGTCTCCATCGTGACAAGACGAGGGGAGGCTAGACGACTTTTAAGTTCTCTTGTGTTTTCGATCCAGTTATTTACTTCGTTGGAAGACATAATACTATAAGGTAAGAAATATTAAAGTATTGGTTAAAAAATATTGATGTGACTTTTGCTGCGGTACTGAGATTAAATATTAAGATTTTGCTTCTCAGCATTGCGATTTTATACTAAGACACTATCCTCACTGGGGTACAGACAAAAGCCCCCCCCCCGACAAAAGCCACCCAGACAAAAACCCCCCAGACGAAAGCCACCCAGACAAAAGCCCCCTACTTTGATCGGGGTGGCTTTTGTCTGACAACATTAAGGGCTTTCAAAAGTTATGGACATAATTAAATAGTTGAGGGTAAAATTTACTGTTCTTCTCTGTGGTTAATTATTGGTTAGGTTAGGGTTCGGTTAAGTTAGGTTTGGTTGGGTTAGGTTAGGTTAGGGTTGTCAGACAAAAGCCACCCCGATCAAAGTAGGGGGCTTTTGTCTGGGTGGCTTTCGTCGGGGGGGCTTATGTCAGACATCCATTTTCACTGTACTCTGAGTCTGTAATTTTAGATTAAGTTGCTACTTTTTACATTTCCATTGTATTACATTGATACTAGTGTCATTATACCGTGATTTTAGATCAAGCAGTTTGCTACTTCCTATCTGTCTCCTACTACTCATAACGAGTTTATAGAAATTTTGGGAGAAAACGTAAGAAGCAAAGTCATCAAGCAAGTAAAAGAAGCAAAGTACTTTTCCATGATATTCGACAGCACTCCTGATATTTCACATAAGGATCAAACGAGCCAAGTTTTACGCTATGTTATGATCGATGGAGATAAAGTGAAGGTTGTGGAATCATTTGTCGATTTCATTGAAACAAAAGGTAAAACCGCCGAGAATATTTCAATGATGATTTTGGAAAAATTAGAGAAAGACGGAATTGATATTCAAAATTGTAGAGGGCAAGCATATGATGATGCTGCGGTGATGGCTGGTGTTCATACTGGTGTTCAGAAACGTATCAAGGAAATTAATAAAAAAGCAGAATTTGTCGCTTGTACAAATCACTCGCTGAATTTGGCGGGTGTTCATGCAGCTTCTGTTGCTGTGAATTCTGTTACCTTTTTTGGATGTGTGGAACGTTTGTTTGTATTTTTTTCTTCATCAACCCATCGCTGGGATGTTCTAACTTCAGTCACTGGTCAAAGTGTCAAGCGCATAATAGAAACTCGGTGGAGTGCGAGGGGAGAAGCTGTAAGTGTTGTAAAGAAACATTTCTCAAAAATCTTAAGTGCCCTAGAAAAGTTAACTGGTGAAGAAGAAAATACAGCTACCAGGGCAGATGCTGGTGTTCTACTTGGTGCGTTGCAATCATTTTCCTTTTTGTGTTTTCTTGGCCTGTGGGGACCTGTCCTTCTAGAAATTAACGACACACAGACTTACCTCCAAACCAAGGGCTTGAACATACAACAATGTGATAAAAAACTCAGGGCATTAGAAACATTTCTAGTTGAAAACAGGGACAAGCTAGCGAGTAATGGAGTTAACTATGCCAAAGAAATTTGCAATGATCTGGGGATAATCATGGAGCGTCAGCGTCGACCCGAAAAGAAGAAACAAATGTTTGGTGAAGGATCACGAGATGCTGAATTGCCATACGACATTGAATTGAGGAGAGAAATGTTTTCTTCGCTGGACAGAGTGATCCAAGAAATAACTTTGAGATTTCAACAGCTTCATGAACTTGCTGAGAAATATGCCTTCCTTACCCCATTGAATCTTTTGGATGATAAATATGAGTGTCAAATAGATCACGATCACGACGACATTGATAAAGAGGAGTTCCTCGTTAAGAGAAAAAGACTTCAGCATTTTGTTGCTGTTGCTGCTATAACTATTAAAGACAGAATACAGACGTGGAAAGAAGGCCCCCTTGAACTTTTGCAGTTTATTCAAAAGTATAACCTTGGGAACTCGGTTCCAAATATAGTAATAATGCTGAGGATTTTCCTCACAATTGCTGTTAGTGTTGCTACCTGTGAGAGGAGTTTTTCGAAACTAAAACTGATCAAGAATTACTTAAGATCTACTTTGAGCACCTTGCGGTTGAGAAATCTTGCCATACTGTCTATAGAGCGACAATTGACAGATGAAATAGTTTTTGACAATGTCATTGAAGAATTTACCAACAAAAAAAAACAAGAAAAATTACTTTGTAGAAAGTTGTAGTTTTCATTTCAGAAATAAAGATGGTCCTAATTTTTTACACTTTTTTACTTTTTTCCCTATCCTATATGTCGTTTTTGCTTTTTGTTTAACTGTTACTTATAAAGTTTAAGTATGTTTGGTGTGTATTTAAAGCATACTATATTTGAGTATGTGAAAGTACAGTAATATTATAATGGTACACAAACTATTTAAAATATATATATATATATATATATATATATATATATATATATATATATATATATATATATATATATATATATATATATATATATAAGAGTGAGTCACTGTGCAATATGTATTTTTTGTGGGGGCATGGTGGGGGGGGGGGGGGCAAACTTAAGGGCCGCCCCAGGCGGCACACACTCTAGCTACACCACTGATTTCATGCAGTACCGGAGCTCGTCACTATGATTTAACCAAACTAGATGAAGAATTTATGTTATCGTTTCTCATTAACCTCTATTTATATCATTATTTTTGTAAGATGAATTTTATTTAATTTTTTTGATGATACAGTGACCCCTCGTTTAACAAACGCCTCGGTTAACGAAATTTCGGTTAACGAACTGCCTTCCATAAGGATCTTCAATTCGGTTAACGAATTTCTTACGAACCGACCTCAACATGTTTTCGCTTGCACTGACCGGGCAACCAGCTTTAGTATCAGTCCGCCAATACATTAATCGGTTCTAGGGCTTAAATTCCCTACTATTTTAGTAAATATCAAGAAGTTTATACTATTCAATAATTTTAAAAGTTTAATATTAACTTTTTTAGTCATTTTAACAATTATTGAACATAATTGAAGGTAAAGAAACTAGTTTTTGGCGTGCCATCCAGCCTGTTAACACACCAGACAGGCGTTAGTCTCTCTGTTTTCAGCGGAGGTAACATCTTGCTTGAGACTCTCTTCAACTAAACGCTTTTTTTCTGTGTTTCCAAGCAAATTATTGGTCATTTTGAAATATATTTTACATATTGACAATATATAATGCAGTGCAGTGTTGATTTAAAGAAAATAATCTTGAAATACACCAAGAGAACTCAAATTTTATGGGTGAAATGGTGCCATGGGGTGACTTCTCTTCCACCCCAATGCCTTCTCTTCTTCCTTCTCCTCCACCCCCATTCTAATTCCCATCATCATCATCATAATCATCATCATCCAGGAGCCTTCTGCATACACACCTCAAAGTAAGTGAACTTTTCTACCATTTTTGTTGAATTTAGGAAATTTTCGGTGAGCTGGAACCAATTACCCAAAAACCCGTTGAAACAATGGTTTCGGTTAACGAACTTTTCGGTTAACGAACGACCTTCTGGAACGGATTGAGTTCATTAACCGAGGGGTCACTGTAATTATGCACATGGTGCCAAATAAATTTACTGAAATCCACAGCCAAAGAGTTAAACTATCAATGATTATAAAAAATTATGCAAATTTAATAAATATTAAGATTAATGATAACAGGAATATACTGTAACAATGTACTTCATAAATTTTTGCGGGAGCACAATCCGTCGTGGAATTATGGATTGTTAATAGTACTGTAATTTGTTAATATCTCTACCAATGCAGATGGAGAAGCAGACAAAAAGATTCATGTAGAGATCAAGCCAATCAGCAATGGCAATGCCCCGATGTCTGCCAGTGTTGATGAATTACGTGCCACTATTGAAGGAATGTCCCTCTCTCCAGTCTCATTTGCCTCGGTAAGTGTATTTTCATGGTATTGTAAGTGTATGTAGGCCAATTATATATTTCTTTGATTTATGTATTGCACTCTTCATAAGATTTCGAACTTTAGAAAAATATGCCTTAAAAATTCTTCTGCAAATACATAACAAAGGTTTCAGGTGTTGTACATTACTTTTATTTTGTACGTTTTGATTATGTCAGAAACATTTACAGTACATGGTGTAGAATGAGATTTCCAGTACAGAGTAGGTTTTCTGGCTATCATCTATAAACCAAGCAGGTATTGTAATACAGGCAACTTACTTGGAGATCTATGGCTCATTATAAAGTACCACCTAAAATAAGCCTGGGTTAAATCTGTTGATCCCATAGATACATCTTTGATTAACCTTTCATTCTTCTTGTATCACCGGGCACAAATGAGAGAGACACAATGCAACAGTTTGTTTCAAGGTGATGGAGCTCATGTAAAAGCCATACCTGCCTAATCCACATCCATTATGCCAGAAGAATGGCTCCACCCCCTACAAATCCCTGTGAAGCTGAGCAAACCCTAGATAAGACAAACTGCCACATCTTCTGGTGTAACTGACAGTTTGATGGGACAATTAATTATTGACTCTCCTGGTCTTTTTAATTATTCAAAAGCCTAGATAATGACTCTGTTTATGATAGTTAGGAATTTGTCAACTATATTGCAGGTTTAGGTTTTTATACAAAGATAAATATTGTGTTGCATTGTATTAGCTTGTTTGGTGTTTGCTTCCATTATTGCCACTGTTGACAAATTTGTGCAAGCATGCCATGTGTGAATGGCATTAGTACTGGAGCTTGTTGACCTTTTCTTTGTCAAACACTACCTCAATTTCGATTTTTATTTATAATACAACTTAAAACAGGGTCAGGTTCCATCCCAGGTGGATGACTTTGAGTTTGCTGGCGTATAGGCCAAGCTTTTGGCTCGAAACCACCGATGCTAGGTTAGACAAACCTGCTTGTTGCGCTCACTTTATCCATTACTGGAAAGTGACATGCTTAAATTTGATAACCAGGATTAATCATCTCTACTTGTCTCTGGAGATTTCAGGGAGTTTTCTGAGGCAAGATGTATTTCTGCTTCTGATAGAGGCTCTGAGATAACAACAAACCTATTTGGTAAGAGGATATGGGGATTCTGTACTCCCAATCCATTGTATACAATGGGTCAACTCTTAGAAGGGTGTTTGTCCGTTCAATTCTGGAATTTGTAACATCTTCTCTTCCCTTTTGTTTTAGGTGGCATTTTAGTATGACAGCTGCCTGACTTAAGGCCTATATCCAGAAATGGAAAGTTGATTTTTAAATCACTTTTTTATTTTATGGAACCCAAAGCCAGGCAATCTGGTAATGCCCCAGCATCCCTTGGGTTCGTGATTAATCAGGTGGAAATGAAGGTGTGGCAGCTTTACATAGTCTAGGATTATTGAGATTCATAGGGGTCAGAGTGCTGACTGGGCAAACATGGCTTTGATGAAGCCTTAGGCCCCTCAGAGCAACCATTTTATCATATCCTCACTTGGAACTGACAATAAAGGGAAATAAGTTTATTAAACAGTATATCCATGGGATTAAAATATTAACCTAAACCTATGTTAGGGTTGCCATGAGAGCTGCCTAGCTTTGGCTTCTATCTGAAAAAAGGGATTTTAGGATAATTTATCCATATGAAAGATTTAGCCTCAACATTGTGAGAAGGTTACCTTTTAGTTTTGTAAAGAGTGATTAAATTGGGGTAAGTGTTTGTCAGGAAAGTGAAGGAAGAGTCCAAAAATTAGCTAATACAAATATGAGATTGTACAGTATGTTGTGTTTGAGTGTTAATATTCATTAATTGTTTGCTGGGTTAAAAATTTTATTTTGAAAGACTTTATTGCTTTAGTTTGAAACTAGTGCAGCTTATGTCTCTAGCATCATAAAGCTGGAGGGAGATCAAATAAAAAAACAAATTTAAGAGAGAGGGAATGTGTGATGTTTTGCTTGGGAATGCAAGTGTTCTGTTTTATCATAGAAGTAGTCTTAAGAATTATTTAAATGCTTCTAGTAAATTAGTTTGCTTTATCATTGGAAATAAGACAGTTTTAAAGTAGATCCATAAGTGAAAAAAGATGAAAGGTTACAGGGTTGTAGACTACCATGGAATTGGTATTTAAGAGATGATAGGAAGCATTTATTCTCTCTTGTACAAAGGGAAAGGTGAGAAGAATGAGTGCAAAAATTAATAGAAGAATAAATGTATAAGTATACCTGGAAAAGTGCATGGAAGATTCATTATTGAGAGAATAGCATATCAAACAAAGTGTATTAGGGGACCATACGTGTAGGCTCTGAAAAAGAAGATTATGTGAGTCAAGTGTTTGTATAAGGAGTATGAATTAAAAGTATTTGAAGAAAGGGAGGTGCTTGTTTATGTTATTTATGTATACTGTATATAAAAAGTATATGATGGAAAAAGGAAATGAAAAGTTTTGAAAATTTGTGGGATTAAAAATAAATTGTGCAATATCTGATTATATTTTAAGAGAATGAAGGATGCTTGGAAGAGGGGCACTTGTTAGCAGTGAAAGTGAGGCTTTGCCTAAGATGTGTAATGTTGCCATGGTTTTTCATCATTTATGTGGATGGAGTAGTAAGAAACATGATAGCCAGAGTGACAAATAACAGTGGTAGTTTGATTGATAAGGAAGAGGAGTGCAAATTAGAGGTAAGCTAGTTGTTGTATGTAAAGGACACTGCTTTGTTGTGTGATTTGGAAGAACATTTTGATATACTATTGAACTACTGAAAAATTTTGTACTATAACAGGAGGGGTGTAGTGTGGGCAAAAGGCAAATTATAAAAACAAATACTAGGCAAGCCTGTCTTACATGTAAGTCACTTTATTGTCATAATGCTCTTCATAGTCCATCGCAGAATTAGAGAGAAGAAGGAAAGGTGTAGTAAAAGGAGACAGGCAAATGAATAGCAGTTTGGAAAAGAGACAAATTGGAGGAAGAAAAGTGTTTTAGTTGTGTGGGAATGTATGTTTCAACATAAAATGATAAATTGAAACTCATGGATCTTTACAATGTTACTGTAGAGATTTGTGCTTCAATTTATTAATAAAACCACTCAGATGTAGTATTGTACTTCAAACCATACCTTTCCTGACATTTTTTACAACTATCTACTGGGGCAGATTCAGGATTTAATGTGTTTAGGGGGGGGTTGTCAGACTTTGAGTGAATGGAAATATGGTCACAAGAAAAAAGTAACAGAAAAAATTAAATTTGACGGAAAACATTTACATTTTTTTTAGTGACCATTAATATGTAAAGTATAAACCCAGAGCAATTTAAGGTGGTTGTTAATTGATAATAAATGATGTCCAAAGATTGACAAAACAATATATAAATTTCCACCACAACTTGATTTTGTGAGTGGTACGCTTGGTATACATAAACCTATTGTAGCAGAGTTTTTCACCACTTTTATTACTCTCAATAATATCCATGGCAGTAGGCGTAAATACTATTTTGAGATATAATCTCGTAACAACCTAACACTAGGTATACACAGTTTCTATGTCATCTCCACATCATGACGGTCACGGCCAGCCAGGTACAGCCACCAATTGTTGCTAAACGCCTTGCCAATGACATCGCAATTCTCACATACAGAGGGGTAGTGGGGGAGGGGTCCTTAGATTACTGAGTGACAGTCAAAGTCAACCTTAGGTGACTGTCATGTCAGTACATTAACTGAATGTTATCATTCAAAACTTTATAAAAAATGACACCCTTCTGTTCCTGTTTATGCATCTATTATAAATCACACTTTACTTAAGAACCAGACCTAAAAAACTCCAACTTGAGTAGAACACATCTAAATGACTGCCAATTCACCTTGGTCAAAATTTGACCTCCAACTTTACTCAAAACTAGCCAAGTTTTGTGTGAAAACCGCTAACCTGGCAACTCTGGGAATACTTACCTTACCTTATTTACCGAATGGCCACCCACTAGAAGTGGCCGTACCATTGGTCTGTGTAGGTTCCCTCTATTGTTCCTGATAATTTTGTCAGGGCTATTTTGAAGCTCAGTACTGTTCTGGATTCCACAGCTTGGGCAGTATCTGAAGGTCCAGTGTTGGTTTCGCCTCCGTCGCCTTCCGCAGTCTGTAACTAACACTAATGTAGTTGATGAGACTATATCCCCACACTACACTCAACATCCACTTCTCCCATGACCTTTTGGCTTCAGGGTAAGGGAGGTTGTGAGTCTTCTTTGTCTTTCTCTTGTTCAGATATGCTCTATGCAGTTTCCTAGTGCCTCTGTGGATTCTCCCTAAAATTCAAGTTTGTCAGTATTTTAACAACAGGAAGGACTTACTCCTTTCCTGTGTGATTCATTCACCTTTATTTATGGCATGCCTCCTCTCACAGAGAGAATATCCCTGTTTACACCGACGGCTCTAAGTCGGATGCAGAGGTTGGGTTTGGGGTAGTCTTTCCCGACAGTAGTCTCCCCTCTACGGCATCTATTTTTTGGCAGAGATTTCAGGTATTTTACTTGCCCTCAAGATTATTTTTACATAACCTCATAGTGATTTTACAACTTTTAGTGATTCTCGCTGTGCGCTCCAGTCCTTAGCTAGCGTCTCATCTCCCCATCCCTTGGTAATACTATTTTAGAGTGTCTGTTCTCATTCAACGTTGGGGCCAGAACGTCAGTGTTTGCTGGGTTCCGGCCCCTGTAGGGGAGAAGGGGAATAAGCATGCTGATGTTGTAGCAAAGGCAGCTGCTTCTTGCCCTGTGGCACATCTTTCCCCTCTACCTGTCTCTGATATGAAGCCAGTAATAAGAACTGCCATCTGCTCGAGATGGCAATGCAGGTGGGATGCTGTTGGAGCAAACAAGCCCCACAACATCCACACTAATTTGGGTGCTTGGGGTTATCAGGGACTGTCACGCTGCTGGGACACTGCTTTGGCCCGTCTCTGCATTGGCCACACGTGACTGGCTCTCTTTTTTTTTTTTTTTTTTTTTTTTTTTTTTTTTAATGAAGAAGGCTCCCCACCCCCTCCCCATTGTGATGACTGGCTGGTCCCATTGACTGGTCGACAACCTTCTGGTGGAGTGCTCCAATCTTTGAAATCTACATCGTAAGCACCTCCAAATGCTTGGGGGGGAGACAGGTCTTACCGTCTCTCTTTGGAGCTGGGGAGGGGGGAGTAGTGTGGGAGGGGACATTCTCTCCTTCATCGGAGAAGCTGGCCATTCACACAAGCTTTGAGTTTTATCTATTTACGTTTAAATTATTTTTATGAACGTTATTTGCAATTTTGTTTTTACCTTGCATTATTTGATTTTAGTCTTTTAAGTCTTTATTTCAATTCAGCGACATATAGCCTAAGATGTTGCATCGCCAGGAATGTAAGTACCACAATCAATCAATCAATCAGAATTTGTAAATAATAATAATAATAATAATACTAATAATAATAATAATAATAAAAAGAATAATAGTAATAATAAATAATTATCATAAAGGTCAAAAACATAAGGGCATAAAAATTTCTTCGTGACAGCTGTGAACTATGTTATGGTTATTTTTCAAAACCGATTAGATATACGTAATTTTCTTCTATTTTTTTCTCTGTTGCATGCGCACACAATCGTTCATACAGAATGTGCCCCAAAACATTTTTTTTAATAATTATCATAAGGAAAAAGCATAGGGGGAATAAACATTCTTAAGCGCACAGGAGTTAGCCCACAGAGTGGGGGATGGAGGAGCAGTGTGGGGGATCTCTCAGCTGTTCTCTGTCTTGTGTAAGGATTGCCAAATGGCAATGCAGTATTTTTTCTTTTATTTTATTTTATTTATTATTATTATTTTTATTTATTCCTAACATTTTCCGGTACAGTACTGTATACACGTGACACAGTTCAGCCGGGCAGTCACCAAGCTGACTCAAGAGATGTGTGTGGCTGCTGCCTGTATGCTGTGACATCTTGTAGGGGAAGGGAGAGTGTAGCTGACCACAGTTATAGCTCACTGCCTCAATACTGTACATATATTAACTTCTCACTTATACACACTCTTGCTCTTAATTTTTCTAATATTATAGTTTTATATTATATTTAACTTATTTTTAAGCCACAGTACAGTATTGTGAAGATGTACACATGGAGCACAGAATACCCAGTTTTTCCTACTTCCCTTCCGAATTTTTCCTGGTTAGTGGAACATCGCTAAACCAAAAATTTACTCATCATTAAACAAGAAAGAATGTTAAAAATGTTATACAGTAAAACCCTCTTAATCCAGACTCTTTTTATCCATATTTCTCCTTTATCCGGACTGGTAAACCACTATAGGCTATCTTCGGTTAATCTGAATTGAGTCCGAATTAACATGAAATAGTCAAGATCTACCCACATGGTGGCAAAAATAAATAAACAATTTTGAATCACTTGAATCACTAACTTTATCTTTGTTCCTAGTCAGATCATAGATGATCTTCCAGAACTGCTAGCTCTTTCTTCAAGCTAAACTCCTTACTGGCCCTCTTCTGACTTCATTTTGAGGTTGTCTTGCCTTTAGAAGCCATGGTAATTAGCCCAGACTTTTTCCAGATTAAATATACCACCCCCAGAAATTCGCTTAAAACTCTTGGGGTTTTCATATGCAAAATTGTGCATCATATAGGTTGACCCTCGATTTAACGTCACTGGATTTACCGACAACTCTCATTCGGCTTTTTTTTTTTTTTTTTTTTTTTTTTTTTTTTTTTTTTTTTTATAAGGCTTGCCCGTAATTTCCACTAATTCCTCTACCTGCTTACCAAAGGATCTCTCTTGGGCACTGGTAAATAATATTGTAGTGTATAATGCATCTCCATATGCCTGGTACCACTCTACCACAAGTGCCCATTACTCACTGATCAGTTGTTTAAGTGCAAAAGTAGCCAAATTGAGCCATCATGTGACACATCAACTGGGCGGTCACCAGCTGACTCTGAAACATGTGTGTCAGTCACCAGCTGACTCTGAAACATGTGTGTCAGTATGCTGTGACGCCACATCTGGCGGAGGAGTTGGGTAGGTGGAGACTGCCGACTGGCGAGTTGAGATGCAGTTACAGCTCAGTGCTCCTTGCCTCCACACATATGTTCATTTCCCACACATACACACCATGCACTTCAGTTGTCTCATTTTATAATTTTATATTATATATTCTTTCTAAGCCACATTAGAGTATTGCAATTTTTACTCTTGTTTTGTATTAGAGAAAAGGGTTTTACTAGGATAAACTGTAGACTATTATGTCCTCAATGATTTAAGTCCCATGAGAAGTACGTATTTACGTGTTTATTTACATACGTAGAGAAAAAATTTTTTTGTTATTTGTCAAAATTTATTAGTTTATACTGTATTCCAAAAAACTTACTCCTTATAAAAATCAACACCATTTCTGAAACATTTATCATTTATAACCTAAAATATTATGACAAATATGATAATATTGGTAGCTTGTTGCAATGGTTTCATCAGCGACACCCCCCCTCCCCCCTTACTTCTATTTAACGGAAAATTGGATTTTACAGCATGGTCCAGGTCCCTTCTATGCCTTTAAATCGAAGTACAACCTTTATAAATTATCACTTCTGGGTTTTCATATGCAAATATGCATATGAAGACAGAAATTAAAATAATATGATTTTATGTTTGTGTAAGAATGCTAGATTTACAAGACTCACATTTGGCAATGTCGGCGTAATCTGGCAGCTATGTAGACTGCCTCCAGGGTTAGGTTACCACACCAGTCTCCCTTTGTGTTTATAACAGTGTTGTGAGAGTTTTAAACCTTGCCTTATGTTGCTGGCGAGGGTGGAGGGGTGGGAAAACATAAAAAGAGGAAGGAGATTGCACCACGTGGTGATAGTGTGGTGTCTCATGATGCCTTCTACTCATGCTTATGTATATAAATAATTATTTTATCGCGATTACTCATATTAAACTGTTTGTGGATGATCTATTTACAATGCTAATGCAAAAAATCCTACCATTTTATCTCAAATAGCAAGCTTGCTATGACTCATTATGTACAATTATCTCTCGTGTGGTGCAGTCAAGTGCAGTTAAATGAGTAACAGTTCAGACCCCAAGCGTCTCGTGGGAGAGTGCCTTCCCAAACCCAAGAGGCAGTGAGCTGTATTACTGTGTTGCTGAGGACCTCCGACTCGTCCTTGTCTCTCTCTCCACCCAGTGTGATGTCTCTCACAAACACACACACACACACGTACGTACGTACGTCTCAGTCAGCTGGTTGACTGCCCAGCTGAACTGTGTGGCATCACTTAGATCAGTGATTTTCAACCTTTTTCATCTCGAGGCACAGTGAGTCAGGCACTAAAATGGTCGAGGCACACCATCAGTATTTAAGGATAGATTTGATCGGCGGATCTACACTACGGAATTAAGGAGAGAATTTAAGACTGCCATTTGGACTTTTAATGGACAACACATTTGTTTACTTATTGCATCATTGAAAATAAATGCGCTCCATAAAAGTACCAAGTAATGTCAAAACGTATCAAAATGCTATTTTTCAAATGCTATTTAAACTCCCGCGGCACACCTACGGATGCTTCGCGGCACATTGGTTGAAAATCGCTGACTTAGATGATAGTTTGAATGTGGATGGAGCTATTTTTGGTACATAAAATATGTGTTATTATATTTTATGAATGTGCTCTATATCAATTTTATTGTTTATCAGCAATTTTTTTTAACAAAGCGGTTATAGTGCTACTGGTGGCAGACACGATTGAATGACTTCAGTTGCATTCATTTTGTTGGACTAGATTATAATTTTTGCTGTACAGGACCAAAGGGGACAAAGTTCAGATACCTGGAAGATTCAGATGGTTTGAATTTGGACAAAAACAATTGCACTGTAAATTAAATAAAGTCTACCACATTGGATTTACCGTAAAAGTGGAGACAATACTGTATGCATACAGTGGTCTGACATGAATGGGTTTGGGTGTTGGGTGTTACTCGGTCAATATTGCGGGAACCAAATGTTACCAGGGGATGCTGAATATTAATTCTGGTGCCCTAGATGCTCTGTGGTGCAATGTAACCAAAATTTTGAGGTGCTTTAGTACTCTCCCTTCTCCTGTCAATGTACATACTGGGTGGAGTGAGAGGGGAGGACAGTGCACCATACACGAGAGAACTGACTAACCTTGGAGTGTGTGCGGAAGATGTGCATCTGCCAACAGCAACACATATACAGTACAGTGCCTGATAGATGGGGAAGGAACGTCAAGAAGTGACTGAAGTCAAAACACAAAAATCACAAAACATCTCTGGCAAGGGATTAAATGAGAAATCAACACAAGGCATGGGAAATTTGGGTCACTGTTATATCCTGGGTCTTTTAAACACAAGAGGGAGACTGGTGTGGTGACCTTGGAGTGCAGTCTACATAATTGCCAGATTGTACTGACATTTCCAAATGTGTGTCTTGCTTGTCTAGTGTTCATAAACAAACAAAAATATTTTATTTTATTTTTTACTTTATTTGCAAATTTGCGTATGAAAACCCTAAAGTAGTAATTTAAATCGTACAGTACTCAGTTTTGCATATGAAAACGCCAAGAGTGTTAAAATTGTTTGGTTTATTAAATGTATGAAGTGTACTTAATATTTTTTTCTCCAAAAACTCCTTGTAAAATATGGATGCGTCTTATGCACCAGTGCTTCTTTTATGCTGGCAATTTAATTTTTTTTTTATTTATTTTTTTTATTTTATTTTTTTTTTTTTACAAATTGATTTTGGAATGGATCTGAAACAACCACGCAGTTCTGAAAAGTTTCCTTGGCTGCCACATAAAATATTCTACTTATTAATTACTGTTACAAACATAAATATCTTTAAAAAAATACATACAGTAGTAATAATAAAGTAAATAAGACCATAATGAATAAATGCCATACCTACAATGTGAGGTGAGCTGATAATATGTAGATGATATTCCAAAACTGTAATGGACACACTGGTAAATGAAGTAAAAACCCACATTGGAAAATAAAAGACAATCTTGGAGCTGGTATACGAGTACCCTCTTCACCTGACTAACAGAACAAAGCATGGGAGAAAAACACAGAAAAAGGGAATCAGGTCACAGGACTGTCTCCAGAGTTGATTTAGGGTGGGGATTAGGGATAATCTTCTTAATGACAGTATTCAGGTCCGGGGTCCACTGACAGGTCATGTAACCTGATTACCATTTTCTGTGTCTTTCTTCCTTGCTTTGTTCTGTTAGTTAGCTAAACAGGGTCCTAGTACAGTAATATCTCTGTTAACTGGAATCCCTCAAACCTGGATATCTCCGATAGCCAGAATTGAAATTTGCTTGGAAAATCACCCCCAAAGCCGGAAATTTAAAAAATTCCGGCTTTGGGAACAAATTTTCCGAGGTTGAGAATCAAGAGAATTTTCTGAAAATGTTTTGAATAAAGATGAAAGTTCTTTGTTTTTTTTTGGGGGGGGGGGGGGGCTTACCTGGCCTGACCTGACTCAATGTCAGGTGGAGCTGGTCTCATAGTACTGACCTTCTGATAGAATGTCAGGTCACTTTTCTTGGCAGGGGGGATTAGTGGGTCGCATGACCTGAAGATGTCTTAAATAAACATGAAACCTAAAGTATTTTTAGGGAGATTGTGGTAAGTATAAGTATAAATGAGCAAAGTTGTATCCCTTCAACATTACATTACATAACATTTTAAAATATGGAGTGAGAAAGGTGTGGGTGATTCGAGAGATGGATTGGAAAACAGTGGTAACATGCACCATGATTGCCAAGCGATAAGCTTCTCAACAGCTGATCTTTTATTTTGCCTCCATGTAGTCACACAACAAGACCCTCACTGGATGCTTGTTGCCTTAATTCCCATGTGTGTGTGTGTGTGTACTGAAATATACTCAGTACAAAATAAAGGATGTTATACTCATTAATCGCTATTTTACAAGAATTTTAGCAATGCAAGTTATATTCTCCTAAGTTTAGTCAGTGCCATTTTATAATCAAAAAATTAAAACCCCTCTGCCTGGAGTATTCATTAATCTAATCTCCTTGCTGTCAACAACCCACCTACTACCAGCCAGAGGGAGAAGGGTCTATTGAGGGTAAAAGTGACTGCGACACCATCCCCCCACCAAAAAAATACAATTAATAAAAATACGGTTTGTGTGTGTGCTAAAAAATGTACTAAGTTAATTGATAAAATTAATATATCTGGTGCAAAATATGGGATGTTTATACTCAAATTAATCACTGTGTTACAAGAATTTCAGCAATGCAAGTTATATTTTCTTGAGTCAAAGCAGTGACATTTTGTAAGGGAAAAAGCTAACTCCTTCATTTGTAATCCTTGAGCAATTCTTAACTCCCCTCCTGGAAGAAGGGTCCAGTAGGGAGGGTAAAAGTAGCTGCGACTTCCCCTCCCCCCCCATCCCTGCCGTCCGCCGCAAAAGGGTCCCTCACTGTGTATACTGTACTGTTTGTTTTCCATTAATTAATACAGACACATTGCTGTAATAATCTGTGCTTATTAATACCTGTACCATCTATATACAATACAGTATAGTACTATGTATATACCTCGGGTAAAAAATTTCATTCAATACATCTTCAGGTCATAAGACCCACCAATTCCCCTGTGTGTGTGTGTGTGTGTGTGTGTGTGTGTGTGTGTGTGTAAATAATAATAAACTGTTTATTGATAGAGTTGCAGCCTGTGGCTGAAAATATACAGACTTACATTTGATTTAGACATAATGATATAATATGCATTGAATACATTTACAGGGCTGTACAGTACATAAATCAGGAGTTGTTTATTATTTTAACAATAGATGGGATGGTACTGTTCTTATATCTATCGGTGTGGGCTCTTATGGGCTGAATTTTGTTGTAGTGGCGGACTGCGCGAGTTGGGTGGGGGGCTGCAGGTGGCGGCGATGACGAGGGTGGTGCATTAATTGGCTGCCAAACTTTTCCAGTGCTTGGTGGTGGAGGTCACTGAGGGATGGCATTTCCAGGGTGGAGAGAGCGTTGGTGTAGCCGGAGTATTCTGCGCCGAGCATGATTCTGCAGGCCCTTTTCTGTGTGTGTGTGCGTATGTATGTATGTGTGTGTGTGTTCAAATGTACTAAGTTAATTACTAAAATTATTAATCTTATTACAAACAATTTGGGAGAATTTATTAAGGATCATTTTGGTATCAATTCACCTCCCTATCACAATTAGCCACTCTTGAGTGAGGTGGGGGGGGGGGGGGTTGGACTGACCATGCGACCTTACCCTCCTACACATCACACACAAACACACTTCAACAAACACCACTCACACACCCCCAGCACATCCGCATGTGTATGACTGCCTGGTCATTTCTACTGCACACACACTACATAACATTAAATAAAAGCTACTAACAGTATTTTTACGTTAATTTTACTACAGTACATCTACAACCATTGTTAGTCAAGACTTTAATGAACAGTGGTCCCTCGGTTAACGAACACAATTCGTTCCAGAAGGTCGTTCATACACCGAAAATTTCGTTAACCGAATCCATTGTTTCAATGGGATATTGGGTAATTGGTTCCAGCTCACCGAAAAGTACATACAAAGTAAAGAAAAAAATGCAGTAAAGTATACTTACTTTGAGGTGTTTATGAAGAAGGTTCCTGGTTGATGACTATGATGGGAATTAGAAGTGAGGGTGGAGGAGAAAGGAGAAGAGAAGGAAGTGGGGATGGAGGAGAAATCACCTTTCAGGGGACCCATGCTTGATGCAGTAATTTCACTAGGTGTAATTCAAGATTATTTCATTTAAATCAACACTGCACTGCACTATATATTATTAATATGTTAACTAAAGTTCAGAATGTCCAATAATTTCAGTGAAAAATGCAAAAATATTCAAGACACCAACAAAATAGATGCTCTCTTCACTGTTTTCAAAGCCCAAATGACGCCCTGTGACCGACTCACGCATCTGATGGGTGCACAACAAACTAGTTCCTGTTCTGCATATATTATCAATATGTTAAATAAATGTTAAAATGACTAATAATTTTAATATAAAACATGCACAAATATTAAAGAAAACAACCTTCTTGGTATTTTCTCCACTGGAAACGAATGTAAACATAGAACAGATTACTGAATTGGCAGACTAGCCCATCAGCTGATGCTCACAACAAAACGTGATTTTCGTAAGGTTTTCTTTAATCAAAGTTTTGTTCGTTAACCGAATTGAAGATTCTTATGGAAGGTAATTCGTTAACCGAAATTTGTTAACCAAGATACCACTGTACACAAAATCAGTCCAATAAGCTCTAATACCTGCTCATTTCATCCCAAATATTAATGGATAATTGCTTTGGAAAAATCCCTATATGGCAACTGGAAGCTGACGTGAATCAGTCTTGTCCAAATGGCTATGAGATACCGACTGCACCCCTACCCCCCCTCGACAGGAGATCACTGCAGGTACGTGTATACGTAGTTCATGAAATACAAGTCAACGTGTGGCAGGATGGATAACTCATTAATGAGTACAGTCAGTTCTGCTATAACGCGATAGTTGTGTTCTTGTAAAACATCGTGTTATAGAAATTCGCGTTATAGAAATAACAGGGCTTATGGAGAAAATAGGGTTAGGTGCAGATTACTCGAAATCGAAAACAAATTTCGTAGTTAGCCTAACACAAAGGATAGCACAGTCTAAATAAATGTTACATTCATATCTTATAATGAAATCATACAGTAAATGTTACACTTTACCTTGAAAAAATATGAATATAACTTGATGGGGGAGAAGGTTGATGTTGAGGTTGAGGAGACATGCAGACAGGATTTGACAGTTGTCATCGTCATCATCAGTATCATCATCATCAGGTGCAGTTTTGGTTGCATGGGAGGGAAGAAAAAATGTCTAATTCCAGAAGTGGATGGCTGTGGTTCAGTGTCTTCAGTCTGCTTCTTGGGGATTGACTTATAAAGACGTCTAATGTTTGCTGCTTTGCCGTCTTTCTTCTTTCACAAAGAAGCTGTTCATAAGGTGCCCAAAAAGATTTAACACCACGAACTGCAATCCTGCTCCTTTCTGCATTGTAGTCATTGTCTTCCAAGATCTGCAACTGCTTATCAACTTCCCTCAGGATAGAAGACAAAACAGAAGTGGGAAGTGAAAGTTACTAGTGTTCCCTGAAGAATGCAGTGATGGGTAGGGAAACACTGTGTAACACTGAAGTCCGTTTATTATGGATGAGAGAAATACAAGTGGTGACTCGCGTGTGCCATGCATGGCTCACACAGTCAGACTGAGGCTGCCTTGCCATATGGCAGCCTCGGGGCAATGTTGCCACATAACGTGCAGTGTTGCCACGTGATGATATATATAAATGCTACTCGGCACAGTAGCTTATATACAGGGTTGCTACTCGGCACAGTAGCTTGTATACATAACCTACATCTCCCTCCCCCCTCACGCTCATAGTCTTTGTCTTGAGCGGACTTCTCAGTCCAAAGTCGCTCCGAGCGTCGAGGTGCACTGTGGGGTGGATCCTCGTGAGGTGTAGGTGACTCGTCCTCGGTCAGGGGGCCAGCAGCAGGGGGTGGGACTGGCCGGAGGAAGCGGCGGTTCCTCCACCAGACACGGCCGCTCGGCATCCTGACCTTGTAGTTCCGCGACCGGCCGACGCCCATCACTATGCCCACCTTGTCCCAACGTGTCGTCGTCGGGTCCTGGACGCGGACAAGGGCACCAATCTCCACTGGCTGAAGAGGGCGGGCACGGTCGTCATACCGAGCCTTGGCGTCCTGGGCACGTGTAGCGGCGCGGCGGTCGCAGCTCTCGGCTCTGGCCTGCCAGTCCTTCGCAAAGGGCTTGGCGTGTGCAGGAACGCAAGAGCGGAGAGGGTGACCATACAGGATCTGGGCAGGGGTAGCCCTGGGGCGTATGGTCGATTCCACCCTCCTGATGTGACTCCGCTGCTGCTTGGGGCTGCGTGTGAACCACCCTGAGGGAAGTGCGCTGCTTTCCTCCTCGTCTCGGGCTTTTGGGCTTGGGTTGGCGGCAGCACTTGTCGTAGTGTCCATAGCGACCGCAGGCCTGACACTTGCGGCCTCGTGCAGGGCACCTGTCTGTGTTAGACCAGTGGCTCCTACGGTCACATCCATGACACAGTGCGTCGGCGGCCGGGCATGTCTTGGGGCTGTGCTGCTTTCCACAGCTGCCACAGG
Organism: Homarus gammarus; assembly: GCA_958450375.1. NCBI lineage: Eukaryota > Metazoa > Arthropoda > Malacostraca > Decapoda > Nephropidae > Homarus > Homarus gammarus. The sequence goes on along the minus strand of CAUDMG010001725.1, from coordinate 1,097,129 downwards.
AAGCACTAGGCGGAGGCGTGGAAGAACGTGTCGCAGCCTTCGCGCTGTTGGCCGCCTTCTTATCCTTCTTGTATTGTGAGATAGCTCTCACAGCAGGTGGGGCCCGTAAGGCAGAGGTGGCGGACTTGGTGGCCTCGTATGACCGACACTCAGTCACTACCACCTGGAGTGTGGAGGAAGCGTCCAGGGGGATGAGTCGCTGCATCAACTCTTCGTGCCTGACACCTGTCAAGATCCCGTACTTGATCCAGGCTTCCTCACATTCCCGGCTGTGCGCCTTGCAGACGTCGATCTCCTTTGACAAACTCTTCAAGCGTACAAAAAAGTCGTCAAAGGATTCGTTCTCCGCCTGCTTGCAGCTGGTGAAGGCACGGCGACGCAAAGCCTCGTTGTTCCGATCTTTAACGTGCTCCTGTAAAAGGTCGAGCACATCCGTCACTGAAGATGTAGAATCGGGAGGCACTTGCAACGTGTGCTCCAAAATTCTCTGGGTCTCCAGCGACAAACACATCCGCAGTTGGATGAGCTGTTTGTTTGGAGGCATGCTGTCAAGGTCCACCATCGTGGAGTAATCTGTCCAACGCCGCCTCCACTCACGAAAAAGCTGAAACGTGACGTCTGGTGAGAGGGCGGGTGGGGGTTGAACAGATGCCTTGGGAGCTGTTTGTTTGAAGGCAAGAGTACCTGGAGGACGCTGGTGTGGTGGAGGAGGGAGGATATTGGCGCCTTGAAGCGCGCTACCTGCGAGTGAGGGAGGGTGGGTTAGCGCCAGGGTCGCCAATAGTGCCTCAAAACGCGACTTTTCCTCTTCTCTTCGTGTCTCCTCCCTCTGAAGTTCCATCTCTCTGCGTCTCTCGTCCCGGTCGTCCACCCACTTCAGAATTGTGGCAATGTCCGTCACTGGAGGTGGAGGATGAGAGTCTGTGCCCGGTGGAGGAGAAGGTGGTGGGGAGTCGTGTCTCCCATCTTGACGTTGTCCCTTCTTACCTCCCATCTTAGTGTGTGCGTGGACTGCACTGTTTAGTATATAAAGTAGCACCTCAACAGCTCGAACCACATATATATGACATAAACAGAGCAGAAATACGCATATAGTCCACTGTTCTGTCCGTGAGCGAGTGCGTGCGTGCGTGTGTCTGAGAGAGCGGAGCGTGGTGGCCTTAAGGCCGGTGGCTAGAGCCGCCGGGGGTGGGGGTGAGACCTTCAGTTCTCCCGGGATGTCACACGAGAAGGGTGTACGCCGGGGTGCTCCGTGGGTACCACAAAAAACAGGCCAATGCTCAACTCGCAGCTCTAGACACACTAATACACTGACACTAACACTGCCACCATCACTAAAACGCACTGTGACGGCCCAACACTGCACATCGCGGCGAAACACAGCGCAACACAACACAACACACTATGAGTCGACGCATCACCGGCAGACGTAACTGTCTCGTTATTGTTCACACACTTTGTAAGTCCACAGATCCTAGCCACTGCGCCATGAAAGTTGCTAGTGTTCCCTGAAGAGTGCAGTGATGGGTAGGGAAACACTGTGTATCACTGAAGTCCGTTTATTATGGATGAGAGAAATACAAGTGGTGACTCGTGTGTGCCATGCACGGCTCACACAGTCAGACTGAGGCTGCCTTGCCATATGGCAGCCTCGGGGCAATGTTGCCACATAACGTGCAGTGTTGCCACGTGATGATATATATAAATGCTACTCGGCACAGTAGCTTATATACAGGGTTGCTACTCGGCACAGTAGCTTATATACATAACCTACAGGAAGCTCTCGTGGTTTTGCATCCTGGACTTCTTCATCTTCGGCATCTTCTATTTCCCCAGCAGCAACAAGTTGTTGTAGACCTTCTGTAGAGAGGTCTTCACAGTGGGACTCGAGCAGTTCCTCAACATCAGCGCTTTCCACTTCAGCAAAGCCAACATGCTTTGCAAGAGAAACACAATTTTCTTTAATTTTTGGGAGCTCCTCTGATGCATCAAAGCCTGTAAAATCATGAATTAAATCTGGGAGAAGCTTCTGCCAAACTCCACTCAAGCAGTCCTTACTTACTTCACCCCAGGTCTCCACAATGATGTCAATTGCATGCTTGATGTTGAAATTTTTCCAAAATTGAAGAACACTGGCCTTATCATTTCCTTCCTCAGTAGCTGCAATAAGTTTCTTAAATGTACACCTCAAATAATAGGCTTTGAAGGCTGCTATTACTCCTTTGTCCATTGGTTGAAGGAGAGATGTTGTATTTGGAGGTAGAAAGAGCACTTTGATATTGTCAGAAAGCTCAGCAATGGTGGGAGGGTGGCTTGGCTCATTATCTAAAATGAGGAGAATCTTAAAATATATATTCTTTTTCTTGCAATATTTTTTAAAAACATTTTCAAAAACATCCACAAGAAGGTCAGAAAATATTTGTCCCGTCATCCAACCTTTTTTGCTTGACCTAAAGTGAATACCTAGAGTAGACTTTATGCAACCCTTTAAAGCTCGCGGGTTGACAGAGTGATACACCAACACAGGCTTAAGCTTAAGTCTCCACTAGCATTTGCACCCAACAACACTGTCACACGGTCCTTCGCAGCCTTAGAGCCTGGAGCATGTGCTTCATTCTTGGAAATGTAAGTTCTTGTTGGCATGCGCTTCCAGTATAAACCTGTTTCATCCAAATTAAAAATTTGGTCTAAGGTGTAGCCTTCTTCCTGAATCAATTTCTTTACATTGGGGGGAAATGCCCGGGCATTTGCTTCGTCGGCACTTGCTGCTTCACCACGTAACTTTACATTATGAAACGCATAGCGGTTCTTAAAACCAGAAAACCATCCACTACTAGCACTAAAGGCAACCACATCATCAGGATTTTCAGCTGTTTTCTTTATGTCCTCATATATTGATAAGGCTTTCTCTTTAATGGTGAGGAAGTTGGCCCCCCTCTCCCAATCCATATCTCTGGCTGGCTCAGCTGCTGACTGGCTGTTCTAGTGTGGTGGGGCTTGGGATTTTTATGTGTACATAGCCTCAGCTTATGGCCCCCTAAATTTTGCTGTATGGCCCCCAGTTTGGGAACCACTGTTCTATCCAAACACTTAGAAGCCATTCCATCTCCTCAAGTTCCTTTAGCCGTGATCTCACACTTTTGCTCGCACTCAAGGTTTTTCCAGCAATACAGCTTGCTTTAATCTTTACTGCATTATCTCTAATGGTGCGTAAAGTAGACTCCTTTATTCCCGTTGCACGCACAATATCACATGTTCTTTCCTTATTTTGAAAATGCTTGACAACATCAAGCTTTTTTTCAAGTGTTATAGCCTTTCTTTTACGATCACCACCGGAAATGCGATCACCAGAATGCTTCTCGGAGATATTCTTCTTTTCCATAGTCACAAAATTGGAGAAACAGTAATCAGAAATCACTGAGGACGCTTAAAAACTTCACGCGTGTTTCAGACTGATCGTGTGGTGTAAACAGAGCGCGCGGATCTAAAACGCTACGTATTTTGTTTTTCTCTCTTAATTAAAATTTTACAATTTACATATACTGTACAGGTATACAGTACTGTATACATAAATATTACGTAAATTATTTCTGCATTCTTCACAAACAAAACACATAAATCAATTGAACATGTGATGTCAAACGTGAACTGTAAACACTGTGTGTGATGTAAACAGAGTGTGGGTGTAAAACGCTATGTAATTTGTTTTTCTCTTTTATTTAAAATTTTACAATTTACATATATTGTACAGGTATCTGTATACATAAATATTACGTAAATTACTTCTACAATTCTTCACAAACAAAACACACAACTTATTTGAACATGTGATGTCGAACGTGAACTGTAAACACTGCATGACCCCGCGCCAAGCCACAACAACCGGGCCAGTGGAATCGTGTTAGAGCAAACGCGTTCGCATTAGAGCCAATTCGCGTTGTCAAAACACGCTTTATAGCAGAACTCACTGTAATACGGTTTAATATCAAGAGATTTTCAGGAAACTTTTTGAATATACTTACGTATATACAGTATTTATGAAAAAATAAAAATGATGATGGACCATCCAAATTCTTGCAATATATAAATCAATTAATTTCTAATTTCCATTCATTTTCATTAAAGCATTTTGTAAATTTCAAGAAAAAGGCCCTAACTACTAATAGTACCAATACAGCGTTATAGACCAACACACACACCCTCCAACATTTATTATACTGTATTATATATTCTCATATTATCAGCCACTTCTGGTGTATGTTTTATCATTGATAATATAAAATATTAAATACTGTGCTATAACAGCTTGCTAAAGTCACACAGGAAAATGAGAAACAATGGAGCACCTTAGTTTTCATCTTTATTCAAGACATATTCAGAGGCAACTGAATTACTAGGACTGAGACTGAGAGAGGCTTATGTACACAGGGTGACCTTACAAAACATGAGGTCAGGTCAAACCCATGACATCCACTAACCCACACACCACCACCATCGCAAACATAAGAGGAGCTTATTAGAATGGGCGATGTAACTAGTCATGTCAAGTCAGGTAAAAAATATGAGACCCACTAAACATCTATCCTACATCTACCTCAAATGCTTTCAAAGCATTTTTAACCTTGGGCCACTGACAAATAAATTTGTGTAACATATTATCAGTTTTGTACTTACCATCACTAAGGTTTATAGAATTCCTTTCCCTAATCAAACTTGCTTCAACCAGAAGTCTTTCTGTGACACGATGATTTATACACTTCTGAACTGTTTTCCCAATCTATGGGATAATTATTGTTCCTTATATGAACTGTGCTATAACATGTGTAGAAAAATTACGAAATATTACGTCATGGAGGTTTGGGGAGGGAGGGAACTGACCTCTCGCCCTCCAAAAAGGTTCCTGCCTCTCCATGTCTGCTTATTCCCATTGTAAAATGTTTTACTTTAAATTTTTTACTATTAATTAATAAAGATATGTTTACTGTAATAATTTGGGTTTAATGTGTTTAATATTTTATATTAATCATGATAAAACATACACCATAAGAGGGTCATCAGTGGTGAAAAGGGGAGTGCCAGCCTCCTTGTCTCCATCTTGCCTCCCTGCCTCCGTCCAACTCAGTGTCTCACACAAAAGACTGTAAACTAGATGTTGTGTGTGTGTATGATTTGGTGTTAGGGTATTAGTTAATGAATAATAAATAAACAACATTGTGTTGTTAATGACTAATGACAGTGCAGTAGTTTGATGAATAGTAGTGACAATTGTAGTACGCTGCTATTCATCAAACAACTGTCATTGAAGATACAATTTGCTTATTTATTAATTAATACCACAACATCACACCCAGACACACTAACACCACCCACACACCCCTATATTGTATGACATAAATTTATGTGCGGTTAACTACATGGTGGTGAATTAAAAGATCAGCTGTTGAGGAGCTTAGCGCTTGGCAACACTGGTGCATGTTACCACTCCATCTCTCCAATCACCCACTCCTCATTTTAAAATATTATGTAACATAATGTTGAAGGGATATAATGCGATAAGTGTAAATATAAAAAATACTGTATTTTAGCTTTCATGTTTATTCAAGACATCTTCAGGTCCTCAGACTCACTAATCCCCCACCTGACAATGGGTGACCTGACATTGTATCAGAAGTTCAGTAATATGAGATCACTAATACCCCACCCTACCTCCACCTGACATTGTGTCAGGTCAAGTTAGTTCCACATGATCCACGAATCCCCCACTGCTCCAAAGGAGTGGAAAATACCAGTCCTTGATGTAACACAACTTCATTCGCAACCATATCATATAGAGTTTTAGTTTAGACTCTTGGAAAACTCCCCAGCACACAGAAGCATTCTGAGGATGTGGGCTAGTGTTTGTCTGTGCAAGATGCATAGTTTAGACACTCGGAAAGTTTTTTCCAGTAACCGGAAATATATCCGGGGCTGTGGAATTTTTCTGGGCTTGGGAAAGTCGTCTGGTTAACCGGAAATCTCTCATCCCCGGAAGTGCTCTGCACAAATTGTTTCGGCTAACGGGGATATCACTGTATATCAACAATAAAATTTTGTCTTATTTATCCAATGTGGGTTTTTCCTTCATTTACCAGTGTGTCCATTACACTTTTGGAATATCATCTACATATTATCAACTCACCTCACAATGTAGGTGTGGCATTTATTTATTAGTGTATTATTTACTTTATTATCACTGTATGTATATTTTAAAACAAATTTATATTTGCACATTAGTTGTAAATGGAATATTTTATGTGGCAACCAAGGCATGGTAACTGAGTATGTTTGTTGGTTGGAATAATGAGGAACACTCATTGTAATGACCCAAATGAGGTGCAGAAACTGAACATAAATTTAACACAAAAATTTAAAAATTTTCAAATACAGTACAGTAATGTTAAAATATTCTGAACTTATTAATAAGGATTTTTTGGTAATTCGAATGACCCAGAGCCCATTTCTTGTTGAATTAAGGAGGGTATACAGTAGTGTATATGTATATATAAACACACTAGCCTACACTACAGTACATTGCTTACGGTCTGTGTTCAGCACGGGATGCTCTTAGATGCCTGTATCAACAACTCGGCATCTTCCGATGCTTAAAAAAATAGCATAAATTTTTTTTCATGAAAGAGGTTTTTGTTCATATACTGTACTGAAGCGCAGGAAAGAATTTTTTTTCTTTGTGCTAGTGAATTTTCATGAATCAAGGTTTCATAAATCAAAGCACTCCTGTATTTTTTTTGAAGTTGAAAGAATGGGTTCTGAATTATAAAAAATAGCAGTAAAATGTTGGTAAGTTCCTGATCATCTTGATGAATAATGTTAGATGATATAAAGAGCCAAATGTAAAGTTTGTTGAAAGGTATGAAGTTGCAATCTTTATTGTGTGGGGAACAAAACATGGATATATAATAACGTTGATTTAGTGAATAAAAGGAGAACTAGATTTGAATGTTTAATCATAACATTAGAATGTAGGAGAAATGAAGATTTTTGTGTAAAAGGGCAAAAAAGAAGTTATTAACTGATGGGTTAAGCTATGAGATGGTCAGCGCATGGTGGAAAGTATAATTAGAGAGCATACATGGGTGATGACAGGATAGAAGATAAATTAAGTGAATATATGAAGTGATAAAGTATGAATTGAAGGATGACAAGACGAGGCAGGATTTGGCAGAGAAATTAGAAGGATGGATGGGATGATGTAGCATAAAGGTTAAAGGGAGGAATTATGAGGTGGGTAAGGACAAAGTGAGAGATGATTGAATGGATTGAATTACATAGGCAGAGGGATGGAGGCGTAGCTACAGACAGGGATAGAGAGAAGTGGATGAATGAATGCAGTTAGGCACAGCTGTATGAATTTCAAGAGCTAGTGCTAGGAGAATGTGATGGAGATTGTCTAGGCTAATCAGTCACTCCGTGGAAATAAATATCCTTTATAACATTAGAAAAGGCATGGGTAAAATATCATACTTGAAATTTTGTGTATACTAATTTGAAGTATAGAAGTTACAATTGATAATACCTGTACTGTACTGTACTGTATATGTTTTGGCTGGGAAAGTTAGATTGCTCAGTTATGTGTCAGTGTGTTAGAGAAATGCTGTGACAAAACTGTCTTGATAATATTTAACTTAATATATCTTCCTCTGATTGATATGTTAATTTGATAAGCTTTTGATATTAATGTACCATCAACAGTGAAAAAATATAAGGAAAAAATGTCTTAACTAGCATTTGGGAAGAGTAATAGGCATTACAGAAAAGATGTGAATGGTAGGAATAGAAAAAGTGCTCATTAAATTTAGGGAAACATAAATTTTGAAGTTGAAAATATGTGTAAATTAACATTAAATTTAGCATGGATTTGTTGTTCTACAATGAATTTTTACGAGAAATGGCAGTATCAAAGAAAAGATCATGTACAGATATATTGGAATATTGGTAATTAGATAATGGCATTAATGGTTAACCTCCAACTAGCCTCGTGTGCCTCCACGCCAGATAAACTCGGATGGAAAGATCAAGATCAGATACCTAACATTACAGAAGGTAAAATATTTTGTGCATGACTGCTCTCTGCCTGATATCTATGCCTCAGCTCAGACTGCTGTACACTGTAGTCCAGGTCTATTCTTGCTTGACCTCATTACAGATTCAGCTACTCTATTATGTCTTAGAGTTTATGATACTGTATATCAATGTATTTATTAATATCATTGTTTATCATATACTTCATAAAAAAAAAGTCTTTCAAAACCATTTCATAATACTTGTGGGAAGGAGGGTTTATCATATGTGTTTTGTAATTACTGTACTACTATGAATTTATTCACTCAAATTCCAGATGTTCAGGTCCATAATTCATTTGGAAATTGTATGTCATTAACATTTGGTATGTGTAAGCCATTATTACCATAAATTTACTTTATTAACTCCCAGGCAAATATGGTAGACATTGCAATGACTTTTACTTATGTTGATTTTAAGTTTTCCATGTTTATTTATTTCCAGATGTAGTATACCAGTACTGTATTTTATTCCTATTTTTAAAATCATGTAGAGGTTTGTTAATTATTTTTTCCATGCTGTAGGAAAAAATATGTACATTATACAGTATGTGTATTTAGTTTTTAATATTCGAGTCTGGATAACAAACAAACACACACACACATTTTCATTTCACTCACATTGATCCAGTGCACATTACACGACTGAACATACACTCACATATTTGTCCCTTTGTTTTACAGAGTATATATCTCAAAATGATGTACTCACACACACTGCCTTACAGATTTTCATGGCAATTGCATGAGAGATTGCATTTGGGGTTGTTTGAATTTAATCATTATTGAAATCCGAATATTTTTTTAATCATTTATATCAATAATTTTTTTTTTTTTTTTTTTTTTTTTTTTTTGCTAAATGTAAAGGAAGGAAGTAAAAACTATGTAATTGCTTATATGTTGTATTGTTATAAATTATTCTGTCAAAGAAACATAGAATCTTATGCCTTTATCACAGTAGCCTACAGAATTAAGCACAAGATACCTTCACTTTCACAATGCTCACTAGTCAGTATTCTCACAACAGAAATGAAAATAATTGTTTTGTAACTGAAACAACATACACAAGTTTAAGAAAAGTAACATATTTTTGCTTATCCTACATGTTTTATTGTACAGGCTTACCCTGATAACCTACGCATATAGGGACCGGGAAAAGTCGTTGGTTAGTGAATCAACAATTAACTATCGAAGCAATTAATCCCATAAAAATATAAAAAATTCATGGGATTAGGGACTGTCCACTCCCCAAAAACTTTGTCGTGCACATTGTCAAGTAAGAAAATAAAACAGACATATAAAGCAAGCATAATGAGCCTTAAATAAGCAATGCAAAACATAAATTGAGACTTATTTACCTGTGTTGAGGATGGTACAGACAGCCAAGGGTGGCAAGTTCAAGTTTATACCAATCTTTGCTGGTCCATCACCACTCTTATTATGCTTTATCACATCACATCAAGCTGCCCCTTAGGGGTGCAGCACAAGAGGAACTATCACTGGAGCTTTTAGGCATGATTGCATAACACACAAAGTCGGAAATAACGAAAAAACTTGTATTCAGAGACTCCTGGTAAATGTAAACAAGACCTCAGAGGTGGGAATGAGTCAGAGACAGCGCACAGAGCCCTTTCGTGGCAAAAATTCACTCCATGCCACTGCTCGCCAAATTCAAAACAGTTTTGCCGCATCTCTCCCAAACGTTGGATCTCCGGGGTATCGACAAAACTGCGAGGTATTTTCCCTATATGTAATTGTTGGTTATGTGAGTCAGCAGTTATTGGGGCATCAGTTTTCAGGGTATACCTGTACTAAACCTCTATTTAAACATACGGATTGTAGTTAAGTATTAAAGGCACTAATAACTTGTTTTTGACTTACTTCAGAGTTGCAAATAGAAAAACAAAGCAAAACCAACTAAATCGCAACACTTGGATACAACATGACATTTAATATTTTTACAAATCAAACTCTAATGTTTCCTAGTCTTTGCTAAGTCACACAATGCAAACAATAAGTTCTAATTTAATTGAACATCTTTATAACCATGACCAGTGTCTGCATTTAAAGACTTAAAAAGAAAGAAAGGTTTTGCTGCTTTTGCTGGACCAAGGTGGTTCCTTTGTTTTGAATGAACAAGTGTATAGGAGGAGAAGACTAGGAATAGTTGTAAGTCAACCAAGGAGAAAATCTGATTTAAAAATTTACAAATTTTTATTGAAATAAATAAAGTCCTATTTAAATCAAATAAATCATTTTTATTTGTGTAAAAATTTTAAAATATCAGCATCTCTGATTGCATTACAACTTCAACATTGTTCTCATTTGTTGATGTGTGAAATCTTCCACAATATCATGGGAGACCTCATATCAGTGTTCACACAAGAGATGCTGGATAACATGCCTGTACCTAGGACAGTAGTTCTCAACATTTTTCTCACTTTGCATTACCAAGCAAGTTTACAGGAACACCAGGCATATGAAATCTTTTCCTTTAGTTAACGTTTTTAGTTCTCAGATTTACTTAGATTTTAGTAAGTTAATTCCAGAATTATGAAAATTTTTTGATTATGTTAAAAATTAATCCAAACTGGAAACTTATTTTGAAATTGTGTCAAATGCATAAGATTTTCTGAATATCTTCAAAATTATTCACCTGCAGCAAATGTAGCTGAGTAAGGTTAGCTTACCATGCTAGCTTTAAAGCCATTGACCCCTTAGAAAACACTCTCTGGACCCCTAGGGGTCCATGGACCCCCAATTGGGAAACTTTGACCTAGGAGGGTGTATACCTCAGGTTGAAAGTGAATTAAGAGAGATAGCAATCACATACTACATCCTCAGAGTGAAAGGAATACAGACCAAGGTGAAAAAAAAGGTAGAATATGAGATGTGCACTCCGCTAAGATTCTTATTCAAGAAATCCATGGATCAAGGAAAAGTACAATACTCGCTTAACATCGGGGTTAAGTTCCTGAAAACGCGACGTTGAGCGAAACAATGTTAAGTGGATCAATTTTCCCCAATAAGAAATAGATAAAATACGGCAGTTACGTTCCAGAGCCTCCCTTTGCCCCATGAAAAAAGTTACATATACAGAAAATTATTGCCATTTCTATAGAAAACAGTATATAGAACTACAGTACTAAGTTTGTATTGGTACTCACTGACGGGCGGAGATGGTAGATTGAGTGTGTGGTGGGTAGTGGAGCGAAGGAGGAGGATGACGGGAGCGGAGGAGGAGGAAGGGCGGGTGGTGAGTCACTGAGACTCTGCGGCTGCCTCCTCCTCCTCCTGTTCTGACTAGGGTTCCTCCTCCGTTGTTGTTTGCTCCTCCTCGACTGCCGGCTGTTGTGAAGAGTCTTCTGCTGTCCCGCGACGAAAAAATTAATCCAGTGTTGACTGCTTGGTGCTACTTATCTTCTTCTTATAGATCTCGATGTAGCAACCAAGACTGTCCTCAATGCTGCATTGAACCTTTGATCTACGTTCTCTGTTTGGGTCGTCATCTAGAAGCATTTGCATTGCTTGCTGGAACATGTTGAATGATTCTGCCATCCTCTTGGCAGTTAGCGTTCGTTGAGGTTCTTCTTCATCGTCGTCGTCTTCAAGGGGACTGTATTCTGTTAGTTGTTGCAGATCTTTGTTGGTAAGCTCTTCTGTATGGGATACCAGGACATCTTCAGTATCCTCTGATTCCAGCTCATCAAAGCATGCCTGTCTAGCCAATCTGTGGATATCCCTATTTACAGCTGGGATGAAGTCCGTGAATCCCATAAAACTGTTGATGCATTCTGGCCACAGTTTACACCACACACCATTCAGGCAACTTTCTGAAACCTCTTCCCATGCCTTGCCAATGTTGTCAGTTGCATGAAGAATGTTGAAACCGCGCCAGTATTCTCGGATTGTTGGTTTATTTTCTCCGTCTGTAGCCTTGAGCAGCTGAGCCATGGTATGGCGTAAATAATACGCCTTGAATGTGGCGATGACGCCTTGGTCCATAGGCTGCATCAGTGTTGTCCTGTTGGAAGGCAGGAATACAACTTTTAAACTGTCATGCAAGTCGTCGAGATTGGGAGGATGAGCTGCAGCATTGTCAAGGATCAGAAGAATTTTGAAGTTAAGGTTCTCCTTGGCACAATATTCCTTCAGTGCAGGGATGGGGTACACGTTTTACCACTGGCTAAATATGGTGCTGGTTATCCATGCCTTTTTGTTTGCCTTGTAAATGACAGGAAGGTGATCCTTAGAGTAACCTTTCAGGGCCCATAGGATGGCAGCGCGAGATATCGGCATAGGCTTCAGCATGAAGTCACCGACAGCGTTCGCGCCAAGCAGCAGCGTCAAGCGGTCTGTTGCTGCTTTAAAACCTGGCGCTCTTTTTCTCCTCCTGGAGATATAGGTTTTCTCAGGCATCCTCTTCCAAAAGAGACCCGTCTCGTCCACACTGCAGACTTGCTTCGGTGAGTAGCCTCCTTGCTGGTTAATCCTTTGAATTCTGGCGGGAGTGTCTCGGCTTCAACCATATCTGAACTGGCAGCTTTACCAGTCATCTTAATATTGTGGAAGTTATAATGATGCTTAAATCGTTGAAACTATCCTCAGCTGGCCGTAAAGATCTCTTTCTTCGATCCTTCACCCTCTTCTGCCTTTTAAGTTGTCGAACAGTGATCTGGCCTTATGCTGGATAACCATAAGGCTCACAGGGGCATTGCGTTGATTCTGGTCCTCCATCCACTTTGCCAGCATCTTTTCCACCTCCTCTATCACAGTGCTTCTAGTATGAGTCGTCTTAGTAGCACTCGGAGAAGAACCACTTCCAGCACTAACCTTAATATTGTCAGCGTTGGTCCGGATAGTACACACTGTTGTGGGGGTTAGACCAAGCACAGCGGCTATGTCCACAGCACGTTCCCTTTTTTCAAATCAGGTTAATACATCCATTTTCGTAGCAGGGGTAATGGTCTTTTGTTGCCCCTTCACTACACTAGCATCAGTAGCACTTGATGGGTGCTTGGAAGCCATTTTGAATGGATAGAGTACAGTTTTAGAGCAAAAACACTTAAGCACACACGAATGATTTGTAGTTGTAACAGAGACTGGCTTTGGGACCCTGTGACGTTAATAACATAACATTACATAATACAGTATATCTCCGTTGGCCGGAATCCCTCAAACCCGGAAATTTCCGATAGCTGGAATTGAAATTTGCTCGGAAAATCATTCCCAAAGCCGGAATTTTCCCAAAATTTCCGGCTTTGGGAACAAATTTTAAGGGGTTGAAAATCGAGAGAATTTTCTGAAAATGTCCTGAATAAAGATGTAAGTTAAAATATTTTTTTGGGGGGGAGGACCTGATGTGACTCGATGTCAGGTGGACGTAGGGTGGGGGATTAGCGGTGTCGTTTTACTGACCTATTGGAATGTCAGGTCACCCTTTCTTGGGTGGAGGATTAGTAGGTCTCATGACCTGAAGATGTCTTTAATAAACACAAAACCTAAAATATTTTTAGGGAGAGTGTGATAAGTTTAACTATAAATGAGCAAAGTTGCATCCCTTCAACACTACGTTACATAACATTTTAGAATATGGAGTTAGAAAGGTGTGGGTGATTAGAGAGATGGAGTGGAAAGGAGTGATAACATGCACCAGTGTTGCTGAGCGATTAGCTCCTCAACAGCTGATCTTTTAATTCGCCTCCATGCAGTCACGTGACTGCATGTTGTCTTAATTCCCATGTGTGAGTGTGTGCGTGTGTATTTTGAGCTTGCCAAGCACATTGTAGGATTTGAAGAAGTCGATGAAGAGTTTGTTCAGGAGTCAGGTGGTGAGGTGACATGCCAAGACACTTACACAGCACACACATTAACAGCACTACTAAACCACTGTCTTATAACAGGGCTACTTTTGCACTTAGACAACTGATCAATGATTAAACCAGGGCATATGGAGACTCATTATACATTAGTGATGTCACAAAGCTTTGAAATTGCAACCACATAAATTATCACAACTTGTACTCAAATGAACTAAGTTAATCACTAAAATTATTATGTCTGGTGCAAAATAAGGGATGTTTATATTCAAATTAATCGCTGTCTTACAAGAATTTTAGCAATGCAAGTTACAGTCAACCCTCACTTTACGCAGTCCCACATTCCGCGTTTCCACGTTTACGCGGTGCCCTGCCGGAACCCAGGATGCTCACATTTCGCGGTGCGTGTACCCCTTTACGCGGAGAGCGGATGGCGAGCCGAGCCATTTTTGGATCCAAACCTCCCACCATCCGCCATGTTGTGTAAGCGGCGTGAACATGGTGCGCACAAGGTCGCCCAGTTATCAAAACATTACCAGTTCTTCACCCGCCACCCACCACAGCCGGCCCAAGTCAGTGATTGTGATAATTATGGTGAGGATATGGACTTATATGGACTTTGGGGGGCTTGACAAAGAGGCCCTGCAAGCCTCTGTGGTGGATAGTGATACAGGTGAGGGCCAATAATCTGCCCTCTGCCTCGGAACCAACCGCCCATCCACGTTTGCCCAGCCATCTTTTCTACGATGTAAGTGTTAAAAAACCTAATATTATTGATATTTCTCTTAATTATTAATTGTGTGTGCATACCATCATAAAGTTAAGATAATATTTTTACTACATCATAGTTGTGTGTCGTCAAAAAGTGGAGTTTGGGGGTCGGCCCGGTCTCTATTTCAATTAATCCCATATGTTATGTTATACACTTTACATGTTTCTCACTTTCCTCGGTACCCTGTGGGTTACATTAACCGCTTAAAGTGAGGGTTGACTGCAAATTCTAAGTCCAGTCAGTGATTTTTTATAAGAAAAAATTAATACCCCTCTGCCTTGAGTATGCATTAATATTCCCTCTTCCTGGCTGTCAACAACTCACCTCCCCCCTCCTCCCAGCCGAAGGGAGAAGGGTTTATTGGGGGTAAAAGTGACCGTGACATTCCCCCCAAACAGCTAATTCCCGAGTGTGTGTGTGGTGCAAAATAGGTGGTGTTTATACTCAAATCAATCGATATCTTACAAGAATTCCAGCATTACAAGTTATTTTCTCTTAAGTCAAGTTGGTGACATTTTATAAGCGTTAATCTATCCTCCGTAGGGGGGGGGGGGGTAAAAGTTACCGCGCCACCCCCCTCCCACAAGGGTCGTCTCTCATTGTTTGTCTACTGTACTTACTCTTCATGATCCAATATTGTTTATTTGTTTTTCATTAATTAGTACAGATACATTACTGTATTAATTTGTGCTTATAAATACCTGTACCCTTCATATACAGTACAGTACAGTGGTCCCTCGGTTAACGAACACAATTCATTCCAGAGGGTCGTTCGTTAACCGAATTCATTGTTTCAATGGGATATTGGGTAATTGGTTCCAGTTCACTCAAAATTACATACAAAGTAAAAAAAAATGCAGTAAAGTAGTACGCTTACTTTGAGGTGTGTATGTAGAAGGCTCCTGGTTGATGATGCTGATGGGAATTAGAAGTGGGGGATGGAGGAAGAGAAGGGAGAAGAGAAGGAAGTGGGTGTGGAGGAGAGGCATTTTACTGCGTCTTGGAAGGCGAGTCACCTTCCATAATAATGTCAGGAACCTCTGAACTGATGGATTCTACAACAGGAAAATCCTCTCTCCATTTTGAAGAGGAACGCTGAGGGGAGGCATCTTTCTCACGCTGCCTTTTAGAGAAGAAATTGTCAACTTTTCGTTGTGGGGCATTTCTCCTCCTGATCATTAGCTGGTTCTTCAAGAAGGGGACCACTTTGTCCTCCACATTACACAAAATTGGTTCTGTTGTTTCCACATCATGGTGCCTTGAATCCAGTTTCCTGAACATCTCCCAGTGGTGAACAACATTTTTCAAGTCTGAAGAAGACATACGAGGTCTGCTCGGAAGTATCCAGCCATTTACTATTAAAAAAAAAATATTGCTTGCCTAGGACAATGGCGCCTTAGTCCCCTTCAAAGTACTCCCCTTGGGACCTCACACACTTCTCCCAGCATCCCTTCCAATTTTCAAAACAGTCTACAAAGTCCTCTTTCGGGATCTTCATCAGCTGCCTCGTCGCATTCTCCTTAATTTCGTCCACGGTCTGAAATCTCCTCCCTTTCAAAGGCGATTTTAGCTTTGCGAAAAGCCAGAAGTCGCAGGGAGCCAAATCTGGGCTGTAGGGGGGCTATGAGACCTGGGTGATGCAATTGTTTGCCAAAAAACCCTGCACAAGACGTGAAGAATGGGCAGGCGTGTTGTCATGATGAAGCTGCCAGTCACCACCTGCCCACAGCTGAGGTCGTTTTCTTCTTACCGCATCCCTCAGCCGGCGAAGAACTTCGATGTAGTACTCCTTCGTTATTGTTTGGTCATTGTAAATGCGACGGTCACATAGTACCCACGCTCACTCAACGGCGTCTGCCAGTCAACTGAGTTGTCCCACGGGAGTGTGGCTGTTCATGCATGCGCAGTACGGTCCTCTCTGAGTGGCTGCCAAGTTACATCAAGGCCGCGTGACCAGTTCTCACAATATTCACAATGGCTGGATACTTTCCGGACAGACCTCGTATGGTCATCACTTTCCTTTTCCTCCTCACCACTGTCTGTTTCTAGCATCTCATCCAGTTGTTTCAAATCTTCAGGAGTAAGTTCCTGCTCATGAGACAACACAAGCTCTTCAACATCATCCTCCTCCTCTTCGAGTCCCATTGGCTGACCAATGGACACAATCTCCTTGTCCAACTCCGTTTCTTCCTCAAATCCCTCAAAATCATGGACTGCTGTTGGCCAAAGGGCTTTCCATGCAGAATTCAGGGATCTAATGGAGACTTCTTGCCATGCTGACATGATCAATTTTACAGCCTCCAGGATGTTGTATTGCGTCTTCCAGAACTGTGCCAGTGATAGATCAGGATCAGTGGAAGTTGCCTGATGACACCATCTGAACATTTTCTTCATGTACCATTTCTTGAATTTGCTGATTACATTTTGGTCTATTGGCTGCATAATTGATGTAGTGTTGGGAGGCAAAAACAACATTTTGACAAAGTCAAATCAAGCCTCCAAAGTGCTGGCAAGTTCAGGGTCATGACCAGGGGCATTATCCAAAAGGAGAAGTACTTTTAAAGGAAGTTTATTGGTGGTTAGGTAACTCTTCACAGAAGGGCAAAACACCTCAACTGCCCATTCATTGAAGAGCTGTCTTGTTACCCATGCCTTACAGTTTGACTTCCAATAAACTCCAAGTTGTCCTTTTACCACCTTTTGTTGCTTGAACACCCTGGGTTCTCAGAGTGGTAGACAGGCATAGGCTTCAGTCGGAAATCCCCTGAAACATTGGCACCAAGCAATAGAGTGAGACGGTCCTTCATGGGTTTATGCCCCGGTAAAGAAGCTACATCTCTGGTGATGAATGTCCTATTGGGTGTTTTCTTCCAGAACAGCCCAGTTTCATCCACATTGAACACTTGCTGTGGAAGATAATTAATTCTCTTCATCCATCAGTTCCTTGAACTCCACTTCAAAATTTTCTGCTCCTTTATCTGCACTGGCAGCTTCACCATGCCTAACAACACTTTAAATGTCACTTCTTTTCTTAAACTTATCGAACCAGCCCTTGCTGGCCCTAAACTCTTCAAACTCAGTTTCAGAAGAACTAGGTTGATCTTCCTTCAAATGTTCGTATATTTCCCTGGCTCTTTCACAAATAAGTTCAGTAGAAATGGAATCTCCTTTCATTTGTTTTTCTTGAATCCAAATAAGAAGTAACCTCTCTGTTTCTGCAATTAATGATCTACCTTTAAACACTCTGGTAGATTTATCTCTCACATTCACTTATTTAAATTTTTATTTCTGCGCAAGAATTGTAGACACAGTTGATGCCGACATGCCATATTCTTTACTTAGTACATTTGTTCTAATGCCTTCTTCATGTTTCTTAATAATTTCCTGTTTCACTTGAATTGAAATTGCCTTTCTAGATTTCTTTGGACCCATGCTGGATGCAATACAGTAATTTCACCACTAAAGTTTTAAGTTCACTAGCTGTAATTAAAGATTATTTTATTTAAATCAACACTGCACTGCATTATATATTATCAATATGTTAAATAAATTTCAGAATGACCAATAATTGTAATGTAAAAACTTAAAAATGCTCTGTGTTCAAGAGACCCACAAGCAAGATGTTTCCTCCACTGTACAGAGAGTTAAACAGACGCTTTGGTGGGTGAGTGAAGTGGCTGATGGGCACACCAAGAACTCATTCCCTGTGCTGCATATATTATCAATATTTTAATTAATGTTAAAATTACTAGTAATTTTAATACAAAACTTGCAAAAATATTAAAGAGCACAACCTTCTTGATATTTACTCCAATGGAAACGAATGTAAACATAAAACAGATTACTGTATTGGCGGGCTAGCCTATCAGCTGATGCGCAAGCCAAAAAATGTTGTCGTAAGGATTTCGTTAATCAAATTTTTGTTCATTAACCGAATTGAAGATCCTAATGGAAGGTAATTCGTGAACCGAAATTTCGTTAACCGAGGGACCACAGTATAGTACAGTACTATGTATATACGTCATAGGTAAAAAATGTCATTCAAGACATATTTAGGTCATAAGACCCACTAATCCCCCACCCAACACTGGGTGACCTGACGTTGCATCAGGTCAGGTTAGTAACGTGACCCAATAATCTCCCACTCAACCTTCATCACAAGTGTTAAGACATGATTAGTTATGTATTACAGTACAGTCAATTGAGTGAAGTGTGTAACAAAGACGTGACGATTGCCCAAACTACTAACTAGCCGATCAGTGGTGAAAAGGTTAAAAGTAACAACTCTATTCACACCCATATCATATAGATCTTTTTTTTTCTTTGTTTTAATATATTTATTTAACAAAACTTTTAGATAAAGTATTCAGGATTATTTTGATAAAAGAAAATAGTGTATTTTACGAAGTTAGAACTGATTTTACTGACTCCGGTAACAACATTTCTTAATTTTTTTTTATAAGGGAAAGGAATTTTCGTCACTTTATCATAAAGAAATATTTAGTTTTAGGATGTCTTATTGGAACGTTTTGTAGAGAATTTATTAAAGATCATGGTATAAATTCATCTCCCTATCACAATTAACCACCCTTGAGTGAGGAAGGGGGAGGGGGGGAGAAAACTGACTGCGTGACCCTCACCCCCCCCCCCCCCAAAAGGTTTGCTTCCGTCAACACACCAACCCCACCTACACATCACACATACACCCCTACATCACACACACACACATCCCTACATCACACACACACACACACACCAGCACCACTGACACACACCCCAGCAAGGGAATTAAGACACTCATTTCCACTCCATCTCTCTTTTTAATACCCACACCTTTCTGTTTTCTCACTCCATATTTTAAATTGCTATGTAATGTAATGTTGAAGGGATACAACTTTGTTCATTTATACTTATCACAATCTCTCTAAAAATACTTTAGGTTTCGTGTTTATTCAAGACATCTTCAGGTCATGAGACCCACTATTCCCCCGGCCAAGAAAGGGTGACCTGACATTCCATCAGAAGGTCAGTAATATGAGACCACTAATCCCCCACCCTAACTCCACCTGACATTGCATCAGGTCAGGTACACAAGACCCACTAATCCCCCACAACTCCATGGGAGTGGAAAATGCCAGTCTTTGCTGTAACACAGTTTCATTCACGCACATATAAGGATTTTTAATTTTCAAATATATTTATTTTACCAAGCTTTTAGATAAACTATTCTGGATTATTATAGTAAAGAAATGGAGTTTCTAACTTAATTAGAACTACATTTACGGACTCCAGTAACTTAGACTCAAGGAAAACATCCCCAGCACCCAGAAACATTCTGGGGAAGTGGGCTAGTGTCTGTGTGTGCAAGATACCTAGTTTAGACACTCGGAAACTTTTCCCAGTAACCGGAAGATACCTCGGGATAAGGAATTTTTCCGGGTTTGAGAAAGTTGTCTGGTTAGCCAGAAATCTCATCCCCGGAAGTGCTCTGCACCAATTGTTCTGGCTAACGGGGATATCACTTGTATATGTAAACTCGGGTAAATTTTAAGGGATCTCATCATCCAATAGCCAACCCGCTCATTATTATCAACACATCACAACAAGGTTTCAAGGAGGGAAAAATCTTCTCTAACAAACTTATTCACTTTCCTTGAAATGTTAACAGACTATCAGGACTAAGGTGTGCCAGGGGTTATGTTGTGCATGATTCTCAAAGGCATTTGACAAAATCTAAGATTCAGGCATATGTCATCACAGGTAAAATATTGAAGTGGCTTGAAGACAGACAATAATGAATGGTTATAAATGGAGTACATTCAGAATGAAAGAAGGTTCTCAGTGAAGTACCACAAGGATCTATCTTGAACCCACCCTGTTTCACTGTGATCTGCATTAATGATATCAATGAAAATATATATTCATTCTAGTAGCCACACCTCTCAGTACAGTATTTGAAATGTCAAGCTTACCATTCATCAAATTTTATGTGACTTCTTTTTCTTTAGCTATTTAATTGTTTCTTTCATAAAATATCCTTTGTTCTTCTCAGCCATCTTTTTATCATCATCCATGAGGGGCCATTGGTTGGAGGCATACCAATTGAGGTGCCGGGTGCAACAAGGTACCAAGCGCCACCCCCTAAAATCGAGTTAGAGTATTATCTGTACTCCCCAACCTTTCCTCTATCTGCAGAAGCACAAACTGTCCCGGTAATACAATATTTGTAAGGATGAGAGATATATTAGTGAAGGTAGGTAAAAGTGCCTCTACACTACGTGATCTGTGCCTCGATGCGGACTGAGGATGAGAAGAGAACAAGCGCCAGCGGCCCCCAATCGTAGCCTCTCTCACTCATAACTACTCATTATTTTCCAGTTTTGTAGCTAATGGGAGTCCTTGTTTTTACAAAATGTCATAGGAACACTATGTAATAGCACTTAAACCCTTCTTCTTTTTTTCCAACTGGCAGAGAGGAGGGAGTGAGGGCCATTGAGAGAAAAATAAACAAAACGGAGAGAAGGGAGGGCGAGGAGGGTGGGAGTGAGGGCTGGTGGCACCTGGCATGTCATTCCCCCCATTGGGGGAAACAGAGGGAGGAGGAGATGGCTGGGAGTGAGGTTGGGTGGTAATATATGTCATTGTTTACTGTAATTTTTCTAATAATAACTAAGACTTAAGTACCCGCATATTTTTTAATATACTTTTTGGTGCTTGGCCTCCGGTTGAATTATTGGTAATATCTAGTATTGTTTGCTTTTAAGCAAACAGTACAGGGTACAGTTACCTTTGACTTTCTGGTGTGGTTTTAATACATTATTGCTTCCATGTCATGAAAATTATACCTCAATAATGCATATTAATATAACTGAAGACAAAGTAATTATTACTATAAACAATCATCAATTAATATGATTTTAGTATCTACGAAACCAGCTTTAAGAGCTCTACACAATGTCACTTGAATGATCTCAATATCTTCATTAGTTCAAAAGTTATATAATTTTGAATTTTTCCAAACTTTAAGAGGCTTGTTTTCTCAATTGTGATTTTTGGCGCTTGGTATCTTGCCAGTACAGTAAGTCCCCAAGTTACGTACATAATGGGGACCAAAAGGTTGTACGTAACTCGAAATGTACGTAACTCGAAAATTCCCCAACCCTATAATGTTATCTGGTGGTAATTAATACAACTTATCAAATGCAAACATATTTTATTTAACATAAATGCGGCATAAGTAGCCGCGCGGTGAACTATGTAAACACACTCGCGGCAACACTCGTGACGCAGTCAGCCGTCGCAGTCGTCACTATCATCCATATCACGCGGCACTGGATCAGGTGTAGATGATGTTGATGGCACTGGATCAGGTGTAGATGATGTTGATGCCACTGGATCAGGTGTAGATGATGTTGATGGCACTGGATCAGGTGTAGATGATGTTGGCAATACGGCTGCTGGTTTGAAGAATTTGTGGATGGATGTTTGGGTTGTTATCTTCTTTTTTTCTTCATAAATTATGTGATAGCATTTAATAGCCTCTTGGATCGCTGCTGACACCTTGGCAAGTCTTTCTTCATTTGGATCTTGCTGTTCAAAAAGTGCCAACATTTCCTCCCCCTTTGCAAAAGCCTGCGCCATCAGTTTAGTTTGGAAATGCTTTGTAGGCATTTCAACTTGATCTTCTTCAGCTGTTTCTATTTCCCGTCGTTGCTTCTCCAACTCAATCAACTCGTCATTTGTCAAGTCCTTGCCGTGGGCGTCGAAATACTCAGAGAAGTCATTCTCCTTCAGGTCTAACTCCAGTTTCTCACTTATTTTGATTAAGTTGTTGATCACAGCCTTCTGCTCCTCCTGAACATTCTCAAACCCACTGAAGTCGTTGACAAACTGTGGACAGATTTTCTTCCACACGCCGTTCATGCAGGATGATGTAACCTCCTGCCAGGATGCACCGATGTTTTTAATTGCCTTGTAGATATTATAGGACTTCCAAAATTCCTTGAGAGTCATCCCATTGTCATCAGTTGCCTTCAGTGCTTGGCGGAAGGTGCGCCTAAGATAATATTTTTTAAATGTTGCAATGACGCCCTGATCCATTGGCTGGATGATAGATGTTGTGTTGGGTGGCATGTACACAACCTTTACCTTTGGGTGGAAGTCATCCAGGAAAGGGGGGTGACCAGGTGCATTGTCAAGCAGCAGGAGGATGTTGAAGGGTATACCATTGTCCCTGCAATATTTTTCCACGTCTGGTATAAGATGGTGGTAGAACCAGTCTTGGAAAAGTGCCTGTGTAACCCATGCTTCAGTGTTACTTTTCCATATGACAGGAAGGGATACCTTTGCAATGTTTTTGAGTGCTCGTGGGTTTTCAGAAATGTACACAAGCAATGGTTTTAATTTACAATCACCAGCTGCATTACCACCAAGAAGCAGCGTCAGTCTGTCCTTCGCTACTTTAAACCCAGGCATTGACTTCTCCTCTTTGCTTATGTACGTCCTGTCAGGCATTTTTTTCCAATAAAGCCCAGTTTCATCCACATTGAAGATCTGTTGTGGTGTGTAGCCTCCCTCGTCAATAATTTCCGCGAGTTTCTTTGGAAAATCCTGTGCTGTTTTCCAATCAGCACTCGCCGCCTCACCAGTCACTCGAACATTATGCAGCTTATTTCGCACCTTGAATCGGTTAAACCACCCATTGCTAGCATTGAATGTCACAGTATCATCAGGGTGATCTTTCTTTAGGTCGTTGAAAAGACTTAGGGCTTTCTCCTGAATCATACTGAGACACAGAGGCTTACGTTTTTGTGTGCAGTCCTCGATCCACAGCGCAAGATATTTTTCCATTTCTTCCAGAACCTTCCCTCTTCTTTTAGTTATAATCGTAGATTGCATTGGCACTGCAGATTTCACATGTTCCTTGATCTTTTCTTTGCCCTTATCAATTGTATTAACAGTTGACCGACTCAGGTTAAATTTGCGGGCAACATTGGTCAACTTTTCACCACTGTCAAGCAGTTTTATTATGTCCATTTTTACCTCTAGTGAGATTGCTTGACGCTTCGTAGCACTCCCACTGGCTTCACCACTCTTACGCTTTACACCAGTCATTGCACACAGAGTAAAGTGTACAAAATAGGGCAGAAATTCACAGGAGAAGTATGCACAATGACCACACGTGTTCGCACAATGACCACATGTGTTGCTTTGGTGCGTCTAGCTTGTCGTCTGCATGGTCAGTGATAGTGGCGGCGCGGTGCGGCTGGCACGCAAACTATACGCTCGCCCGCCAAATTTAAAAATTGCTCGCCCTTTTAAGACAATATTTTTGCAATTAAAGACTTCAGAAACGATGTACGTATCGGCCGTTTGTACGTAAGTCGGATGTACGTAACTCGGGGACGAACTGTACAGGCAATGACCGTTATATGATGGGGTTAGGGACCTTAAAAGGCCAACCATTAGTGTTTAATCGTATATCAATATTAATGATTTATGGGGAGAAATAGGTTCCATTCCTGAGCCCCGTTGCTATAATGATTTACTAATGTCTAAATATGTCAATTAATATAAATAGACATTACTTTAAATCAATAAATTTATACAAAATAAAGGTTTATTTGTACGTATACAGTAGTAAGTTGTGATCCTTCAGCTATCACTACAAGTAATTTTGGGTAGACGTACATACAGTAAAACCTTCTTAATCCAGACTCTCTTTATCCGGATTGGCAAACCACTCTGGACTACTTTCTGTTAATCCGGATTGAGTCCAGATTAACATGAAATAATCCAGATTTACCCACATTGCTGGATTCCTTGCAAGACCAGGAATATTTTGAATATACACGTCATATATTTTGCACAAAAGATAACATATTTGCTCTGTGTAAACAAAATTCTTACATTAGATCTAAAATTTGTATGTCGAATGCAAAATCCATGATGTTTATATTCAAAGTGATCATCATATTGTAAGAATTCCAGCGATGTAAATTATATTCTGGCTGGGTAATTTGTATGAATTTCATGAGCTAAATAAAAAAATTATACTTCACTCGCGTATATGGCATATAGTCAGTTCTGCTATAACGTGATAGTTGTGTTCTTGTAAAATATCGTGTTATAGAAAATCGCGTAATAGAAATAATCGGGCTTATGGAGAAAATAGGGTTAGGTGCAGATTACTACTCGAAATCGAAAAAAAAATTAGTAGTTAGCCTAACACAAAGGATAGCACAGTCTAAATAAATGTTACATTCATATCTAATAATGAAATCATACAGTAAATGTAACACTTTACCTTGAAAAAATATGAATATAACTTGATGGGGGAGAAGGGTGATTTTGAGGTTGATAACATCGAGCTTCTCTTCAAGTGTTATATCCTTTCTTTTACGATCATCACCGGGAATTCGATCACCAGAACGCTTCTTGGAGATATTCTTCTTTACCATATTTATAGTTAATACCACAAAATTGGAGAAATAGTAAGCAAAAATCGCGTTACAGCAAACAAGCGTTCGCGTTATACAAATATCGTTCCTCTATTCATAAATCGCGTTAGAGCAAAACACGCGTTATAGCAGAACTCACTGTATATGAGTAGATGCACCATGTAAAGTGGGAATTCCGGTTCTGGCAGGGTACCAGGTAAATGTAGAAACGCGTAAACGAGAACCGCATAAAGCGGGGTATTACTGTGTGTGTGTGTGTATATATGTGTATATATGTGTATATATGTATACAGTTGTACCCCACTTAATGCGGTCAATAAAACCCAGAGGGTACCGTGTTAAGTGAAAACCGCGTTAAGTGAACAACAGAACATATGGGATTAATTCCAATAGAAACCGGCCCGACCCCCAAACTCTACTTTTTGACGACACATAACTATGTTGTAGTAGAAATAACATCTTAATTTTATGATGGTACATGCACACAATTAATACTTAAGAGAAATACAGTCGCCAAGTTAATGTCCATTCAAATAATGGACTCCACTCCCTCCCCCTCTTCTCACACTAAACTGCTGGCTCTTCCCTCTCTGAGAAATTTTTGGGGGAAAACCACTAAATTTTAATAAATAATACCTCAAACTAAAGTTAGGATAATACAATTGACATTGCTGGATTCCTTGTAAGACCAGGAATATTTTGAATATAAATGTCATATATTTTGCACAAAAGATAACATATTTACTCAGAGTAAAAATTTTATCTAAAATTTGTATGTCTAATGCAAAATATATGATGTTTATATTCAAAATGATCACCAAATTGTAAGAATTCCAGCAATGTAAGTTATATTCTGGCTGGGTAATTTGTATGAATTTTATGAGCTAAAACAAATATCTTCAGTTAATAAAAAAAAAATATTCTTCATGACACTATCTGTCAATCAAAGTACCCCACCTTGCCCCCCCCCCTCTTCCAACCACGTGGTCAGTCCCAACCCTCCCCCCCCCCACCCCCCACCAATCCTCTCTTCAAGGGAAAGGTTGGGTGAAAAAACTAAATTTTAACATTTTGTATTAAATAATACCTCAGATTAAAGTTAGGATAATATAATTGACATTGCTGGATTCCTTGTAAGCCCAGGAATATTTTGAATACAAATGTCATATATTTTGCACAAAAAATAACATATTTACTCAGAATAAACTTTATATCTAAAATTTGTATGTCTAATGCAAAATCTATGATATTTATATTCAAAATGATCATCATATTGTAAGAATTCCAGCAATGTAAATTATATTCTGGCTGGGTAATTTGTATGAATTTTATGAGCTAAAACAGGCAGTCAGGCAGGGTGGCGGGTGGGGCGAATCTAAAAATAGCTCTCGAGGCGGACACTCACCGCGTATACGTGGAAAAAACCCGCGTTAAGTGAAAGTTCAGCTCTGGCGAGGCACCGCGTATATGGTAAAATGCGCTAAGTGAAACCGCGTTTGGCGGGGTAATACTGTATATATATATATATATATATATATATATATATATATATATATATATATATATATATATATATATATATATATATATATATATATATATATGCAAGTAAATCACTGTAGGTGCGCGTGATCTAGGTATATGCTGATAACCACCAGGAAAGAAGAAAACACGAAGTTCCCAAGCGCTTTCGTGTAATTCACATCTTCAGGGGTGAGTACAGACTAGATAGAGTAATGCAGAACAAGATGAATATATACAGAGGAGGGTGAGACCAGGTCCACAATGGTCAGGTAATGACCCTACTAATCTTTAAATGGCACACAACGGTTGGTGGTTGGGTCAGATGGGACAGTGACCCGCCCTCTCACCTGATCACAAATCTTCTTAATTACAAAGTACAAGCTGGACAACTTTGTAATTAAGAAGATTTGTGATCAGGTGAGAGGGCGGGTCACTGTCCCATCTGACCCAACCACCAACCGTTGTGTGCCATTTAAAGATTAGTAGGGTCATTACCTGACCATTGTGGACCTGGTCTCACCCTCCTCTGTATATATTCATCTTGTTCTGCATTACTCTATCTAGTCTGTACTCACCCCTGAAGATGTGAATTACACGAAAGCGCTTGGGAACTTCGTGTTTTCTTCTTTCCTGGTGGTTATCAGCATATACCTAGATCACGCGCACCTACAGTGATTTACTTGCATATATATATATATATATATATATATATATATATATATATATATATATATATATATATATATATATATATATATATATATATATATATATATATATATGCAGTGACCCCTCCGTTAACGAACTCAATCCGTTCCAGAAGGTCGTTCGTTAACCGAAAAGTTCGTTAACCGAAACCATTGTTTCAATGGGTTTTTGGGTAATTGGTTCCAGCTTACCGAAAATTTTCTAAATTCAACAAAAATGGTAGAAAAGTTCACTTACTTTGAGGTGTGTATGTAGAAGGCTCCTGGATGATGATGATGATGATGGGATTTAGAATGGGGGTGGAGGAGAAGGAAAAAGAGAAGGCATTGGGGTGGAAGAGTAGTCACCCCATGGCGCCATTTCACCCATAAAATTATAGCTCTCTTGGTGTAATTCAAGATTATTTTCTTTAAATCAACACTGCACTGCATTATATATTGTCAATATGTAAAATATATTTCAAAATGACCAATAATTTGCTTGGAAACACAGAAAAAAAGCGTTTAGTTGAAGAGAGTCTCAAGCAAGATGTTACCTCCAGTGAAAACAGAGAGAGACTAACTCCTGTTTGCAGTGTTAAGAGGCTGGATGCCGCGCATTAAACTAGTCACTTTACCTTCAGTTATGTTCAATAATTGTTAAAATGACTAAAAAATTGAATATTAAACTCTTAAAATTATTGAATAGTATAAACTTCTTGATATTTACTAAAATAGTAAGGAATTTAAGCCCTAGAACCGATTAATGTATTGGCGGACTGACACTAAAGCTGGTTGCCCGGCCAGTGCAAGCGAAAACATGTTGAGGTCGGTTCGTAAGAACTTCGTTAAACGAATTTTTTTTCGTTAACCGAATTGAAGATCCTTATGGAAGGCAGTTCGTTAATCGAAATTACGTTAACCGAGGTGTTCGTTAAACGAGGGGTCACTGTATATATATATATATATATATATATATATATATATATATATTATATATATATATATATATATATACAGGTTGACAACCCTTTATCCGAAATTCCAAAAACCGAAAAGCTCTGAAAACCGATATTTTTTTTTTTCAATTTTTTTTTTTTTTTTTTGGGGGGGGGGGGGGGGGGGTATTAGCCCACCCGGGCACAGGTCACTGACCCACATCGGGGCCTGGGGGGTGAAAATGTAATAGTAATAATAATTATAATAATAATAATAATGATAATACAGTAATAATAATAATTATTCATAGTAAATAAAATTTTTAATAAAAAATACACAAAAATAAAATTAGAATGATAACAATAATAATAATAACAATAATACTGTAATAATAAAATAATAATAATAATAATAATAATAAAGAAACACAAGAATGAAAAAAAGATCAAAAGTGAGAAACACAACCTAGACCTATGAATTATTATTATTATTATTGTAATTATTATTATTATTATTATTATTATTATTATTATTATTATTATTATTATTATTATTATTATTATATTTTAGCCCCCAGGCCCCAATGTGGGTCAGTGACCTGTGCCCGGGTGGGTTGATCCCTGTTAAAAAAAAAAAAAAAAAAAAAAAAAAATAATAATAACCATTCTGAAAACCGAAAAATTCCAAAAACCGAAATGCATCTGGTCCCAAGGATTTCGGATAAGGGATTGTCAACCTATATAATTTTTTTTTTTTTTTTTCAAAAAAATTTTTAGTTTCCTTTACGTTTTCTTTGGTATGAATACAGGGACTATTAGTGTAGTGTGTGTACCTTACATAAGCCCTGTCAAAAACAAACAACACAATCCAGTTACCAATATGTAGTGTATAGATTTATTATTAAATTTCTAAATATCTGTTGGGTGTTTATTGAAAATAGTAATTTATGAAATACTGTACATATAAAGTAAAAATTCTTGAGTACCGGACTAAGTAAGCCTCAGTGACGTTGTTGATCAGACTGAATCCGTTATTCTGATGTTCATATCAGAACGGAGGCACAACTCTTCAAAACAACAGTCAGCATATTACAGTAGAACGTTGATTTAAAGCGATTCAGTTTATGATTATTGATTTAAAGCGACATCCACAATTAAGGAAAATATTTTAATTTAAAGCAAATCTTTCCTATTTTGTACGAGTCAAGCTGGCTCATCATATTTTAAAATTCTTCCTTAATGTTTCTCTGGGCATGCTACATTGTCCTAAGGGCAAAGCTGTACTGTACATGTACTCAAAATAATGCACTAAATAATTACTAAAATTTTTGTCTTGTGCAAACTATTGCATGATTATATTCAAATTGATCACTGTCTTATGTGAATTCCAGCAATGTAAATTTCTGTATATTCTCCCCAGTCACTTCTGTGACATTTTATAAACAAAAAACAGGACATACAGGACATAAATACACAAATAAATGCTTCACTAGACCTTTGGCCCAAACTGTCAAATGTGTCACTGTCACCTCCCCCCCCCCCCCCCCCCCCCTCTTCCCAGCCAGGGTTGGGTGGTTATAGACTTACAGTTTTTATCCTATATAAGATCACAGACTAAAGTTAGGAGAATATAATTTGCATTGCTGGAATCCTTGCAAGACAGCAAATAATTTGAATATAAACGTCATATATTTTGCCCAAGAGATAAATATTTTAGCCCTTTGTAATAAAATTAATTAAAACTAAAATTTATATGAACTATAGCATGTATATATTCAAACTATTCGCTATCTTATAAGAATTCCAGCAATGTTAATTATATTCTCCCTGGTCAGATGAGTGACATTTTATGAGAGAGAAACTTAAAGTCACTCTTGAGGACAAATAAATAAATAAGTACTAGACCTTGGCATCAACTATCAAACATATCACCTCACCTCCCCCCCCCCCCCCATCTTCCTAGCCAGTAAACAGACTATTTTATGTCCCTTAATTTTAGCTGTGTTGATTTATGAGTGTTTGTTTTATCATAATTTACTACAAAAAACAATGTTTTGTTTATTTTAGGAGATGGGCTGAGGTGCATCTGGGTAGACTCAGTCATTTTAGTACTTTGTGTTTCTCTCAAGTACGAAACTAAATTATTCCATTGAAACAACACTTAGATTTAGTGTGAATTTGGTTTAAAGCGACCTCTCTTGGAACGTATCTCGTGTTAAATCAACATTCTACTGTACTTTAACACAGATTGGCTTATTTAAGTTCATAATAAATGAATTCATGTAAAACAATCATATATATGATACACTTTGATGTAAATTTACTTGTTTTTATTTAAAGTGTTAATAGGTGTAGATAAGGTTCTAGAAACTTTCAGAACCGCAAAGAAGATTTTTGACGGTTCCTTAGTCCCAACACACATACAGTATGGGGCATGGATGGCCTTGTGCAGTGTGAGATGAAGTGGATGATGTGTATGTGTACTGTACAGTATACCTCTGGCAATGAAGGGGATATGTTCACGAAATCCACTTTGTTCTTGGGAACTTAGTTTTCATAGGTAGATTTAACAATGCGTAAAAGGGAATAGCTTCCAATCTTTCGTTATTCTGTATTTTACATACATAAAAAATTAGCAAAAGTTGATAGAATAAGCAATGAAAATAATACATAGCACATCATAAAATACAATAGTCCATATTTTATGTACAAAAAATAACTCATTCCACCCTTGAACCATCCTATGGGTGACGCTGAGAGTGGAGAGTTCATCCTGCCAGCTGACTCGAGAAACGTGTGGTTGCTATGCTGTGTATGTCGTGATGTCACATTGGGGAGAGCATTACACATCCATACATGCGTTCACCTACCACACAGAATACTGCTCACAGTCATGCTCTTCATATTTCCTTTATTTCTAAGTCACTTTAGAGTACTGAAATGATTTTCCTATAACTTTAACAGTTTCATTACATGAATCAGTGGCAACATGCATAGCCATCTCAAGGCCACAGCTGCCTGGTGACGTGAAGATTATGGGATCCACTTTCACTCTCAGTGGAGATGAAGTGGATCACACTTTATTGTCGACAATGGCGAGCACTTCAAGTTTATCCTTCATGGTAAGATGCGTTCTGCTCTTTGGAGTCTTACCCTTACATACTTGTCTGGGCATGGTTCTTACAGTGTGTGTTATTTATATGTCACGAGAAAACAGGCATATCTACACTGAGTAATAGCCACACGTAGAACGAGTACAGCACAGCTGTGTTGTTGTGATGCAGGCGGGACCACGCAGTCCATACCACATCACTTCTCAACAGTGACAATGATCTGCAAGATATTTTTTCGAGTTTTTTAATAATTTTTTCCAGGGTTTATGCCATTATTCGGATGTGTCGTTATTCAGGTGGTCCGGTACACAGGGGTTTTACTATAGTGATAGTTTTTTAATGAAATGTGCTTGGATGGAATATTAATGTGTGTAACTTATGTAAGCCCTGTGCAGGCAATATTTGAGGCGGTGTTCTGCTTCATGGAACCACAGGTTTCAACTTGTCGGACACAAAGATAAATTAGACAACTGCAGTGTACTTAAGACAAATAGGTCTCAATGTTGAAAAGTTGCTGAGTAATTCAACATTGCCAAAAATATTCAAATTGCGGTGAAATCCAAATTGATTAAGGGTGAATTAGAGGGGCTCAAGTTTAATTTAAAAACAATAAAGTTAAAAAAGGCTATCAGAAGCAATTCACATACTGTATTGAATTTTTCCAAAACAAATTTTAAACTTCAGATAAAATATTTGTGATACAATAAAAATCCAAATCATCTTACTTTAAAAAGAAACCAGTATTTTTTTTTTTTTTTTTTTTTGTGAATGTAAAAAAAAAAAAAGAAAGAAAAGAAACTACTTAAGCAAAAAACCACTATCATCATCATCATTATTTTACGGCCATTTTCTACACTTGCGTGGGTTCACCGTGAGAACCTGATGGCAGCTCTCCAAACTGCATGGACTCTTCCAGTCTCTCTCATCAGATTCTTATGTCTCTCCATGTCATTCCTGGCCTTCACCTAGCTCCCCTCCCCTCCACAATTAAACTCATGCATCTCTTGACCCAGTTGGTCTCCATTCTCTCTGCGTGCCTGAAGCATCTCGGCACATACAGTAGCCAATACTTATACAGTATATGTATATATATATATATATGCAAGTAAATCACTGTAGGTGCGCGTGATCTAGGTATATGCTGATAACCACCAGGAAAGAAGAAAACACGAAGTTCCCAAGCGCTTTCGTGTAATTCACATCTTCAGGGGTGAGTACAGACTAGATCATCTAGTCTGTACTCACCCCTGAAGATGTGAAGATGTGAAGATGTGAATTACACGAAAGCGCTTGGGAACTTCGTGTTTTCTTCTTTCCTGGTGGTTATCAGCATATATATATATATATATATATATATATATATATATATATATATATATATTACCCCGCCTAACGCGGTTTCACTTTACACGTTTTTTCATATACGCCGTGCCTCGCCAGAGCTGAACTTTCACTTAACACGGATTTTTTCCACATATATACACAGTAAGTGTCCGGCTGGAGACGCTATTTTTAGATTTGCCCCACCCTCCACCCGCCTGACTGCCTGTTTTAGCTCATAAAATTCATACAAATTACCGGGCCAGAATATAATTTACATTGCTGGAATTCTCATAATTTGGTGATCATTTTGAATATAAACATCATATATTTTGCATTAGACATACAAATTTTAGATAACATTTTTTCTCTGGGTAACTATGTTATCTTTTGTGCAAGATATATGACATTTATATTCAAAATATTCCTGGTCTTACAAGGAATCCAGCAATGTCAATTATATTATCCTAACTTTAGTTTGAGGTATTATTTATTACAAAAAAGTTAAGTATTCTGGTTTTCCCACACATCTCCTTGGGACGGTTGGTGGGGGGTGGGGGGGGAGGGAGGGACTGACCGACTGACCGACCATCTGTTACCCTGTGACGAATATTTTTTTTTTTTTATTAACTGAAGATATTTGTTTCAGCTCATAAAATTCATACAAATTACCCGGTCAGAATATAATTTACATTGCTGGAATTCTTATAATTTGATGATCATTTTGAATATAAACATCATATATTTTGCATTAGACATACAAATTTTTAGATAAAATGTTTAATCTGAGTAAGCATGTTATCTTTTGTGCAAAATATATGACGTTTATATTCAAAATATTCCTGGTCTTACAAGGAATCCAGCAATGTCAATTATATTATCCTAACTTTAATCTGAGGTATTATTTAATACAAAATGTTAAAATTTATTTTTTTCACCCACTCTTTCTCTTGGTGGGGGGGAGGGTTGGGACTGACCGCGTGGTTGGAAGAGGGGGGGAGGCAAGGTGGGGTACTTTGATTGACAGATAGTGTTGTGAAGATTATTTTTTTTTTTTATTTACTGAAGATATTTGTTTTAGCTCATAAAATTCATACAAATTACCCGGCCAGAATATAATTTACATTGCTGGAATTCTTATAATTTGGTGATCATTTTGAATATAAACATCATATATTTTGCATTAGACATACAAATTGTAGATAAAAATTTTTTCTGAGTAACTATGTTATCTTTTGTGCAAAATATATGACATTTATATTCAAAATATTCCTGGTCTTACAAGGAATCCAGCAATGTCAATTGTATTATCCTAACTTTAGTTTGAGGTATTATTTATTAAAATTTAGTGGTTTTCCCCCAAAAATTTCTCAGAGAGGGAAGAGCCAGCAGTGTAGTGTGAGAAGAGGGGGAGGGAGTTGAGTCCATTATTTGAATGGACATTAACTTGGCGACTCTATTTCTCTTAAGTATTAATTGTGTGCATGTACCATCATAAAATTAAGATGTTATTTTTACTACAACATAGTTATGTGTCTTCAAAAAGTGGAGTTTGGGGGTCGGGCTGGTTTCTATTGGAATTAATCCCATATGTTCTGTTGTTCACTTAACGCGGATTTCACTTAACACGGGACCCTCTGGGTTCTATTGACCGCGTTAAGTGGGGTACAACTGTATATATATATATATATATATATACATATATATATATATATATATATATATATATATATATATATATATATTGCCTTCCCCCATCAATTTCACCCCTTCATGTTGAAGATTTTCTTATGCGACCACAAAAAGGTAGAGTACTCCACTTTTGGCATGTATCTCAGTGGGGTACAATTGCCCAAATTATTGTTCTGGTATTTATTCTTTGTGTAAAAGTTCTTCCAGTTTTCTTTTTCAGCTTGCACACATGTGTCACATAGCATCCTCATGATAATGAATGAAGACATAATTGGTTCCCATACTATCACTTTTCAAAGTATCTGAGTTTTTAACAAGGAAAATAATCCTAAATTTATGGTTTGAAAAGTTGATATTATTGCATTGGATTTGTGGGACAATCTGATATTTTAATTAATGCTTGTAGTGACATCAAGATATTTCATAATATTATTTTTCAATATGTTATATGTTTTGTTTTAATAACCAGCAGGATGCACTATTTTACCTGTATTTTTGTTTCATTTGGCACTGAAACATATTTGGTCAAATTATTTTGAGAACATTGTGTGTATTTTATATGTATTCTGTTAATTATATCTCAGACATGGAAGAAACTCTTCAATTATAAAATGGTATTTCAGTTTGCATAATTTTGTACATGATCAGACGAGGAAAGCCACTGCAAATTTTGAATATGATTATTTAGATGAACCCAATATTAATACTGCTGTCACCTGTTTGTGTATGTGTTATTCTTCTGGTCATTGAACCAAATGCATGATAATTATTGGTACTGTAGGTTCTTGCCTGAAGCTGATGCTTTGATAATGCCATCGCTGCCCATTTTCAAGTACAGTACCTGTAGTAGGTGTTTTCTGTTTCTTGATGTGCATACTTACTGATTGTATTCATAAGTGCATGTTTGAATGCTATTCTGTACATTGGTGTATATATATTTTAATATATTTATTAATATATAAGATATTATTGCCCATTTTTCATGCCAATTTTATATTTAGAGGTTTTTGTTAGTTAGGGCTTGTCTTAGAGTACAGCTAATAGCTTGCCTGTGAAGGTACCAGCCCTATCTTTAGATAGAATAATCAGAACTAAAATCTGCAATTAGGGTTACCTTTTAAGAATTTATTTATATCTACGGTACACATTTATCAACCCATCCCTTATCACCTATTTTCTCCTCCTTTCAGTTATCACTTAAATATACCTGTACTTTACTATCTTACTTTTTTCATATATCCATACTCCTAATTTTTGTATAGTTAATCTTTTGGTTTTATTTATTACAAACTTACACATTCATATTTGACTTTATGATTTGTTCTGGGAATGAGACCACTTATCATTCTTTATTCTTAGCAATTTAGGATGGAAGGGAAAATGAGAAGGATAATTTTTATATTGTACAGTAACACTAAGTAAAAGTAACTAAATATACTCTCTTGGAAAATTGAATTGTAGTGGAACAAAAGTTGTTGATATATTCTATAATGACTGAAACAGTAAAATGAAGGACACTCAGATTACTAAGTACTGATATGTGTTCTCCTCACTGACTGTTGATGTATTAGTGAGACACATCACCATTCTCACTTTAACTTTCATACAGAATTCATCTCCATTGTACTTGATCTCTAGTCATTCCCATGCCATTCTTACACCCTTAGATGAACCTCTTAGAATATCAGTTCTACCTCTGGGGATTCTCTGTGTATTATAGAAAACCATCAATGAGATTACAGGTGGAAGTGGGGACTCCGTTATTCGAGATTGATTCTTTTCAAGTACATACTGTATACAGTAGATGGATTTGAACATAAAAGTGGGTGACACACAATCACCCACTGAAGAGAAGTGCTATTTATGGAATGTATTTGTGATTTTTTTCCCCCTGTACTGATAGATATG
Organism: Homarus gammarus; assembly: GCA_958450375.1. NCBI lineage: Eukaryota > Metazoa > Arthropoda > Malacostraca > Decapoda > Nephropidae > Homarus > Homarus gammarus. Next base: position 1,060,780 of record CAUDMG010001725.1, on the reverse strand, counting down.
GGAACAGGTTATCTGCTTAGGGCTCGACGTAATTCCTTCCTAGTTTGTAATAGCCCCACATTTATGTTTTTCTGTTTTTTCTGTTGCCGTTTACTAAAAAGAAACATGACATATAAGAGTAAGGTGTTAGGATATGCATAGATGTAATCAGAGTGATAAAGGAAGATTTATTTAAATGTGTGATTATGAAAGAAAGCTGGATTTGATTTATTAATCCCACTACTTGTCAGCTTAAAACTTGTAGCCATTCGGACAGTCCATCTGTTATTTATTGTGATCTTCATTGTCCAGTGTTAGTACAGGAGGAAAGAGGAGTATCCATAGAAAACCTACCATGCTTGGTAGGGACACACTGGATAACACCCTTCTCACATCTGATCTGTCATTTAACCCAGGACATGGTGGTGAGAGGCAAGGGAGTTGCCTGTGTACTGTTGGTTTTGTGTGAAAATAAATCTGAAAGGCAAGGATGTGAACTGGGGAAAAATGAAATGTATGAATTCAGAAGTTTCTGAAAGAGTAAGAATAAAAGGAGGAGTGGGAAGGTTTATTAACTAATGAAATATAAAGCTGCTATTCTTAGAATATTATGGATTACATTATAAGTAAGAGGGTGTGGAAGATGGGCTATAATAAATGCATATGAACCATATGGGGGAAAAAGAGGTAGGTTCTGGGAAGACTTCAATTCTTGCATTGAAAGATTCAGTTTGAGAGAGAAAATGATACAACATTGGTAAGAATTTTAATGCATAGGTTGGTGTTAGGGATATGGAGTGATTTGTGGGGAAATAGCAAGTGTCAGGAATGAATAAAAATGAACTGAAAGTGATTCAGACAGAATTCCAAATGTAAACAGGAAAGCAGAATAATGGAGAATCTTGATGAGTGTTAATTTATGTAATGAGGACAAAAGATTACTGTATTGTTCTACTAACGGTGGCAGATTGAGTGTAATAATTACCTGGTAGTAACGAGGTTAAAAGTAAATGGAAAGTTTGCGATGAAAGAAATTCATAGAAGTGAGAGAGTTGTCATAAAAGTAGATGAGCTGAGAAAAGAGAATGTAGCCAATGGATATAAAGATAGAGGGGTTGATGAAGAATTGAAGGAATTTAAGAGTGTAGTCATTGAAAGTACACCCAAAATCTGTTGGTAAGCACAAGTAATTTGGAAGGAAAAACGAGAGGGAAAGATTGGATAACATATTTGGATTCTGTGAATTATCTGGTTTGTGGTGGGGAAGCCTCCACTTCAGATTTAGTTGTTGTGGCTTCAGTATCTGGTAAGGGCTGGAAGGCAGGGAACAAAGAAATTAATATAGTTAACATAGATGGGGCATGAGGAACATAAGCTATTGACTTGTTCCTTCCAGCAGTTGTTGCATGAAACAGTTGTGTAAAGAGTTAGGTTGTATATGGACTTCAGACAAGCAGGGCCACACACTGATGTGCTGCTTCCATTGTCTATGGAAGATGCTCTCTAACCTTGTTAAGATCAGTTTGCTCAGAAAGTACGTGAAAGAGAATGTATATTGAGACTGCATATCTGCTCTCCCTTTCATGTCAACCTCTGGAAAAGTTGAAGAATGCTTCAAGGCTCCATTTTGTGTGGGTTTACTTGCCATCAAGAGATTGATAAGCAGAAGAACGTCGATTTAAAGAGATTCAATTTAAGATTATGTATTTAAAGCGACACCCACAATTGACAATGTTTCTCTGGGCACGCTACACTGTCCTAAGGGCAAACCTGAACTGTACAGTAGATGTACTCAAAATAATGTACTAAATGATTACTAAAATTTTTGTCTAGTGCAAACTATAGCATGATTATATTCAAATTAATCACTATCTTATAAGAATTCCAGCAATTTTTTTTTTTTTTTTTTTAATTGGGCACTCCTGTGCATCCTTGTGTAAGGCGAAGCACAGAAGCATTTACAGCGCCCAACAGGAAAGCATGCTAAGTTCATGCTTGCCTTTATGTCTCATGAGTTAAGGGCGTAGAAGCCTGAAGAGTCAGTGGTTTATGTCATCAAGTTATTGGAAGCTCCAACAACTCCCTGAATACGAATTCGCAACTTTCGACTTACAACAGGTACCTACTTTACTGCTAGGTGAACAGGGACTAATGGGGGCTAGGAAGTAAGTCCAAACAACTTCCACCGGTCCGGGAATCAAACCTGTGACATCTCGCTTGCGAGGCAAGAACGGTATCGCTTCTACCACCAGTCCCCCAATTCCAGCAATGTAAATTATATTCTCCCCAGTCACTTCTGTGACATAAATAAACAAATAAATACCTCGCTAGACCTTTGGCACCAACTGTCAAACATGTCACCTCCCCTTCTTAGCTCCCTCCCTCCCTCCTCCCAGGCAGGGTTTGGTGGTTATAGGCTTACAGTGTTTATCTTATACAATATCACAGACTAAAGTTAGGAGAATATAATTTACATTGGTAGAATCCTTGCAAGACAGTGAATAATTTGAATATAAACGTCATATGTTTTCCACAAGAGATAGAAATTTTAGCCCTTTGTAATAAAATTACAGCTTCTCCCTGATTTACGACCACCCAGACATACGACCTCCTCAGTCGTACCAAAATTTGTCAAATTACGTACTTTCAATTCCCAACGTTAGTGATTGCACTGTGTACTGACAAAAGTTTTGTTTGTAATTCACTTGAAAATGACTGGCAAGCTTAAAAGTGAGAGTTTTGTGATGCTGAGAAGAAAAAGAGACCCATTTTATATTTTATAAGTATTATTTAAGCATTTTTGACTTACAACCATTTCGACTTAGGACCTGGATTTGGGTCCCTAACCCCGTCTTAAGACGGGGAGGAGCTGTACTTTATAATATACAGTATATCTTTCTGTACTGTACTTCAAGAAGTACAGTATGTTAAGAGTTTCACTGATTATCTCTCAGCAAGCAGAATTATTTAAGAGAATCAATAGCTGTTTTTATGTACAGTATTACCCCGCCTAACGCGGTTTCACTTAGCGCGTTTTATCGTATACGCGGTGCCTCGCCAGAGCTGAACTTTCACTTAACGCGGGTTTTTTCCACATATACACGGTGAGTGTCCGGCTCGAGACGCTATTTTTAGATTTGCCCCACCCGCCACCCTGCCTGACTGCCTGTATTAGCTCATAAAATTCATACAAATTACCCGGCCAGAATATAATTTACATTCCTGGAATTCTTACAATATGATGATCATTTTGAATATAAACATCATAGATTTTGCATTAGACATACAAATTTTAGATATAATGTTTACTCTGAGTAAATATGCTATTTTTTGTGCAAAATATATGACATTTGTATTCAAAATATTCCTGGTCTTACAAGGAATCCAGCAATGTCAATTATATTATCCTAACTTTAGTTTGAGGTATTATTTATTACTAAAAAGTTAAATATTCTGGTTTTCCCACACATCTCCTTGGGACGGTTGGTGGGGGGTGGGAGGGAGGGAGGGACCGACCGACCATCTGTTACCCTGTGAAGAATATTTTTTTTTTTATTAACTGAAGATATTTGTTTTAGCTCATAAAATTCATACAAATTTCCCGGTCAGAATATAATTTACATTGCTGGAATTCTTATAATTTGATGATCATTTTGAATATAAACATCATAGATTTTGTATTAGACATACAAATTTTAGATAAAATGTTTACTCTGAGTAAATATGTTATCTTTTGTGCAAAATATATGACATTTATATTCAAAATATTCCTGGTCTTACAAGGAATCCGGCAATGTCAATTGTATTATCCTAACTTTAGTTTGTGGTATTATTTATTAAAATTTAGTGGTTTTCCCCCAAAAATTTCTCAGAGAGGGAAGAGCCAGCAGTGTAGTGTGAGAAGAGGGGGAGGGAGTTGAGTCCATTATTTGAATGGACATTAACTTGGCTACTGTATTTCTCTATTTCTCTTAAGTATTAATTGTGTGCATGTACCATCATAAAATTAAGATGTTATTTTTACTACAACATAGTTATGTGTCGTCAAAAAGTGGAGTTTGGGGGTCGGGCCGGTTTCTATTGGAATTAATCCCATATGTTCTGTTGTTCACTTAACGCGGTTTTCACTTAACACGGTACCCTCTGGGTTTTATTGACCGCGTTAAGTGGGGTACAACTGTACAGTGGGGTATGCTCTAACGAACGGATCCTACTACGAATATTCCTATAACGAACGGTTTTACCTATAAAATTGAGAATGCTATAACGAACGAAACTCCTACAACGAACATTATTTAATTTTTTTTTTTTTTTTTTTTTTTTTTTTTTTTTTTTTTTTTTACTAGTTTATTGTTTTTTTATTACAAGTATTAATGATATTGGTTATTTCAGGGGTTTAGATGCATATTTATGCACTTTTTTACAATTTTTACAATTTTATATTATATTTTTCAGTGTTAAGTGGTTGTATTTGGGGGCCTGGAACGGATTAATCCTATAACGAACGAATGCTATACCGAACAAGGTTCTAGAACCAATTAGATTCGTTATAGCATACCCCACTGTACATGTCATTGTCGCACATAAATTTGAAATATGTAATAGTTTAGATTTGGAAATTAATAAAAATATACAGGTATTATAAATAATTTTGTAAATACTATATGTATTTATTAGAAGGTTGCGACCTTTGTAAAACTGCTCTTATCCATGATATAGCGGTAAATGATGTTAACTTTTTAACATAAAACTGATTGATCATATATGGTCCATCGTATAATGGTCAACACCTGTATCTGTGACCTGTTTCCAGTACAGTACATAAAAAATACGACCTTCTAAATATGTTCAGTGGTCCCTCGGTTAATGAGCACATTACGTTCTAGAAGGTTGCTCGTTAACCGAAATCATTGTTTCAATGGGTTTTTGGGTAATTGGTTCCAGCTCACCGAAAATTGCCTAAATTCAACAGAAAAGGTAGAAAAGTACACATGCTTTGAGGTGTGTATGTAGAAGGCTCCTGGATGATGATGATGGGAATTAGAATGGGGGTGGAAAAGGGAGAAGAGAAGGCATTGGGGTGGAAGAGAAGTCACCCCATGGTGCCATTTCACCCATAAAATTTTAGTTCTCTTGGTGCAATTCAAGATTATTTTCTTTAAATCAACACTGCACTGCATTATATATTGTCAATATGTAAAATAAATTTCAAAATGATCAATAATTTGCTTGCAAAAACAGAAAAAAAGCATTTAGTTGAAGAGAGTCTCAAACAAGATGTTGCCTCCACTGAAAAGATACAAAGACTGACGCCTGTATGGTGTGTTGAGAGGCTGGATGGCATGCATAAAACTAATTTCATTACCTTCAATTATGTTCAATAATTGTTAAAATGAGTAAAAAATTTAATATTAATCTTTTAAAATTATTGAATAGTATAAACTTCTTGATATTTGCTAAAATGGTAAGGAATTTATGCCCTAGAACCGATTACTGTATTGGCGGACTAATACTACAGCTGGTGGACCGCCAAATGCAAGCGAAATCATGTTCAGGTTGGCTCGAAAGAAACTCGTTAATCGAGGGATTGCTCGTTAACCGAAGTTAAGAATCTTATGGAAGGTAACTCGTTAACCGAAATCTCGTTAACAGAGGCGCTCGTTAACCGAGGGACCACTGTATTGTTAATTTCCTATATTCAGCTCAGAGCTAGTCCCATGGTTGCCAGATATAGGAGCTTCAACCTGTACTTCATCCCTTTGGCTTATGATTCAGTTGCATATATATATATATATATATATGCTGATAACCACCAGGAAAGAAGAAAACACGAAGTTCCCAAGCGCTTTCGTGTAATTCACATCTTCAGGGGTGAGTACAGACTAGATAGAGTAATGCAAAACAAGATGAATATATACAGAGGAGGGTGAGACCAGGTCCACAATGGTCAGGTAATGACCCTACTAATCTTTAAATGGCACACAACGGTTGGTGGTTGGGTCAGATGGGACAGTGACCCGCCCTCTCACCTGATCACAAATCTTCTTAATTACAAAGTTGTCCAGCTTGTACATGCCGTTACTCAAATTCATGTTGAATGCTTCGGTATGTTTAATAAGACTAGATTCTATGATGTTCCTACTATCAATTGAATTACAAGGTAATATTGAGGAGGCATTATCCCAGTCAATGCAATGCTTGTTATCCCTCAAATGAACAAACAGAGCATTGGATTCCTGGCCTGTCCTAACACTGTATTTGTGTTGTTTAATTCTAGTTACAAGATCTTTACCTGTCTGGCCTAAGTAAAACATATTACATTCCTTGCAAGGAACTTATGAATGCAACCAATTGTGTTGTTGGGGGAGTTCTTGATTAACATTTGTTTAACAGTGCATGAGTTTTTAAATGCCACATTGACGTTCCAAGATTTTAGCTGTGCCGGAATGTGTGAATTACACGAAAGCGCTTGGGAACTTCGTGTTTTCTTCTTTCCTGGTGGTTATCAGCATATACCTAGATCACGCGCACCTACAGTGATTTACTTGCATATAGATATATATATATATATATATATATATATATATATATATATATATATATATATATATATATATATATATATATACAGTCAACCCTCACCTTACGCGGTTAATGTAACCCACAGGGTACCGCGGAAAGTGAGAAACGCGTAAAGTGAATAACATAACATATGGGATTAAATGAAATAGAGACTAGCTGACCCCCAAACTCCACTTTTTCCAACACAATACCTATGTTCTAGTAAAAATAACATCTTAATTTTATGATGGTACATGCACACAATTAATACTTAAGAGAAATAGAGAAATACAGTCGCCAAGTTAATGTCCATTCAAATAATGGACTCCACTCCCTCCCCCTCTTCTCACAGTACACTCACTGGCTCTTCCCTCTGAGAAATTTTGGGGGGAAAACCAGGTATAGTAATAAATAATACCTCAAACTAAAGTTAGGATAATATAATTGACATTGCTGGATTCCTTGTAAGACCAGGAATATTTTGAATATAAATGTCATATATTTTTCACAAAAGATAACATATTTACTCAGAGTAAACATTACATCTAAAATTTGTATGTCTAATGCAAAATCTATGATGTTTGTATTCAAAATGATCATCAAATTGAAAGAATTCCAGCAGTGTAAATTGTATTCTGGCCAGGTAATTTGTATGAATTTTATGAGCTAAAACAAATATCTTCAGTTAATAAAAAAAAAAATATTCTTCACGAAACTATCTGTCAATCAAAGTACCCCACCTTGCCTCCCCCCCTCTTCCAACCGGCCAGATGGTCAGTCCGTCCCAACCCTCCCCCCCACCTCCCACCAACCCTCCCTTCAAGAGAAAGAATGGGTGAAAAAACTAGATTTTAACATTTAGTATTAAATAATACCTCAGATTAAAGTTAGGATATTATAATTGCCATTGCTGGATTCCTTGTAAGACCAGGAATATTTTGAATATAAATGTCATATATTTTGCACAAAAGATAACATATTTACTCAGAGTAAACATTATATCTACAATTTGTATGTCTAATGCAAAATCTATGATGTTTATATTCAAAATGATCATCAAATTGTAAGAATTCCAGCAATGTAAATTATATTCTGGCCAGATAATTTGTATGAATTTTATGAGCTAAATAAAAAAATTATACTTCACCCGTGTAAAGGGGTACACCCACCACGGAATGTGAGCATCCTGGGTTCTGGCAGGGCACCACGTAAACGTGGAAACGCGGAATGTGGGACCGCGTAAAGTGAGGGTTGACTGTATATATATATATATATATATATATATATATATATATATATATACATACAGGTAGTCGTCGACTTACGACCTATGCGACTTACGTCCGTTCGACTTTACGACCGGCGGTACGACAGTTTTGGCCCCAGCCTCCTGACGCTGCCGGGAGCTGGAGCCGCGCGCATCCCCGCGCACAATTACAAACACGCTCGCTGGTACAGCACACTTCCCTCCGTGTCTGTTTGCCTTGTGCCATTCTTTTGTCTCGGAAATTTTTCTTGAACCACCACCCCCCCCAAGATGTCTACCAAGAGGAAACTGTCTTCATCTACTCCTCAACCTGCCAAGAAGCAAAGAAAGGCCATTGATTTAAACACTAAAATGATGGTGATTAAACAGCACGAAGGGGGTAAGAAAGTGAATGAGATTGCACGTGATCTGACGCTATCACACTCTACTGTGTCGACGATTTTGAAGGATAAAGAAAGGATTCGTGAAGCTGTGAAAGGTTCTGCACCCATGCAAGCGACAGTTATAACGAAGCAACGGACTGGGCCTCTCCACGAAATGGAGAAATTACTTTACATTTGGATGGAAGATCAGATCCAGAAACGGACACCGTTAAGCCTTTTTACTGTGCAGACGAAGGCTAGAAGTCTATTTCAGACTTTGAAGGAGCGCGCCGGAGAAGACTACAGTCAAGAATTTGCAGCAAGTATTGGCTGGTTCAAGAGATTCAAGAAAAGATTTCAATTTCATAATGTTCGAGTGACTGGGGAAGCAGCGAGTGCAGACGAGGAAGGAGCACGCAAGTTTGTTGACAGTCTGGATGAATTAATTACGGATGAGGGATATCTAGCAGAGCAGATATTTAATGTGGATGAAACGGGATTGTATTGGAAACGGATGCCAGAACGCACTTACATCCAAAAAGAAGCCAAAAGCATGTCTGGATTTAAAGCATTTAAGGATAGGCTTACTCTGCTGCTTGGCGGGAACATCGCGGGGTTTAAGCTGAAACCTTTCCTAATCTTCCATTCAGAAAACCCGCGGGCGTTGAAAAATGTAAACAAGCACACGCTGCCCGTTTACTTTCGTTCTAACCGTAAAGCATGGATGACACAGGCACTGTTTGAAGACTGGTTTGTAAATTGTTTTATTCCTCAAGCTCGTGAATATTGTTTGACGAAAGAAATTCCTTTCAAGATTTTATTGCTACTGGACAATGCGCCTGGACATCCACCTCATCTATCAGATATTCATCCGGACGTGAAAGTGATTTTTATGCCGCCAAACACGACTTCAATTTTGCAGCCTATGGACCAAGGTTCAATTGCTACTTTCAAGGCTATCTATCTCCGAACCACCTTTGCCCAAGCCATAGCCACTATAGATGCCGACCCAGAACTATCGTTGCGTGACTTTTGGAAACAGTACAACATTCTTATGGGTATCAAGAATCTGGCAAACGCCTGGGAGGCTGTGACGGAGAAGTGCATGAATGGCATCTGGAAAAAGTGTGTTAAGCGCTATGTTCATACTTTTGCAGGATTTGACAGTGAAAATGAGCTTGAAGTTATTCGGGAAAAAATAGTAAAACTGGCAAAAGATCTTTCTTTGGAATGTGAAGTGGAAGATGTTGAGGAGTTGCTAGACCAAGAATCAGAGGAACTTACAAATGAAGAGCTAATCGAATTGGAAGAAGAAAATGTAGCAGAAGAAGAAAGGAGAGAAGCAGCGGATAACGAAGAGGAGGAGGAGCCACAAAGGACGTTCACCACTAAGGGATTATCAGAAGGTTTATCTCTACTAAATAAACTTCTTGCCCATTTTGAAGGAATGGACCCAAACATTGAACGATTTGCAAGGATTGAGCGGATGGCACGCAATTCGTTTCGTCCATATCAAGAAATTTACGAGGAGAAGAAGAAACGAACAATTCAGACAAAGCTCACCATGTTCATGAAAAAAACAACTCCTCCGGCTACCCCAAAGGCTGCCCCAGCTGACGACCCCGACGATCCACAGCCAAGCACCAGCGGCCAATAAGATGTTTTTTGTATGTTTGTAGGTTTTGCAACTAAAATGTTTTATATGTTTTGCACCTGTATTTTTTTTTTTTTGTATGTTGTGTAAATAATAAACCAATTGTACTGTAATATGCAGTGATTTACTTAAACCTGACGACCGTAACAATAATGAACAAAGAAAATGTTGATAAAATATGACTTAAAGATGATTACACATTATAATATACGTAAGGTAATTATAACATAGGCCGACTTACGACCAGATCAACTTACGACCGGTTGGCCGTAACCAATCTCGGTCGTAAGTCGACGACTACCTGTATATATATATATATATATATATATACAGTACAGTTCGTCCCCGAATTACGTACATCCGAATTACGTATAAACGGCCGATACGTACATCGTTTCTGAAGTCTTTAATTGCAAAAATATTGTCTTAAAAGGGCGAGCAATTTTTAAATTTGGCGGGCGAGCCAGCCGCACCGCGCCGCCACTATCACTGACCATGCAGACGACACGCTAGACGCACCAAAACAACAAGTGTGGTCATTGTGCATACAGTACTTCTCCTGTGAATTTCTGCCCTTTTTGTACACTTTACTCTGTGTGCAATGACTGGTGTAAAGCGTAAGAGTGGTGAAGCCAGTGGGAGTGCTACGAAACGTCAAGCAATCTCACTAGAGGTAAAAATGGACATAATAAAACTGCTTGAAAGTGGTGAAAAGTTGACCAATGTTGCCCGCAAATTTAACCTGAGTCGGTCAACTGTTAATACAATTGATAAGGGCAAAGAAAAGATCAAGGAACATGTGAAATCTGCAGTGCCAATGCAATCTACGATTATAACTAAAAGAAGAAGGAAGGTTCTGGAAGAAATGGAAAAATATCTTGCGCTGTGGATCGAGGACTGCACACAAAAACGTAAGCCTCTGTGTCTCAGTATGATTCAGGAGAAAGCCCTAAGTCTTTTCAATGACCTAAAGAAAGATCACCCTGATGATACTGTGACATTCAATGCTAGCAATGGGTGGTTTAACCGATTCAAAGTGCGAAATAAGCTGCATAATGTTCGAGTGACTGGTGAGGCGGCGAGTGCTGATTGGAAAACAGCACAGGATTTTCCAAAGAAACTCGCGGAAATTATCGAGTTACGTACATTTCGAGTTAAGTACAACCTTTTGGTCCCCATTATGTACGTAACTTGGGGACTTACTGTATATATTTTATTTATTTTTTTTTTTTTTTTGCAAAATCTATATGTACGGTTGTGTGTGTGCTCATGTGACTGAGTATGAGTAAGAATTTTTTTTAACTGTATACAGTATCTACCTGGAATTACAAGTTGAAAAATAATCATAATATATAGGGTGGGAAACGATTGGAAATTTCCCACTTGTCCCAGGAATTACTTCGCATTCATTTTAAATAATTAGTTCCAGTATTTAGTGGGTTTTATAGAGCATTCCAGATACTGGGACACTGGATAAACCATCCCATGCCTGTATTCCGTTTCTTCTCGTGTCACTGCCACAGGGGACTGTATCATTGAGCCTACGTTGTTGTAATATGCCTTGATCAGTGTTCTGTTGAATGAATAGTAAGACTTGGATCACCACAGTCATTTTCTTAGATTAGCAATCGTGGCAGTTGTATCTCCAGATAACAATGTGAATTTTTGCATAAATTCATATTTTAGGTCTTCCACTTTGGGCTTCTTGATATAAATGTCTCTCAGGTGTCTACTTTCAAATGTGGCAATTGCATGGCAGTGCTTCATCGCCTATTGTGCCGACTGGCTCAACAGTCATTTGTACCTCTGTGGCTGCTAAGAGCAAATGTGTGGTCTTTTCTGACTTGGGAACCTAACCACATTTTTGCCATTAAACTAATTTATTTTTGTTTGTAAATTCTGCATTCAGGAGACTTTCTAAAAACAGAACCCTTGAAATTGCAGAGGGCTCCCTCATGTTTGCAGAAAAGTTTTCTTTACACAATGCAAAGAAATAGTGTGACGTGGGTCTTCGCAACTATAATGTTGAGCTAAGAGCTGCTTTTTAATGAATTGAGAGTCATCTGTTCACCCCAGTACAGTGTGGATTGTTGTACTGTATTTCAATCATGTTGTATGTTCCAGTGCTGTTCATTTTTGTGTTGTTTATTTTTTATATCTCAGGTTTTGGGGTCCTGCACTGCACAGTGAAGTGCAATTCTGGTATAATCTGTGAGGTCTGGCTAGATGCTAAATGTTCCAGATTTTTTCATCGCCATGTTTCTTGTTGCTTAAGTTAGTTGGACACATACTTTTCTCTTTTCTGTTGTGAGTTTGAAGCGCACAAATAAGTTCTGTTTTTCCCTAAGTCTTGGTTACCAATAATTCTCCGCATTGTATGTAACCTTGTATGAGCAACTCCCAGGCTTCCCTCCTGGGTAGATTGAGAGGTGATGTTCCTCCTTCCCTCAAAATTCTCCTGTATATTTTGGCGATGCATATGGCTTGAAAGTCTAATGTTATGGCAGATGCTCTGTCTAGAAATATGGCGATTCCATTGGGATGGGTTTTGTATAGTGATTCGTTAATGCTTTCTGTCACTGGAGTTGTCCAAAGATAGATTTGTTTTTAATATCTGATAATCACTCTCTTATTTAATTGTGGCTCCCATTCCTCAGGTGGGTGTGGCTTGAGTGAACACTTCTTCATTGGACTGCAGTTGATGGACTTATGTACAGTACACTTATCCCCCCATATTTGTGAATTCATTTATTCACAAAAAACAATTAGTGGCCCTTTATTCAAGATTTGCCATCAAAATTTACCTATCTGTGAGGCTGTTAGAGTTTTTTTGACTGACCACTGGCAGGTGCATATCTCCCACACACACACTCCGTGGTTAGTCAGTTCTCTCGTGTGTGTGTGTGTGTGTGTGCAGCACCATCCTCTTCCTCTTACCCGAATGTCCTCACTTACCCAACTTGTAAAATTAAGTACCCATTTACTGCTGTATGGATAAGAAGTGCCTTAGGATCAAACCTGTGAACCTTAAGATAGGAGGCAAGCACCCAGTGAATTTTATAATGATGGATTAATCTTGAAATCCCAATTGATAGCTTAGACTGAACTGGGGGATGCAGTTTACCCTCCTACCTCCTGATGGTTGTGGTTGCCGTGTTGTAACTAATCAAGTGACCGAAGTAATGTGCACTGTTCTTGTAGCAATGAAACGACAACTCTTGTCTCTTATGGCCCCTGTTTAGGGCTCCAGTTATAGGGGTGAGTATAGATTGTCATTTAATTAGTCCCTAGCCAATCCTGTTAGTTATAAGTCTGGGATCTAACCCCCAAATTTGACTGGCTGAATAACATGGGTATCTAAGTCCACTCTTGGTTGTAAAATAGGATTTTAAGGATCATTTCATAACTAAAAGAAGTGTTTATACTGATTTAACCATCATATTATTAAAAAAGTCATAACTTGCACATTGAAAAACAAGTGTACATAAAGGATGAAAGTACTGTATTATAGCAAGTATAGTCAAAAGTATGGGAAACAGCAAAATATTTAAATTTTAAAAGGAAAGTGACTACAGTGGGGTTTCATTTTACGCGGGTCTTGTGTGAAAGGTTATCGCTTATGCAATTGGTTGAACACATATAAAAGAACATTGCTTGCATGGATGTTCAATGCACAGATGTGTACCAGTACGATATACCCACACAAAATGAGACCCCACTGTTTACAGTAGAGCTATTTTAACTTTCAATTAAGTTTTGTTAGAGAGCTCTTTGTACATAGCCTGTTTATGCATAAGGCTAATTCAGTTATTTTGGATGTCTGCAATAAATGGCTGTATTCATCTTATGCTGGGTAATACAAATTTGATGGGGGATATTTTTTTTTTTATCTAGAATCTCATTTAAGTTTCAATAGATTGTGTAATGGTCCTGTCAACAATATATGTTATGGTGGCTGCAGCTTATGACAGTGGATATGAACCCACCAAATTTAACAACATTAGATTATTTGATTGCCATAGGTTAGGTTCATTAAGTCAATTAGTTTGTGCATATTACCATGCCTAACCTAACCTAGCTAAAATCTTTAGTTGCATTATGTTAGTTTTGCTTAGTCTATTTACTTTATGTCCTCTGACATCAATGGTTGTTTTGTGCCTAAGTTTTGCACACCCAACTCTAAACAAGCAAACAAATTGAGAGCCAAACCAATGTGTGTAGCAGCAACTTTGAATAATAGCCATCACTATGATGTTAGTGTGAAGATGGAGAAAGTGTAGTGCTGTGTTACTGTAACTGTAAAAGAGAATCATCATTAGTAGAAATGATAGTGCCTTTGTTTCTTCCACCCTAATTCATCCATGGGAAACTGAGTCTAGTACACATTAAAAAAGGCCATCCTTCAAAATTTACATTTTCCACATTCACTTCTTGCTTATATAGCTACTATATCTTATTTGTGACCTTATCTTCTTCATATTTTTCTATTTATTTCTTGAATTTATACTGATTATATTCATGTTCTTTTCAAGGAAAATCTCATTTCAGTATTCTGTTGCTCTGTTCTCTCAGTTCAGGTATTTTTACCTCATTGTGATTTCTTTTTTATTCTTGTTGACTGCCAATGCATCCCATTTATTTTTATTTTTTCTAGGAACACATTTCAGGTGACACTGGTAGTGTGAGTTGGTGCACAAATCATTTTCCCAGTTTTGATGAAATTAGGTTTATCAGCTGAGAATATATTTTGGTGTAGAAATTGTTACAAGTATAAAGGTATTTCAAAGCAAAGACAATAAAGCAGGCTAGACTGCTTTTCCTTCTACTGTATTTCTTTTGTTTTGTGATTGTAACTGGTTACAACACAAACTCTTGTCTGATTCTTGTCAAATATTTTGTGAAAGGGATTGAACATAATTATGAGAAGAATCAGGAGTCTTTTAAGTTTGTCCAGAAACTTTGTCAACAATCATATCAAAGTAAAACCATTATAAATATTTTTTTGCAGACTAGACGACCCTCAACTGATACACAAGACTCATTCAATTCTATGAGACGTTCCAATAGTATCACACAGCAACTAAGGTGAGTAGTTTTACATGTTAATTGTTTTCTTTCTTTCCCCATTTTATCCCCACTTCAAAGATAATCACCTATTGCTCCAGCCACTGCTGCTGCCATCTTCATCAGTATCCAGTGTCTTCTTCTCAGTTACATTCCTGTACTCATTCTCTACTCTGAAGAAATCCTGTTTCATACACACACACACTACTAATACTATTACTATTTTGCTGTCACTCAGAAATGAGTACCTGGTATGACAATCATCCAGCTATGATACAATGATATGAGTTATTAACCCGTACGCCCCGGGTGAAGTTCCAGAACGCCTGACCGGCGCACCCCAGGTGACATTCCAGAATGCGCGCCTTTTCCCGCCACTGTTTAAATGCCCAGCGAGGGTTATCAGGTTCCAGTGTGACTATTTGCCACATGCTCAGCCACAGGGAAGCTTCCTGAACATAATAACCTGCTTTTGTTTGTTTCATTTTCATTGTTTGTCCATTTTATCATGTAGTTGTGTAGTTTTATTGTAGTGTAGTATTACTGGAAACAACGCTATGATTATGTTATAAATGTATTTATTTGTGGAATTATTATTATTTTATTCATTACTTGCTCTACCAAACACAAAGACAGCCTCGCGACCGACTGCGTGTGTGTTGCCGAGCACTTTTTATGAAAACTAAAGCAATTAAAATATTCGAAATTAATTATTTATTGGAAATAAGTATTATGATCACTAAATATATGCATTACTGGCCATCCCTGACACAAAGGCAAGCAGAAAATGGCCGCTAAGTGCATAGTGACCACGAGCGTCAGCTGTCAAAACAATTCTGTCCCTTTCTCTCCCTCACCACTGCTGGCACAAGGAAGTTTCTAGAGGGTCAATATATAGTTTTTCTTACTTCTTATTGATTGTTTTGTAATTTAAAAAGGTTAAAAATTATTTTTGGAAAAGTTTTGATTTTTCTCGATTAACCCCTCGTGGGGGGACAAGGTCAGCGGCACCCTAGCCCAGGGCGTAGGGGCTAAGGATGTTACCTTCGTTGGTGAGAGCTTTGAGGTGACTTGAGAGGCCGATATGGGACTGGCAGGGTTGTCCACATGTTGCATGTGTGGAGGGCTATATCTAGTGCAGGAGGGGCGTCGGCAGTGTCTTTCCAACGTTAGTGCTTGTCTGTCTCTTTATGCAGTTAGGCTAACTTGAAAGTATTGACACCTTCTCATGTGGTGCTCCTCCAAGCGTTTTGGTATGGAGTAACTGTTTCCCAAGTGAGGGGGTCGATTTGGCACCTTTTCGGGTTTGTCTTAAGACTATCCTTATATGTTTTCCGTAGCCCTCCAGCCTTATGTTTACCATTCGTTAGGTGAGTGTAAAGTAGCTGCTTTGGTATTCTACTGTCGTCCATGTGGGTAACATGGCCAGTCCAACGTAGTTGTTCATGGATAATGGTAGCCTTGATGCTCCTACATTTGGTGTCAGCGAGAGTACTGGCATTTCTTCTCTTGTCTTCCCAGCGAACTCAGAGGATGGAACATAGACTACGTCCTGTATTTGATGGGCAGAAAAAATCATGTCTGTGGTACCATGTGATGGTTTAAAGCCTCATTGAGAATTTGGGAGGAAGTTTTCCGCCTCAGAAAGAAGTCTGTTTAGGAGGATTTGGGTTATAATCATGCCAACTATGGACATCAGAGATATCCCGCGGTAGTTTCCGCAGTTTGACCTGTCTCCCTTGTTCTTATAAATATGACGATGGAGGCGTCTTTAAGAGCTTGGGTGATTTCTTCCTTTTCCTATATATTCTCCAGTTCAAAGTGGAGGTGGCTGGTAAGCAGAGGTCCTTCTGCTTTATACACCTCAGCTGGAATTCCATCAGGCTCTGCAGCTTTGTTATTTTTCATCTGTTTGATGATAAGCTACCTCATTCAGGGATGGAGGAGAGCTGAGGTGGGTCAGCTCTGGGTGCTGAGGGACCTGCTGGGTAGTCAGCACATCCACATCGGTGTTTCGATTGAGCAGCGAATGGTAGTGCTTTTTCCAGCGCTGAAAGATACCTTCTTCGTCTTTACTTAGGGAGTTACTGTTGGATGAACAGGGGGGGGGGGGGGGGGGGTGCTGTGCCATTAGTGATTGGCCCATAAAATGTTTTAGTGGGGAATTGAAAAATTCGCGGATCTTGGGTTGATCTGCGAGTTTTTGCATTGTAACAAATGCTTCTTTGTAACAGTTACACAGTAACAGAACAGATTATCTCAACTGTGACCAACTGTGTAACCACTAGGTGACTGTTACCGTTGTATAACAGCTACTTGTGAAGCTGTCATATATGTAACAACCTTCCTGGGTTGTCACCACTTGTAACAGGCACTCATGAAGCTATGTTATGCTATTTCCAATAGAATAATAGGGTTGGTATTAACAACGTATAAAGGTGGACTTAACTATTTAATAATTAAAACACACAGCAGCACTCCCACAGCACACGGCTCACGGCAGGACTACCACAGCACACTGCTCACGGCAGTACTCCCGCAGCTCACGGCAGTACTCCCACACCTCACGGCAGTACTCCCACAGCTCACGGCAGGATTCACACGGCTCACGGCAGGATTCACACAGCTCACGGCAGTACTCCCACAGCACACGGCTCACGGCAGGACTACCACAGCACACTGTTCACGGCAAGACTCCCACAGCACACGGCTCACGGCAGGGTTCCCACAGCACACGGCTCAAGGCAGCACTCTCACAGTACACACACAAAACTCACAGCAGGTCTCCCAAAACACACACAGCTCACGGCAGGACTCCACAGCACACACACCTCACAGCAGGACTCCCATAGCACACACAGGTCACGGCAGCAAGTGTTGACTGGGCTAGCCAGGAGTCCGACTGCCGGGGTGATGGTTCGCTGCTGCTAGCTCACCTCCGTTGCACCACCTCGTGGTCCCGTCTCATTGGCCAGTCTCGTTATGACTCACTCTGACGTTGATTAATGTCAATATTTGCTGCTTGAACCAGCCAATGAGTCCTTAGCCAGCTGGTCCATAGTCATGGCATGACAAGCTGTTACCTTATATTCTAGGCGCTTACTCCTTATACACCTAGCCAATTACCTTAGAGGCTAATAGAGTTTTAGTAGCGAAACCCAAATGTTCCTTTTCTTCGTTTATTCCAAAAAGGGTTTATGTACATTTTCAAAAGGATATCACTGTAATAGTCACTGTAGCTGTGAGTGCTATAATAAGACGGACGGAACTATCTGGGATAAGCTCTGAAGACGTCCGACTAGCGTGAGAAATGAGTAAAGACTGCTGCTGGGTCCAGCCCAAGATAACTGACCTAGGATATTCTGGGGATATGCCTTGTGCGTGGAACTTTACCCATCACTTGCACTAAACATGATACCTCACAGCTACAGAAGATTACAGGTTGGGTGCTAGTTATACAACACAAATATAACCCATATTTATATAAGTACTTCTGCCTATGAGACAGGGGCTAATACAGCATTTCACATGCTTTATTTTTCAACCTTTCGTTCTTTACATTACGAAGTTGGCGCTGGACTGCCGCTTTCTTCTTGCGGAAGGTATCAGCTTTGGTTCGAGACCGAGGGTTGTTCTGCCAGTCAGTTAAAGCAACACGTTTATCATCGACGAGTACGTTGATTTCTGGGTCATTTTCATCAAACCAATCCTGGTGTATTCCTTCCATCTGGCTGAGGGTCTCTTTGCAGGATTTTGTCCTGACAGTGTCAAGAATACCCCATTCGGCACTAAGATTTGGGTTGTTTGTTGTGTGGCAGTTTATCAGCTCATGTTTGAGCTGCTCTCTTAAAGCAGGTGCTACCACTGGATTCTCCGGACTCTTAGTATTAAAACATCTTCTGAAGGCTTGTTGCCTCCACCGTTTTGGTACAACATGAAGTGAAAGATTGGCTTTGACGAGCCGATGATCTTTCTCACAATTGTCTGAACCACGCAGGGCTCGGGTGATGAGGACATCTCGGCGATCTCTTTCTCTGACAATGATGTAGTCAATGAGATGCCAGTGTTTGGATCGTGGGTGTTGCCACGAACCCTTTAACTTGTCGTCTTTCCAAAACAAGGTATTGGTGACAGTGAGGTTGTGTTCAGCACACTTGATGAGAAGGAATTGGGCGTTGAAATTAGACTTGCCTCGTCCATTTCTCCCAATGATTCCCTGCCATATGTCGGCATCTCTTCCAACTCTGGCATTGAAGTCACTTTTTTTTTTTTTTTTTTTTTTACAGAGAATAGCCCACCCGGCCACAGGTCACCAACCCACAGCGGGGCATAGGGGGCAAAAAAATAAGTGTAAAAAGAAGTTAAAAATAGAAAAGAAAAAGAATATATTATTCTACACCACGAAGATGCCGGAAAACCAGCTTTTTGAAGTGAGACAGATTGTATGTGTATGGAAACACAGAGGAAGGCAGAGCATTCCACAGTTTGGCTGTTTGAGGAAAGAAGGATGTACTATACTGTAAAGGGTTATTCTAGTGTGACCGACATCCACAGAGAAACTGTGGGCGCCGTGGACAATACGAGTGTTACGAGCCCACGGCCTTGGCGGTGGTACACAGGATGCCAAATCCACCTAACATTACACAACCTTATCTTCTCTGAGGATAGTCGTTAGCACTCTGTAATGGTCAGCATAAAAGGCTTCCTTGATGTTATCCTCTGCATCCAGTGTTGGGGGGTATGCACTGATGAAGAGGACATGACGAGTGATTCAGTGGGACTTGGAGCGTCATGAGGCGCTTGTTGATCCCAACAGGCATTTCAGTTAGCCCATGTAGGATTCTTTGGCGAGTGGCAAAGACAATTCCATAAATGCGGTTTCTCTCCACAGCAGGCTTACCCTTCCAGAAGAAAGTATAGCCAGACCCCCGTTCTGTGAGTCGACCCTCGTCTGGGAGCCGGGAACTCACTAATGGCTGCTTTGTCGATGTTATACCTAGCCAGCTCCTTTGCCACAAGGGTGGTTCTTCTTTCAGGAAACTCATTTGTGCCAGTATCCAGAAGGGTCCTGACATTCCATGCAGTGACCATAAGAGGTTGTATTGTTTGTTTTTGCTTTAATCTGTGATTATGACCTTACTGGGTGCAGTTGCCCAGACAGGTTGGTTCTTTAGGCAGGCTATGTTTAGGGCACCTTTTCTAGCCCCTTCTCCATGTGGGGTGAGCAGAGTGGCACCTCGAAAGGGCTGCTCAGTCGCACAGTGCATAAACAACCATCTTATCTGTGACGCCCATGTGCAGAGTTGTGACTAGAGACTCCCGGCAGTCATCTCTGCCTGTTCCCATCACCACTCATCCGTTACCATAGAACTCTTGGGGGTATAGGTGTTTTGATGATGATGATGAGCTGGATGATGGCTGCGCGTGAGTTGATTTATGTGGTGAGGCAGGAGCGCAGGCTGCAATCACACATTTTGGCTCTCCCTTTTCCTGATCCAGCAGTGCAAGTGTTGCAACGACTGGGGAGATGGAGAGTTGCAATGGACTACAGATAGCCCAGTTTGTTGGGTTTCACCTTAGTAGCCTGTCCACCTTGCATTGCCTTCATCCGCTGGTGTAGTCATTGGGTTCCCATGTTGGTCACCTCTTCTGCCTATACCGTCATTGGGGGTCTTACTGGAGCTCTGTAACCATGTCTGACTGTTGCAGAGATCCACTGCAGATATTTCGTTCGAGGTTTACTCCCGTAGCCTTTTACCTGCTAAGGTTAATCCACAAGGCAGTGGAGCAGTGGCTGGTAGGTCCCAAGATGTTTCCACATGCCAGTGGGCCTATGTGCCATTCCTTTGGGGCCCACTGCTGCTCCGAGATCCCCTGCAGGTCTAGCCTTGGCCCACGAGGCACCCAGTTACCATGTGTTGCCACGAGGAGGCACAGGAGCAGTCTTGATGGTGAAAAGGCTGTGTACTGGCCTGGGAAGACTTATGCAAGTTGCTTCCCTGTTCGCCACGAAGGCTAACCAGCGGCAGTAGCTAAAAGCGAGTGGAAGCAAGCAGTCCTTGCATCTTAACACTAACATAATGCTGCCACACTAGACGCATTATACCACCCTGTGTGCAAATACACACACACACACATGCACACACACACACACACACACACACACACACACACACACACACACACACACACACACTTCATCCTTGACCACCGAAGGGTCAAGACATACTGGCACTGCTCTGGCAGCAGCCAGGTCAACTGGCCCATACCAACTCCCTCCCCACCGACATATCAACAAGCTCTCGCCAGAAGTTACTACTTCATTTAGGAAAGGAATGGAACCAGTGTTGAATAGTGCTGAACAGTGCTTAAGTCAGTGAAAAACAACTCGACAATAACAGCCGAGTCGTACCCAAGCTAACCTTCACACTGTGAGGTCCCAGGGACCCAGTGGTAACTGCCCGTGAGACTCAACAACACCAGCTATGTGTTAATCCGTCCATGATAGGGAGGCCTGGGACCACACCTCGCTCACTTGAGTGAGTGAGGTCCTGTGACACCAGATCACGTGGTGTCCCCAAGATGCTACGACACCACGTAGTGAATGAGTTGGTACAGCATCATGTGAGGTTCCTCATAACACCATCTGTGAGGGAATTACTACACCATGTGATGCCCCTCATAACACCATCTGTGAGGGAATTACTACACCACGTCAGACCCCTCATAACACCATCTGTGAGGGAATTACTACACCACATCAGGCCCCTCATAACACCATCTCTGAGGGAATTACTACACCACATCAGGCTCCTCATAATGCCATCTGTGAGGGAATTACTACACCATGTGAGACCCCTCATAACACCATCTGTGAGGGAATTACTACACCACATCAGGCCCTTCATAACACCATCTGTGAGGGAATTACTACACCACATCAGGCTCCTCATAACACCATCTGTGAGGGAATTACTACACCATGTGAGACCCCTCATAACACCATCTGTGAGGGAATTACTACACCACATCAGGCCCCTCATAACACCATCTCTGAGGGAATTACTACACCACATCAGGCTCCTCATAACGCCATCTGTGAGGGAATTACTACACCATGTGAGACCCCTCATAACACCATCTGTGAGGGAATTACTACACCACATCAGGCCCCTCATAACACCATCTCTGAGGGAATTACTACACCACATCAGGCTCCTCATAACACCATCTGTGAGGGAATTACTACACCACATCAGGCCCCTCATAACACCATCTCTGAGGGAATTACTACACCACATCAGGCTCCTCATAACACCATCTGTGAGGGAATTACTACACCATGTGATGCCCCTCATAACACCATCTGTGAGGGAATTACTACACCATGTGTCAGCTGTTCAACACCTCAGCGCACAAGATCTACGTGACCTCCACTGTAAACATTAATCTGTATGTTCACTGTATGTTTCTTTACCTTTCTCTAATGAAGGCTTTTGTTAAACCATCAATGTATGTATTTAGTCATTTATGTCCAATGTACAGTATATTTTCAGCCTTCGGGCTGCAGAACCTTTTCAATAAACCGTTAATTATTATTATTATTACACACACACACACACAGCTGAGTGGCAGTTTCCCCTCAGCCTGTGTGTGGGCAGGGCTGTGTGTGTGGACCACCTGTGATCTTTTTAAGATTACGGTAGTACACCCTGGGAATTAAGGGACAGGATTCTCACAGGGTGTTACTGAATATTAGGTGTTCTTCCTAACACTATCACTTGGAGGATTACCTTAACCGATAGGTCAACAACTGCAAATTTGTTGCCTGTATAACAAGTGAACTAACGTGTGGGTTGAGCACTGTGGCGTGTGTAGGTGCCCGCGAGGCAGGCCTACTACCCTTGTGGCTTTCTCAGCCATGTGGTGAGGGTTTGTGTAAGCAAACCCCCGTCCTCATATGGTGCCAGGCTGGATAGTTCTTTTGAAACTGAAATTGACTTTGATACTGTATCTAACCAGAAAAACAGAGATACTATTAAGAATAAGTGTAGTGTAATAAAAGTGTTTATAAACTGAGAATACTCCTGCTACCTTGGTCCCTCTGACACCACACTCCCTCTGCTCCCGGGAGGCCCGTTCACGGCCTCCCCTCACACCGCTGATACGCTGTAGACTCCAGTTTCCCTTGCCCTGTAAGAGGGTTAAGCCTTCCAACCACCGCTGACTTCCTAGGAGTGCCAAGCAGTCCTCAGTCCTCTGACGTAGGCATATAGGTCGAGTCCTGTAACTCCACCATGCCGGAGTTGACTGGAGACCTAGCTACTCGCTCTAGCTCTCCTGATGCGCTGAGTGAACCAGGTGACTATGGTGTTGACCTTGACACCAATGGAGAGGATGGCTTTCAACTAGTTCAGTCCAGGAACAAGCAGAAGGCCGAAAAGGCATAAAAACTTAGAGACCATCAACTACAACCTCAACCCCCCATGAGAGTAAGATTAAACTTCCCTGTAGGTACACCACCTGAAGTCAAGTATTGATGGCTGGACGATGCGGAAGATAAACACCCAGACGCTGAGTTTCAGTTCAGAGTCAGTACATAAGATCATGTTCTGATTAGAAGTGACCCAGCAGTCATACAGGATCTGCACACCAATAGAATAAGGGGAATAACCATGGAACAATCATCCCAACCATTGAGCAAGAAAATCATCTTAATCATAGGGCTCAACCAGTACCAGACCCCTACATTACTAGAAGCTCATCCCGCCATCAGAAGGACGAAGCGACTCAGGGGCAAGAACGCAGTCTTTGCAGACTGGGTTGGCTCGGGAGACCCACCCAAGACCATTTGAGTCCTTGGCGCTTATCGGACTCTGAAGGTAACTCTATCAGCCCCTCCTACAATTGTCAACACTGGGGCCATGTGGCCCGATTATGCCCCTCGACTAAGCCGTGGTGTGGTCTCTGCTCAAGACAACATGCATCACAGGCTTGCAGAGATACAGTTGCTCAAGGGGGTGTCATTCAACAGAAGTATATTAACTGCAAAACAGTTGGAGTTTCTGTATAGCACCCTGACTGTCCTAGAGCTCCTACGCCCCTACAGCACCCAGACCCGCCACCCAGGCAGGTCTCAAGAAACACTACTGCTGCTAGGGTACCCTAATCCCTACGACCAACCCCTGGCCCACTCTCCCCACCAAAGCTCCAGGATCATCACCAGCAGTCAACGAAAGATGAGCATGGGGCATCACAGACGTACCGACACAGTAGGTAGCTGCCAACACACCCCGTGAACATGCACAAAGTGAAGAGATCAATGATTTGAAAAATGAAATTTAAGAACTCAAAGCTCAATTTACAGCTCAAACTGATATGTTAAAGAGCCTCTGTGATACACTACAGAAAAAGAACACCACCAACACAGTGCAGCAGCTATGGAAAGATTACAGACAAACTAAAGACATTCAAATGTCAGTACCAAGTGTAGAAACTCAAGACCCACCAGGAACTAGTTTCCATGCAGAGGAAAATAGTGATACTGGTGCCTGTGGACATGGTCAGTGAAGGTGAACAAACACAAACAGAAAATGGTGGTGATGTCGAGTGTAACCAAAGTGTGTTGTTGTCTACCACTAAAGCACAACACTTGTTGAGCAGTACATGCTCCAGAAATGTTTCAAAAAGATTAAATGGCCTACTGCCTGCAGAAGGGACAGGCAGCATAGAAAAAAACAGTATCATACAGTGCCTTTTGCTTCTTTCCAAATATAGTTCATAATGGCCAGTGTTAATACCAGACAAAGATACAGAGCGGTGAAGGTGATGAGTTGGAACATCTCTTCCCTTAGAAAACGATCCCCTGACCTACACCACAAAGTTGTGACTGAGGACATCGATATTGTGTGTCTGCAGGAGTGTCTCACTCCTCATGGTTAGCCCCACCCAGTCTACCCAATTATGTCTATTATGATCCTAGTTCTACTCACACATGTTTGATGTATATTAAGAAGTCACTCCCGCATGTACCTCTTGTATCCAAAAAGACTACCAACCTTCAGTACCATGGGATCACTATCCACCTGGGCAACTCCACACTCAACATACAAAACGCCTATGCTCCCTCAGATCAGCTTCAGTACACAGATCTCCCAGACTTTTTACACACTGAGCCCACTGTCCTGATGGGTGACCTGAATACTAGACACAAGAAATTAGGTGACACCACCACTAACACCAATGGTAGGAGACTTACCTCACTTCTTAGTGCATATGAAGATGTTCAAATTATAAGTAATAATGAACCAACACACGTCTATGGCAAGGCTCTAGACAAGTGTATTGGTTTTAATCTATCATACACAACTCATAGCTCTGATGTTGTCACTGATATTATGTCTGACCACAGCCTAATCCAAGCTTGTATACATATAGCCAATGACACCCCCACCGGTGGTAAACTCAACAGATGTAGAATCACAGTCAAGCAAGAACATGAAAGCCAGTTCATAGACTTCATCCATGACTGGTACAAGGGCTACAAGCCTGACAACTACCAAAGTTTCCATGATGATCTGATAGATAGGACTTATACATACTTCACCTACAATGCCTCCACCAAAAAACGGAGAAAACGTGGTCAGCATCATGGGAACAGACAACAGCAGTGCTATGATGACCCTAAACTGAAAAAACTCAGGGCTAGAGTCAGGAGGGTGGGTAAGGGTTACAAACAAATTAGAACACCTCAAATGTTACAATTGTATCAAGACTCCCTTGCTGCTGCCAAGGAACTTGTAAACGAACTCAGACAAAATGCATGGGAGGAATATGTCAACAGCCTGAACCAACACACATCCCTCAGCAAAGCCTGGAAAGACATAAACACAATCATAGGTAAAAACAGTAGACACGTCTCCCATCCAAACCCTCTGCAAAAGTCGAATGAGCTAATAACAAAGTGGGCTCATTTCTCTAGCTATGACATGTTACCAACTAGGACTCGGGGACTCCTTGATGTGAAGTCTGTAGGGAGAAGCAATCTTATTAACTTTATGCTGGGCGAACAGCACGATGAGTGTGATGTTCCATATACTGAGTGGGAGCTTGACGCCGCCCTTGCCAGGGTTAGGTCTACTTTCCCTGAAGAGGACGGAGTCACCTACAACATCATTAGACTACTGAGGCGTGTGCCGGGCAATTCATTATTGGTATTGTACAATATGAGTCATGTCGAGGGCCAACTACCCACATCATGGACCAGCAATAATGTTGTACCAGTACCGAAACCAAGACAGCCTGATGCTTTTCGTCCCATATCACTAACCAGCTGCCTGTGTAAAACCTTTGAGAGGATGGTTCTTGTTAGGTTCTGAATAATAAGTTCTATATACAGGAGAGAACACAAACACCTGTATAGTTTTGTAGGTTCGGTTTACTGGATAAGAGTATGTACACAAAGGAGAGCAGCACTCTCTCTTGACTAGGCTCCCGGTCAACTGCTATAGGCGACGTATGGCAAGTGATACATTAGCAGCTTCCATACGTCGCCAGGCACATTAATTAAGCGTGTGGGATATGGTAATAACATTGCCACACGCTGCTAGCTAGGCTGAATAAATAATACATAAATGGAGCACATACATAATATACATACATGATATATAATCCAGCATACATAATATACATACACCTCCCTCCCCCCTATACGCTCATAGCAAAGTCTTGAGCGGACCTTTTCTTTTGGATCCGTTCTGAGCGTCGAGGGACTTCATCACTGGGAAGGGTATGGGACTCAACACTGGTGGCGGGGCCAGCAGAAGGCATTGTTACGGGTCGGAGAAAACGGCGGTTCCTCCACCACACACGACCACTGGGTAACCGCACCTGGTAGTCCCGTGACCTGCCGAGACCCATGACTACGCCTACTTTGTCCCAACGTAGGGAGGTCGGGTCCTGAACACGGACTTGGGTGCCGACACTCAACCTGGGGAGAGAACGGGCGTGGTCATTGTAGCGGGCGACGACGTCCTGAACACGTTCGGCGGCTCGGCGATCACAATCCTCTGTCTTGGCCTGCCACTCCTTGGAGAAGGATTGAGGGTGAGCAGGGACACAAGAACGAAGGGGGCGTCCATACAAAACCTGGGCAGGGGAGCGTCCGGTGTAGTTAGGTGTGTTGCGGAGTTCAAGAAGACCCCTGTCGAAGGCCTCGCAGTCAATGTTCCCAGAAGGGGCCACCTTAAGGATGAGGTGCTTCAGGGATTTGACAGCAGCCTCAGCGTGGCCGTTGGACTGCGGGTAATGGGGCGATGACAACACATGCCGGACTCCCCATCGGTCGAGGAACACAGCAAAGTCCCGGCTTGTGAACTGAGGCCCTCCGTCGGTTCGCAGGCGTACAGGAACGCCCACGTCACGGAAGTAGTGGCGGAACTTGCTGATGGTGGCAGCAGACGTCGTGTCATTACCGCACTTGATGACAACCGGCCAACCAGAGAGACGGTCGACGATAACGAGGAAGGACTTTCCTGACACAAAGAAAAAGTCGGCCGACACAGACTCAAAGGGGCGGGTGGGGTTGTCGTCACTCATAAAGGGTTCCTGCTGCTGGCTGGGTTGTAATACGTGGCGGGGCTTACACACCTGGACAGCATTGGAGATGTCGGGGTCGATGCCAGGCCGGAACACAGTCTGTCTTGCACGCCGTTTGGTGGCCTCGGCTCCACAGTGACTGTCGTGGAGGCGAGCCAAGGCATGGAGACTTGAAGCAGCAGGGACAACTACCGAAGGAGAGGTGTCACTGGCCAGAGGTAGGGGCAGGGCGGCAGCAGGGTAGTTGCTGCTCCCTTCGTGCACCCTGTTGGCGTGTTTTACCTCGAGAATCGGTGTTGGGAAGTCCTGGGGGATGATGGCCAACTCTTGGCAATGTCTGTAGGACAGCAAAGGAGTCGGGACGCCATTATGCACATCAATCCAGGCTTGACACGACCTGTTGCCAAAGGTGACGTGTGCATAGAGTGAACCTAGGGCCGGGGTCATCTGTGAACCATCTGCCATAAAGCGGAGATCCTTGGGGGGCGGTCCTAGATCACTTGGAGAGAGCCCCAAGCATTGCAAATGCTGGGGACCGATGACTGTAGCATCAGCGCCGGTGTCGGGCAACATCTGAAGACGGGATGACACACCGCCGTAGGTCACGATGACGCTGATGTACTGGGGGACTTTGGTCCTGGGACGCGGGGGGGGGGGCACACATTCCTAATGTGGCTCGAGCGTTGTCAGGAGTCGTCGTACCTCTGATTGGAAGACTGTGGGCGGCCCTCTCTGGTGGAGGGGGGCTGAAGCTTCCGCCGACGCGGTCCCTTGGGTATGTTGGAAGGGCAACACTTGTCATAGTGGCCCAGACGACCACACACATTGCACTGGACGCGTTTGGCTGGGCACCGTACTGTGAGTGACCAGTGGCCCTTACGGTCACAACTGTTGCAGGTAGACTGAGCAGCTGGACACACCTGTGTTCCGTGCTGCTTACCACAGTTGTTGCAAAATAAACCAGGCGTGGACGTGGTGGGCGAAGGCGTAGGAACAGACTTCTTGTCCTTCTTGTACCGGGACACAGTGCGTACAGCTGTAGGGGGAGCACGGATGGCAGAGGTGGCACACCTGGCAGCCTCATAGGAGCGACATATCGTCAACACATCCTTAAGAGAAGAGGAAGAGTCGAGGGAGGTGAGGCGTTGGACAAGTTCCTCGTCCTTAACACCCATCAGGATCACCTGCCTCAACTGGGTCTCCTCGCACTGCTGGTGGTGGCCTGGACATATATCTACCTCTTCCGAGGCTCTCTTAAGACGCACGTAAAAGGCATCAAAAGACTCACCCTCCATCTGTCTGCAGCTAAACAATTCCCTCCTGCGCAGAGCTTCATTCTGCTGTCCTTTGATGTGCCGTTGTAGAACGTCCAGTACCTCCTCTACAGACAGCGAAGAGGTTGGGGGTACCTGCAACGTATGTTCCAAGACACGCTGAATTTCCAAGGGCAGGCACATGCGCAGCTGGATGAGTTGTTTAGGCTGTGACAAACTCTGGAGATCCACCATTGTAGAGTAATCAGTCCACCGTCGCCGCCATTCACGAAAAGTCTGGAAAGTCTCATCAGGCTTCAAGATGGGCGGCGTTTGAGCTGCTGCTTTAGGTGGGGCTGGGGGGTGTGAGGGAAGCATGGATGAGGTATCTGAGCCAGTCAGTACCGAGGCAGTGTTAGAGCCAGGGGCTTGGTTAACAGTGAGGCGAGATATCAAGGCTTCGAACCGTTCACTGTCTTCCAATCTCCGTTGGTTGTCTCGTTCTGCCTCTGCTTGCCTTCTGTGCCCATCCGCCAAACGTCTGTGGGCTTCATCCTCGCGTTTCTCATCTCTCATAAACTTCAGTAAAGCAATTATCTCTGGAGACAACGCTGAATATTGAGGTGAGGGACTGCGCGATGTGGGGGCTGAAGCGTCGTGGCCGGTCTGGTCATCCGTCTCTGCGGGGCTATCACCCGCCTGGGTCATCCAGACGCTGGGTCCACGGCTACGTAAGGCGTGAGACATAACTACTTCCTCTGTGTACTATGTCTTAATCAGTGTTGACCGGTCAGCCCGTCGTATCAACAAGATTTCAGACAAAAAATTAATTAAATACACAGATAAGTAGGTTATATATATAAAATATATATAAGGAAGCCACGCGGTCAGCGAGTGTCGTGTGCTAGTGAGTGTGTGTCCTGGGCGGGTAGAGCGTCTCGCCCCAGCTGTGAGGGGGGGTGGAGGGAGAGGCGCGGCGACTCCCAGTCAGTCTAGTTACCCTCAGGACGCGGTCAGAGACGGGTGCACTGAACTTTACTCCTTACAAATGCCCAGAACGTGCCGTATACCTTGGGAATCCTTTAGAACAAGGTCACACATGAATGGCACGAACACACAATGCACTAAACACTTCACAGAAAATCACTGTCACTGACACTGCTCAAAGTTGCTGAAATTCTTCGAGGAGAGATGGCGCGGGAGTTGACCCAAGGCTTGACCCAAGACGGGAGGGGACCCTAGCCGGCTTTCTACAAACTTTGCACTATCACTCGTAATTATCCAGTAAGATCGGATCACTGCGCCATGTTAGGTTCTGAATAATAAGTTCTATATACAGGAGAGAACACAAACACCTGTATAGTTTTGTAGGTTCGGTTTACTGGATAAGAGTATGTACACAAAGGAGAGCAGCACTCTCTCTTGACTAGGCTCCCGGTCAACTGCTATAGGCGACGTATGGCAAGTGATACATTAGCAGCTTCCATACGTCTCCAGGCACATTAATTAAGCGTGTGGGATATGGTAATAACATTGCCACACGCTGCTAGCTAGGCTGAATAAATAATACATAAATGGAGCACATACATAATATACATACATGATATATAATCCAGCATACATAATATACATACAGTTCTTGGCAGACTCTTATATAAAATCAGGGAACACATGTTTCCTAGCATAAATGGCTTCACCCATGGTAAAGGTGTACATAATTGCATCACCACATTCCTAACTGTGCATGGTGATGAAAGGCACAGATACACCACATTTCTTGACCTAAAAGCTGCATTTGATATTGCCAATAGACAACTGATATTGTACGAACTAGCCAAAATGGATATAGGAGGTAGGCTGTTACACTGGATAAGTGGTTACCTAACCTAACAGAAGGGCTGCTGCACTGTTTTAGGGTTTCAAAAGTGAAGTTAAAGATATGCAACTTGGTACCCCTCAAGGTGGAGTACTTAGTCCCACTTTGTTCAATGTTCTTATGAATGCATTATTAAATTTAATACCAGACAACCCCAGCAATATCACAATCAGCTATGCTGATGATATTCTTATACATACTAAAACTCATCGTGAAATGCAAACCACCCTGAACCATGTAAACGCAGCCTGTGAGAACCTCGGTCTTATTATCTCCACTGCGAAAACTAAGGTGTTCAACAAACAAGCTGGTAACTGCAAACGCGGCCCCGCCAAGTTCAAGATAGGTAACAACACTTTGACTATGTTTCTTCGTTTAAATATCTTGGTGTCTCTGTCCCTTGTAACTTACCTGCCATACAACAGTTAGCCCGCCAATGTACTGACAGACTGAAACCTCTTAGAAGTGTAGTGGGGTACAGCCCACATTATGGTGCTAATATTAGAATTGTTAAAACAATGTACCTAGGCTATATAAGATCTTTGATAGATTACCACGCACCAGCCCTGGTCTTTCGTGACAGGAAAGGCATTGACAATCTCGAGAAAATGCAAAACAAAGCCCTCAGAATTATCCTAGGATGTCCCATGAGCACTAAAGTACTTAATATGAGGAAAGAACTAGGTATACCCAGTGTCAAAGATAAAATAATTGAAGTCAACCTCATGATAGCCCTGAGGCTTCTGCCTGGTGATCCTGATAACATTGTTTCCTTAAAATTGCTAAAATGTGTGAACCATGGGACTGGTGAATCTAAATGGATCCAAATTACAGCTACACATATGAAGATGTTTGGACTAGACCATTTGTACAAAGTTGTGACACAACAGCGTTTCCTGCCACCCTGGCGGACTGTTCCCTTCGATATCACAATACCGACATATCCACCTAAAAATTTAATTATACAAAGTATTTATCTCCAACACACTGCCAAAGTGAGAGCTCTTGAACACATACACACTCTACAGACTGATGCTAATATCACACAGACCATCTACACTGATGGATCTCTTAACACCGCCTGTGGGAGGGCTGGAAGTGCTATTGTTGTGACTCAACCTGACAGTAATATACTTGAGAAAGGAGTTAGAATTAACAACTGGGCATCCACTCTACAAACTGAATTAGTTGACATACTCACAGTTATTAAATTCATTGAAACCATTGTCACTGACAGTCTCATCATTACTGACTCTCATCCTCACTACTTGCCCTTGACACCCTCAACTCAAGTTGTCACGCACTTGTCTCTGAAGCCAGACACAAATATGCGTACCTTTGTTGACCGGTGTGTCAAGGTCAAACTGTTGTGGATCCCCTCTCACATGGGCCTCATAATACATGACAGAGTTGATGCCCTCGCCAAACTCGCATCTAACAAAGACACCGTTGAATACAATTTGGGTCAGTCAAAAAGAACCCTTAAAACTGTAATTAGAAATGAACTTATTGATAAATTTGACGCTAGTAGACAAGTGCAAACAGGCACTCGTCGATCCATAGTTTACCATGATGAGATGTATCAAGTGAAACATGTACTATATATGGAGCAAGTAACAAGATCACTAGATTACAAGATGTTGTAACCGCTAGAATAAGGTTAGGATATAAGTACCTCTGGCAGTATATTCCTCAAGCAGATGTAAACAAGACTAAATAAAAAGTGTGTGCCCAGACATATGGCCACACGCTTGAACACTACGTCCTCGACTGTCTGAAGATAGAACCTTTTAGGGACAGGTCCAAGCACACTGTGTGTGAAACGGCACAACACTTCATCTCTAATGGCAAGATAGCCGACATATTTAGATTGTGTCCACTCTTTTGTACTTAGTAACTATATCAGTTCTCGTGTACAGAACCAAATACACAATGTGCTTGAATACTTCTCACGCAAATGTGAATAACAAAGTGTGCGGCCAGACATACTGCCTCACACGCCTGTACTCACACATTTGTGAATAAGTTACCCTTTATGTATAGAACTAAACAAATAATGTAATTGAAATACTGTGTAGCATTCAGTGCCATAATATCCTGACCACGGGGGTTAATTTTTTTGACCCGTTGTAAACTCTACTCTGTAATCCTTTTGCGCTACCGCTCACAGGATGAGTGTGGGGTGCACAATAAACTAGCCGCTGTAAGCGGCAATATCAAAATCAAATCAGCTGACTGGAAGACCTCATTTGTGTTACCAGTGCCCAAGTCAATGAGCCCACAATCCTTAAATGAGCTACGACCCATTGCCATCACTCCAATACCCAGCTTAATCTGCAAATGTTTCGTGTTTGACTGGGCTTGTGCTGATATTGTAGGCGCCATAGATCCTCAACATTTTGGCAATCTGAAAACTTCCTCCACCACTTACTGTCTTGTCAGCTTTCTCAACTACATATACCGCCATCTGGAAAAAATGAAAGACGTCTGTAGCTGTCGCCTTCATTGACTTCACTAAGGCATTTGACCTAGTTGACCACAATTTAATCATCAACCTTGGGTTTCAAAGAAGTCTTATACCATGGCTTACCGACTTCCTTGGTTACTGACACTGAGCCTTGCACTTTCAAGGGCAATCTCCACTTTTCAGTCACTCACCTGTGGTG
The DNA here is from genome assembly GCA_958450375.1 of Homarus gammarus. NCBI lineage: Eukaryota > Metazoa > Arthropoda > Malacostraca > Decapoda > Nephropidae > Homarus > Homarus gammarus. Next base: position 1,027,501 of record CAUDMG010001725.1, on the reverse strand, counting down.
TCCCACAGGGCACTAAGATGGGACCATTCTGCTTCCTTTTGCTTATCAATGATGCCCTAAGAGAAACCTCTGCTCACTGGAAATATGTCAACGACTCCACCATTGGGATCAGTGTGAACAAATTGGCTCCCAACTACACCGCCCTCCAGGATATATTGAACAGTCTCCAAAATTGGGCCACCAACAACCAAGTCACCATCAACCATACGTAGACCATGGTTATGCACAGCAATCTCTACTCTGACCGAGTCCCATCTCCCTCCATTACTTTGGGCCCCAACACACTCCAGGTTGTGGACTACACCAGGCTGTAACAAACTATATTGGAAAACACACGCCAGTAAAATTGTCAAATCCTCCAGTTTTCGTCTCCACCTCCTCCGCCGACTCAAGCCCCTCAGATTTTCTCTGCCTGAGCTTCTCAATGCTTACTCAATATTCTTACTTTTAAAGCTCATCTATACCTCCGCTGCCTGGTCTTCCTCCTTTAATGCCACACAACGGAAACTGCTCGAAAAGTGCAGAAGAGGGCCGGCAACTTTCACCACATAATTTTTTATATACGGAATACCTCAGTAATCGCAAGGGATGCGTTCCTAAAAGTCATTGTGAATAACAAGTTCGTGAATATCAGGGCGCTTCCCCATAAGAATTATTGTAAATGGAGGAGGAGTCGTTCCCAGTCAGCAACTTTCACTACATATTTTTTTTATATATATACGTACTTCTCATTATCCAAGGCTATTAGGGACCAGGGTAGCATGTACACTGTAGTACCAGTAAATGTGAGGAATAAATAAAAATTTTAATAATAAATAAAATAAAATAAATATACCATACTATCAGTTGGCAATACTGTAATTTCACTACTCACGGGAGACTGGAGGGGCTGAGATCTACACCACCCTCCTCCCACAATCCAGTAGACTGGTGGTTGTAGGAAATGATCAATAGCTTTATTTTTTTACCTAATGAGGATTTTTTTTTTTTGGGGGGGGGGGGGGAGGGGGGCAGTTCTGTATGAACAATTGTGCTTGCATGTAACAGAGTAAAATAAATTGAATAAAAATATGTATATCTGCTTGAAATTACGAGTTGAAAAAAAAAGCAACTCAAAGGCTTGCCCAGTAGGGGAAGAGGGAAGGTTATCTAGTGATGGTGGTTGGCAACCTGCCACATCCACACACACGTTTATTACATTGGGCTTTACTTAGACCTATTTCACACTTGCATTTTTGCCCCGCATGGGAAAGGCATGTTTTAACAAGGGCGTGCTTTTCACCCATCTAAAATGGGTGTCTCTTTTTCTTCTCAGCACCACGAGAACTCTCACTTTTACGCTTGCCAGGCATTTTAAAGCGAATTACAAACAAAAATTTTGTCAGGTCGCAGCGCGATCACTACCGTCGGGACTAGAAAATAAGTATAGGTTGTACCTTTCTAGTCCGGAAACTCCCGTGTTCCGGAACGATTTTAGTTTGTCCAGTAGGTAGATAGGCAGCTTCTTTTTTTTTTTTTTTTTTTTTTTTTTTTTTTTTTTTTTTTTTTTATCTGCATTATTATTACAGGAGCATTAAATTTTTGCCCCTCAGGCCCCAATGTGGGTCAATGACCTATGCCCGGGTGGGCTAATCCCCGTAAAAATAAAAGGAACAACAAAGCCGCGGGAAATTAAGGTTTGTTTACATCCGGCAGTTCGGCTGCTCTCTCTCTCTCTCCGCTTGTCTATACAGAGTACAACATTTAACCCTTCAATATATATGAGCAGTAAATAAGTGTTGCTTTCATATTCTTATGTAGAGTAATGAGGATATGTTTTTACATGTGCGCACTTACATACGCACAGTCTCACTTTTTTTTTACCATTAATGGTTAGCTACTTACAGTATATTGTTCCATTTATTAACATTAAATAACATTACTTCAAACAACCATATAATTTTTTTACATTAATTTTACTACAGCTAAACTCAGGGTCTTATTTTCTTCAGTTTTATATGTAGAACCAATCAGTCACTGGTTTTGTAAGCTTTAACAAAAACAATGCCGGCAGCCGTCTCATCTCCTCTTGTGTTTTAATATTCCACGTATTATTAATAAATTGCATTGTTAATTTTGCACATACAAACATTAATTCAATAAAAACAAATTCAGAAACATTAATTAAAATATATATGAACAGTAAATACGTGTTACTTTCATATTCTTATGTAAAGTAATGATGATATGTTTTCACGTGTGCGCACTTACATACGCGATCTCTCTTTTTTTCTTTACCTTTATCGTTAGCTTCTTCTATTGTTCCATTTATTAACATTAAATAACATTATACTTAAATCAACCATATTAACTTTACTACAGCTACAACCAGGGTCTTATTTTCTTCAGTTTTATATGTAGAACCAGTCAGTCACTGGTTTTGTAATCAACGAAAACAATGCTGTCTCATTTCCTCGTGTTTTAATATTCTATGTATTATTAATGAATTGTATTACTCATTTTACACGCACAAACATTAATTCAATCAAAAAGACTTTCAGTAATAAACAATAATGAATCTTTTGTACAAAAAAGAAATAACGCTGTTTACACGATTGTGCACGTCGTCTGAACGTTGGTGGGCCGTTCAAACCCGTCGAAATTTGAGTTTCCGCCGTCAAAATTTTTAAATGTGTTTTTTTTTGTGTGTGTTCAAATAGAAAACGTCGAATTAAAGACTCATGAAATTTGAGAAGCTACTGTACGACATTTAGCCCTTCAATATGTCTTCAAAGAGACCATGAAGCAGAGAAAGTGGTGCTAGTGCTTCCAAGCGTAAGCACAAGTCACTATCTATCCAGGAAAAGGGTGAATTTCCATGGTTTGGAAATTTCCATGGTCCGGCACCGGTCAGGTCCCGAGGTTGCCGGACTAGAGAGGTACAACCTGTACTGTAATTTGAAAAATATTTTATACGACTGCGGCGGTCGTAAGTCGAGGAGTACCTGTAATGTCAAAATGTTCCAAAATCGATTAATTCGGATTTTTCGGTAATTCGAGTGACCTAGAGTCCCTTTTTTATCAAATTAATGAGGGCAAAGTGTACACAGTGATCATAAGCCAATAAGTGAAATACAGTACAGTACATTAATAATTTTATACCAGTAATTATGAGAAACTAGACGAGACTGGTAACAAAGTAAACAGTATGAAACACTATGCCAATACAGTATCTGTAATACAGTATAGTCTGCATTTACGTGGTCAATTGAACCCATGGAGGTCCGCATAAAACAAGAAACACGTAAATGAAATAACAGAACATATGGGATTAATTGAAATAGAGACTGGGCCGACCCCCAAACTCCACTTTTTCCGACACAATACTGTACGTACATTGTAGTAAAAATAGTATCTTAATTTTATGATGGTATGCACACACACATACTATAGAAGATAAATATCAATAAGAGAATAATATACTGCACCAGGTAAAAGAAAATCAAGGTTTAACACTTACGTTAGTAGAAGAGATGGGTCGGCATACGTGGATGGGGGCTGGTTCCGAGGCAGAGGGCAGATTAGTGGCCCTCAGGTGAATCACTATCACTATCCACCACAGATATATGGGCCTCCCTGACAAACCCTTCAAAGTCAACATCACTGTCACTATCACTGATTTGGGCTGGCTCTGGTGGGTTGCGGGCGAAGAAATCGGTGATGTTATGCTCACTGCTAGTGTTGATGTGTTCGTGATACATCTTGATGTACTGCTCCATACCTTGGTCTAGATGGTTATTGAAGACTTCATACCGGTGATTGACAGGGTTGTTGGAAAGGATGAGCTTGAGTTTCTCTGCAACTCGATGGCATCAACTGACTCCTCACTGACGTCATCGTCTTCCAACATCTCGTCGGCAGTCACCTCAGGATCCCTGATCACCTCCATGATGTCGTCGTTGGTGGTCTCTGAGAAGCCTGCAGCTGTAACACTCTGTGCAGCTTCTCTTGCAAGGTCCACTGCCACTGCAACAGACTGAACCTCACCAGTCACAGGTCGCCTCTGCCTCCCACCTGGGATACCTTGCAACACATGCCGCTACGCGTGACGAATCGTTGCCACAGACAGCTGCCCCCATGCCTCCACCAAGAAATCAACAGCTTTCTTGACGTTGAATTTCTTCCAAAACTGTTTGACGCGAACTTCATGCTCTGCCAACTCTTCTTGATCCCCGTCCTCGCTCTCGCTATCGGTGTCACTCTGGTTCCGCAACTCATCTTTGGTGTTGGTCAAGTCATTAAGGAGCCTAAACTTCTTTGCGGAGAAAGCAGCCTTCACATTACATATTAACTCTTAATACATGGGCTGCATTAATGACGTAGTGTTAAGGGAAAGGAAGACCACTTTTACGTTGGGGTAACGATCCAACAGTAGGGGCGAGTGTCCTGGTGCGTTGTCAAGGAGCAACAAAATGTTGAATGGAACATTCTGTTGCTCACAGAATTTCTTCACGTCGGGAAAGAAACAGTCGTCAAACCAGGAGAGGGACAGACCAGTGAACATCCACGCCTTACGTTCGGTTAGCCAGTGGACATTTAGCTTGGTCATGTCCATGTTCTTGTAGGCATGCGGCTTGCGGGCTGTGTGGATCACCGATAACTTGAGCTTACAGGTACCGGAGGCATTGGTGGTAAACAGGATGGTGATGCGTTCTCTCTGCAACTTCCGGTCCCGACACTTGCTGGCAGACTTGACAACGAAGGTCTTGGAAGGTAACTTTTTCCAAAACAGACCGGATTCATCCATGTTGAACACCTGGTCGTCGGTCTACTGTCCTTCCTCCATAACTTCTCGTAAGAATGGAGGAAAATCACTCGCCGCAACACGGTCAGCACTACCACCTTCACCAACAATGTTAATGTTGGTTATCTTGTTCCGTTTCCTAAACCCTTGCTGCCACCCAGAGGAAGCAGTGAAGGGATTGGGCTCTGCAATTCCCATCTTGCGCGCCACTGCTACGTACAGTTCACGGGCGTACTCCTGCACTGCCCGCGTGTCCACAGCCATGTTCCGTCTTGCCTGACGAATCAAGTAGCTCACCAGCAAATTCTCAGTCTTGAGCAGCACCTTATTCTGACAATACTTAACCATTGAAGCACCTGCAGACTTTGTGATGCTCATGTGTTCTTTTATCTTGGTGGCATCCTTCTTGATCGTCCGGGTCGTAGATTCGTTCACGCCATGCTGGCGCGCCAAATCAACTTGTCCTGTTCCTTTCTCCAAATCCTGCACGATTTTGTATTTAACTTCATGTCTTAAAGCTCGTCTTATCTTCTTAGGCTTGGGGCGGCTTGGGCCAGGTAGTTCAGGGTTTTTCTGGGGTGGTGGGCACAAGAGAGAACTGTATACGTGGTGACTGAGAACAATGTGATTGGCCCAGCTAGGTCAGCGGCTTCTTCCCTCTGGTGGCAGGGCATGTCATATTACATTAAACCAATCACAGCTAGTGGGGAAGGGAGGTAAGGACGCATGGCCCAATCACAGTCCGATACGTCATATGACGTCAGCGATAACACAACAACGACATACTGCGCACCCATACCCGCGCCGCGTCCCATGTATGGTCAAGCATGGACCGAGTGAATACAAAATGGCGCGACGTGTCTGGACCTCTCCAGCCGCTCCGTGTAAATGATGAAATTTTCCGCATAATTCAAACATTTAATTCTGGCAAGGCACCGCGTAAATGACCAAACGCTGAAACAAAAACCTCGTAAATCCAGACTATACTATACTGTGCTGTAATTATATCACCATAGTAATACATTTACTCCCATTATATAATTGGAAATACTATATATTGTTTATGAGAAAGAAAAAATTCCACACTCGACCCCTTATGTGCTATTGTGTCATCATATGTTCCCAGTGCTTTGTTTAAATGGCACAAATGATGTGTCAACCATCAGCTGACACTCCACTCATCATTCCTCCTTGTGCTACTATCATACGCCACACCTCCAAACGTTGCTTTACTTTTATTTTCCACTGAATAGACTTCTTTTATTTAATTTAACACATGCTATATTACACAAGAGTAAATGAGGAGAAATTGGACAATCAGACAACTGGCTTACCGAATGTGTGCAGTGGTTTGACTAATGAGTCACTTGTGTGTGCATTACATTGTACTGTACAGTCAGCAGAAAAATATTCTGCACCCCTTGGTCTGATGGCCTCTGCAACGATCACTGACTGAGGCCATGTTAATTTGGTAAGGTTGGTATTTCTGGTTGTGTGATGCATTGTATAACCAGTCTGATATATTTTTTATATCACATGCAGTCAAAACAGAGAAATTAACAGGAATCACCCACATAAATGAGTGCTGTTCAGAATTCTTAGCCCAGTGTGTCATATTGTATAACACCATAAAGGTGCAGAAAACATTTTTATTGACTGTACAATGCTTTTTTTTCCACTTTGTCTACACTTATGTTTATACTATATGCACTATTTTTATTCCTTACACAATCGCTTAATACTGTAGAACCCGGTTATCTGGCACCCACAGGGACTGAGAGGTGCTGGATGAAAAGATTTTCCAGTTAGTTGAACCTCACTTTTAGGATCCCAATAAATCCTACAACGCACAGTGCTGTAGGTTGACCTCGCAAATTTGTGTCTCGGAAAAATGGATTTCTTCAACACTAATTCCACTCTGTATGAACCATGTGGTTTAGAAATACAGTACAGTATAGAAAATTTTATATAAAAGTATAAAATAGGAAAAGTGAAGTGTGTGTGTGTGCGTGTGTGCGTGCGTGCGCGCCTATAACTACATCATCGACATGCCAGCCTAGCCGCCGCATTTATTGTTACATGTAATGAAACTATAAATGTTTTCAAAAAATCATTACAATACTCAAATGTGGCTTAAAAATAAATAAAAAGTAATATAAAAATATAAAATAAGAAAAATTAAAGGCACGGGTGTGTATTTTTGGAAAATGACTGTGTGTGGAGGCAATGGGCTACAACACCTCACCCCCTTGATGTGTTGTCATGGCATATACACAGTGCAGCAGCTACAGGTCTGTGAGTCAGCTGGGTGGCTGCCTGATTGAACTGTGTCATGTTGCTCAGAGAATGGTTTGAGTGTGGAAAGAACTATTGTTTGTACTTAAAATATGCACTGTTGTGTTTTATGATATGCTATGTATCAATTTTATTGTTTATCAAAGCAATAAATATGGCAGCTCATTCCTGTTGCACACGGTATTCAAACTTACGATTCTAGCTGATTTTGGAGGAACTTTTATTTTGTATTTTTATTTCATTTTGGTGCCAGTTTAATCTTCTTGTCACCGGGATTCCAGATAACTGGGGTTCTACTGTACGACTGCAGTGTGTGGTATTGCTCAAAACATTGAGGCACAAAGCAACATCACACTGTGTACAGAACATTGGTACCTTTAGGCCACAACACAATTCTCTTGCACACATGACAGGGTTTCTGTGCATATATTTTGGTGGCTGTTGCTGGTATAATAGCAGAACAGAAGTGATAATCAGTGAAGAGTATAGGATTATCCCTCCTGCATGCCAATGACCTCACAACTACTTTGTGTCAAGTTGTCAAATATCACAACATCCCTCACTTGATGTTTCTCAGTTGTTCTGGAGCTTGCAGGCCAATTCCTCAAAAGGGAGGATTCCACTAAATTGAATGTTAACACATTACTCATGATTTATGGATTACTGTTTAGGTGGCAAATGCAGCTTCGTATTGTATACAATGGCAACAGCTTTTACTACACACTTATCTGAATATTACAAAGGTGTACACATAGTATCACCCAATACATAACATTATTGAACAATAAAGCCTCGTATGAGCATAGACTTACATGTAACAGGTCTTATACTAATCTGTAGGGGATAGTGCTCACAGCTCAACAATGTGTCTTGAACTGACCCACCTAGGACAGATGGAGTACAGATGATATACAGCGTCATTGTGTGCTTTCAGCAGAACCGGCACCATCAACACTGCTTGCCTCTCCTCACTCCTTCAACTTAACGAATTAACTCTGTGTTCATATCAATTATTTTTTCATATTACCATTATCATAACACCCACATATGTTATCACAAATTCCACAATTGCCGCTCGCCCAGTGTGGGGTGGTAACAAACATGACCCAAACTCTGGACAATGCTTCCATTGTCAGGTGTATGGCCATGTCAGCTGCACTTGTCGTAAGTTACTGTACAGCAGGGTGTTCCTGCAGTATGTGTTAACTGTGGTAAAGTCTGTGAGGGTCTGAAATGCAAGGGTCTGGTTAGCTGTTTTTACTGTAGTTAGGTGCTCCCTGCCATCGTTTAGTGAATGTGACCGGTTCCAATTCAAGAAAGAGATACTCAATATCTGCACGAGAGACAAAGTGAGCTTTGCTGAAGCCAGAAGCACAGCACTGAAATCTGTCCAGACAAAAGGCTCAATCTGAGAATCATCTGTACCTGTATTGAATTCACCTCCCACCCCAACCCTATGCCACTAATCCACAGTCCTTAGATTTTCCTTGTAGTGGCTGAAGTCTATATGGATAAGGCAGGTACATCTGATACGCCTCATCTTTCCTCCACCCACCATCCTGGTTCAAAATAATAAAAATACATTAGCAAAATGCTATCGAGGGTCCTCAGAATCTTTGGAGGTGGACAGTCCTCCGGCTAAGATCTCAATGGTGGAATCATCCTGCTGCTATGAAGGAAGCAAGGCTATTTTGCCAACTTTGGAACCCATACACTCCAGCAGATGACAGCTTAGTCTGGCGCCTCCTCCCCAGATATGTCGACTGAACCTCTGCTTCTGGTAATGGGGGGGGGGGGGGGTTTACTGCCAGCAGCGCCCTAACCCAGGGCTTAAGGGTTAGAGCCCCAATAATCAAGGCTACCATCGTCCAATGGAATTGTCGATGCTTACAAACCAACTGGGAGGAACTCCAGTTGCTCTTGAGCAAATTCTCCCCTATATGCATTTGTCTCCTGGAGACAATGTTAGGTGCCTGTGATCATCCCCCTTCCAGAGGTTATCTGACCTTTTTTTTCTCCTTAAAATCCAAAAGAGACGCATCATGGGGGCACAGCCATCCTTGTCTTGGACAAGTGTGGTGTACCCTATATCCCATTATCCATCACAGCTCTATGGTCACCATGTGCGGTGTGTCACTGAGACCCATTTCCTGGATATTATCTTTGATTACCAGCTAACGTGGTAGTGGTCCATCCATTAACGAGCAGTTCAATTTACGAGATTTCAGTTAACGAGTTAGCTCCCGTAAGGACTTTCAGTTCTATTAACTAGTACAAATTCTATTAACGACAGCCTTACGAGAAGCACGTTTTGGTGTGCACAGCAGCTGATCGACTAGTCCACCAATAATCGGTTCTATGTTTACCTATGTGCTCTTGAATATTTTTGCATTTTACATTAAAATTATTGGTCATTCTGAAATTTAATTAACATATTCATAATATAAAGTGCAGAAATTATTAAGAAATACAAAGAAGGCATTAGTACCAATGCACTCTATAAAGAATATGGCATGTCGTCATCGACTGTGTCTGCAATCAGCTGTTTGTGCTGCCGCTATGTAAACAAAGCCGCCGGGAATTCTACAAACACACCTCAAATTAAGTGTTAAAATATTTTATTGCTTTTATTTATTATTGTACAGTATACTGTACAGTACAAGTAAACCCCGTTATTCATAGCCTCAGTGTTCGTAACCTTGTTTATCCTCAATCAATTTATTGTTACCCATTTCCACTATTCACAATGTTTGCCCCGTTTATTCGCAAATTCTTACGAGCAAAAATTTTTAACCACGTGCCTCGACCGTAGCGTAAGGTAGCTTGTGTACGTATTCCTCTGCCATACGCTCCCACTCACCTCTGTCTAACATGTGCTGCCGTGTGTTTTGTGTGATTTTGTAATCTCGCAGTTGTATTTTGTATGATATCGCAATGCCTAAGCGACCAGCTACTAAAACTCCCAGCAATGTTGTTAAGAGATCACATGTGGCAGTTACAGTGGACGTAAAGTTGGATATTGTAAAGAGACATGCCGGTAAACACGGAGAAGGTATGTCAGTGATTGGGCGTGCAGCCTTCTGGAACGAATTGTGCTCGTTAACCAAGGGACCACTGTATCAGCAATGTGAGCAAAATAATTAGCTGTGTTACTTATGTATATGAGAGTTATGTATATAAAGTGTAATGATACTGAAGATATTACTGCTCCTGTAAAGACCTTTAGACTGGGATTATCCAGATTGTTCGATAAAGGGATGGCAAATGAGGAAGCTGTATCAGTGGAATGAAGGGGAGAAGCAGGCCATGACTATGGTGGTGATGCAGATGACACCGAGCTGGTTGGTGAGGAGAGAGATGGGAGTGGAGGGGTTGGATCTCGGTGCACTATGCACTTTGAGCAACATTACAGTAAACCCTTGTTTTTTACAGGGGTTAGATCCCAAGGAATGGCGCGAATAGGCAAAACCGCGAATAGCAACTTATACTACAGGTACCTCAGTGCACTACTGTATACCTATACCAAACAACCGACCAGCTGCGGCAACACTCATCTCCTCTTTTAACTAATCTAATAATTCAACTTTCTTTGTCAGGGTCATCACTGACTTCTGCCTTTTACATTTCACTCCACTAACATCACTAGCACTGACACTAGGCAGTCTTTTAGGGGCCATTTCGCGCAGAAACACTAAGTTTTGAGAGTACAGGACGAGATGCCGCATCATAGGCATTGGTTGAACGTGAACAGAGGGAGAGGAGACCCTGCGGGCATGTGGGGTGACTTGTTGCCCTACAGAAAAAAGGCTCACAAGCTAGCCACCATCTGCTTACCGCTAATCGTCGAAATCGTGAATCACAAACCCGTGAATGGCAAGGGTCTACTGTACTTCTCATTTCCTTGCCTTCATCTTTGTGGAACGAACACTTTACTCATTCACTTCAAACACACAGCCAACCGCTGATGCACTCATGCCACTGGCAAGTTTAATTAACACATCACTTTTCTATGTCAGAGTCATTACGTTTTTCACTCTGCACCAGATGCACTCCCGCTAATTAATGGCCTTTTGGGAGCCGTGATAGTTATAATTAATGTTAGACTTGCTCTCAGATGATGCTGGAGGGAGATACGGGATAACACATATGCAGTATGTACAGGATATTAACAAAATATCTAATTCAACAGCTAATAGAAATTACCAATTCCCATAAAATTGAGAGATGCACTCTCTTACCCTTCTCTTCACTAGATTTAGCACTCACTTTAGGCATGGTGACAAAGATATACATGCACAAATGCTGGTAGAATATGAAAAACCTGGGACTACAACAATGTGTGACAAGGCAAAGTGGAAAACTGAATAATTGCACCCAAACAATGATGCAAGCCCACTCAGACATTACAGAAAACTCCCTTCATCAAAAGGAAGGCTCCACTAGATGGAAAAGCAAATACCGGCACAAATTCATTCCGCTAAATCGAACTTCTGCTCAAAAGAATTTCTGTTATAAGGAATGATTATTTTTTTTTATTACAGGGGAATGACAATTTTTTTATTTTCTATACACTTTACTGTAAACCGAAAAGTACAAACACAATTTGACATTTAACTAATATGGATAATTTTTTTTTACAGCAACAAGACAAGCTCAGCAGACCTGCTTGGACTAAATCTTAATTTTGGGACTACTGAGAGCAGCCCAAAAGGTTTATTGGGGACCAGTGTTGGAGGTGACACATCTATAAATCGACCAATGTCTCCAGTATCTAAAGGTATTTTTGGTTAAAAATTTTAAATGTAGCTTTTGGTTTGTTTTGAGTAGCAAGCACATATTTTTGTGCACCGTGTATATAAAATTAGTTAGAAACATTGAAGTCAGGTACCATACTTAATGAATATACAATAAGTTAGTATTTACTCTCTAATAGGTAGTAGGTAATAGCCAGCTATCAAACAGGGAGGTACTACTGCCTGGAAAGATATTGGAAACATAATTAGTTGTCTGTTGGTAGACCCTGCTGTCAAATTGCATCACAAAAATTATGACCAAGTCCCAGGTTGCTGATCTGACTACACAATATATACTGTATATTGTTTCTCACTCTTGATCTGTTTTATTTTTTTCCATTTCTGCTCTTTGGCTCCGTTGATTGTGTTTTATTGCCATTTTGACGTTCTGAACTTTATTTTGAAACTTATTTGACATTGCCAGTAATGTGATTGTGTTGTAGGCTGACGTAGCATACATATTTTTGCATTATTATTGAAAAATTAGACAATAACCATGGCCACTAAGAAAGTGTTTGATGTTCGTAAGGGTAAGTCTAAAACCTTATCAGTGAACGAAAAGTTAAAGGTGATTGAAAAGCTAGGAAAAGGTGCTGCTCCCTCGCAAATATGCACTGAATATAGAATTTCAAAGCACTCAGACTCAGGTGACTGCAAGCCTCCTGCCATCAGAGGCATGTCCAGCTGGATCTACCTTCCAATTTTGGGGGTAAGTGTACAGTACTGTGTGTACATTACTTCTTTTAATTAATTGGATACATTGGTTTTGTATTTGTTTTTTGTTTTGTTTTTTATTATTATTATTATTATTTTTTTTTATTTTTTTATTTTTTATTTTTTTTTTTTTTCTCCGAGGTGGACAACCTTTTATCCCAGACAACCCCCCCCCCCCTCCCAATTAGTCTACTTTAGCAAGGTTTTGCTGTACTGTACTAATAAATAAAATAAAAGAAAAAATACTGCATTGCCAGTTGGCAGTAGTTTCGCTAGGTGTGGGGAACTAGAGCGGCTAAGACCTCTACCACCACTCACACCTCACACAATCCGGGTGACTCCAGTGGTTGTAAGAAGTTTTTATTATGTTTATGTTTTTGACCTTATGATAATCATTTCTTTATTTTTTATTTTTTTATTTATTTATTTTTTTTTTTTTTTTGCACATTATGTATGAAGATTGTGTGTGCATATAACAGTTAAAAAAAAGGCATAAATCTACCCATAAAATAATGAGATGAAAAATACCAATAACCAACTCAAGCACATGGGTCACTTGACCACCACCATCAACAACACTCATCACTACCTACAACACTAACCACCAACAACAACACCCACCACCAATAACAACACTTGTTTTGTGTTGCTATTTCAAATACAAAACTTCAGTAAACCCTCAATAACTTGACACATTTGGGGCTCTGGCCTTGCCAAGTTATCCCAAATTCCGATTTATCGAGGCACTTCCCCCCTCCTACAAAACTACAACAATAAAAAATTATTGAACCATGTATGTGTACATGTAATTACTAAATGTAAAAAAAATAACACTTACCAGCACTGCAGGCAAAGAATGAAGCATTATAGTAGGTGACACAGATGCATGGTAGGTGACACAGATGCATGGTAGGTGATACAAGTGGCCAGATATGCCAGGATTTTCCCAGATAATTTTACATATCTCGGCATTTCCCGATTTATACAGTGGTCCCTCGGTTAACGAGCACAATCCGTTTTAGAAGGTTGCTCGTTAACCGAAAAACTCGTTAACCGAAACCATTGTTTCAATGGGTTTTTGGGTAATTGGTTCCAGCTCACCGAAAATTGCCTAAATTCAACAAAAAATGTAGAAAAGTACACTTACTATGAGGTGTGTATGTAGAAGGCTCCTGGATGATGATGATGGTGATGAGAATTAGAATGGGGGTGGAGGAGAAGGGAGAAGAGAAGGCATTGGGGTGGAAGAGAAGTCTCCCCATGGCGCCATTTCACCCGTAAAATTTTAGTTCTCGGGGTAATTCAGGATTATTTTCTTTAAATCAACACTGCACTGCATTATATATTGTCAATATGTAAAATAAATTTCAAAATGACCAATAATTTGCTTGCAAACACAGAAAAAAAGCATTTAGTTGAAGAGAGTCTCAAGCAAGATGTTACCTCCTCTGAAAAGACACAAAGATTGACGCCTGTATGGTGTGTTGAAAGGCTGGATGGCGCGCATAAAACTACTTTCATTACCTTCAATTATGTTCAATAATTGTTAAAATGACTAAAACATTTAATATTAAACTTTTAAAATTATTGAATACAGGTGGACTATCAAAAATCCGGCAACCTCGGGACCTGAGGAGTGCCGGATTTTCGAAAATGCCAGAAAACTGATGGTAATATTTGCTGTATAAGTTTAACAGAAAATGACTACCAGTACAGTCCTTTAAACAAAGAAAATTAAACACTAAATGAAGATCAAATGAAATTTTAATGTTTATCAGGCTAAACAGCAGATGGGCTGTCAGGATTATCATCTGTATCACTGACAGTGACAACATCCTCAGCAACAGGAACAGCTTCAACTTGTCTTGAAGTTGATGGCAGTGGATTATCAAGTGTGGACACCGCTGTTGCTTCTTCCTGCTTCCTAGCTATTTTCTTGAATATGTCGGGCAATGTCTGTTGCTTCATATACTTGGGTCTTTCTCTAATAAGTTTATCTTGGAGCAAGAAAAACAGTCATGATTTCTCGTTCACTTACAAAACTTCGTTGCTCTAGTCCAGCCAGTAGCTCAGTTGTCAACGCAATTAACCTGTCAATAGAGATTCTCTCTCTCACATCTTCCTCATTTTCTTCACTGCTTTCATCTTCATCACTACCTGTATTGTACAGGCATTTCTCTCCTGACTTTTAACCATATCTACAATTTCAGAATCAGTGTAATGATGAACTGTAGGCACATTATCATCAACATTCAACCATTCTGTTAAACCATCTTCATTTATCCTTGTTGAAAGCTCCTTGGCATCAGGATTAGTTACATCTTTAACATGAGCAAGAAGTTCATGTATAAGTTGCTTTTCTTTGGAAACCCTAAACCCTGCAAAATCATTTTCTGTGTCTTCGTTAGAATGAGAAGTAAACATTAAACTTGGCCACAATTTATGCCATCCATTTATCAGTGTTGATGCTTTAATAGACGTCCAAGCATTGGCAACACAGTACACTGCATCCTTAATGTTGAACTCTTTTATGAATTTCTGTACTGGGGTGCCTGAATTAACTGAACTCACTAGGCGCCTCATTAGCAGGGATCGATACTTACACTTCATAGAACGTATGATACCATTGTCCTGTGGTTGAATTAGTGATGTGCAGTTGGGTGGGAGGTAGGCAATAAAAACATTATCTTTCACTAGAAGATCGGCATTTGGATGTGCCGAACAATTGTCTAAAATAAGAAGTATCTTGCATTTAGGGTCTAGTCCAACTGAGTTACAGTGAGCCCTGGTCTCAGGAACAAAACATTTATGAAACCAATCCAATGTAATATCAGTGGTAACCCACCCCTTCTTGTTTCACGGTAATGGACAGGAAACCGTGTCATACCCTTAAAGACCCTCGGATGTAAACTTTTTCCGATAGCAAGCAACTTACATCTATGGGTACCTGCAGCATTAGAGCAGCACATTACTGTGATGCGATCCTTTGAAGCTTTAAACCCCGATGCCGATTCTGCATCCTCAGTTGTCAGAGTTCTTTTTGGCGTACATCTCCAAAATAAGGCAGTCTCTTCAGCATTGTACACTTGTTCAGGACTTAAATGTTCATCACTAACTAACTTTGCAAATTCATCCACATAGGCACTAGCTGCATCCTTGTCTGCTGAACGTTTTTCACTACATACTGCACGAAACTGTAAGCCATGTCGCGACTTGAAACGTTGCAGCCAACCTTCTGTATAGTCACACTTGTGTTGCAACCCCAGCTCTTCATGAAACACATTGGCTTGTTCCTTTAATAAATCACCAGAAATTTCCACACCTTCACTGACACGAAGTTTAAACCAGGTTATGAGAACTTGGTCTAGTTCCTCACTTTTTCCCTCCGACATTGACTTCCTTACAAACATTTTCTTTTTTGATCCACTGTCAGAAAAGAACTTAAACAGTTTTTCGTTCTGTTTTTTAATATCTTACACTGTTGAAGAGCCGATGCTGTATGTTTCACAAATGGTTCGCACAGACACGCCGCTATCAAGTTTTTTAAGCACTTCCACTTTTTCTGCGATCGACAACGCATAATGTTTATGTTTTACGCCACCACTTTTCTTTGTTGAATCCATGATGGGGTTATACAGCAGCAATTAAATGATAAAATCAGAAGGAATGAGCATGAATGCTTGTTAGCAGGTGCAAGCAAGACCCAACAGCTGATTCTGGAGTACAGCGCTATCAAAACAAAAACGGCGCGTGAGCCTACGAGATATTGGGGGCCTACGAAAAATAAAACAAGAACTTTTCTTCCCCTTTTTCTACAGGTTATTATTAAATTGATACTGAGGTATTTTTTTTCCATTTATTTATTACTTA
The DNA here is from genome assembly GCA_958450375.1 of Homarus gammarus. NCBI lineage: Eukaryota > Metazoa > Arthropoda > Malacostraca > Decapoda > Nephropidae > Homarus > Homarus gammarus. Next base: position 1,011,046 of record CAUDMG010001725.1, on the reverse strand, counting down.
ATCCTATTAGTGTCCACCAGCTAGCTGTGCTTCTTGTAAACAAAACTATTTCTGTACTGTACAAGAACAGCTGATCTCACCCATTTTCTTTTACTCAGTTCTTGGCAAACATCACTGAATCTTATTCTTTCGACATCACATTTTATAATTAGGTACTAGCTTGTGTTATTAGTGAATATGCTGTCAAATGGGGCCCCATATCTTGCCTAAGGCCCACAAAAGTCTTAACCCGTCACTGGGCGCGTCCAGAAAACAATGGTACGCCAAGGCAGGAAATTTGAAAATGCGCTCCGAAATCCATGCCGGAAAACTGAAGGTTCCGGTTTATCGATTGCCGGATTTTTGATGGTCCACCTGTAGTATAAACTTCTTGATATTTGCTAAAATGGTAAGGAATTTAAGCCCTAGAAACGATTACTGTATTGGCGGACTAATACTACAGCTGGTGGACCGCCAAATGCAAGCGAAAACATGTTCAGGTCGTCTCGTAAGAAACTCGTTAATCGAGGGATTGCTCGTTAACCGAAGTTAAGAATCTTATGGAAGGTAACTCGTTAACCGAGGGACCACTGTACTAATGCATTCCAAGACCATATCCATGCCAAGTTATATGAAATTCTGAGTTATCAAATGTCTAGCTATTGAGGGTTTACTCTAATATAAAATAATGAAAACAAGTAAAGTATAAAAAAAAAGTAGTGAATATTATCACAGATGTAAAGTAACGGCTTACATGGTAAGTCAAATGTCTGAAGCAAACTCACAACTCTCTGTGCCTCCTTTCCCAGCATTCATAAACCATATTACAATGTCTACAAAAACTGCGATACCCTCTTTTTTTCTTCTTTTTTTAAGTTAGTGGTATGCAAAAAACTTGTGAAAGTAGGAATATAATAAAACAAATATTTGTATTAGTACTTCAGATATAATATTTGGTGATCCTACCCTTAGTTTTAATGACCAACTGGAGGCATTTGGGCATTGATGCTGACAGAATCTTGAAATAGTCTGCATCCATATTGTATTGCCACATTTCTTTTAAGGAGTTGATGAGGCGAGGCATCAATGCTGCTTCACAGTCATGAAGCTTTCTTTTCTTGTAAGACCAAAAATTTTCAATTGGATTTAAGTCAGGCGAGTTGCCTGGCCAATCCAAAACCTGTGTATCATTTTCTCGAAGAAAATTAGTCACTTTTTTGGCCATGTGGCATGAGGCAGAATCATGCATAAAAAAGGGGCACCTGTGGCTGTCATAAAATGTGAGCATATGGTCCCCTAACACCTCAATACAGTGGTCCCTCGATTAACGAACGGTTCAATTAACGGTATTTCAGTTAACGAATTAGCTCCCATGAGGATATTCAGTTCCATTAACGAACAAAACTTCGATTAACAATAGCCTTAGGAGAAACACGCTTTGTTGTGCGCATCAGCTGATCGGTTAGTCCGCCAATACAGTACTGTAATTGGTTCTATGTTTTCATTTGTTCCCAGTGGAGTAAATATCAAGAAAGTTGTACTCCTGAATATTTTTGCATTTCTTATATTAAAATTATTGATCAATCTGAAATTTAGTTCACATATTGATAATATATACAGTACAGGGAACAGTTTTTGTGTGCCCTTCAGCTGATCGAATCACCCACCAACGCTTCTCAGTTTAACTTTGTTTACAGTGGAGTGAACATCAAGTTTGTTGGTCTATTGAATATTTTTGTATTTTTGCATTAAAATTATTGGTCATTCTGAAATTTAGTTAACATATTGATAAAATACAGTGCAGAAATTATTATGAAACATGAAGAAGGCATTAGAACCAATGCACTCTGTAAAGAATATGGCATATCATCATCGACTGCCTCTACAATCAGCTGTTTAATATAAGAACATAAGAACATAAGAAAGTGGGATACTGCAGGAGGCCGACTGGCCCATACAGAGCAGATCCCTTTCACACCCATCCCAGCACTTCCATGTGCCTATCCAACTTCGTCTTGAAGCTCCCTAGCGTCCCCGATCCTACTATAGCACTTGGTAGCCTATTCCACATATCCACAACTCTATTACCAAACCAGTGCTTGCCTATATCCTTTCTGAATCGGAATTTATCTAATTTAAAGCCATTTGTTCTAGTTATTTCGTTATTACTGAGCTTCAGAACATCTTCCATTTTACCCTTGTTAATCCCACTCACCCACTTGTACACCTCTATCATATCTCCCTTAACTCTACGCCTCTCTAATGAATGCAAGCCTAAGCTTTTCAGTCTTTCTTCATATAGAAGGTTTCTAATATTATGGATCATTTTTGTCATTCTTCTTTGTACTCTCTCCAAAGAATCTATGTCCATTCTATAATAAGGACACCAGAACTGACCCGCATAATCCATGTGTGGCCTCACTAATGCTAGGTAAAGTTTCAAGATAACGTCAGCAGTTCTGTTACTCACAGACATAGATATGAACCCAAGAATCCTGTTTGCCTTGTTGCGAACGCTATTACATTGTTTTCTAGGTTTCAAGTCGTTGCTAACAAATACACCTAGATCTTTTTCACAAACTGAGTTTTCTATTTCCGTGTTACCTAGTTTATACTTAACGTTTGTATTCGTCTTCCCTATCTGTAGTACCTTGCATTTATCAGTATTAAAATTCATTTGCCAGTCTACTGACCACTCATGTAAGGTATCTAGATCTCTTTGAAGGTGTTCAAAGTCACTGTCTGAATTTATCACTCTCCCCATTTTGGTATCATCTGCAAATTTACTAATCCTACTAGTAAACAGGACATACACACCTCAAAGTAAGTTAAAATACAGTATTATATTGTTGTTTTTTGTACAGTACTGTATTTAGTTTATATTTAATGTTTCGTTAGTTCTATTACCGGTATACAGTACTTTGTATGTATACATTTTCTGTTAGCTGGAACCAATTACCCAATATCCCATTGAAATAATAGATTCAGTTAACAAAATTTTCTGTTAACAACCGACTCTGTGGAACCAATTGTGTTCGTTAATCGAGGGACCACTGTATACCTTTCACCATTCATTGTCACATTCTTTGGTAGACAGTACAGTACTCCATGACCACATTCACCACTGAAGCAACCCCACAACATGACAGAATCAGGGTGTTTCACAGACTACTCAGTGAACCTGCTGTCATAGCAGCTGGCACCAACTGGTCTCCTCACCCCCCCTTGATGCACTGTAACACACTGAAAGGTGGACACATCACTCTACATAACCTTTGACCAGTCATCAGCAGTCCAATTCTGGTATTTCTCGGCAAATTCCAGCCTTTGTTTCATCTTCCTTTGGTGGGATCAGAAGCAGTTTTTTGGCAGGAGACTGGGAAGGGAAGCACTGCTCCTTCTGCAGGCAATTCTGGATGGTCTGCTCAGAAACATTCTCCAGCACACTTAGATGGACTTTCTTAAGCTCAGCTGCCAATATTCAAGGATTTTTAAGTACTTCACACTTTAGAAGTTTATCTGTAGCTTTTGTGGTCTTTCTAAGGTGGCCTGGGATGGGTTTTCTGGGTGGAAGCATCTGAGTCAGGGCAGGCAGCAGCTGTTGATTAGAGTCACTTGACTCTTGCTATGCCATGTCCTGTACGTCTTGTTATTTCCACTTGACACATTTTCACCAATCAAAGTTAATAATTTGGACTTCTCCACATCACTCAAGTACTTCCCAGGCATCTTGGCTAATGTCAGGCTGAAATAAAGCACCACACAAACCATGGGAAGGGAACACATAATTATCCAGGTGGAGTGCCAAGAACCCCTCTCTTGGCCAGAGCTCAGCGAGCACACCCCAAAACCACCCACACAACCCAAAATCACCCACACACCCCAAAATCACACACACACCCCAAAATCATACACACACACACCCTAAAATCACACACACAAACTATTTGCTGTCACTCGGAATCGAGTATGATGATCATCCAGGTATGAGACAATTTTATGAGTTAATAGGGATGTCACCTTCGTTAGTGGGCTCTGAGGTGACTAGAGAGGTCGATACAGGACTGGCAGTGTCGTCCATGGATGTTGCACGTGTGGAGGACTACACCTAGTGTGGGAAGGGTGGGGACAGTGTCTTTCCAGCTTTGACGCTTGTCTGCCTCGGTATGCAGTCAGGCTAACTCGAAAGTATTGACACCTTCTTGTGTGGTGCTCCTCCAAGCTTTACGGTCTGTAGTAATCGTCTCCCAGGTGAGGGGGTTGATTTTGTACTTTCAGGTTTGTCTTAAGACTATTCATATATCTTTTCAGTTGCCCACCAACGTTATTTTTATTATTCAATAGGCAACTGTAAAGTAGCTGCTTTGGCAGTCTACTGTCATCCATGTAGGTAACATGGCCAGTCCAGCGTAGTTGTTCATGGATAATGGTAGCTTCGATGCTCCTACAGTTGATCTCAACGAGAATACTGGCATTTGTTCTCTTGTCTTCCCAGCAAACTAGGAGGACTACGGTGGTGAAAATTTTCAAGTGCCTTGAGGTACCTCCTGTATGTGACCCATGTCTTTCTGCCATATAGCAGGGTGGGGACGACCACTGCTCGATATACAATACGTGCGACTTTGTAGATAATTTCAGCCCTACAGCTGAAGACATGGGTACAAAGTCTGCCAAAGGCTTGAGCTGCACATCTGATCCAATGTTGAATTTCTTCATCAATGTCCGCAGTGGTGGACAGGTAAGAGCCGAGATACCGAATGTGGGTAACATTAGAGAGGGTAGCACCGTTAAGCTGGATGGATGGTGGAGGTGTGGCTGTACCAGGGGCAGGCTAAAAGAAAATCTGAGTCTTACTTACATTCACCTCAAGGCCGAAGTGTGCATGCACATCTGCGTAGGTGTTCAGGCTCTCCTGTAGGTTGCGTTCAGTGTGAGCGACAAGGGTGAGGTCATCTGCCTACTGAAGTTCAGTAATGGAAGTTGCTGACACCTTTGTTCCTGCCTGGAGTCGCCTTATGTTGAAAAGACCCTTCATCCAGAACTCGATATCCACCCTGCCGGCTAAATTAGTAAAAAAAACACATAAAGTCAGAAACACTCCTAAGATTCCTCTAAATCGCCCTTAAATCACTATATATATACATACATATACAGTACACTCTTACTCTTATAATCACTACTGTCACATGATCCAGGTGATTAATTTTTAGCTCTTGTGCAAAATATATGACATTTATATTCAAATTATTCGCTGTCTTGCAAGGATTCCATCAATGCAAATTATATTCTCCTAACTTTAGTCTGAGATATTATATAAGATAAAAACTGTAAGCCTAAAACCCTGGCTGGGCAGATGGGGGAGAGGTAAGGAGCGAGCGAGCGAGCAGGAGGCGAGGTGATATGTTTTGACAGTTGGAGACGAAGGTCTTATGTGTGTTTATTTAACCATCCTTAAGTGACAAAGCTTCTCTCTTATAAAATGTCAGTGAAATGACCTGGGAGAATATAATTTACATTGCTGGGATTCTTGTAAGATAGTGATTAATTTGAATATAAACAAGCTATAATTTGCACTAGACATAAAAATTTTAGTACCATAATCATCTAGTACATGTACAGTACAGGTTTGCACTTAGGTCATTTATTTCTTTTATGTTTCTTTTAGTATGGTGTGTACATGTAAATGATTGAAAATACATGAAGAAATTTATTATATCTACCAAAAAATACAGTTGAAAACTGTACATTAAAATGTACTACAGTACACTAATGTACTAAAATTTTTATCGCGTGCAAAATATATGACATTTATACTAAAATTATTCACTGTCTTGCAAGGATTCCAGCAATGCAAATTATATTCTCCTAACTTTAGTCTGTGATATTATATAAGATAAAAACTTAAAGCCTACTGTATAACCACTAAACCCTTGCTGGGAGTGGTGGGGGGGGGGGGTGACAGTGACATGGTTGACAGTTGGGGTCGAAGGTCTAGTGGAGTATTTATTTGTTTATTTATGTCCTTTAGATTGAGCTTTTGTTTTTTGCTTGTAAAATGTCATAGAAGTGACCTGGGAGAACATAATTTACATTGCTGGAATTCTTATAAAATAGTGATTAATTTGAATGTAAACATGCGAAAGTTTGCACAAGACAAAAATTTTAGTAATCATTTTGTACATTATTTTGATTACATGTACAGTACAGCTTTACCCTTAGGACAGTGTGTGCATGTAAATGAGTTTCAATAAATGAATAAAGTTACATATATCGAGCCAAAAATAATAGTTGAAAAACTTTATGTAGACAGTGCTTGGATGGCTAAATTTTAGAATGACCAATAATTTTAATATAAAAAATGCAAAAATATTCAAGAACACAACCTTCTTTATATTTACTCTAGAAACAAATGTAAACATAGAACAGATTACTGTATTGGCGGACTAGCTAATCAGCTGATGCTCACGACAACACATGTTTGTCGTAAGGATTTCGTTAATTGAAGTTTTCTTCGTTAACCGAATTGAAGATCCTTATGGGTGCTAATTCGTTAACCAAAATTTCGCTAATCGAACTGTTCGTTAACCGAGGGATCACTGTATACAGTATTCTTGTACAATCAGCTTATTGTGGGGTATGTTTCATCATAAATAATATAACATACAGGATTAAATCATAGAAAAATGTGATATATAAATTGACTTCAAATAAAATGACAATCTGAAAGAGAAGGTAATCTCTTAATCACTTCTCTGTCAGTGGTGGGGAGAGGGGGGACTATTTATTACTGCATTCACGTTTGTTTTTATTCATTTATTATATTCTCATATGATCAGCCTCTTATGGTGTATGTTTTATCATTAATAATATAAATATTGAATAATAGAAAAAAAGACAATACAGCTGCTCCCCGACTTATGACGGGGTTAGGGACCCAAATGCAGGTCGTAAGTCGAAATGGTCGTAACTCGAAAATGCTTAAATAATGCATAGAAAATCTAAAATGGGTGTCTCTTTTTCTTCTCAGCACCACAAAACTCTCACTTTCAAGATTGCCAGCCATTTTAAAGTGAATTACAAACGAAAATTTTGTCAGTACACAGCCCAATCACTGACGTTGGGACTCGAAAATACGTAATTTGACAAAATTTTGGTACAACTGAGGCGGTCGTATATCCGGGTGGTCGTAAGTTGAGTAGGTCGTAAGTCGGGGAGTAGCTGTATATAATTTGTAATTTGACTTCAATATAATGAAGGCTTACAGGTGTGTGTGCGTGTGTGACATATAATGCATGCTCGTCTTCTCCTCTCTTCCCAGAAGGATTATCATTATTGTTTGAATTATTTTACCTAAAATGTACCATTTTTCTGTGGTTGAATGTGTGTTGAATTTATAGCTAACCAGTCGTAGTGCAGCATTATGGGTGAATCCATTCTAAGAATGGGGGAATAAATTGCTCATTCACGGGTCCGAAAGAGAAAAGAGGCCAAGGGATTGCTTGTTCATGGCAATTTCAAATGACCGAGTGCGGCGGGAATTTCAAACTACAATTTTTTGGATTTGGACAAACGTGTCTTGCCCTGAAAGGGTCCACACTATCCAAAATCTGGACTTACAAGGTCTGGACTTTTGAGGATTTATTGTATATTATTATTTTTTTTTTTTTTCATCGGGGTAGGTAACTGGAGGGAGTTCAGTTTCAGAGATGGTAACACTGTTCATAACATTAGCTGTTGTGGTGATGGTTACAGACAAGACTTGTTGTTGTCTTGCTATAAATTATATCTAGGATTATACTGTACCTAGTATTTCTCCAAAACTAGGGTCGAATTATAGATTGATTTAACATTGAGTAAAAGGGAATAGATTTTAATCCTTCCTTACTTTGTATTGTTGTGATACGGGCTAGGGTGGTGGGACCGTGTGATCCCATCGGCATTACATCGTGTCATTATCTGGACAGGTTGTTACAGTGGGGTATGCTATAACGAATCTAATTGGTTCTAGAACCTTGTTCGTTATAGCATTCGTTCGTTATTGGATTAATCCGTTCCAGGCCCCCAAATACAACCACTTAACACTGAAAAATATAATATAAAATTTTAAAAATTGTAAAAAAGTGCATAAATATGCATCTAAACCCCTGAAATAAAGAATATCATTAATACTTGTTGTAGATATATGAGACGAATATTGCTGTAATATGTAACTCTGTACTATTTACCATTATTGATTCAGGTCTCTGTATTATATGTTATAATCATACTCCCTTTTGTCACTTGAATGTTAGTTCAGACTTTGGGCACATGCGCGCTGTACGCGCATGCGCAGATAGAGTTACCCAGAGAGATTCCAAGACAGGACGCTGTTTCCCCTGTCTTAACTCCTTTTGTGTGTTTGTCCCAGAAATAGAACTTGCGAACTTGACATCAGTGTGTTTCCTTTACCCCTGATTGTAGAGATCACCTGAGTCTCCCACATGGCGCAGTGTTTAGCTGGGACATCACATTATTCAGAATTGGAGTGGACACAGAATCTCTCTCGGAGCCGCCATCTTGTCGACTTCCCTTGTCGAGTGGTTCCCAGCGCGTCCCTCAACAAGATATTCCTGGATTTACAGTGCAGTGTTGTGAAGTGCTTTCTCAGTGTTGTGTGTGCCCTTTAGTGTCTTTAAAGTGTTTCCCCGTGTTCCTGCACTTTTTACAAAAGAGGGAAGCCTTTTTAAGACCTATGGGAGAGCTCAAGTTTTGACATCCTTCACCGCTCATGTCTCGAATGGCACTGCGCGAGTGAGCCAGCCAGCGCGCTCGCCAGCCTGCCCCGAGTACACGCACGAACGCACACACACACTCACAGATGCTCGCAGATATCTTCCATTTAAAGACGATTGCTTTTCTGCTCACTTATTAATTACAGTAATTGTGAGAGAAATAAACCAGGCCATATGGAAGATCAGGAATTTATTGGGTTTTCTTCAGATACCCAACAAGCCCAACTTCAGACGGATGTCGGTGCAGTAAGTGGACTCCAAGTGGATCGGAAAGTGGATCAAGCGGCCCCACCCACCCTTAGCCCCCACTACACACGTCCGCAATCTGCCACAGGTGTCGACTTCCTTCATTTAATTCAGTTTTTGGAAGATAACCGACGACAAGACGACATCAGGAGGCGACAGGAAGACGATGAACGAAGACGTGAAGAGGATCACAGACGTCAACAAGAAAATGCCAGATTCAGTGCCATTATCGAGTTGTTGGCACCTGTTACCCTTCAAGCAGCTACTACACCTGCCTCTTCGTCCACAGGTGCACCTGCAGGGTCCTCTTCAACTTCTTTGCCCCCCCCACAGAAAGCACTCGCTCAGAGTCCACCGCCACACCAAGCTGATGCCTCGTTCCAGGTATTACGTGAATGGCGTCGGAGGTGGGACGATTATTCGATGATGGTCGATTTATCAAGGTTGCCTAGGGAGAAACAGCTGATCCAGATGAGGATGTGTCTCACCCTAGAGACGCAACGTATCCTGGAGCACACCCTGCAAATTCCCCACGACACAGACAAGACTGTGAAGGACGTCTTGGATGCTTTACAGACGCATATCAAGGGTCTCCTCAACGAAGCTCTGCGTAGGAGAGAACTTCTCAGTTGTAGGCAGCTGGAGGGTGAGTCGTTTGCCGATTTTTACGTACGACTCAGACGCATCGCTGAGGAGGTTGACGTTTGTCCTGGGAACTCGTTGACTTGTGAGGAAACACAGCTGAAGATGGTTATCCTCATGGGCGTGCGGGACGAAGAGCTTATTCAGAAGCTTATCTCCCTCGACACTGCCTCTTCTCTACAGGATGTTGTCACCACCTGCCGCTCTTACGAAGCCACCAGAAGTGCGACTTCTGCCATTCGTGCTCCACCTAACCAGCTGTGTGCCATCTCCGCATATAAGAAGAACAAAGGACGTGACCGGACTTCAGCTTCACATCCGACTTCAGCTTCGCATCACTCTTCAGCATCACTTCAGACTTCGACGCCAGGTCATTCCTGCCAGTATTGTGCTCGTCGGCATGGTTCTGAATGCCCTGCCGCTGACAGCACCTGCAATAACTGTGGCCATCGTGGTCATTGGGCTAGGACACTGAAGTGCCCTGCCAACAACGTTCAGTGCCGCTCCTGTAGCCGCATTGGACACTATGACAAATGCTGTCAGTCACAGAAGAAGAATAATACTACTTGCAAGTCTCAGGCGGCGAAGAACAAGCGCTGTCGTCGCGTGGGATCCTCTTCTTCACCTGTCAGCAAGACACCTCAGCCCCTCTGTGTTCACCTGTCATACGGCGACATTACTTCCCGTATCCAGATGCTTCCTGACACAGGTGCGGACGTCACAGTCATCGGCACAAGACACCTCGACATTCTGGGGATCCCTAGGAGCAGCTTGCAACCACCGTCAACTTCTACAACGCTCACCGCAGACGGTTCTACAATGGCACCTGCTCTGGGTACATTTCAGGCTACCCTCACCCTAGGTAAGCAGTCATGTTCTTCCAGGATTCAGGTCCACAAAGGTGTTCAGTTGCCACTACTGTCTTATGGCCACTGTCAAGAGTTGGCCATAATATCTTCAGACTTCCCTAAGCCAATTCTGGAAGTAAAACATGTCAACAGGTGCAAGGAGCTGCCCCTCCCACCCAATACGTCACCTTCTGCAGCCAGGGAGTTCTTCCTACGGCAATTCAAGGACGTGCTGGTTTCCAAGGAGGACCTCAAGACGGCTCCACTCAAGCCAATGGCTGGCTCCCCTATGAGAATACACCTGAAGGATGACGCAGTACCTTTCGCCATCCACACACCGCGACAGATACCCTTCGCTTTCCAGAGCCAAGTTAAGAAGGAACTCGACTCTATGGTAGCCCAGGGGATCATTAAGCCTGCTGGTGACGACCCCTCGGATTGGTGTCACCCCATGGTAGCAGTCGCCAAGAACATTACTGGAGTTCGTATCACCGTTGACCTCACCAAGCTGAATAGCCAAGTTTCCCGCCTGACCCACCCTTCACCGACACCCTTCACCGCTATACGCAGTGTGGACCCGAAGGCAAGGTACTTTACTACAGCAGATGCCTTATGTGGGTACTGGCAGATGGAACTTGCAGAAGAAGATCAACACCTCACGACGTTCATCACACCATACGGCCGATTTCAGCACTGCAGAGGACCTATGGGTTTCGTGGCTACTGGCGATGCTTTCTGCCTCCTTGGTGACATGGCCCTTCAGGGTGTGGCGAACTGTGTCAAGGTCATCGACGACGTGCTCCTATATGACGAGGATTACTCCACGCATCTTGAGCGTATTCACCAGATGCTCACCAGGTGCCGCAAGTACGGGATCACCCTCAACAAGGATAAGTTTGTGGTCGCCGCACCTAGTGTGAACTTCTGTGGGTACATCCTCTCAGGCAAGGGCATCTCGGCTGATCCTGGAAAGGTCGGCGCGATCCGGGACTTCCCAACTCCTGCCAACCTGACCGACCTCCGCTCGTTCATGGGCCTGGTAAACCAGTTGGCTGAGTTCACCCCCGACACCGCCGCTGCAGCACAGCGCCTACGCCCCCTGATGAGCCCCAAGAGAACATTCACCTGGACAGCTGACCATAATGAGGCATTCCGTCGCATCAAGACAGCTCTCCTTAGCCCACCTGTTCTCGCTTCCTTCGACCCGGCCCTGCCAGTTGTCCTCCAGACTGATGCCTCTCGCCTCTACGGGATTGGATACGCTCTGCTACAGGACCACGGCAATGGACGCCTTCGTCTGGTTCAGTGTGGCTCTCGGTTTCTCACTGACGCTGAGACTCGCTACGCCACCATCGAACTGGAGCTGTTAGCCGCCGTCTGGGCCATGTCCAAATGTAGGTTGTATCTGATCGGCCTACAACACTTCAACCTCATGACGGATCATCGGCCACTCATCCCGATCCTGAACCACTACTCCTTGGATGCGGTCGAGAATCCCCGCCTCCAACGCCTTAAGGAGAAGATCTCGCCCTATCTCTTCACAGCTGTGTGGCGCGCTGGCAAGCTGCTCTGCATCCCTGATGCTTTGTCACGAGCCCCAGTCAGCCACCCCACACCAGAGGACGAGATCGCATGTGCTGATGCTACTGCATACCTCAGGACTGTATTGACCGTGAACGCCGTCATCTCAGAAGAGTCTCCACCGCAGGACGCCGACAGGACTCTTCAGGAACTCCGAGCCGCGGCAAGAGCGGACCCTTCGTACATCCGTCTGCTGGACTGCGTGACCTCGGGATTTCCCTCCAACCGGTACGACTTACACAGCTCTTTACTCCCATACTGGAAGATGCGGGACGACCTCTATGCTGATGGCGACCTCGTCTTGTATGGAGCAAGAGTTGTGGTTCCTGTCGCCCTCCGCCACCGCACCCTAGCCCACCTGCACGACAGCCACAGGGGTGTGGAAGCTACGAAGCGCCGGGCGAGACAAGCTGTTTTTTGGCCAGGCATCGACTCCGACATCGCTAGGTCCGTTCAAGTCTGCGAGCCATGCCAGGTACTGCAGCCTAGTCAGCAGCAGGAACCCCTCATGAACAACGACAACCCTACGAGGCCCTTTGAGTCCGTCTCTGCGGATTTCTTCGTTGTGGCGGGAAAGTCCTTTCTCGTCATCGCCGACCGGCTCTCAGGGTGGCCTGTTGTCGTTCCCTGCGGAGGCAACACTACTGCCTCTTATACAGTACGTATGTTCTGTCGCTACTTCCGGGAAGTTGGTGTCCCTCTCTGCCTGAGGACTGAAGGCGGGCCCCAGTTCACCAGCAACGACTTCCGGGACTGCATGGAGCGATGGGGAGTTTATCATGTGGTGTCCTCGCCACATTATCCCCAGTCCAATGGACATGCCGAGGCTGCCGTAAAGTCCGGCAAGCATCTTATCCTCAAGACGGCACCCTCAGGCAACATTGACTGTGAGAAGTTTGACCGGGGTTTATTGGAATTGCGGAATACCCCCAACTTCACAGGTCGCTCCCCAGCTCAGATGTTATACGGCCACCCACTACGGTCATGTGTACCTGCCCATCCTGAGTCCTTCTCGAGGGAGTGGCAGGCCAAGACCAAGGACTGCGATCGTCGTGCAGCCGCCCGTGCTGACCAGGTAAAGGCACAGTGCAATCAGCACGCCCAACCCCTTCCCAGGTTGAGTATCGGGCAAACAGTTCGGATTCAAGACCCGACGTCTCACCGCTGGGACAAGGTCGGGGTTGTCATGGGCTACGACAAGACCAGGGATTACGAGGTCCGTCTCCCTAGTGGTCGGGTATGGTGGCGGAATCGCCGCTTTCTTCGTTCAGTACCGTCCCCTAGTGGTGAACCCCTCCCCCACATCCCTGTGAACCCTTGCTTGGACGAGAAAAGTAAGCCCTCATTCAGTGACCCCCCAGTTTTCCCACGTCACTCTCAAAGGCTCCTGGAAAAAGAGTCCGCTCGAGATGGCACCACGAGCGTGAGGGGGAGGGAGGTGTAGATATATGAGACGAATATGGCTGTAATATGTAACTCTGTACTATTTACCATTATTGATTCAGGTCTCTGTATTATATGTTATAATCATACTCCCTTTTGTCACTTGAATGTTAGTTCAGACTTTGGGCACATGCGCGCTGTACGCGCATGCGCAGATAGAGATACCCAGAGAGATTCCAAGACAGGACGCTGTTTCCCCTGTCTTAACTCCTTTTGTGTGTTTGTCCCAGAAATAGAACTTACGAACTTGACATCAGTGTGTTTCCTTTACCCCTGATTGTAGAGATCACCTGAGTCTCCCACACTTGTAATAAAAAACAATAAATTATTAAAAAAAAAATTAAAAAAAAAAAAATTTAAATAATGTTCGTTGTAGGAGTTTCGTTCGTTATAGCATTCTCAATTTTATAAGTAAAACCGTTCGTTATAGGAATATTCGTAGTAGGATCCGTTCGTTATAGCATACCCCACTGTACTGTACTCAGGTGTCCGGTACTCGGGGTGCTTACTGTAAGCACATTACGAACACTCATATAGACACTTATAAAACACTTACAACACTATTCATCACTTTTACAGATAGCTATGATGTTTATCGTATTCACTTTACATTCGTGATGCTTACAAATTTGAACAAGTGAAATATCATAATATAAACAAATAAACACTTTACAGTCAAATATTACTGCACAATGGAGTGTGTGAGTGTATGGGATGGAGAGTGAGATAAAATATTTGAAGGGCCCACTCACTGTACAGTACCTTCCAGCTTGTGGGTTGAGCAAACACTGATGTCTTTTTAGTGTTGCACTATGGACAGTTACCATTTAGCTAATTGAAGATGGATTACCAAAAGAGAGGAGGCCTACCAGAATGACGTGCCAAAATCTCAAGCATCATTTGGAATTACTTGATTTTTTTTATTTTTTCTCTTAGGTGATACGATTTTCATATCTGTACCAATTGGGCAAGATTATAAATAACACATGCATCACAGTGCCTGTGAGTGTTACGTGACTAAGAGATAGACTGCCTTTATTTTTTACATCTATGAGCGTACTTTCATTCCAGTGGTTGGCATTATATGTGATATACTTTGAGTCACATTAATTATTAATTGCTTGTGTTGAATGTTTGATTCTTAATATTATGTTTGATGTATTCTGAATATTAATTTAAATACTTTATAGGTGTATCATCTCCTGTGCCATCAGTAACTTCAGTCACTTCACCTGTGCTGGCTCCACCTCCACGAGCTGATAGATATGCAGGTCAGTAGAGTTTGTCTCATTTCAGGATGTACAGGTATTGAAAAAAAACTATTTGTGAATACAAATTGACCCTTTTTTATCCACCAACCTTGTGGCCAGGGCCATGGCTCATAGACTTCACTGGACTTTACTTTCAATGCATTGCCATCTTATTTATAGACTACTCCCTTCCAACTAAAAGTGTCTCTAATAAACTATCATATTGGCATATGATACATTTGGTGAAAATCATATTCTTTGATATTGCTGTTTTATATATATATATATATATATATATATATATATATATATATATATATATATATATATATATATATATATATATATATATATATATATATATATATATATATATATATATATAACCCTCACTTTACGCGGTTAATGTAACCCACAGGGTCCCGCGTAAAGTGAATAACATAACATATGGGATTAATTGAAATAGAGTCCGGGCCGACCCCCAAACTCCACTTTTTGACGACACACAACTATGTTGTAGTAAACATTTTATCTTAACTTTATGATGGTATGAAAAAACAAGTAATATAGAAGAGGTTAGGTTAGGAAAAATAAAGGTTAACTTAGGAAAAATAAAGGTTAGGTTAGAAAAACTAAAAGTTAGGTGGAACACTTACGGTAGTAGAAGAGATGGGTCGGCATACGGGGATGGAGGCTGGTTCCGAGGCAGAGGGCAGATTACTGGCCCTCAGGTGAATCACCATTACTAGGTGAATCACCATCACTGTCACTTACAGTTGTCAGGGCTTCCCTGACAAATCCCTCAAAGTCATCTTCACTGTCGCTATCACTGGCTTGGGCTGGCTGTGGTGGGTTGCGGGCGAAGAACTCGGTTATGCTTTTTTGACGGCTGGTGTTTTTGTTGTCGTGATACACCGTGATGTACGGCTCCATAGCCTGCACCAGCCGGGTATGGAAGACTTCATAGCGGTCATCGTCATTGTCGCGGGAAAGGAAGGACTTCATTTTCTCTGCACACTCCATGGCACCCTTAATATCACTATGAGTTAAACTGTGTTCTGTAACTGTAACAGTCTGCTCAGCTTCTCTGGCAAGGTCCACTGCTACTGCAACATTCTGTACCTCACCAGTCACAGATTGACTCCTCCTCTCACCTGGTATTCCATGCAACACATGTCTCCATGCGTGACGAATTGTAGCAATAGACAGCTGATCCCATGACTCCACCAAGAAGTCCACAGCTTTCTTGTTGTTAAATACTCTCCAGAATTGTTTGAACAGTATTTTTTGCTGTGCCAACTGTTGATCCTCATCTTCATCGCTCTTGCTATCGGTGGTGGTGTCACTCAGGTTACGCAACTCTTCCCTGGTGTTGGTGTAGTCGTTCAGGAGTTTGAATTTTTTTGTTGAGAATGCAGCTTTTACATTACAGATTAACTCTTGGTCCATGGGCTGTAACATAGACGTAGTGTTGGGAGGAAGGAAGACCACTTTTACGTTGGGGTGACGATCTAACAGTAGGGGCGAGTGTCCTGGTGCGTTGTCCAGCAGCAACAAAATATTGAATGGCACATTCTGTCGCTCACAGAATTTCTTTACATCGGGAACAAAACAGTCATCAAACCAGAAGAGGGACAGTGTAGAGAACATCCACGCCTTACGTGCGGTCAACCAGTGGACATTTAGCTTGGTCATGTCCATGGTTTTGTAGGCGTGCGGCTTGCGTGCTGTGTGGATCACCAATAACTTGAGCTTACAGGTACCGGAGGCATTGGTGGTAAACAGGACGGTGATGCATTCCTTCTGCATCTTCCGGCCCCGAATCCTGCTGGCATTCTTTACAACGAAGGACTTGGAAGGTAGCTTTTTCCAGAAAAAACCAAATTCGCCCATGTTAAACACCTGGTCGTCACTGTACTGTCCTTCCTCCATAATCTCACGTAAAAACGGAGGAAATTCCCTAGCCGCAGCACGGTCAGCACTCGCTTCTTCACCACCAATGTTTATATTGGTGATCTTGTTCCGGATCTTAAACCTCTGTAACCACCCAGAGGAAGCATTAAAGGGTTTGGGCTCTGTAATTCCCATCTTTCGTGCCACTGCCATGTACAGTTCACGTGCGTAGTCCTTAGCAGGGTGCGTGTCGACCGCCATGTTCCGTCGCGCCTGACGCACCAAGTACCTCACAAGTAATTTTTCTGTCTTGAGAAGCACCTGGTTGTGAAAATACTTGATCATAGAAGCACCTGTAGACTTTGTGATCTTCATGTGCTCCTTTATCTTGGCTGCATCCTTCTTTATTGTTCGAATCGTAGATTCATTCACACCATGCTGGCGCGCCAAATCAACCTGCCTTGTTCCTTTCTCCAACTCTTGGATGATGGTATACTTCACCTCGTAGCTTAAGGAACGTCGGGTCTTCTTTGGCTTAGTGCCGCTGGGTCCAGGTAAGGAAAGGTTTCTCTCTGGGAGTGGTGGTCCGGCGGAAGCCATTTTACGGAACAATGGATGCATGTTTACACGGTGTGGCCTTGAGGGATGAAACTGCCGCGGCTAGGTCAAGCGTCGTCTTTCCTCCCTCCCTCCCCCGGGTGGACACGTCATAATACTTTAAGCCAATTACAGCTAGCAGCAGAGGGGGGTAGGGATGCATGGCCAATCACAGTCCGATACGTCATATGACGTCAGTGATAACGCAACAAAGGCACACACTGCGCAACCTTACCGCTCGGCTTGCCCAAGCGGAGGGAGGAGGAGGGAGAGGCGAGGAGCACAGGCAGGCAGGCGGGCGGGTGGCGTGTGGGGCGAATCTAAAAATAGCGTTGCGCCGGACACTCACCGCGTAATGGGGTTCACGTACTGCGTAATGTGAGCACGTTAGGTTCTGGCAAGGCACCGCGTAAACGTGGAAACGCGGAATGCGGGACCGCGTAAAGTGAGGGTTAACTGTATATATATATATATATATATATATATATATATATATATATATATATATATATATATATATATATATATATATATATATATATATATATATATGCTGATAACCACCAGGAAAGAAGAAAACACGAACTTCGTGTTTTCTTCTTTCCTGGTGGTTATCAGCATATACCTAGATCACGCGCACCTACAGTGATTTACTTGCATATATATATATATATATATATATATATATATATATGCTGATAACCACCAGGAAAGAAGAAAACACGAAGTTCCCAAGCGCTTTCGTGTAATTCACATCTTCAGGGGTGAGTACAGACCTGAAGATGTGAATTACACGAAAGCGCTTGGGAACTTCGTGTTTTCTTCTTTCCTGGTGGTTATCAGCATATACCTAGATCACGCGCACCTACAGTGATTTACTTGCATATATATATATGAGGAATTGCCCACCCGGGCACAGATCATCGGCCCACAACGGAGCTTAGGGTCAAAAATAAGAGTAAAAAGAAATTAAAATTTGAAAATAAATTTTTTTTATTAATCTACACCACAAAGATGCTGGAAAACCAGCTTTTTGAAGTCAGACATTGTATGAGTATGCTAACACAGAAGAAGGCAGAGCATTCCACACTTTGGCTGTGTGAGGAAATAAGGATGTACTATAACGGGTTATTCTAGTGTGACCGACATCCACAGAGAAACGGTGGGCACCGAGGGCAAGATGAGTGTTATGAGTCTACTGCATTGCCGACAGTACACAGGATGCCAAATACACCGAATATTGCCCATTAAAGTACAGTTGAGTGTGGATTTACGTGGGGTTTTTTTTTCCGTGTTTGGTCATTTATGCGGTGCCTTGCCAGAATGAAATGCTTTAATTACGTGGTAAATTTGGTCATTTATGCGGGTGAAGTATAATTTGTTTATTTACTGATGATATTTGTTTTAGCTCAAAAAATTCATACAAATTACCCGGCTAGAATATAATTTACTTTGCTGGAATCCTTATAAGATGGTGATTATTTTAAATATAAACATCCTAAAATTTGCATTAGACATACAAATTTTAGATGTAACCTAAGAATTTTATTAGAAAGAGCAAAAATTTTATCTTTTGTGCTAAATATATGACGTTTATATTCAAAATATTCCCTGTCTTGCAAGGAATCCAGCAATGTCAATTATATTATCCTAACTTTAGTCTGAGGTATTATTTATTACTATACCTTAAAATCTAGTGGGAAAATGGGGGGGGGAGGAGTTGAGTCCATTATTTGAATGGACATGAACCGGTGACTGTATTTTTCTTAAATATTAATTGTGTGTGCATACCATCACAAAATTAAGATACTGTATTATTTTTACTACAACATAGGTATTGTGTTGGTATTGTCGGAAAAAGTGGAGTTTGGGGGTCGGCCCAGTCTCTATTTCAATTAATCCCATATGTTCTGTTATTTCATTTACGCATTTCTCGTTTTACGCGGTACTCTGCGGGTTCAATTGACCGCGTAAATGAAGACCCAACTGTACCTATAAAAGAGAGAGAGTGAAGCAACATTGCCGTGAAGAGAAAGGGAAGAGAGATTATCGACAAATGAAGGATAAGTTGTATCAGAAAGTATTCACTCAGGATGCATTCATGTGAGAGCTTTCAGGAAACTAGCTTACAACAGGATCACTGTAAACACGCTATACAGTCAACCCTCGCTTTACGCTGTCCCACTTTACGCGTTTCCACGTTTACGCGGTACCCTGCCGAGCACGGAATGCTCACTTTCCGCGGTGTGTGTACCCTTTTATGCAGAGAGCGGCGCGAGCAGGGTGCGCACAAGGTCGCCCAGTCATCAAAACATTACCGAGTTCTTCACCCGCCACCCACCACAGCCGGTCCAAGTCAGTGATAGTGATAATGATAGTGAGGATATGGACTTATATGGACTTTGAGAGGTTTGACAAAGAGGCCCTGCAAGCCTCTGTGGTGGATAGTGATACAAGTGATACAGGTGAGGGCCAATAATCTGCCCTCTGCCTCGGAACCAACCCCCATCCCCGTGTGCCCAGCCATCTTTTCTACTAATGTAAGTGTTAAAAAACCTAATATTATTGATATTTCTCTTAATTATTAATTGTGTGTGCATACCATCATAAAATTAAGAAGTTATTTTTACTACAACGTAGGTATTGTGTCTGAAAAAGTGGAGTTTGGGGGTCGGCCCGGTCTCTATTTCAATTAATCCCATATGTTATGTTGTTCACTTTACGCGTTTCTCACTTTACGCGGGCCGCCGTGGGTTCAATTGACCGCTTAAAGTGAGGGTTCACTGTACAGTATTTGATATGAAAATACTTTCCTAACAGCATTATTTATTATCTTTGAGTGATACATGATGGCTTAATTTGGCTAGTTGTACATGTAGTCAACTGATTTATGAATAAACCCTTGTTCATGCGGATACATAATACATGTTCACAATCCCTAATCCGAAATCCTTGGGGCCAGATGTGTTTTGGATTTCAGAACGGTAGTAGGTACATACAATATACGCGGTGAAGTATATATTTTTTTTTTTTTTTTTTTTTTTTTTTTTTTTTTTGCTCATAAGAATCATACAAATTACCCGGCCAGAATATAATTTACATTGCTGGAATTCTTACAATATGATGATCATTTTGAATATAAACATCATGGATTTTGCATTAGACATACAAATTTTAGATCTAATGTAATAATTTGGTTTACACAAAGCAAATATTTTATCGTTTGTGCAAAATATATAAAGTTTACATTCAAAATATTCCCTGACCTGCAAGGAATCCAGAAATGTCAATTATATTATCCTAACTTTAGTCTGAGGTATTATCACTAAAAGTTAAAATCTAGTTTTTTCACCCAAACATTTCTCTGGTAGGGAGGGTTGGGACCGACCGACCCAGCTGGCGTGAGTGTGAGGAGGGGGGGAGGCAAGGTGGGGTATTTTGATTGACAGATAGTGTTGTGAAGAATATTTTTTTTTTATTAACTGAAGATATTTGTTTTAGCTCATAAAATTCATACAAATTACTCAGCCAGAATATAATTTACATTGCTGGAATTCTTACAATATGATGATCATTTTGAATATAAACATCATGGATTTTGCATTAGACATACAAATTTTAGATCTAATGTAATAATTTGGTTTACACAAAGCAAATATTTTATCTTTTGTGCAAAATATATGAAGTTTACTTTCAAAATATTCCCTGACCTGCAAGGAATCCAGCAATGTCAATTATATTATCCTAACTTTAGTCTGAGGTATTATTTATTACTAAACATTAAAATCTAGTGTTTTCACCCAAACATTTCTCACAGAGGTAGGAGCTAGTGAGCTGGGGAGAAGGGGGGGGGGGATTTGAGTCCATTATTTGAATGGACATTAACCTGGCGACTGTATTTCTCTTAAATATTAATTGTGTGAGCATACCATCATAAAATTAAGATGTTATTTTTACTACAACATAGGTATTGTGTCGGAAAAAGTGGAGTTTGGGGGTTGGGCCAGTCTCTATTGGAATTAATCCCATATGTTCTGTTGTTCACTTGACGTGGTTTTCACTTTCCGCGGTACCCTGTGGGTTCAATTGACCACGTAAATCGGGGTACTACTGTATATATATATATATATATATATATATATATATATATATATATATATATATATATATATTTATTTATTTCATTAGCCCAATAAGGGCTAATCACCTACGTGATACGGGGAGTCCCCATTAGAGGTTCACGGCGCCTTAAGCAGGCTTTGTGTGAAATATAACAAAGTCTAGGACTGCTTTTAGTATCCTGGTGTTCCAGCAGTTAGCGTTCCCTGGTCCGTGGGTTCGAATCCTGGCGGGTGAGGTGTTGATTGTGTGTGTATATATATATATATATATATATATATATATATATATATATATATATATATATATATATATATATATATATATATATATATATATATATATATATTTCATTAGCCCAATAAAGCACGCGGACTTCTACATACAATCAACACCTCAACCCGCCAGGATTCGAACCCACGGCCCACAAGCCTATGACTATGACCGGGGAACGCTAACCGCTAGACCACCAGGATACTAAAAGCAGTCCTAGACTTTGTTATATTTCACACAAAGCCTGTTCAACGAGCTTATGGCGCCGTGAACCTCTAATGGGGACCACCCGTACCACTTAGGTGGTCAGAGTAACGTTTTACCAAATCCGGCTTCGAAACACGAGGATTCATATATGTTTCATTAGCCCAATAAAGCACGCGGACTTCTACATACAATCAACACCTCAACCCGCCAGGATTCGAACCCACGGCCCACAAGCCTATGACTATGACCAGGTAACGCTAACCGCTAGACCACCAGGATACTAAAAGCAGTCCTAGACTTTGTTATATTTCACACAAAGCCTGTTCAACGAGCTTATGGCGCCGTGAACCTCTAATGGGGACCACCCGTACCACTTAGGTGGTCAGAGTAACGTTTTACCAAATCCGGCTTCGAAACACGAGGATCCATATATATTTCATTAGCCCAATAAAGCACGCGGACTTCTACATACAATCAACACCTCAACCCGCCAGGATTCGAACCCACGGCCCACAAGCCTATGACTATGACCGGGGAACGCTAACCACTAGACCACCAGGATACTAAAAGCAGTCCTAGACTTTGTTATATTTCACACAAAGCCTGTTCAACGAGCTTATGGCGCCGTGAACCTCTAATGGGGACCACCCGTACCACTTGGGTGGTCAGAGTAACGTTTTACCAAATCCGGCTTCGAAACACGAGGATCCATATATATTTCATTAGCCCAATAAAGCACGCGGACTTCTACATACAATCAACACCTCAACCCGCCAGGATTCGAACCCACGGCCCACAAGCCTATGACTATGACCGGGGAACGCTAACCGCTAGACCACCAGGATACTAAAAGGAGTCCTAGACTTTGTTATATTTCACACAAAGCCTGTTCAACGAGCTTATGGCGCCGTTACTCTGACCACCTAAGTGGTACGGGTGGTCCCCATTAGAGGTTCACGGCTCCATAAGCTCGTTGAACAGGCTTTGTGTGAAATATAACAAAGTCTAGGACTGCTTTTAGTATCCTGGTGGTCTAGCGGTTAGCGTTCCCAGGTCATAGTCATAGGCTTGTGGGCCGTGGGTTCGAATCCTGGCGGGTTTAGGTGTTGATTGTATGTAGAAGTCCGCGTGCTTTATTGGGCTAATGAAATATATATGGATCCTCGTGTTTCGAAGCCGGATTTGGTAAAACGTTACTCTGACCACCCAAGTGGTACGGGTGGTCCCCATTAGAGGTTCACGGCGCCATAAGCTCGTTGAACAGGCTTTGTGTGAAATATAACAAAGTCTAGGACTCCTTTTAGTATCCTGGTGGTCTAGCGGTTAGCGTTCCCCGGTCATAGTCATAGGCTTGTGGGCCGTGGGTTCGAATCCTGGCGGGTTGAGGTGTTGATTGTATGTAGAAGTCCGCGTGCTTTATTGGGCTAATGAAATATATATGGATCCTCGTGTTTCGAAGCCGGATTTGGTAAAACGTTACTCTGACCACCTAAGTGGTACGGGTGGTCCCCATTAGAGGTTCACGGCGCCATAAGCTCGTTGAACAGGATTTGTGTGAAATATAACAAAGTCTAGGACTGCTTTTAGTATCCTGGTGGTCTAGCGGTTAGCGTTCCCCGGTCATAGTCATAAGCTTGTGGGCCGTGGGTTCGAATCCTGGCGGGTTTAGGTGTTGATTGTATGTAGAAGTCCGCGTGCTTTATTGGGCTAATGAAATATATATGGATCCTCGTGTTTCGAAGCCGGATTTGGTAAAACGTTACTCTGACCACCTAAGTGGTATGGGTGGTCCCCATTAGAGGTTCACGGCGCCATAAGCTCGTTGAACAGGATTTGTGTGAAATATAACAAAGTCTAGGACTGCTTTTAGTATCCTGGTGGTCTAGCGGTTAGCGTTCCCCGGTCATAGTCATAAGCTTGTGGGCCGTGGGTTCGAATCCTGGCGGGTTGAGGTGTTGATTGTATGTAGAAGTCCGCGTGCTTTATTGGGCTAATGAAATATATATGGATCCTCGTGTTACGAAGCCGGATTTGGTAAAACGTTACTCTGACCACCTAAGTAGTACGGGTGGTCCCCATTAGAGGTTCACGGCGCCATAAGCTCGTTGAACAGGCTTTGTGTGAAATATAACAAAGTCTAGGACTGCTTTTAGTATCCTGGTGGTCTAGCGGTTAGCGTTCCCCGGTCATAGTCATAGGCTTGTGGGCCGTGGGTTCGAATCCTGGCGGGTTGAGGTGTTGATTGTATGTAGAAGTCCGCGTGCTTTATTGGGCTAATGAAATATATATGGATCCTCGTGTTTCGAAGCCGGATTTGGTAAAACGTTACTCTGACCACCTAAGTGGTACGGGTGGTCCCCATTAGAGGTTCACGGCGCCATAAGCTCGTTGAACAGGCTTTGTGTGAAATATAACAAAGTCTAGGACTGCTTTTAGTATCCTGGTGGTCTAGCGGTTAGCGTTCCCCGGTCATAGTCATAAGCTTGTGGGCCGTGGGTTCGAATCCTGGCGGGTTGAGGCGTTGATTGTATGTAGAAGTCCGCGTGCTTTATTGGGCTAATGAAATATATATGGATCCTCGTGTTTCGAAGCCGGATTTGGTAAAACGTTACTCTGACCACCTAAGTAGTACGGGTGGTCCCCATTAGAGGTTCACGGCGCCATAAGCTCGTTGAACAGGCTTTGTGTGAAATATAACAAAGTCTAGGACTGCTTTTAGTATCCTGGTGGTCTAGCGGTTAGCGTTCCCAGGTCATAGTCATAGGCTTGTGGGCCGTGGGTTCGAATCCTGGCGGGTTGAGGTGTTGATTGTATGTAGAAGTCCGCGTGCTTTATTGGGCTGATGAAATATATATGGATCCTCGTGTTTCGAAGCCGGATTTGGTAAAACGTTACTCTGACCACCTAAGTGGTACGGGTGGTCCCCATTAGAGGTTCACGGCGCCATAAGCTCGTTGAACAGGCTTTGTGTGAAATATAACAAAGTCTAGGACTGCTTTTAGTATCCTGGTGGTCTAGCGGTTAGTGTTCCCCGGTCATAGTCATAGGCTTGTGGGCCGTGGGTTCGAATCCTGGCGGGTTGAGGTGTTGATTATATATATATATATATATATATATATATATATATATATATATATATATATATATATATATATGCTGATAACCACCAGGAAAGAAGAAAACACGAAGTTCCCAAGCGCTTTCGTGTAATTCACATCTTCAGGGGTGAGTACAGACTAGATAGAGTAATGCAAAACAAGATGAATATATACAGAGGAGGGTGAGACCAGGTCCACAATGGTCAGGTAATTAGGTAATGACCCTACTAATCTTTAAATGGCACACAACGGTTGGTGGTTGGGTCAGATGGGACAGTGACCCGCCCTCTCACCTGATCACAAATCTTCTTAATTACAAAGTTGTCCAGCTTGTACATGCCGATACTCAAATTCATGTTGAATGCTTCGGTATGTTTAATAAGACTAGATTCTATGATGTTCCTACTATCAATTGAATTACATGGTAATATTGAGGAGGCATTATCCCAGTCAATGCAATGCTTGTTATCCCTCAAATGAACAAACAGAGCATTGGATTCCTGGCCTGTCCTAACACTGTATTTGTGTTGTTTAATTCTAGTTACAAGATCTTTACCTGTCTGGCCTAAGTAAAACATATTACATTCCTTGCAAGGAACTTTATAAATGCAACCAATTGTGTTGTTGGGGGAGTTCTTGATTAACATTTGTTTAACAGTGCATGAGTTTTTAAATGCCACATTGTCGTTCCAAGATTTTAGCTGTGCCGGAATGTGTGAGAAATTTTTGTGAAATGGTAATATTAAGATATTCTTATGGTCATGGGTGGGCTTGGGATCAGTTCTATAAAAAGTTTTCTTAGTAATGTTTAAGCATTTGTCTATGAAAGATCTAGGGTATTTAAGGTTTGAGCCAATACTGTATTATATATATATTTGTATTCCTCATTGACTGGGATAATGCCTCCTCAATATTACCATGTAATTCAATTGATAGTAGGAACATCATAGAATCTAGTCTTATTAAACATACCGAAGCATTCAACATGAATTTGAGTAACGGCATGTACAAGCTGGACAACTTTGTAATTAAGAAGATTTGTGATCAGGTGAGAGGGCGGGTCACTGTCCCATATATATATATATATATATATATATATATATATATATATATATATATATATATATATATATATATATATATATATATATATATATATATATATATATACACACTGAGTAATCTATCATTGGCAGATTTCATTTATATCGTGGGTGCATACAGTACAGTATAAAGGATCACCGGTTGCACTTAGGGTTGTGTTCCATTTCACCATGTTACTCCTAACTTGTGAGATCATTGGATAGAGATGTGTTTTAGATGTCCTGTCAGGGATTGAATCATACTTGATATTACAGAGGAGTGGCTAAATAAAGAAAACAAATTTAAAAAGAATTGGAATTGCTGAACATTTTAATGCCCTTCTAGAGTTTTCTATATATTCTTCTACAAATTTAAGTAATATATTTTTAGGTTAATTTTCTTCTTCAGAGTTAAGTGACATCTTGAATGAGACAGAAGCTGAAACTCCTCCTGCACTTCCACCAAGAGCTGGAGGTGGCGGAGGATCCTCTAGCAGGGGATCAACACCTACTCCAACAATGGCTATTCCTAGACCTCCCTCACGTAAAGCCCTTGAGGTAATTATATCAATGCTAATCTCTATGATATATTTTGTTCAGTGATTTTGTTTATCATGTATAACATTTTTCATATGTGGATAGTTTGATTCTGGATTTCACTGTGTCCACCAAATGATTTCATATGATCAAATGCACAAAATTTGTAAATACAGGTACAGTACTGTAATTTTTTTTTAATGCTTCTATCCACAAGAGTAAAATGTTTTACCATTTTTCTTTGCTGATAATATTCCTGATGCTGAAACTACAGGCATTCCCCAATTTACGATAAGGTTCTGTTCCCCCCAAAACTTTCCTGATCGGATCATATTTTCTTATACTGTAGACTTCCATTATGGTTATAAGTCACTAATAAACATAATAAGTGATCCACATGTAGTGGAGGAAATGGAAATTATTGAGAAACTGCACCACTGGTTGTGATGCAGTGTGAGACTTCATATTAATTGATCAACAGTAAGTTTTCTGCATTATACTTTTACAATACTGTATACACATTAAGATATTTTGTTTTCACTTGATTTTGATTTTGATGGGGTTTTTTCTTAAGAAGAAATGCTTAACGTATCCATTTAATGTTTTTTTTCTTTCCACTGACATCAGATCAAATTCTGAGATACAGATCATATCAGTGTTCTCACTGCTAAAATGTCTTCAGTCAACATCTTACCCCTACTTTGCATAATAATCCTGTGATCCATGATAACTAAAACACTTCATTTATTTTATTTTTATCTTTCTTACCCAGGCTTAAACAGTACAGTACAGTATTGTATGTTGTTTTTTAGTTTAATGTTTATATAAACTAACGAGGTCTGGTATAGGATGCCCTAATATGCCATTGTCAGCACCTCAGCATGAGTCAAAGAATATTTTTCCTAATTTTGAGTTTTTGTAAACCGGATGTTCATAAATTGGGGACTGAAAGTAGTGGAAATACCGTCCGTGTTTCCTTGTCTGAATGTGCTGGGGCGCAAAATGGAAATTGTTCTCAATTATATTTGAGGACTCAGTACTTCATATATACTGTATCCATATCTGAGTAAGAGTTTCCAATTTCTGTATATCAACCAGATACTCATTCCTGTGCACTTGCAACTATGCCAATGATTTTCTTTTCCGTTTACAATCACCTGCAATGATGCTTGTTCACTGGACTTGATCACAAGTTCATTTCGAATGGTTGAGGATATATCTGTGAGGTAAGATATATTCATTTACTGTACTAATGGTCCGTGAACCATAATATTGATTTCCTATTAAAACATGAAAGTGTCACCAAATCATGATATAGCTGTTGTTTTTTATAGTGAAACTCAATATTCCAAGGGCTATTTTTTTTCTGTTGGTATCATTTTGTATACCTCTTGACACTCCACAATGAAGATGAGCCAGAGGAAACAAACAATGTACAGTACAGTATAAGAACACCCTGGTTTACGGACAGGCTGTGGACTGAAGGACCAGTTCTCAAGGCGGTTGTTTGGAACCAGAAAGCGAATTCCCCATAAGAACAATATAATTAAGGGGGTTAGGTTCTGAACTGCTTGCCAGATCCCAGTTTTGCTAAGATTTCACTGACAATAAAGATATACTGTACAGTGAACCCTCAAAGATACGAACTAAAAGGGGGGATCACCTGTCCGAAAAAGCCGATTGTCCGAATCGTCCGGCGAATGTACTAATGGTATAAAAACGATAAATATGATATAAAAAACACCAAAAATATAGTACATATTATCCTGACCACTGGGGTTAGTTATACAGACTTTTTCCTGTGAAAAAGCCATAATTTCGAGCAACATATTACTGTACTCAAATGTACTACACTAAAGGACTAAAAATTTTATCTCTTGTGGAAACTAGGTGATGTTTATACTCAAATTATTCGCAATCTTGCAAGGATTCCAGCAATGCAAGGTATATTCTGCTAAGTTTAATTTGTGATATTTTATAAGATATAAACTTTAAGCCTAAAACTATCTTCACCCTGGCTGGGAGGAGGAGTTGAGGTGTTGACAGCCAGGCAGGGGGGATGAGGTGAGGTATTGACCAGCCAGCAGGGAGATTACCCAGTACAGTATGTAGTTATCAGTCATATAGAGGAAGATTTTTCCCTTACAAAATGGCACTGAATTGACGTGGTAGAATATAACTTACATTGCTGGAATTCTTGTAAGATAGTGATTATTTTGAATATAAACACGCTATAGTTTGCACAAGACATAAAAATTTTAGTATATTTTCTAGTACATTTGAGTACAGTACAGGTTTGCCCCTAGGACAATTATTTCTTTACTTTTTTCACAATATGTATTTAGGATGGTGTATGCATGTAAATGAGTAAAAAAGAAAAATTAAGAAAGTTATGTATATCTACCCAAAAATGCGATTTGAAAACTTGTACTTAAATGTACACTACACTAAAGATTAAAAAATTTATCTCTTGTGCAAACTATGTGATGTTTATACTCAAATTATTCACTATCTTGCAAGGAGTCCAGCAATGTAAGTTACACTCTGCTATGTTTAGTCTATGACATTTTATAAGATAAAAACTTTAAGCCTAGAACTACCTTCACCCTGTTTGGGAATGCTTCTTAGGGAGGCTTCTTAGCCCAGACCCCCAAAATTTGGTCTGAATCTTCCAAAATCTGGATTTGCTGTGTCTGGATCTTTGACGGTTTACTGTGCACGTATCCCCATATTTGCGAACTCAGTTATTCACAAAAAGTTATTAGTGATCCTTTATTCAATACTGTATTCAAAATTCAGCTATCTGCGAGGCTGTTAGAAATTTTTTAACTGTGTTTAGTCAGTTCCCTAGTGTGTGCTGCACCATGGATGTGGGAAGGGAGGGTATTGTAGCATCCTATTATTCCTATTATTTTGGGTATAAGGTACTACAGGTTGACTATCAAAAATCCGGCAATCGATAAACCGGAACCTCCAGTTTTCCGGCATGGATTTCGGAGCGCATTTTCAAATTAACTGCCTTGGTGCACCATTGTTTTCTGGACGCGCCGTTTATGTTTTGATAGCGCTGTACGCCAGAATCAGCTGTTGGGTCTTGCTTGCACCTGCTAACAAGCATTCATGCTCATTCCTTCTGATTTTATCATTTAATTCCTGCTGTATAGCCCCATCATGGATTCAGCAAGAAAAGCGGTGGCATAAAACGTAAACATCGTGCGTTGTCGATCACAGAGAAAGTGGAAGTGCTTAAAAACTTGATAGCGGCGTGTCTGTGCGAACCATTTGTGAAACATACAACATCGGCTCTTCAACAGTGTATGATATTAAAAAACAGAAAGAAAAACTGTTTAAGTTCTTTTCTGACAGTGGATCAAAACGGAAAATGTTTGTAAAGAAGTCAATGTCGAAGGGAAAAAGTGCGGAACTAGACCAAGTTCTCATAACCTGGTTTAAACTTCGTGTAAGTGAAGGTGTGGAAATTTCTGGTGATTTATTAAAGGAGCAAGTCAAAGTGTTTCATGAAGAGCTGGGATTGCAACACAAGTGTGACTATACAGAAGGTTGGCTGCAACGTTTCAAGTCGCGACATGGCTTACATTTTTGTGCAGTATGTGGTGAAAAACATTCAGCAGACAAGGATGCAGCTAGTGCCTATGTGGATGAATTTGCAAAGTTAGTTAGTGATGAACATTTAAGTCCTGAACAAGTGTACAATGCTGAAGAGACTGCCTTATTTTGGAGATGTACGCCAAAAAGAACTCTGACAACTGAGGATGCAGAATCGCCATCGGGGTTTAAAGCTTCAAAGGATCGCGTCACGGTAATGTGCTGCGGGTACCCATAGATGTAAGTTGCTTGTTATCGGAAAAAGTTTACATCCGAGGGTCTTTAAGGGTATGACACGGTTTCCTGTCCATTACCGTGCCAACAAGAAGGGGTGGGTTACCACTGATATTACATTGGATTGGTTTCATAAATGTTTTGTTCCTGAGGCCAGGGCTCACTGTAACTCAGTTGGACTAGACCCTAAATGCAAGATACTTCTTATTATAGACAATTGTTCGGCACATCCAAAAGCCGATCTTCTAGTGAAAGATAATGTTTTTGTTGCCTACCTCCCACCCAACTGCACATCACTAATTCAACCACAGGACAATGGTATCATACGTTCTATGAAGTGTAAGTATCGATCCCTGTTAATGAGGCTCCTAGTGAGTTCAATTAATTCAGGCACCCCAGTACAGAAATTCATAAAAGAGTTCAACATTAATGATGCAGTGTACTGTGTTGCCAATGCTTGGAAGTCTATTATAACATCAACACTGAAAAATGGATGGCATAAATTGTGGCCAAGTTTAATGTTTACTTCTCATTCTAACGAAGACACAGAAAATGATTTTGCAGGGTTTAGGGTTTCCAAAGAAAAGCACCTTATACATGAACTTCTTGCTTATGTTAAAGATGTAACTAATCTTGATGCCAAGGAGCTTTCATCAAGGATAAATGAAGATGTTTTAACAGAATGGTTGGATGTTGATGATAATGTGCCTACAGTTCATCATTACACTGATTCTGAAATTGTAGATATGGTTAAAAGTCCAGAGAGAAATGCCTGTACAGGTAGTGATGAAGATGAAAGTAGTGAAGAAAATGAGGAAGATGTGAGAGACAGAATCTCTATTGACAGGTTAATTACGTTGGCAACTGAACTGCTGGCTGGACTAGAGCAACGAAGTTTTGTAAGTGAACAAGAAATCATGAATGTTTTCTTGCTCCAAGATAAACTTATTAGAGAAAGACCCAATTATATGAAGCAACAGACATTGCACGATATATTCAAGAAAATAGCTAGGAAGCAGGAAGAAGCAACAGCGGTGTCCACACTTGATAATCCACTGCCATCAACTTCAAGACAAGTTGAAGCTGTTCCTGTTGCTGAGGATGTTGTCACTGTCAGTGATAAAGATGATAATCCTGACAACCCATCTGCTGTTTAGCCTGATAAACATTAAAATTTCATTTGCTTTTCATTTAGTGTTTAATTTTCTTTTTTTTTTAAAGGACTGTACAGGTAGTAATTTTCTGTTAAATATGCTGTATACAGCACATAAAATAAAATTTCATTTGCTTTTCATTTAGTGTTTAATTTTCTTTGTTTAAAGGACTGTACAGGTAGTCATTTTCTGTTAAACTTATACAGCAAATATAACCATCAGTAACTCCCTAATTAAAGACGAGGAAGGCCTCCTTCAGCGCTGGAAAGAGCACTACCATTCACTGCTCAGCCGAAACACCAATGTGGATGTCCTGACTATCCAACTGGGCCCTCAGCACCCAAATATGACCCACCTCAGTTATCCTCCATCCCTGGATGAAGTAGCTACTGCCATCAAACAGATGAAAAATAACAAAGCCTCAGGGACTGATGGAATCCCAGCCGATTGGTATAAAGCAGGAGGACCTCTGCTTACCGGCCGTTTCCACTCTCTCCTGGAGAATATATGGGAAAAGAAGGAAATCCCCCAGGCTCTTAAAGATGCCTCCTGTGACAACTACTGTGGGATCTTGCTGCTGTCTGTTTCTAGGAAGATTATCGCCTGAATCTTCCTAAACAGACTTCTTCCTGAGGCAGAAAACTTCCTCCCAGAATCTCAATGTGGTTTTAGGCTATCACGTGGCACTACTGATTTGATCTTTACTGCTCGCCAGATACAGGAAAAGTGCAAAGAACAGTGTCGTGACCTGTATTTGGTTTTCATCGACCTGACCAAGGTCTTCGACTCGGTCAACAGGGAAGCCCTCTGGTGGACCCTCAGCCGTTATGGCTGCCCACCAAAATTCATCGCCATTATGAGGGAAGTTTATGATGGCATGAACGGCAGTGTCATGCACAACGGCATCCAGTCTGAGTACTTCCCTATCCAAACAGGGGTAATACAAGAATGTGTACTGGCACCAACTCTCTTTTCCATCTTCTTGGCTGCCTTCCTTACTCATGCCAGTGCCAATTTAGCTGGTGGGGTGAATATCGAGTACCGAATGAAGGGTCTTTTCAACATAAGACGTCTCCAGGCAAGAACAAAGGTTTCAGCAGCTTCCATTACTGAACTTCAGTATACAGACGACCTCACCCTTGTCGCTCACACTACAGGAGATCCTGAACACCTACACAGATGCGTATGCACACTTCAGCCTTGCGGGAAATGTACGTAAGACTCAGGTTCTCTTTCAGCCTTGGTCCCATACTACTGACCTGATGCATTGTCAGGTCACCCATTGTCAGGGTGAGGAATTAGTGGGTTTCATGACCTAAAGATGTCTTGAATAAAGACGAAAATGTTATACAGTATGCTATACCCTGGTTAATTTTGATTTCAGTTTAGTTTGTATGTTCTGTGTTTTTTTTTTAATGGATAAACAATTTTATTCCAGAATAAATCTAAAATAACCATGCAATTCCAAAATTTTAATAGTTATTGTAGGAATATATTCTGAAACGAGTTAAGATGAATAAATTATCGGAATTTCACCATACTGTATTTCCCCTAATATTTATTGAAAAAAATATTTTTTTTCTAAAAACCAGTTTTTGTGATATAGTCCAGAATGAGACGTCTAGCGTTATACCTAGGTATGTTAATGCCTAGCAATAACTCGCCAGGCCAACATACAGGCAATTTAAACATCTAATAATTACTTAATACGTAATATTAGGACACGCCGCTACCTGGCATTTAATTGTAATTCTCTAAACCCCTTCCCGCACCCTCCATCACTCGCATTGCTATCATCATCTCTTGCCCTAGAGCGAGCAGTAAACAAATATCAACTCTCGAGGGGTGGAGATGGGTGGGATGTCGACGTCGCATTCTGGACTACAGTCAACCCTCACTTCACTCGGTTAATGTAACCCACAGGGTACCGCGGAAAGTGAGAAACGAGTAAAGTGAATAACATAACATATGGGATTAAGTGAAATAGAGACCAGCTGACCCCCAAACTCCACTTTTTCCAACACAATACCTATGTTCTAGTAAAAATAACATCTTAATTTTATGATGGTACATGCACACAATTAATACTTAAGAGAAATAGAGAAATACAGTCGCCAAGTTAATGTCCATTCAAATAATGGACACGACTCCCTCCCCCTCTTCTCACACTACACTGCTGGCTCTTCCCTCTGAGAAATTTTGGGGGGAAAACCAGGTATAGTAAATAAATAATACCTCAAACTAAAGTTAGGATAATATAATTGACATTGCTGGATTCCTTGTAAGACCAGGAATATTTTCAATATAAATGTCATATACCGTATATACCCGTGTATAGCACGAGTTCTTAAGACCAAATTTTTTGGCAAAAAGTTGGGGGTCGACCTCTATACGGGTAATAGTTTCCTTAGGTTGAAAAATATTTACCAGTAAACAATGGAAACGACGCACCAACGCACCACCAGCTGTGAGTGTCGGTACAGTTGCCAGGGCAGATCTCTTGCGTCATCATAGCAAGCCCAAAGTAGCCAAATGCATGGTATGGTATGCACAGGAGGATGTAAAACATAAAGTATACACGTGGGCTAATCGTGATGACATAATATGATGTGAGTCAGATCATCTACACACAGTTGCCAGTTTCAAAATTTTCCTTTTAAAATTTTAAGTTACCGAGTATTTCTTTTCCCAAATCGTTTTACAATACTGTAGGTAAAACAGTATACTATTGTGCAAACCCCACAGAAAAAAAATTAACAAATGGAGACACCAAAAATGTAAAAAAAAAAAAATGCTGTCTGACTTGCAACACTGTTGGTAGGGTCAGGTGGTTCTAACGGTACCTGCCAGGACCCGGTAATCAAATTTATAACAATATCTAACCTCAATTACTGTAGTTTATCTGATGTAGGCAATATGAAGTAAAAAATACCAGTTAAAGTGAGAAATTGGAAGAGAATAAACAAGAAAGATGTTGGGCTATTTTTGGTAGGGCTGAGGGAGAGAGTACCAGCTGTTTGGTCTTTTTTGGCGGGAGAGTCACGCAAATATCCGTACTAGTATTTGTTTGGTGTGTTCTATATTTTTAAAAATGAATACTTGTAAATTAAAAGTACCGTAACATTGTATTATATAAAAACTTGTCATATTTCTGGAAAATAAGAAGCAAGAAAATAAGAATACACCGGTAAACACAATTTCAACGTACGCTAAAATTAAAAGCTGCTTAAGAAGGGCCGATGCAAACACAAAGCCTCCGCGACCAGGGCTCTGCCGTATCAGCTAGACAGTACACGTGTTTTTCGAATCGTTTTCAGTTAAAAAACTTTTACATCACAAGTGAATTAGGATAGAATATTATTGTAATATAACAGTTTTTAACTGAAAACCATTCGAAAAGCGATTACGGTAACATCTTTTGAACGAAAGAAAGCGAGTCATTGTTTTTGTCACGATTTTATCCCACTTTCCACTATAATACGTACGTCATTTCAGCAAAAATATTACATTTCCATATTCTCAGAAATAAATAGTAGTTTTGCTGAAACGTGATGTATTTCAATGTAAATTAGGATAAACTACATGAAAACAAAAGACTTTACCTAACCTTCCGATGTTCAAGATATGTTACTCGTATTTTTAATAGTTTTCGGTTAAAATACTGTTATATTAGTGATATTCTATTCATACTGTGGTTGATATAATACCTTCACGGAAATGTAATATTTTTTGCTGAAATGACATACGTATTACAGTGGAAAGTGGGATAAAATTGTGATGAAAACAATGACTTTGGCTTTCTTTCGTTCAAAAGATGTTACCGTAATCACTTTTCGAATGGTTTAGTTAAAAAACTGTTGTATTATATTACAATAATATCCTAATTGACTTGAATAAATATTACGATACCATATTTCTGAATATTTTCATTAAAATCCATCCAAATCATTTTCCTTGTCATCGTCTGCAGCACCAAACAGCTTCTCCCAGTCCTCTCCTTGAACAGGGCTAGAGGGTACGTGTTTTTCGAATCGTTTTCAATTAAAAAACTATTACATCACACGTATATTTTACCTAAACTGCGCCTGAATGAATATATTCTCGGAAATAAATAGTAGTTTTGCTGAAACGTGATGTATTTCAATGTAAAATAGGATAAAATACATGACGAAAACAAAAGACTTTACCTAAGCTTCCGATGTTCTTGAGATGTTACTCGTTTTTTTAATAGTTTTCGGTTAAAATTCTGTTATATTACAATGATATTCTATTCATACTGTGCTTGATATAATACACTCACGGGAATGTAATATTTTTGCTGAAATGACGTATGTATTAAAGTGGAAAGTGGGATCAAATCGTGACGAAAACAATGACTTTCGCTTTTCTTCGTTCAAAAGATGTTACCGTAATCGCTTTTCGAATGGTTTAGTTAAAAAACTGTTGTATTACAATAATATTCCCTCCTAATTGACTTGAATAAATACTTGAATGGAAATATACAATATTTTTGTTGAAACTACCCGCGTTTCAGTGTAAAGTGTCGTGATAATAAATGGTAAACAAGTTTATAGGACGTAGTGTTTTCCTGAAGGTTTTGTTGTTCCTTTACCCTCAAAAACGTGGGTTGACCTATAAACGAGGAATATCATAAATTAACGATTTCTTGATCATAAAATCGGGGTCGACCTATATACGAAGGGGGGTTATAGACGAGTATATACGGTATTTTTCACAAAAGATAGCATATTTACTCAGAGCAATCATTACATCTAAAATTTGTATATCTAATGCAAAATCTATGATGTTTATATTCAAAATGATCATCAAATTGTAAGAATTCCAGCAATGTAAATTATATTCTGGCCGGGTAATTTGTGTGAATTTTATGAGCTAAAACAAATATCTTCAGTTAATAAAAAAAAAAAATATTCTTCACGACACTATCTGTCAATCAAAGTACCCCACCTTGCCTCCCCCCCTCTTCCAACCAGCCAGATGGTCAGTCCGTCCCAACCCTCCCCCCCACCTCCCACCAACCCTCCCTTCAAGAGAAAGAGTGGGTGAAAAAACTAGATTTTAACATTTAGTATTAAATAATACCTCAGATTAAAGTAAGGATAATATAATTGACATTGCTGGATTCCTTGTAAGACCAGGAATATTTTGAATATAAATGTCATATATTTTGCACAAAAGATAACATATTTACTCAGAGTGAACATTATATCTAAAAATTTTATGTCTAATGCAAAATATATGATGTTTATATTCAAAATGATCATCAAATTGTAAGAATTCCAGCAATGTAAATTATATTTTGGCCGGGTAATTTGTATGAATTTTATGAGCTAAAATAAAAATCTTCAGTTAATAAAAAAAAAAATATTCTTCACACGGTAACAGATGGTCGGTCTCCGGTCCCTCCCTCCCCCCACCAACCGTCCCTACTACATAAATGTGTGGGAATACCAGACTGTTTACCTTTTTAGTAATAAATAATAAATCAGACTAAAGTTAGGATAATATAATTGACATTGCTGGATTCCTTGTAAGACCAGGAATATTTTGAATATAAATATCATATATTTTGCACAAAAGATAACATATTTACTCAAGAGTAAACATTATATCTAAAATTGTCTGTCTAATGCAAAATCTATGATGTTTATATTCAAAATGATCATCAAATTTTAAGAATTCCAGCAATGTAAATTATATCCTTGCCGGATAATTTGTATGAATTTTATGAGCTAAATAAAAAAATTATACTTCACCCGTGTAAAGGGGTACACCCACCGCGGAATGTGAGCATCCTGGGTTCTGGCAGGGCACCGCGTAAACGCGTAAACGTAGAAACGCGGAATGTGGGACCGCGTAAAGTGAGGGTTGACGGTATATCACAAAAACTGTTTTTTAGAAAAAACGGCTTTTTGTTAAATCCAGAATGCGATGTCTAGCTTTGATTACCCGAGCAGGAGGTGGAGAGGGAGGTGACATTGCGTATAAGGCTCCGCTAGCTTAGGTCCAGATTATAATTATAAACATTATTTATTTATTTTTTTAATATTTTCAATATTAGGAACATTTACCGGACGGTAAAATGTTAATTTACATATCCCAATTAGGATACACACTTTACTCTGATGAGGAAGAAGAAGGTCCAGGTTGTGAAGAGTAACTAGGTGGAGGAGGGGACCCCAGCGCCACCACATGTGAAACATCTTCCAGAGATAGATGGAGATAGCTGTTTTGAAAGGTTTTGAAGATTTCCAAAAGCCCACTTCTTTGATCTGACTGAGGCTCATATGCCGCAGAAAGGCCACAGACCCTACATATTTCCTGGTGTCATGTACCAAAAATTTCTTGCCAGGGTCTGCTTTACTCACTAACTGAGATAAATATTTTGTCATTTGACTAGGAAACAATTTCTTACCATCCTGTGTTGAGAATACATATGGGCTTCAATTAAGGAATCTGGTTAACCATTCTTAAAGATTCTTAACTGGGCACAATATATGAGGAACCCTTGTCTCATCCATCTGCCATTTTATCCTCATAGGTTGAGCTCTAATATCCTCCCTTTCATTTTTTCTTAGAATCTCCGTAGGAAAAAGGGTGACATCTTCCCCAGAAAATTCCAATAATGATGGATTATTGGAAATTGAAATCAGCTCACTGATTCTCATACCTGTTGCTATCGCTAGAAGGAAGGCTGCCTTCTGGAGCAATCTGTCCCGGTTCAGATTTATATTGTAATTAGGCCCCATAAGAAATTTAGTAACTTTATCTAGAGACCAAGGTGGGATTCTCTTAGGCCGAGGGGTTCTCTGAATGAAAAGGGACAATCTGAGCATTTGATAAATTCTTGGGTTCAAAGTAATATTAAAACCCCATGCCAGAGGGTCAACCAATGCTGATTTATAAGATGCAATTGTCGATTCTTGAAGGCCTTTAACTCTGAACAGAAAATCTAAAAGTTTTAACACCACTGTTTCCGACAATGTGATTAGAGTCGTTAACCTGATAAATTGTTGAAAAAGTTTCCAAGTTTTCTCATATTGCATAGAAGTTTGGGGCCTATGACCTGCTCTCACTTGGTTAACGATATTGGAATTACCCAACAATCTATTTAAACTTCTTTTGAGAAACTTCAAGCGTGAAGTGCCAAGGATATCTCGAACTACTGAGGGTGCAGTGCCTGTTCTAGATATCCCTGTTGCAATTGTAGTGGATGCGGGCACCAGTCCAACAGATCGAGACACCATGGTTGTAGGATCCAATATGGTGCAATTAAGAGGACCTTCCCTTGGAAGGGTCTGAGTTTGTGAACCACTTTGGGCAACATTTTCACAAGTGGGAACAGATAGATTGAATTCCAATGGTTCCAATCTATGAGTAGAGCATTTCCTAAAAGATTCAATCGTTCCAGAGATGCATAAATTGGCATCTTGTGATTGTTTTGTGAGGCAAAGAGATCTATTTGTGGAGTCCCAAACCTCCTCACTAGACTCTTGAACTTCAATATCTTTAGGGATCATTCTGTTTCCGTCGATACTGGCCTAAGACTGGACCACGCATTTGCCCAATTGTTTTGTACTCCCGGTATGTGAGTTGCTTTGAGGTAAAGTGTTTGTGTTACACAAAATTTGGAAAATTTTTCCGATAGGTTTAGAAGAGGCCAAGATCTGGTTGCGCCTTGATAATTGAGACAAAACACTGCCGTTCTGTTGTCCATGGCAAACAGAATCATCATGTTTTTTAAATTTGGGTTTGCCAACAAAAAGAATAGGACTACTGCTAATTCTTTTATGTTTATGTGTATGTCCCAAAGAAAGTTGCTCCACTTCCCTTGATGGAACTCTCCTTTTGAGGAATGGTATCCGCATCCTATTTCGGACGCGTCCGTACAAACGACCAAGTCTGTTTGAGGGGGAACCCAGGGAGATGAACTGATTAGATTGACAATTCCTTGTATGTAGTGTATGAGCTGAACTTTTTAGTCCTTGTAGCTCTTCACTCAACACTAGTTCTCCAGGGACAGTTCCATGGTCTCCTCCATCATCCAGCAGTCCAGACAACTGCCCTTCATCCTTCAGTTGCACATCACTCATCTAAACTAGGAGGAACACTGAGTCACATTGTATCATCATAATAAAACAAGGGAGATAACATTTTCTCTCAAACATAATCAATATGACTCATAACTGTGATATTTTAGTAAGTTATTTCATTAATATCTCTTATTGTTATATAAATTACCAGTGTGACACTCATAAACAACTAACTCACTATATCATACACCTCTCTCCCTTCTCATATCTCAATTATCCCTCAGCTCAATGAACTTTGTTTCTTAATCAAACTAACTTCATTTACAGCACTTATATTTTGAGGGATCATCAAGTTCTTTATTTGTTGCCAATTAGAGTCCACAGACATCATCGCTTCAATTAATTAGCTTGAGCGAAAATGCCTGAGTGAGCATTGTCACCCAGAAGGGTTGACAGTGTTGAGCTGTTACCATAGCGCTTCATTGGCTAACATCGTTCACCATTACTCTGGCAATATGTATTGGGTTGAGAATTCCACCCTGAATGGTTCTCATATAACACCATATTGAGGGTACAAGGTCCATCCCGACATAACTCTAAATTGCTAGTAAGACCGGAAAGTCAGCGTCCGGAAGGATCACTAAGGATAGCAGCCTCACTAAAGTTTGCCTAGAAAGGCTGATTCCACTACTGAGGACATGAATAAAATAGAGATATGAAGAGAAAAATGTAACTCTGGCCTGCATGCTGAGTGTAATTAGAAAACCCAGGGTGGAAGCCCGAATAGTTTTGTGAATGAATATGAGAAGGGGGAGAGAGATGGCCACACATACCATGGTATTATACTAGCACGTGTATAATTGGGACAAAGAAAATTTTATACGTCATTCACTAAGTGACTTGAAAGCAGAGGATAATAGTCACTAACGATCTACCGTCTTCATAATAGAAGACGCGCTGTGGTTGCCATGTTGACCAGACTGTATAAGGAATTGACCCAAACACAATATCTGAGAGACATATACAAAATAAAAGTCACTCGATTTCCTCACCGTGCTAAGATGTATAAATACCATATATAAAATCCTCGTGGCACTTAGTATTTCAGCTATTACAACACAAATTCGCGGAACCTTCTTTGTGCATTTTTACAGCTGATTCGCCAGGCAAGAAGATGACAGTAGCAATGCGTGTGATGGAGGGTGTGGGAGAGGGTTTTGAGAATTGCAATTAAATGCCAGCTAGTGACGTGTCCTCCTAATATTACGTATCAAGTAATTATTAGATGTTTTAATTGCCTGTATGATGGCCTGGCGAGTTATTGCTAGGCATTAACATACCTAGGTATAAAGCTAGACCTCGCATTCTGGATTGAACAAAAACTTAATTTTCCCCTAAAATCCAAGTCTCACTCCCAGATGAGCTATTGTTATCTCTTCTTTACAATACAGAGCGGTATCAGCTCATTGTTCCTGCTTTCCATATGAAAGTTGTCAGCACTCACCATCTCTCAAGCACTGGATTTTTGGGGGTAATTTAAGTGACCCAGAGCCCCCCTCCTTTTTTTTTTTGTCGAATTAACATTGATAAGCAAAAGATCACTATTCTGCTACCCGTGCTACCCATGGCTTTCTGTGTACGCTATTAACTATGGTCACATTTCAACCAACCGCATAAGCGATAACCGCACATGCGAGACCCATGTAAAATGAGACCCCACTGTAATGTGCAGTAAATACTTACTTTATATGTATCACATAATGATTTTTATAGTTCTGCTCATGATCTTTATATTTCTATTTTACCTAACAGGGACCATCATCATCACGAGGACGTCAGAGCCCCTCCACAGTGTCTGGCTTATCACGTGCAGAGTCAGTATCAAGTTTAGAGTTCCGTACATCTAGCATGGTGGGCACTTCACGTGGTCCGTCCCCTCTTACCATAGGATTATCTGATACTATACCTCTTGCTGTAGCTTTTCAAGAGCTATGTCATGCCTACTTTAGAGGAACAGATGAATCTAAGTAAGTAATTTAACCATTTATTATATAATTGTGTTTGCCTTTAGATGTATCTAATATGTATTTTGTTGTCATGGACTGCATGGATGACTCATTATTTTACTGTACAATATCTAAGAGTCTCCATTGACAGAGACCACTTAATACCTCAGTAGAGCAGTCAAAGACTACAGGTCTCCCCTGATCTATGATCGCCTTATCTACATATTCCACTTTAATGAAAGAGATGTATTAAGACATGGCGGTGCGCATGTTGACAGTAACCAACATGCATGCCGCCAAGCGGCCAACTAGTGCACTATAGTACCAAACTATATTCCATGGTGATCGCACATGGCTGCGATCGTGTAACTTAACAATTATCGGTCAGTATTGGTGATGTTACTTATCGTCGGTGTTTTTTGTTTTGTTTTGTATTTCCCCTTACAGTGAGAGCACAATACTAACAATCACATTGTGCTCTGTATTGGTGACTGTGAGGTGAGTTTTGTTATGTTTTTTGTGACTGTAAATTGTTTTGTCTGTTGTTTTCAACATGATGTGAGCAGTGTTGGCTGCTATTATTGTTTTTATGTTATCATTGTTTACTCTGCTTTTGTGACTGTTAAGTCAGCAGTGTAACTTTGAAAATATCTGGGAAGGCCAAGGCACCCAGGAAAACTGTCCCTCTGGAGGTGAAGCTTGACATTGTGAAGTGACATGAGATGTCTCAAAGACTGTGGGAGTCAGAGTGACGTCTCCACTCCACCTTGAAGAGTCCCTTTAGCCTCAAAGGGAATATGCGATGATGACCCGGCTT
The DNA here is from genome assembly GCA_958450375.1 of Homarus gammarus. NCBI lineage: Eukaryota > Metazoa > Arthropoda > Malacostraca > Decapoda > Nephropidae > Homarus > Homarus gammarus. The sequence continues at coordinate 968,609 of CAUDMG010001725.1, read as the reverse complement.
GTTCTAATGATGTGGTGAGTGTTGTTTATTTGTTTTATGTATATTATTAGTGTAGGATTTATTTATTTATTTATTTATTTATTTGTATTTTTTTATACATGTTGATGTTGGAGTGGCTGGGAACGTATCCCATTGTACCCCATGTTATAATGATCCCATTTTACAATATTTCAACTTACGATGGGTTTTTCAGAAACCTAACTGAATCAGTAAATAAGGAAGATACAGGGCTGGATCCAGGCAGATGTAACCAATGCACTTGCATCACTCCAAAAATTCTGACCGATGCAAAGGTATCATATACATCGGTCAAATAATTGACCTGTTGGTAATGGGATCTCAATGTCAGTGTTAACCTGCATGGCTCACCAGCTTCTGATCCTAACTGTCACTCTCTGTACCTGAGTTGCAGGTTTGACAAACTGTCCTCAGGGTTGGGATAATCGGAGAAGGGCCTGGGGTGGGATAAGGTCACAGGTAAAGTTACTCTCACATCACCTCCTGACCCACATCACCTGAACTCCAGCTGGGATTCCCCTTTGAGGCATCATTGTGTGGTCACCTTTGACAATGTCAGGTAACCATGGCTGGATTAATGGTTGTGAGGGGCCCAAGGCTGATAAGAGGGAAGGGCCAATATATGTACTACTGTACCATATATTATATTCAGAAAGAGGGGGTATTTAATCTAGTATACAATAACTGTGGAGACCTAATAAACATAACAAAAGTTATTTACTTAACCTTCTTGTGAAGTTGTGAATTTCTGACGAAGATTTAAGTTTAAGAAACACATATTAAGGCCAAAACTCAAGGGACTAAATATCATGAAGGTCTAAGGCTACAGCATTATTAGACTTATGGTTAATCCAGCCCCCGGTAACACATTAGCTGCCAGGATTCCTTCCATAGAACTCTGTACATTGGTCCCTTGGTTAACGAACACAATTCGTTCCACAGAGTCATTAGTTAACCGAAAATTTCGTTAACTGAATCTATTATTTCAATGGGATATGGGGTAATTGGTTCCAATTCACAGAAAAAGTACATAGAAAGTACTGTATACCGGTAAAAGAATTAACAAAACATTAAATATAAACTAAATACAGTACAGTACTGTACTGTACAGTATACTGTACAATAATAATTAAAAAACAATAGAATACTATATTTTAACTTACATTGAGGAGTGTACCGTATTTTTCGGCTTGAAAGACGCAATTTTTATGACAAAAATACACCTTGAAAATTACCATGCGTCTTCCAGAGGATTTCTTAGGGTCAACTGAAATCAGCCCCTTTCAAAGACTGTTACCTCATTACAGTACTTAACAATTACAAGTACAGTCAACCCTCACTTTACGCGGTTAATGTAACCCGCAGGATCCCACGGAAAGTGAGGAACGCGTAAAGTGAATAACATAACATATGGGATTAATTGAAATAGAGTCCAGGCCGACCCCGAAACTCCACTTTTTGACGACACACAACTATGTTGTAGTAAAAATTTTATCTTAACTTTATGATGGTATGAAAAAACAAGTAATATAGAAGAGGTTAGGTTAGGAAAAATAAAGGTTAACATAGGAAAAATAAAGGTTAGGTTAGGAAAACTAAAAGTTAGGTGGAACACTTACGTTAGTAGAAGAGCTGGGTCGGCGTACGGGGATGGAGGCTGGTTCCGAGGCAGAGGGCAGGCTACTGGCCCTCAGGTGAATCACCATTACTAGGTGCATCACCATCACTGTCACTTACAGTTGTCAGGGCTTCCCTGACAAATCCCTCAAAGTCATCTTCACTGTCACTATCACTGGCTTGGGCTGGCTGTGGTGGGTTGCGGGCGAAGAAATCTGTTATGCTTTGCTGACGGCTGGTGTTGGTGTTGTCGTGATACACCTTGATGTAGGGCTCCATAGTCTGCAACAGCTGGGTAGTGAAGACTTCATACCTGTTTGCGTCAGGGTCGTCGGAAAGGAGGAGCCTGGCTTTCTCGATACACTCGATGGCACCCCTAACATTACTATGGGATAAGTGTTGTTCTTCTTGGGATGACGCACCACCTGCCTCTTCACTGACGTCGTCATCATCATGTACCATCTCCTCGGTAGTCACATCAGGTTCCATTATCACCTCCATGATGTCGTCGTTGGTGGTGTCGGAGAAGCCTGCAGCTGTAGCTCTCTGCACAGCTTCTCTGGCAAGGTCCACTGATACTGCAACAGTCTGAACCTCACCAGTCACAGATTGACTCCTCCTCTCACCTGGTATTCCATGCAACACATGTCTCCATGCGTGACGAATTGTAGCAATAGACAGCTGATCCCATGACTCCACCAAGAAGTCCACAGCTTTCTTGATGTGAAATACTCTCCAGAATTGTTTGAACAGTATTTTTTGCTGTGCCAACTGTTGATCCTCATCTTCTTCGCTCTTGCTATCGGTGGTGGTGTCACTCAGGTTACGCAACTCTTCCCTGGTGTTGGTGTAGTCGTTCAGGAGTTTGAATTTTTTCGTAGAGAATGCAGCTTTTACATTACAGATTAACTCTTGGTCCATGGGCTGTAATATAGACGTAGTGTTGGGAGGAAGGAAGACCACTTTTACATTGGGGTGACGATCTAACAGTAGGGGCGAGTGTCCTGGTGCTTTGTCCAGCAGCAACAAAATCTTGAATGGTACATTCTGTCGCTCACAGAATTTCTTTACATCGGGAACAAAACAGTCATCAAACCAGGAGAGGGACAGTGTAGAGAACATCCACGCCTTACATGCGGTCAGCCATTGGACATTTAGCTTCGTTATGTCCATGGTTTTGTAGGCATGCGGCTTGCGTGCTGTGTGGATCACCGATAACTTGAGCTTACTGGTACCGGAGGCATTGGTGGTAAACAGGACGGTGATGTGTTCCTTCTGCATCTTCCGGCCCCGAATCTTGCTGGCATTCTTTACAATGAAGGACTTGGAAGGTAGCTTTTTCCAGAAAAGACCAGATTCGTCCATGTTAAACACCTGGTCGTCACTGTACTGTCCTTCCTCCATAATCTCACGTAAAAACGGAGGAAATTCCCTAGCCGCAGCACGGTCAGCACTCGCTTCTTCACCACCAATGTTTATATTGGTGATCTTGTTCCGGATCTTAAACCTCTGTAACCACCCAGAGGAAGCATTAAAGGGTTTGGGCTCTGTAATTCCCATCTTTCGTGCCACTGCAATGTACAGTTCACATGCGTACTCCTTAACAGAGCGCGTGTCGACCGCCATGTTCCGTCGCGCTTGACGCACCAAGTACCTCACAAGTAATTTTTCTGTCTTGAGAAGCACCTGGTTGTGAAAATACTTGATCATAGACACACCTGTAGACTTTGTGATCTTCATGTGCTCCTTTATCTTGGCTGCATCCTTCTTTATCGTCCAGATAGTAGATTCGTTCACACCATGCTGGCGCGCCAAATCAACCTGCCCTGTTCCTTTCTCCAACTCTTGGATGATCTTGTACTTCACCTCGTAGCTTAAGGAACATCGTGTCTTCTTTGGCTTAGGGCGGCTGGGTCCAGGCAAGGAAAGGTTTCTCTCTGGGGGCGGTGGTCCTGTGGAAGCCATTTTACAGAACAACGGATGCACGATTACACGGTGTGGCCTGGAGGGATGAAACTGCCGCGGCTAGGTCAAGCGTCGTCTTCCCTCCCTCCCTCCCTCCCTCCCCCGAGTGGACACGTCATATTACTTTAAACCAATTACAGCTAGCAGCGGAGGGAGGTAGGGATGCATGGCCAATCACAGTCCGATACGTCATATGATGTCACTGATAACGCAACAGAGACATGCACTGCGCAACCTTACCGCGCGGCTTGCCCAGGCGGGGGCGGGTGGGGCGAATCTAAAAATAGCGTCGTGCCGGACACTCTCCGCGTAAAGGGGTACACGCACCGCTAGGGTGTGTCATAGGAGGGAAGATCAGCTAAAACTAATGGCCCATCACTTTTTTGGTAGATTTTAGTGTATATAAACAGAAAATAATTTCAGTTTCAATATTTTGCAACCTTTTGCTAGGTAAATTTTAGTGTGAAATTTATCGAAAATCTAACGTACAGCTGCATTAGTGCATTGCAATTAAATAGTGAACATTGCTTTCTGACTTCATTCTTTAACAACCCAACTAACAATATTTTTTTCTGTTTCAGATTCTGATGCATTTATAAGTTGATAATATTTGCGATGGCTGCTTGTGTCAGGACGAGGAACCAAAAATCCAGCCATCTCAGTCACTATCTTGGGTCTGGGAGAGAGCTCCTGAAGTCGGAGTTGCCTACATTGAGAGATGCTTTGAGATACGGTGTTTTAATCAGGCAAATCAGTGAAAAGAACCAAAGAACTTACACAAACAAAGACATTGCCAGTGATATGACCAAAGCTGTCTTGGCACAGTACACTCTGGCTAACGCTTAGTTCAAGCCTCCAGTCAAAACAAGTCAGAAGAAGATTAGTGAGAGACTGCTAGCCAGTTGGGAAAAGGCAAGAGATATCTCTCTTGGGAGAGGAAAACTTGCAGTTAAGGACAGCTTTGCCAAGCAACTGGACCAGTTATTTGACATAATTACTTGCAAGTGCCCAATTGTTCTCTGTCCTGAGTTTGGATGCGATCGTGACTGTAAATCCGAGGCCCACATCTCCTGTATTTGCAAGCGTGAACTGAAGATTCCTGTGATCGAACTGGCATTTGTCAAAGCACAGAGAGAGAAGACTGGCAGCATAGGGGCTCTCATGATTTCTAGCCAAGATATTCCGGAGTCCAAGAGACAGGAGGCTGCCACTCAGAGACAGAAGAGGAGAAGAGTTGCCGAGGAAAAGAGACTTGAGAAGGCCCAGGGTGAGGTAAAAAAGGCCGATGATTGGAGTCAAGCTGATTCAGAGTTTAATGACTTCCCCATGGCTGATCCGAGTGCTGACCAGGAGAATGGTGACTTTGTCCCTAACCCAGAAAATAATGATCCCAAATCTTCCAGGCATAAGATTCGAAATAGGAAAGATATCCCGAGCATAGCTCTGGCCAGCATGCGACACCACACTGGTCTCAGAGAAACTGCAGAGATAGCAAGCTGCCTGGATTGACGGTGGTTTGATAACACCTGATGATGTTCACCTGGTGATAGATCATAACAAAGTAAGGAGAGCTCAGGAGAAACTTGTCAGTAACCTAGAAGAGGAGTTTGATAAGGGGATAAGAGAAAATGGAATCAATTGTTTGTTCTTTGATGGGAGAAGGGATGACACTAAAGTGTTCATGAAAGTTGGAGATTCTGACAAGTTGTTCCCTGCCATGGTGAAGGAGGAACACTACTCCTGCTGCAGTGAACCAGGAGGGAAGTATTTGTGGCATTTCACTCCAGAGAAAGGTGACATCAGGAAACCAGCTGAGATAGTGGCAGATAACATTGTGAACTGGCTCAGAGAGAGAAACGTAGACCAGACCCTGCAGGCCATTGGAGGGGACAGCACCAACACGAACACAGGGTGGCAAGGGGGGGTCATACAGTGGATAGAGCGGAAGATTGGGAGGAAGCTGGTCTGGATTGTTTGTGACCTCCACACCAACGAGTTGCCACTCAGACATCTGATCCAGGAGCTGGATGGCAAGACTCTTTCAAACAACAGATGGTCTGGTCCTCTTGGCAAGATGCTGGACTCTGCCACTGAGTTAGAAATAAATCCGAGCTCTGAAAAAATCACAGTTGGCCCTCCACTCGTTGAGCTTGCACATACTGTCATTGACGACCTGAGTACTGACCAGTACTATGGTTACATGATTTGCAGTGCCATCAAAACTGGGGTCATGCCTGATAGACTTGCTTACCTGCAGATAGGTCCAGTCTCACATTCTAGGTGGCTCACAACGGCTCTCAGGTTCTGCAGAATTTGGGTCGCTCATCATAAACTGAAAGGGAACCAGCTTCACAACCTGAGACTTATTGTCCAATTCATCGTGAGTGTCTACTTGCCAAATTGGTTCAACACCAAGGTCAAGTCATCGTTCTCCGAAGGTCCGAGGCATGTTCTCTTCCAGCTTGAGCTCCTGAGGAGTCAGCCAAGGAAGGTTGTTCAGATTGTGGAGCAGACTGTGAGGAGATCTTCCTGGTATGCTCATCCCGAGGCAGTTCTGCAGACAATGCTCTCCAGTAAGGATGAGGAGGAGAGAAGAGTGGCAGTCAAAAAGATCTTGGATATGAGACTTATGAGAGGATCTGGGCATGACGAATCAGTAAGTGACGATTCCTTCAGGGTCAGGAAGACTCCTGAAGTCAATCTAGGTGCCAAGACCCTCACTGATCTCATAGATCTGGATAACATCCAGGCTGGCAGTGAGCCCCCTCTTACCTGCAGCCTCACCAATGTTCAAGTCAGAGCTTTCCTGGACAACCCCATGCATGTCCCTGCCTGGCCCTCGCACACCCAGAGTATAGAGCGTTGTGTACAGCAAGTGAGCGAGGCCAGCAGTCACGTGTACAGCCAGGAGAGGAGGGAAGGCTACATCCGAGCTCAGGTGGGCAGCAGGGAGGTGATGAGTAGAAACAGAAGCAAGAAAGACATGTTCTCTATGGTGTGCAGCAACACCGGGTCGTAGTAGTAAAACCGGTTTTTGTATTTGATGATTTTGTTTTCTAAAGGAATATTAAATTTAATAAATGTGTCAAGATCATTCGTTTCACTATTTTGGATCATTTTCATCCTAATAAATTAACCTGATACATTTACTTTACTTTAAATAAGCTATTTAGTGGTGTTGGTAAAAGGGTGGGAATACTGAATTTTCATAAGATTTCAAGTTAAAATTTACCTAGCAAAAAATGAAAACTTTTCAAATCTGAAGATATCACATGATTCTGCACATAGAACTACATCATTAATACCATGGGCCGATTTTTCAAACTCGAACAAAAATAATTCGCCTCCGTATGACACACCCTAACGCACCGCGGAATGTGAGCATCCTGGGTTCCGGCAGGGTACCGCGTAAACGTGGAAACGAGGAATGTGGGACCGCGTAAAGTGAGGGTTGACTGTAGTTATAAACCTTTACAACAATTATTTTTGTAATTTCGTAATTAAAAATAATAATAATGTGTGTAAGTAAGCAAGAACATAATTCTAATTCTGGAGTTGGGCTAGGTAGAATTTAGCATAATGGAGACAGCAACTAGGCGATTCATTATTCATTAGCCTATGGGAGACCACAACTTCACATACAGGACGCAGGCTGATATTTTGAGCCATTTACTCAGACATAAAATACGTCTTATATGCCATAAAATACAGTATATACTTAGAAATGAAGAGGATATAATATAAAACTATTAACTAGGAAAAATGAAGAGCGTGGGTGTGTATATCTGATAAGTGAATGTTGTGCGTAGGCGGTGGGTTACTTGGCTATAACTGCACGGCCACGCTCCCTTCTAATGCCTACGCACAGCCAGCGCAGGAGTCACATGGGTGTTAGTCAGCTGGGTGACTAACAGCTGTGCCATGCTGTTCAGTGGATGGTTTCAATGTGGAAGGTGTTGTCTATACATAAGATATATGCTATTGTATTTTATGCTATGTATTAATTTTATTGTTTTTCATTGCAATAAATATGGTAGCTCATCCTCATTGCCTGTGGTATTTAAACATATGATTTTGGAGGAATTTTTATTATTATTACTGTATTATTATTATTATTATTATTTTATTTTGGTGCCGGTTAGATGAATCTGCCAGTTGCATGGATTCCGTATAACCAAGATTCTATTGTATTATCACTCTACAGAGTATTACAGTACAACAATCACTCCCACACACCACCATAATCACCCCAATCACTTCAATACTCATCCCTCTCACCACACCAATAATCACTCTTCGACACCATAATTACCCATCACCACCATGATCTCAATAGTCACCCCAACACATTAAAAAATATATTACAGTAATGTTCAAGAAGTAGTGAGACACCAGTGCTTTCCACCAATGCCTTCCACCAATAATGTACTGTACCAGGTACATCCTCTGGTGCACTACTTGATGTTCCAGGATGTACTGAAGGAGTTAAAGGTTATTTCACTACCAAACACAAAATTATTGAAACAAAAAAAATTAAACACATCGTATTTTTATCTTTTTATATTTTCGCTGTCAAACAGACTTATTCTGAATCTTAGTGCTGTACAGGCATATGAAAGACTTTCTTTTAGGTAGATTACCACTGTTCTGCACAAAAATGTAATAATTTTAGATCAGTATAAATTTTGTATAGTGATGACTGTACAGTATACATTTATTTTTTTTTACAGGTGTCAAGTAAAGGTAACAGGAGAGATGATGTTGTCCTTTCCTGCAGGCATCGTTGGTGTACTTACCAACAACCCATCTCCTGCACAACTTTCATTTAAGGTCAACAACTTTGCTAAAGTTAACAGTGTTTTACCCAACAAGCAGCTTATAACAATGTAAGTGAGCCTCTCTTAATTTTTTTTAAAGAACTTGTTTTCTTTTAATCAACTGTCTCTTTTTATTACCTTTTTTCCTTTGTGATTCACATACATTATTACCCAACAAAGTCACAAGATCATTTGAGGTAAGATCCAGGAAACACCAAGACAGTTGTGGATGGGTTTAATTTATTAATTAGTTTACTGAAACTAGAGTTCTAAGAAGGGGACTTGGAGACAAAAGTGTCCATTTAAGATTAAAGGTAACAAGTCATGACATCACTTCATCTGTGTGCACCTTGCCTGTCTCTTGCCAGAGGGCATAAGCTGTAATTTCTAGATCAAACTGTTGGTTCCAGCCACCTCACTACAAGGTGAAGTCTTGGATTAGCTCCACTCTCTCCTTTGAAAAGAGCTAGCACAGGAGAGGCTTGTTATAAGTCAATATTAATTAATCTTGGGCACAACTACAATGTCTCCCATCATACACAACCAACAATTGTTGATAAGTATAATTTATTTTCATTGGTCCTGAAGCTTTAATAAAACGTAAAAGTCGAAACCTAATTTTGAACAATGAAGCTGGCATTATCAGCTAGCAAGCCAGTGGTAGTACAGCAGGATGTTAGTGAGTACATAGCTAAGTGTAATGATATGTTTGTGGTATGGAGGACACAAGAGGACCTCACACCCAATCCTTCCTACTTTTTGCGGGGTAGAAGTGCAGGATGCAAAGCGGCGGTTAATGGGACGTTGGTTTATGGGATATACCTTCATGACTGTAAGAATTGTGTGTGCATCAACACGTTCTCTGAAATACTTTTCTCATGTTTGTTGAGAATGTCCAATTTCTCCTTAAAGGACAGTCTTTTTGCTGGGCCTCTTGTCGACCCCTTGTTGCAATGGTTTTTTTCTGTAGCTTTCAGCATTGTACACATATACACAGCACAGTACCATATGTATGGTACTTAGGCTACAGTACACAAACACTGCCACTCTGCTTTGCACAGTACCATATATACAGGAAAGCCTCCAATAACGACGATTCATATTTAAAATCCTGGTTAATTTAGGACCCAATTCAATTTACATCGTTATTTTATTCGTATTTACAACAAAAATGGAATAAAAATAAAATAAAATTACATTTTCACAAAATAATAACCAAATCCCGTTAAGTATTATACAAATATATAAAATAAAGCACGCCTTGTGCATGGAGGCTGCCGGGCTTGTGTGTGGTGACTCCAACATCAATAGTATAAACAGTCGCAGCTTGGCGGGCCTTTTGTTTTCATGCATCTGAACAGGAACAGGAGAAAAACTTTCTCAGGTTTCTTACAGCATTTTTGTGTCCCTATTCAACATGAGCAAGAGAGCAAGGGATGGTGGTGCTGGTTAAAAAGCTAAAAGAAAGTGTACAAGTTTAGTCGAGATACTAGATGTGTTTAAACAATATGAACAAGGTGAGAGGTCTGTGGATATTTCAAGCGCTTTGGGGATGGCAGAATCAACAATGAAGACTATCCATAATAATAGAGAAAAAATTTAAAAAAGTGCTCTGTTTACAACTCTGTTAAGTGCAAATAAAGTTTGCCAAAGCAGGAGTGAGGTTATGGAAGAAATGGAGAAACTTTTAAGTATATGGATTGAAGAAAAAATCAGAAGCATACTCCATTGAGCACCGTTATTATTCAAACAAAAGCCCTAGCATTGTTTAATGATCTTAAAAATACAAGTTAAAGTGAAAGTGTTAAAACTGAAAAACTCAGTGTGAGTCAAGGCTTGTTTGCTAGGTTTAAACAATGCCACGAGTTACATAATTTAAAAGTCACTAGTGAGGCAGCAAGTGGTGATTCATCTGCTGCTGCTTATCCAGAAGAACCATGCAAAATAATCGAGGAAAGCGGCTACTTGCCCAGTCAATTTTTTAATGTTGATGAAACAGGACTATATTGGAAAAGAATGACTTCCTAGACATTTATTTCCACAGAAGAAAAAGCTGCACCAGGATTCAAAGCAGCCAATGATCGTATCACACTCCTCTTGGGTGGTAATGCAGAAGGTGACTTTAAACTCAAACCTCTTACTGTATATCACTCTGAAAACCGTAGATTATTCAAAGGTGTGTGTCAACAAATTTGGCCAGTAATTTGGCAGTCAAACAGTAAAGCATGGATGACAATGACTCTTTTCGTTGGTTGGTTCAAAAAGTGTATTTGCCCAGCATTAAAGGAATACTGAGCCAAGAAAAACAAAACACACATGACACTGCTTATATTAGATAATGCCCAGGCCACCCAGCTCACTTAAATGAATTGTTTGAACATGTACAAGTTTTTTCTTCCACCAAATATCACGTCCATGCTTCAACCTATGGACTAAGGTGTTATATCATCATTTAAGGCCTGTTACTTATGCCATGCCATATCTCAACTGATTGAAGAAACAGATGGTGCTGGAAAGCCATTCATAAAAGAATTTTTGCATGGATATCATATTCTAAAAGCTGTTAAAACATTGGAAAGTCATGGAAGGAAGTAACAAAAGGGAACATGAATGGTGTGTGGAGGAAATTGTGGCCAGAATGTGTAAAAACCTTCAAAAGTTTTGAGGAAGCCATGCCAAACATGCAAAGAAATATTGTTGAGCTTTCCAAGCACATTGAAGGATTTGAAGAAGTTGATGAAGAGAATGTTCAGGAGCTATTAAACAGTCACAAATAAGACTTAACTAATGAAGAACTTATGCAATTTGAACAAGAGCATGACTGGACCACAAACACACCAATAGATACCTCTACCTCACCTTCTCACAAATTTATGACAAAGGGTTAGCAGAAGCATTTGATACATGGAGCAAGCAATGAACATATTTTCTGAAGTGGATCCATAAACAGGACGAGACATTAAGATTAACATGGATGTGAAAAATTCATATGACCCCTACATAAAGATGTATAATGAGAAAAGAAAGCAGTTGTGCAAGGTTCTTTAGACAGTTTTATTATTTGAAGGCCTAAACCATCAACATCAGCTACAACTACATCGTCAACTTCAGGTACAGCTACACTGTCAACTTCAGGTACAGCTACACTGTCAACTTCAGGTACAGCTAAACTGTCAACTTCAGGTACAGCTACACCATCAACTTCAGCTACAGCTACACTGTCAACTTCAGCTACAGCTACAGTACACCATCAACTTCAGGTTCAGCTACACCATCAAATTCAGCAGCAGCTTCAGCAACAACTACAGGTTCAGTAACAGCTTCAGGTTCAGCAACAGCTATGGCATCTTTATGGAAAGCTACAACTTCAACCTGAGTTGAACCTACAGCTTCATATGGATAACTTGATGACTTAGGAACTTCGTCATCTGAGTAAAACCTCACACAACAACATTGGCTGCCCTTATATTTTCAACTTTACCACAATTGGTGAGTAGAATTTTTGTTTTACATTCTTAAGCATTAATTAAAACATATATGAACAGTAATAAATGTTGCTTTCATATTCTTATGTAGAGAAATGACGCTATGTTTTCACATGTGCGTACTTACATACATTGGCGTTGCGCAATCCTCTTTTTTTCTTTTTCTTTTTTTTTTTACTGTTAGTAGTTAGCTACTTGTATTGTTTCATATATTTACATTAAATAACATTAATTAAAGCATACATATTCTTTTTATTTTTTACATTAATTTTACTATAGCTAGGATCTTATTTTCTTCAGTTTCCTTTTGTAAACACTAACGAAAACAATGCCGTCTCGTCTCTTATTTGTGTTTTAATATTCTACATATTATTAAAGAATTGATTTTTCATTTTGTGCACAAACATTAATTCAATCAAGTAGACATTATCAGTAATAAACAATAATGAATCCTTTGCACATAAGAGAAATAATGCCGTTTCCATGAGTGTGCACGTAATACATACACACATACTGTACATACGTTGGCCTTCCGCTATCAGTCTCACTCTTTTTGTTTACCATCACTGGTTACTTCTACTGTACATACATTAAATATCATTAATTAAAAAATAAATATATATTTTTTTCACAATAATTTTACTACACCTACAACCAGGGTCTTATTTTCTTCAGTTTCGGATGGAGAACCATTGTCATGGGTGTAAACACTGACAGCACCAATGGTGTCCCATCTTTTCTTCTGTGACTACATATTATTATTGATTTATATTGAATAAGGTGCATTAATAACCATTATTTACCGGTAATTAATATAGTTTTTATTTTTCATTCCTTTTCCTTTGGGGGGGGGGGGGGTTAAAAAGTAACACAAAGTATATGAAAACGTCACACTAGGGAACGCATATTATTATTGCTCTATCTTAATGGTCATTAATGATTCATGATACAATGATTCACCGTACACTGCAATATTGGAGGGCACATTACCATCGTTATTCGAGGCTTTACTGCACAGTGCTCACACAAACAATGTTAATTCACTTTAAATTACTACACTGTAATCACTGAATGTCTTAACTCTGGTTTAACACTGTATTCTTGGTTGATTGGGTCCTGATACAGTACTGCAGATCATAAATTTATGCAAAAGCAGCAGCAAGTGAGGAATCGACCTTGTACAGTCTCGTTCAAGATTCTTCGAACACTGCTGGAGACAGCTGGCAACTCAAGGCCATTCGTTTACTCTAGTACGTAATATAATATGAAACAACAGAGACCAACCAGTAAATTAAGCAATGGGGAACTAAGTAACCAGTCACCGATCACTTTTACATTTATTCTCATTTTTTTGCGGCATACTATAGTAAACAAACGGCCTTGAGTTGCCAGCTGTCTCCAACAGTGTTTGAAGAATCTTGAACGAGACTGTACAATGGCAAAGGACAATGAACTAAGTGCATCATGATGCTAAACTTAGAGGGGATAAGCTGGGAGGTGCATCAGCCTGTCACAGGCATTCCGTGACAGCATTAGCCAGTGGCAGCATGTGAGCCTACAGCCCAAGTTAGCCAGTCAGCTAGTCCACCCACACGCCTGTCATATCGGGATGCAGCGGAGCATGATGCAATCTCGGAACACCCGGAATATTTGTTCCCAGGCCAGAACAGAAAGGCTTGGAGAGAGTTTCACAGATTTTTTCCGGAATTTGGTCATGATTTCATCCTCGGAAATCATCCCAGGCTCAGAATGGAGAGGTTTGGAGAGATTTTATCAGACTTTTTCTGGAAAATATGCCTGATTTTCATCTCTGGAAACTTTATACGGATCCTGGATAGAGAAAGTTTTCTCGGAAAATTTTTACTGGCTGATTTTCATTCTGGCTATTGAAGAGTTCCAGGACTGGGGATTCTGGCTAATGAAGAGATTATTTACACAGTATTCCAGTATCACTGGAGTTAATTATACTACAGTGGCAGCTGTTGCGTACTCTCTATGACTTATTTTAGATTAATTTATAATTATTGATGGAAGATAATACTATCTAATACGTAACCTAACCTAACCTAATATTATTAGGACCCTTACTATGGGAGTGCAATGTGATTTTTTTCTTGGAAACTTTATTGATATAGAGACACTGATGTAAAAATTAATTATCTATTCACTTGTATTATTGATAAGAATCACATCATTTAGATTGTGTAATGGGGCCTACTGTAATTAGAAATTAAAGTAAAGATTCTACTTATTTATGAGAAAGTTGTATAGCTTTACTGTACTTGGTAATGGGAAGTTATAGTTAAATCAGTGTGTGATGATGATGTTAAACAGTAATATATTGATGCATTTTAACAACTAAGATCTTCAATAGTATATTCTAGATTAGTACACACACTAGTCATCAACAGTTTAAAATTAAGAGAGTTATATCTCGCCTGAATTTTGTGTGATTATAGGAAAAGGTGTTCATCATTATAATTTATAATAATTTTTGCAGGGATAATGATCAATCAACACCAGAATGTGGAGTTTTCAACTTTAATATGAATGCACTCACCTCTTTGTTGAGAAAACAAGCTGAAAATAATCCCTCTGCATCATACTTCAATGTTGACATGGTCAAATATCAGGTAAGTTTGGTAAGAAGTATGGTATTGTGGTATTGTATACAGAACACTTGCTGAGAAGCCTTGTGTGTCAGTGAAGTGTGTACTATATAGATGTGTAGGTTAAGGGTTTTGAAGAAGGAAGGTAGATCATCATGCAAATTATTTCAATTTTTTATCATTGAGTATATGTACTGGATAATATAGTACAAGATTACTTTATACTGTAGAATCCCAGTTTTCTGGTACAGTAGAACATTTATATAACACGAGATACATTCCAAGAGAGGTCGCTTTAAACTGAATTCGCACTAAATCGAAGTGTTGTTTCAATGGAATAATTTAGTTTGGTACTTGAGAGAAACACAAAATACTAAAAAGACTGGGAGTCTACCCAGATGCACCTCAGCCCATCTCCTAGAATAAACAAAACATTGTCTTTTGTAGTATTATGTTAAAACAAACACTCATAAATCAACACAGCTAAAATTATGGAACGTGAAATGGTCTGTTTACTTGCGATCAGCTGATGTAGGTGGGGGAGTATGTTTGACAGTTGATGCCAAGGTCTAGTGCTTATTTATTTATCTGTCCTTAAGAGTGACTTTTAAGTTTTTCTCTTATAGAATGTCACTAAACTGACCTGGGAGAATATAATTAACATTGCTGGAATTATTATAATACTATAGTGGTTAGTTTGAAAATAAACATGCTATAGTTTGCATTAGACATACAAATTTTAGTTCTAACTAATTTTATTACAAAGGCCTAAAATTTTTATCTCTTGTGCAAAATATATGATGTTTATATTCAAATTATTCACTGTCTTGCAAGGATTCTAGCAATGCAAATTATATTCCCCTAACTTTAGTCTGTGAAATTATATAAGATAAAAACTGGAAGCATATAACCACCAAATCCTGGCGGGGAAGATGGGAGGGGGGGAGTTACAGTGACACGTTTGACAGTTGGGGTCGAAGGTCTAGTGAAGTATTTATTTGTTTATTTATGTCCTTTAGATTGAGTTTTTGTTTTTTGTTTATTTAATGTTACAGAAGTGATCGAGGAGAATATAACTTACATTGCTGGAATTCTTATTTGATAGTGATTAATTTGAATGTAAACATACAATAGTTTGCCCCAGACTAAAATTTTAGTAATCATTTTGTACATTATTTTGATTACATGTACAGTACAGCTTTACCCTTTGGACAGTGTGTGCATGTAAATGAGTTTCAATAAATGAATAAAGTTACATATATCGAGCCCAAAATAATAGTTGAAAAACTTTATGTAGACAGAGCTTGGATGGCTAAATTTTAGAATGACCAATATTTTTAATATAAAAAATACACAAATATTAAAGAGCACAATTTTCTTGATATTTACTCCACTGGAAACGAATGTAAACATAGAACAGATTACTGAATTGGGAGACTAGACCATCAGCTGATGCTCACAACAAAACGTGATGTTTGTAAGGATTTCGTTAATTGAATTTTTGTTCATTAACTAAATTGAAGATTCTTATGGAAGGTAATTCGTTAACCGAAATTTCGTTAACCGAGGGACCACTGTGTGTATATATATATATATATATATATATATATATATATATATATATATATATATATATATATATATATATATATATATATATATATATGCAAGTAAATCACTGTAGGTGCGCGTGATCTAGGTATATGCTGATAACCACCAGGAAAGAAGAAAACACGAAGTTCCCAAGCGCTTTCGTGTAATTCACATCTTCAGGGGTGAGTACAGACTAGAGAGAGTAATGCAAAACAAGATGAATATATACAGAGGAGGGTGAGACCAGGTCCACAATGGTCAGGTAATTAGGTAATGACCCTACTAATCTTTAAATGGCACGAAACGGTTGGTGGTTGGGTCAGATGGGACAGTGACCCGCCCTCTCACCTGATCACAAATCTTCTTAATTACAAAGTTGTCCAGCTTGTACATGCCGTTACTCAAATTCATGTTGAATGCTTCGGTATGTTTATTAAGACTAGATTCTATGATGTTCCTACTATCAATTGAATTACATGGTAATATTGAGGAGGCATTATCCCAGTCAATGCAATGCTTGTTATCCCTCAAATGAACAAACAGAGCATTGGATTCCTGGCCTGTCCTAACACTGTATTTGTGTTGTTTAATTCTAGTTACAAGATCTTTACCTGTCTGGCCTAAGTAAAACATATTACATTCCTTGCACGGAACTTTATAAATGCAACCAATTGGGCAGTTTCCCAATGAGGTTCACGGCGCCATCAGCTCGATGAACAGGCTTTGTGTGAAATATAACAGAGTCTAGAACTGCTTTTAGTGTCCTTGTGGCCTAGCCGGTAAGCGTTCCCTAGTTCCACCCAGTAGGTCGAGGGTTCGATTCCATGCTGGTGAGGTCGTTGATTATATATATATATATATATATATATATATATATATATATATATATATATATATATATATATATATATATATATATATATATATATATATATATAAATATATATATATATATATACACACACAGTGAGTTCTGCTATAACGCATGTTTTGATAACGCGAATTTGCTCTAACGCAATTTATGAATTAGGAACGATATTTGTATAACGCGAACGTTTGTTTGCTATAACGCGATTTTTGCTTACTATTTCTCCAATTTTGTGGTATTAATTGTGAATATGGTAAAGAAGAATATCTCCAAGAAGCGTTCTGGCGACAGAATTCCCGGTGATGATCGTAAAAGAAAGGATATAACACTTGAAGACAAGCTCGATGTTATCAACCTCAAAATCACCCTTCTCCCCCATCAAGTTACATTCATATTTTTTCAAGGTAAAGTGTTACATTTACTGTATGATTTCATTATTAGATATGAATGTAACATTTATTTAGACTGTGCTATCCTTTGTGTTAGGCTAACTGCTAAATTTTTTTGATTTCGAGTAATCTGCACCTAACCCTATTTTCTCCATAAGCCCTGTTATTTCTATTACGCGATTTTCTATAACACGATGTTTTACAAGAACACAATTATCGCGTTATAGCAGAACTACCTATATATATATATATATATATATATATATATATATATATATATATAATATATATATATATATATATATATATATATATATATATATATATATATATATATATATATACAGTAGTACCTCGCTTAACGTGGTCAATAAAACCCACAGGGTACCGTGTTAAGTGAAAACCGCGCTAAGTGAACAACAGAACATATGGGATTAATTCCAATAGAAACTGGCCCATCCCCAAACTCCACTTTTTCCGACACAATACCTATGTTCTAGTAAAAATAACATCTTAATTTTATGATGGTACATGCACACAATTAATACTTAAGAGAAATAGAGAAATACAGTCGCCAAGTTAATGTCCATTCAAATAATGGACTCAACTCCCTCCACCTCTTCTCACACTACACTGCTGGCTCTTCCCTCTCTGAGAAAGTTTTGGGGGAAAACCACTAAATTTTAATAAATAATACCTCAAACTAAAGTTAGGATAATACAATTGACATTGCTGGATTCCTTGTAAGACCAGGAATATTTTGAATCTAAATGTCATATATTTTGCACAAAAGATAACATATTTACTCAGTAAACATTATATCTAAAATTTGTATGTCTAATGCAAAATCTATGATGTTTATATTCAAAATGATCACCAAATTGTAAGAATTCCAGCAATGTAAATTATATTCTCGCCGGGTAATTTGTATGAATTTTATGAGCTAAAACAAATATCTTCAGTTAATAAAAAAAAAAAATATTCTTCAGACACTATCTGTCAATCAAAGTACCCCACCTTGCCTCCTCCCTCTTCCAACCATGCGGTCAGTCCCAACCGTCCCCCCCACCCCCCACCAATCCTCCCTTCAAGAGATGTTGGGTGAAAAAACTAAATTTTAACATTTAGTATTAAATAATACCTCAGATTAAAGTTAGGATAATATAATTGACATTGCTGGATTCCTTTTAAGACCAGGAATATTTTGAATATAAATGTCATATATTTTGCCCAAAAGATAACATATTTACTCAGAGTAAACATTATATTTAAAATTTGTATGTCTAATGCAAAATCTATGATGTTTATATTCAAAATGATCATCAAATTGTAAGAATTCCAGCAATGTAAATTATTTTCTGGCCGGGTAATTTGTATGAATTTTATGAGCTAAAACAAATATCTTCAGTTAATAAAAAAAAAAAATATTCTTCACAACACTATCTGTCAATCAAAGTACCCCACCTTGCCTCCCCCCCCCTCTTCCAACCGCGCCAGATGGTCGGTCGGTCCAACCCTCCTCCTGCACTCCCCACCTTCCCTCTCTACCAGAGAAATGTTGGGTGAAAAAACTAGATTTTCACTTTTAGTAATAAAAAATACCTCAGACTAAAGTTAGGATAATATAATAGACATTGCTGGATTCCTTGCAAAACCAGGAATATTTTGAATATACACTTCATATATTTTGAACTAAAGATAACATATTTGCTCTGAGTAAACAAAATACTTGCATTAGATCTAAAATTTGTATGTCTAATGCAAAATCTATGATGCTTATATTCAAAATGATCATCAAATTGTAAGAATTCCAGCAATGTAAATTATATTCTGGCCAGATAATTTGGATGAATTTTATGAGCTAAATAAAAAAATTATACTTCACCTGCGTAAAGGGGTACACGCACCGCGGAATGTGAGCATCCCGGGTTCTGGCAGGGTACCGCGTAAACGTGGAAACGCTGAATGTGGGACCGCGTAAAGTGAGGGTTGACTGTGTGTATATATATATATATATATATATATATATATATATATATATATATATATATATATATATATATATATATACCTTGTATATATATATTCTCGATTTACACGGATTTGGTTTACGTGTTTCGTCATAATTTTTATTTACACTGTCCATTCCATAATTTATGCGGGTAGCGGCGCAGGCAGGGTGCGCACAAGGTCGCCCAGTCAACAAAACATTACCGAGTTCGCCACCCACCACAGCCTGCCCAAGTCAGTGATAGTGATAGTGAGGATATGGACTTTGAGGGGTTTGACAAAGAGGCCCTGCAAGCCTCTGTGGTGGATAGTGATACAATTGATACAAGTGATACAGGTGAGGGCCAATAATCTGCCCTCTGCCACGGAACCAACCCCCCATCCCCGTGTGCCCAGCCATCTTTTCTACTAACGTAAGTGTTGAAAAACCTAATATTATTGATAATTCTCATAAATATTAATTGTGTGTGCATCCCATCAAAAAATTAAGATGTTATTTTTACTACAACGTACGTATTGTGTCGGAAAAAGTGTAGTTGGCCCAGTCTCTATTTCAATTACAGTAATCCCATATGTTCTGTTATTTCGTTCACGTGTTTCTTGTTTATTACAAGGTTTATTAGGTTTATTACAAAGTGATGCAAAGGGTACGCTCAATACTGTAGTCCACAAAACATATAGCTATGCTTTCTTTATTTGAGTCTCCCGTCTGAGCAGTCCGTTTTCTCATCGCTTCAGGACGCCTGAGTCCTCAGTTTTCTCTCAATCTGAGAGTGCACCCGAGACTTCATTATTCCTTAGTAATGACACAGAATTTGAAATTGCAACTGGGGTTGCAATTGTCGTGGCAACTTAGATATATCTGATTACAGCAAATGTGTTATTGTCAATTTGTAGGTGAAAGATTTTATTCTCAATAGATGTACGTGAAGCAAATGGTTAACAATACACCTGGAGGCAACTGCGTGATAACGAAATTTTCGGCTTGAAAAACTCGCTATAACAGCAGATGTGCAGATTTTGATAGAGGCGTGATAACGAAAATCGCAATAACCAAGTGCGCTATAACCAAGGGATGACTGTGTGTGTGTGTGTATATATATATATATATATATATATATATATATATATATATATATATATATATATATATATATATATATACCTGTATATATATGCATATATATATATTTATACATATATATATATACATATATACAGAAGTACCCCGATTTACGCTGTCAATTGAACCCACAGGGTACCGCGTTAAGTGAAATCCGCGTAAATGGAACAACAGAACATATGGGATTAATTCCAATAGAGACTGGCACGACTCCCAAACTCTACTTTTTCCAACACAATACCTATGTTCTAGTAAAAATAACATCTTAATTTTATGATGGTACATGCACACAATTAATACTTAAGAGAAATACAGTCTCCAAGTTAATGTCCATTAATATAATGGACTCAACTCCCTACCCCTCTTCTCACACTACACTGCTGGCTCTTCCCTCTCTGAGAAATTTTTGGGGGAAAACCACTAGATTTTAATAAATAATACCTCAAACTAAAGTTAGGATAATATAATTGACATTGCTAGATTCCTTGTAAAACCAGGAATATTTTGAATATAAATGTCATATATTTGGCACAAAAGATAACATATTTACTCAGAGTAAACATTATATCTAAAATTTGTATGTCTAATGCAAAATCTATGATGTATATATTCAAAATGATCGTCAAATTGTAAGAATTCCAGCAATGTAAATTATATTCTGACCGGGTAATTTGTATGAATTTTATGAGCTAAAACAAATATCTTCAGTTAATAAAAAAAAAAATATATTCTTCACACCGTAACAGATGGTCTGTCGGTAATTTGTATGAATTTTATGAGCTAAAACAGGCAGGCAGGCGGGTGGGGCTAATCTAAAAATAGCGTCTCGAGCCGGACACTCTGCGCGTATACGTGGAAAAAACCCGTGTTAAGTGAAAGTTCGGCTCTGGCGAGGCACAGCGTATACGTGAAATGGCTCTAAGCGAAATTGCGTTAAGCGGGGTATTACTGTATATGTGAGGAATAAATACAAATATAATAATAAGAGAAAAGAAAAAATACTGCTTTGTCATTTGGCCATCTCGTCACTAGCACTAGACTACAGAGCCATGAGAGAACGACACTCCCTCTCTCCTTCACACTCTTGTGCTAGCTCCTACACACGTAATAAATGTTTAACCCCTGGGCTTTGGGCTATGCCCCTCCCCCCTTTGCAGGCATATTCAGGAATGTTTAAAAAATAAAATAAAAAGCTATTCTAGTCTTACAAACTGGTCATGTATAACATAAACAGGAAATAAATATATGTCCTTACCCTAGGTTTGACAACACAGGGGCTAGGAAGAGTTGAGAATGTTCATAAAGTGGTGCATGGATGATGCAATAGTACAAGGCAAACAACACGAAATTGTAGGCTGTATGAAGTACAGAACACTTGTTTTAGTATGTTATTACTATGTATTTACACTATTAACAATCATTATTACGACTAGTAATTTATCAAAATACTGGACTTGTACTTGGGGTTTAGGGGGGTAGAAACACATGGTAAAGTGAGTCAAGACCTAGCATGAGATTCCTGCATCACAAAAGCTGAGAAGTAAGTGGGAGGCTCTTATGTGTGAATGAGTGAAAGATAAATACGTACTTGGCAACATAATCGAGTCGGGCCCACCCTTTTTATTCAAGTAGCCCTGCAAAAAAATAAAAACGTCATGTAACATGACCCGAAGCTCGACAGACACACATCATTGGATGTGACCCAAAGCCTAGGGGATAATCCCTTTATGTTTTTGACCTAATGATAGCATGATAGCTATTATTTTATTTTTATTTCATTTTTATTTACATATATATTTTTTATTTATTTATTTTTTTTTTGCCCATTGTGTATGAACAATTGTGTGCACGTAATAGTAAAAAAAAAATCTAAGAGTTGAAAAATAATAATAATGAAGCTCACAGCTTGGCTGGAGGCTGAGATACTGACACTGCACTGTACTCCCAAGGACGTAAAAAAAATTTTGTTCCATTTGTTTTTTGACCTTATGAAAATTATTTTTATGAATGTTTTTGTACATTCTTTATGAACGATTGTGTGTGCATGTAACAGATTAAAATATAAAAGAAATTACGTATATCTACCTCTATTTGCAAGTTGAAAAATAAGTATAACACTGCTTGGCTGAGATCTCAATGCCGAACCCCCCATTTGCTCACATGATCCACACTAACTCTAATGATGTAAAAAAAAATTTAGTTTTTTACCATATTATGATCATTTATTATATTGTATTTTTTGCATATAGTCTGAAAGATTGTGTGTGCATGTAACATTAAAAATATTGAAGAAAATTACCTCTGTCTACCCCGCTCTTTGATAAGTCCCACACACGTAAGAAATGCAAATTTTTTTTTTATTTTTTTTTTTTTTTATGTTTTCACATTCTGTATGTAGGATTGTGTGTGCATTTAACTGACTGAAAAATAATACGAAGAAAGTCATTTTTATATACCCGAAATTATAAATTAAAAAATAACCATAACATAACTCCTACCTCAGCGCTAGGGGGATGTGGCCACCCCATCTGAATTCCGGGACCCAAATTTGTATAAGCGGGGAAAGCTCTCTTAACACGAAATAGTGGTGTCAATTTAGGAAATTCAAATAAGCTGCAAAATTTTTTGTTCCATATAACGTTTTTTGTGTTGAAACTTTTTTTTAATTGACCCCCATTTAAGTAAGATCGAATTTACGGGCCATATCCCTAATTTAGTGGTCATAATTACCATACAGTAGTTGACAATCTCACCGCTGGCAAGATCCCGCCCAACATCTGATTTGTTTTGATGCAACTTAGTGTACAGTCTCTTGCTGTCAAGGTAGAGTCCACTATATTTTGCCATATTTAACCCTCATTATGGCTCCCATGAAGAAAAATGAGACTACTGATGCCTTGCCAACAGCCATATGTACAAAACATAAGCAAAAATTCCTTACAATTACGAAGAAAGTAGAGATGTTGATAAAATTAGAAAAGGGATGTCTGTATGCAAGTTATATGAAGAATACTGTGTTGGTAATTCTACCACTTATGATTTAAAGAAGCAACAACAAAAAATATTTGTTCTGTGCTGAAAGTGACACAAGCAAAGGTGTTGATGAGCACAAGACTGCATCAAGCAAAGTCAGTGATTAATGATATACAGTATAGTCTGGATTTGCGCGGTTTTTGTTAACGCGTTTGGTCATTTACGCGGTGCCTTGCCAGAATGAAATGTTTTAATTACGCGGTAAATTTGGTAATTTATGCGGGAAGCGGCACGGGCAGGGTGCGCACAAGGTCGCCCAGTCATCAAAACATTCCCGAGTTCTTCACCCGCCACCCACCACAGCTAGCCCAAGTCAGTGATAGTGAGGATATGAACTTTGAGGGGTTTGACAAGGAGGCCCTGCAAGCCTCTGTGGTGGATAGTGATACAATTGATACAAGTGATACAGGTGAGGGCCAATAATCTGCCCTCTGCCACGGAACCAACCCCCCATCCCCGTGTGCCCAACCATCTTTTCTACTAACGTAGGTGTTAAAAAACCTAATATTATTGATATTTCTCTTAATTATTAATTATATGTGCATACCATCATAAAATTAAGATGTTATTTTGACTACAAGGTATGTATTGTGTCGGAAAAAGTGGAGTTTGGGGGTCGGCCCAGTCTCTATTTCAATTAATCCCATATGTTCTGTTATTTCATTAACGCGTTTCTGGTTTTATGCGGACTTCCACGGGTTCGATTGACTGCGTAAATCCAGACTATACTGTACAGTAGTTGAATTAATTTTAGTAAAACAACTGTTTTTTTTATATTTAATTCTTATACTGTACTGGGTACACATTTTTTTTTTGCTTGTTTTTTATACAGCGTCCAAAATTGGGAAAGGTCTTGGTCCCAAGCATTCAGAATTTTAGAGGTTCGACTGTATCACATTCTTAAGATAATGTTGACATGGATGGTTTTTTTCATGCTGGATATATGACCAAGAAGATTTTTAAATTAATTTTACATTCATTTGTAAAAAAAATATATTTTATTTTTTACATTTGTTTTGTTCTTACAGTAAGTACAATTAATTAACTAATCTTAACAGGTGAGCACCATGAATGGAGCTAGTTCATCGCCACTACAGTTGGTTTCGTATTGGAAATGTGAAGACAGCCACACTGACTTGCGGATAGACTACAAGTACAATCCTCATGCTATTGCCTCCCCTTCTCCCTTACTGAATGTAAATGTAACAGTACCCATGGATGGTGTTGTTAAAAACATGCAGTCCAAACCCCCAGGCCAGTGGTAAGTTGGAATCTTGTGTAGTAATGAGAATAGAAATTATATATATATATATATATATATATATATATATATATATATATATATATAATATATATATATATATATATATATAATATATATATATATATTTCATGTAAATCCACAATGAAAACGTGGATAAAATAAATCTTGATAAAATCACACGGGAAAATGGAAACAACGGAGTACCTTAGCTTTCGTCTTTATTCAAGACATCTTCAGAGGCAACTGGATTACATGGACAGAGAGAGGCTTAAATATACAGGGTGACCTTAAAAACATGAGGTCAGGTGTGTGTTGGTGTGGGGATTAGTGGATGTCATCATTATGACCTGACCTCATGTTTTTAAGGTCACCCTGTATATTTAAGCCTCTCTCTGTCCATGTAATCCAGTTGCCTCTGAAGATGTCTTGAATAAAGACGAAAGCTAAGGTACTCCGTTGTTTCCATTTTCCCGTGTGATTTTATCAAGATATATATATATATATATATATATATATATATATATATATATATATATATATATATATATATATATATTTTTTTTTTTTTTTAATTAATTGGATAATTTCATTTGTAGTGTTTCTAAGAATTCTAGTCTAGGTTATATTCTTAAATTATGTATACAGTATTTGGGAAATCGTCCAAGTGGGATGTTGTAACCCCCTTAGTGTGAAAAGTGAAAGTCCACTTCTTTCAGAGAGAAAGTGTAATTACTGTTAGACATGGGAGCAAGAGAGTTGTGCAAGTGATAAGAAGATGTGCCTATTGCTACTAGCATCTAGTTGATCCCTCACCCCTAGCACCAACTACCCCCCCCCCTCCACCATCTTCCCCAGTCCTCTACTGGGTGGAAGAATAGGTCAGATAGACAGAATGGGAAGACATAAATAGATAATTGATGCTGAAATTTGGTCCCAGTTGCCTTGAGAGCCACAGGTGTTGTTATCCATTTTTATGTATGAGTGTGATAAATATTTACGGTACATATACTATGCAGTGGGGTCTAATTTTGCGTGGGTATATCATATTGGCACGCGTTCATGCATCAGAAATCCGTGCAGACGCTGCCCATTAACACGTGTTAAAATTGCAATATTGAATTGGACTCGCCAAACCTTTACTCTTAAACGACTTTGAGTAATCAAATTAACTTTCCAAAAATGACACATAATGGCAAATAAACTGCATTTCCATTATTAAATAAAAATTTTAAGAAATCCCAGGAGAAGTTTGTGAAGCTCTGGGAAACAATGGGGTTCCGAGGCAGGGGATGAAAGCAAGTCGAATTCAAAGCATTCAAAATCAATTTCAGATACATAAAATTGAATTCGACTTCATCACCAATCTCAAGAGTGGCAGGGTCATCATCACTAGATTCTCCTTGATCTTCATCATATAGTAGAGTCGGAAAATTGGCAGTGATGAGAGCTTGGCTGAGGTGTTTAATAAACTCCTGGTGACGTTGCCTGTAAGATTCCAATAAACTGTCTAACCATGCACTAAGTTTGTCACTACATAGCAGGCTGGGCTCAACACTCATTAAAGCATCCTTGAGTTCTTCAACCTTGCTGAGAACTTGCGTCACCTGCCGCTGAGTCATGCCTTCCTCAGTTTGCTCTGGTACCGCCACACCACCAACACTTCCTTCCACCGCCTCAAACTCATTTTCCTCGTCTTCCATATCCCACAGCATGTCGTCTAGTGAAGTGGATTCCTCTGTCTCTCCGATAACTTTCATCACATTGTATGCGTATTATACACCTCCTCCCCAACTTACGACTGGGTTAGGGACCCAAATCCAGGTCGTAAGTCGAAAATGCTTAAATAATACAGTGGGGTATGCTATAACGAATGGATCCTACTACGAATATTCCTATAACGAGCGGTTTTACCTATAAAATTGAGAATGCTATAACGAACGCAACTCCTACAACGAACGCGGATGAATACGGGACTATTTCGCCTGGCACATGAATATTGTTGTACCGCGACCCACAACAAGAGCATCAGGCACCATCTTTGTCTCATTGTGTAGCCAGTGCACCTCTGTTATTGTTGAAATTTCGTCTTTTTATGTGGAAATTCGCGTTATTTGTATAACTATTTTGTTATACAAGTATACAATTGTAGCAATGAGTCGTCCAAAGCGAGTGAGAAAGTTAATAACCCTTGAAACTAAGAAAGAAATTAAAAAGAAACGTGAGAATGGAAGAAGCATTGCGAAACTTAGTGATGAATATGGGATGGCTAAATCGACTACTGTATATGTACGATTTTGAAGAATAAAGAGGAGTTAAAAACTGTGCAAGTGGCTAAGGGAATCTTTAGACTTAGCAAAGCAAGATGTAATGTGATTGAGGAGACGGAAAATTTACTCTTAGTGTGGATAAAGGAGAAAGAAATGGCAGGTGGTAACATTAGTGAAGCTATAATTTGTGAGAAGGCCAGACAATTGTTTGAGGACCTTAAAGCCAAGACTCCCAGTGGAAGTGATAGTGCTGTGCCAGTGTTTAGGGGTACCTGCATGCTGAATAACACTAAGGTAAGATAAAGTACCGTATTTTTTACATTTTCCACAGAATTTTTTCAGTGTTAAGTGGTTGTATTTGGGGGCCTGGAACGGATTAATCCTATAACGAACGAGGTTCTGGAACCAATTACGTTCGTTATAGCATACCCCACTGTACATAGAAAATCTAAAATGGGTGTCTCTTTTTCTTCTCAGCACCACAAAACTCTCCTTTTTAAGCTTGCCAGCCATTTTAAAGTGAATTCCAAACGAAATTTTTGTCAGTAAACAGCGCAATCACTGACGTTGGGACTCAAAAATACGTAATTTGACAAAATTTGGGTACAACTGAGGCAGTCGTGTGTCCGGGTGGTCGTTAGTCTGGGAGGAGCTGTAATTGGCACACTTATTTTACAATGTATCAGTGCAGTACTATACTGTAGAACGTCGATATAACACGAAATACGTTCCAAGAGAGGTCACTTTAAACCGAATTTGCACTAAATCGAAGTGTTGTTTCAATGGAATAATTTAGTTTGGTACTTGAGAGAAACACAAAATACTAAAAAGACTGAGAGTCTACCCAGATGCAACTCAGCCCCTCTCCAAGAATAAACAATACAGTAGAAGTCCAAAAATCTTGACTGCTTGGGGATTGGGTCGGTCTGGATTTTCGGATTTTCCGGATTCTCAGGCAGTACGTTTAAAATTAAAAATTAAGGAGGAATAAAGAAGGGATAGTTTATTCATTAGCAAATATAGCATGCTTCATTTATCAAAATGAGCAGTTTTAAAGAAAAATAAAGTCAACACTAGACAAAAATGTAAACAAACTGTCTTATACCATGATGAGTCTTGAAATTCCTAAGCCATCCATCACTAAATGCGCACTCTGATTCAATGTTCATTTGCTCCTTAAAAGACTTTGCTTTGGCAATAAGCATCGGCCCAGAAATTGCCATACCTTCTGATCGTTTTAACAAAAACCATTCATGCAACACTTTATCAAGATATTCTAATTTGGGACGATGTAAACTTTTTCTTTCAGCAATTTTAATGTAAGGCTCAAAAAAGCTGTAAATTCTATAATTTTATTCTTTGCCTTTTTTATATCATAAATTGTAGACTTTCCAATGTCGTATGTTTCCATTAGAACAGTATTGCTCACACCACGTTCTAGTTTCTTAATTATTTCAAGTTTGTCACTCAATTTCAATGTGTTCTTCTTTCTCTTCACACAACGAAGTTTATCTACTTTAGGGGCCATTATTATGGGCTTGTACTCTGTACATGGAAAGAGTAGGACTCAAAATTACATACGTTGTCACAGTTTGATTGCTTGTTTTAAAGTGGCAATCGTGTGGTCGTTTGTTGTCGCTGTGCAGCTGTGGCATTCACGCATGCACACATACACACAAAAGATTTATAGTGCCTCAAATTTTACATTTCAGTTCAAGCTAATTACAAAACTAACAAAATTAGCTACCTATAATTTACAATTACTTTTATTATTAGAATTATGGAAATTAATTTTTTAAAGCAACACCATTCATTCATGTAACCCCCAAAAGCCCGCTAAATTTAAAAAGTTTGAGTTTTCGAAAAGTCCGGATTCTCAGGTGGTCCGGATTCCTGGCATCCGGATTTTTGGACTTTTACTGTACATTGGTTTTTGTAGTATTATGTTAAAACAAGCACTCATAAATCAACACAGCTAAAATTCAGGGATGCGAAATGGTCTGTTTACTGGCTGGGAAGATGGGGGGAGGGGAAGGGAGGGAGGAAGGGGAAGTGACAGTGACATGTTTGACAGTTGACGCCGAAGGTCTAGTGAAGTATTTATATGTTTATTTATGCCCTTTAGCTTGAGTTTCTATTTTTTGCTTATAAAATGTCACAGACTTGACTGGTGAGAATATAATTTACATTGCTGGAATTCTTCTAAGATAGTGATTAATTTGAATATAAACATGCTATAATTTGCACGAGACAAAAATTTTAGTAATCATTTAGTACATTATTTTGAGTACGTGTACAGTGCAGTTTTGCCCTTAGGACAGTTTAGCGTGCCCAGAGAAACATTAGGCGCAAAATTTTAAATTTGATGAGCCAGATTGACTTGCGCAAAATAAAAAAAATTTGCTTTAAATTAAAACATTGTCCTTAATTGTGCATGTCGCTTTAAATCAATTATCTTAAATTGACTCGCCTTAAATCAACGTTCTACTGTAATTGATAAAT
Source organism: Homarus gammarus (assembly GCA_958450375.1). Classification (NCBI taxonomy): domain Eukaryota; kingdom Metazoa; phylum Arthropoda; class Malacostraca; order Decapoda; family Nephropidae; genus Homarus; species Homarus gammarus. The sequence continues at coordinate 939,049 of CAUDMG010001725.1, read as the reverse complement.
AATAAAAAAAAAGAATGACAAAAGTGACAACGACCAGTCCTCCCCCCCCTCCTTTCCTTTGTGGAGGGAGAGAATCAGTGGTCAGGGACAAGATTACTTTCTGATTCGGCTTGTCCTCTTATTTTGAAGTCAAATTTCAAATTAAGCATTGTATTTTTTTCTATTATTTAATGTTTTATATTATTAATAAGTGGCTGATCATGCGAAAATATAGAAATGAGTAAATGAAAATAAAACTGACGAATGCAGCAGCAGCCAGTTCTACCCCCCCCCCCCCACCTCCAGCACCTGTTTGCATGAAGTGTCATCTCTTGTACCTATTAGCTCTCGTTAGGCCAATATTGAATCTGATGAGACCACTGGACAGTATCCCCATTAAAGACTAAGGTATTATATTTTATAAAAAATATATTTAGTTCAATCCAGAATGCGATATCTAGCTTTTATACCCGCATATATATATATATATATATATATATATATATATATATATATATATATATATATATATATATATATATATATATATATATATATATATATATACACTTCATTTTTAGTCCATATAACACGCGGACTTTGAACATATAATGAACAACCTCACCAGCCTGGAATCGAACCCTCGACCTACTGGGTGGGACTAGGGAACGCTACCGACCAACCCACAAGGACACTAAAAGCAGTCCTAGACTCTGTTATATTTCACACAAAGCCTGTTCATCGAGCTGATGGCGCCGTGAACCTCATTGGGAACCGCCCGTGCCTCGTATGTGGTGTCAGTAGCATTTTACCGAATCCAGCTAGTATGAAACACGAGGTACCATATATATACTTCATTTTTAGTCCATATAACACCATACCAGCTGGATTCGGTAAAATGCTAGTGACACCACATACGAGGCACAGGCAGTTCCCAATGAGGTTCACGGCGCCATCAGCTCGATGAACAGGCTTTGTGTGAAATATAACAGAGTCTAGGACTGCTTTTAGTGTCCTTGTGGGTTGGTCGGTAGCGTTCCCTAGTCCCACCCAGTAGGTCGAGGGTTCGATTCCTGGCTGGTGAGGTCGTTGATTATATATACAGGTAGTCGTCGACTTACGACCTAGATTGGTTACGGCCGCCTGGTCGTAAGTTGATCTGGTCGTAAGTCGGCATATGTTATAATTACCTTACGTATATTATAATGTGTAATGATAATATAATCATCTTTAAGTCATATTTTATCAATATTTTCTTTGTTCATTATTGTTACGGTCGTCAGGTTTAAGTAAATCACTGCATACTACAGTACAATTGGTTTATTATTTACACAACATACAAAAAAAAAAAATACAGGTGCAAAACATATAAAACATTTTAGTTGCAAAACATACAAACACATACAAACATACAAAAAACATCTTATTGGCCGCTGGTGCTTGGCTGTGGATCGTCGGGGTCGTCAGCTGGGGCAGCCTTTGGGGTAGCCGGAGGTGTTGTTTTTTTCATGAACATGGTGAGCTTTGTCTGAATTGTTCGTTTCTTCTTCTCCTCGTAAATTTCTTGATACGGACGAAACGAATTGCGTGCCATCCGCTCAATCCTTGCAAATCGTTCGATGTTTGGGTCCATTCCTTCAAAATGGGCAAGAAGTTTATTCAGTAGAGATAAACCTTCTGATAATCCCTTAGTGGCAGGTTGAGGAGTAGATGAAGACAGTTTCCTCTTGGTAGACATCTTGGGGGGGTGGTGGTTCAAGAAAAATTTCCAAGACAAAAGAAAGGCACAAGGCAAACAGACACGGAGGGAAGTGTGCTGTACCAGCGAGCGTGTTTGTAATTGAGCGCGGGGATGCGCGCGGCTCCAGCTCCAGCTCCCGGCAGCGCCAGGAGGCTGGGGCCAAAACTGTCGTACCGCCGGTCGTAAAGTTGAACAGACGTAAGTCGCACAGGTCGTACGTCGACGACTACCTGTATATATATATATATTGCATTAACTCGCCAGGCCAACATATATTTTTTAATGAACTGTACTACAGTACAGGTTGTACCTCTCTAGTCCGGCATTCTGTGGTCCGGAAACTCCCGTGGTCCGGAACGGTTTTAGTTTGTCCAATAGGTAGATAGGCAGCTTTTTTTTTTTTTTTTTTTTTTACTTATCTGAATTATTTTTATTATTATTATTATTATTATTATTATTATTATTATAGGAGTATTAAATTTTTGCCACTCAGGCCCTAATGTGGGTCAGTGACCTATTCCCGGGTGGGCTAATCCCCTTAAAAAAAAAAAAAGCCGCGGGAAATTAAGGTTTGTTTACATCCGGCAGCTCGGCTGCTCTCTCTCTCTGCTTGTCTATACAGAGTACAACATTTAACCCTTCAATATATATGAGCAGTAAATAAGCGTTGCTTTCATATTCTTATGTAGAGTAATGACGATATATTTTCACATGTGCGCACTTACATATGAGCAGTCTCACTTTTTTTTTTTACCATTAATGGTTAGCTACTTATATTGTTCCATTTATTAACATTAAATAACATTACAGGTACTTCAAGCAACCATATTCATTTTCTTACATTAATTTTACTACAGCTAAACTCAGGGTCTTATTTTCTTCAGTTTTATATGTAGAACCAATCAGTCACTGGTTTCGTAAGCTTTAACATAAACAATGCCGGCAGCCATCTCGTCTCCTCTAATATTCCACGCATTATTAATAAATTGTATTGTTAATTTTGCACACACGTTCATTAATTCAATAAAAACAAATTCAGAAACATTAATTAAAATATATATGAACAGTAAATAAGTGTTGCTTTCATATTCTTATGTAAAGTAATGACGATATGTTTTCATGTGTGCGCATGCGCACTTACATATGCGATCTCTTTTTCTTTACCATTATCGTTAGCTACTTTTATTGTTCCATTTATTAACATTAAATAACATTACTTAAAACAACCAAATTAATTTTACTACAGCGACAACCAAGGTCTTATTTTCTTCAGTTTTATATGTAGAACCAGTCAGTCACTGGTTTTGTAATCAACGAATACAATGCTGTGTCATTTCCTCGTGTGTTTTAATATTCTACGTATTATTAATGAATTGTATTGCTCATTTTGCACACATAAACATTAATTCAATAAAAAAGACATTCAGTAATAAACAATAATGAATCTTTTGTACATAATAGAAATGACGCTGTTTACACGATTATGCACGTCGTCTGCACGTTGGCGGGCCTTTCAAACCCGTCGAAATTCAAGTTTTCGCCGTCAAAATTTTTATTTATTTATTTTTTTTGTGTGTTCCAATAAAATGCGTTAAGAATTAAAAACTTGTGAAATTTGAGAAGCTACTATACGACATTTAACCCTTCAATATGTCTTCAAAGAGACCATGATGCAGAGAAAGTGGTGCTAGTGCTTCCAGGCTTAAGCACAAGTCACTATCTATCCAAGAAAAGGGTGAATTTCCATGGTCCGGCACCGGTCAGGTCCCGAGGTTGCCGGACTAGAGAGGTACAACCTGTACTATATTACTTATATACCGAGAGTAATATAAAGTGTACCCACGCTAATTTGGATTATAATTGAAATTTTAGCTCGATTTGTGAGTTTCTGTTTTTGTTTTTAAAAAATGAATTAAACAGTTTGTATTTGGAATGAATTCGAAATAACCGAGCTGTTTAAAAAAGTCGCCTTGGCTGCCACATAAAATATCCTTTTAATAATTACAGTGCAAATATAAATATTTTTTTAAATATACATACAGTGATAATAAGTCAAATAATACAGTAATATGTAAATGATATTCCAAAAGTGTAATGGTCACACTGGTAAGTGAAGTAAAAACCCACATTGATGAAAGAATCTTGGAGCTGGTATACTAGAACCCTCTTCAGCCAACTAATAGAACAAAGCAAGGGAGAAAGACACAGAACAAAGGAATCGGGTCACATGACCTGTCTCGTTAATTGAGGAAGGGTGGGGATTAGGGATAATCTTCTTAATAACAGTATTGAGGATCAAGTCTAGGGTCCACTGACCATTCACCATTTTATTTTATTTTATTTTTTTTTTTTTTTATGGGGATTAGCCCACCCGGGCACAGGTCACTGACCCACATCCAGGCCTGGGGGGTTAAAATGTAGTAATAATAATAATAATAATTCAGACTAAATAAAATGTATAATAAAAGATACAAAATTGAAAATAAAATAATAATAATAATAATAATAATAATAATAATAATAATAACAACAACAACACTTATAATGATAATAATAATAATAATAATAATAATAATAATAAAAACAACAACACTTATAATGATAATAATAATAATAATAATAATAAAGTGCTCAGGAGTGAAGTAGCTACGGCATCTGTACAGCATTCCCAGCTTTCAGGATGCAGCTTTAGCAATGTTGAGGATGTCTGGCTTCCATGACATATTAGAGGAAATGGTGAGGCCTAGCATATCTATTTTAGAATTTGACAGAATGATTCCTTCCTGAAATGTGATTGGTGGGAGATCATCTAATTTGGAAAGTGTAATTGGTAAATACTGAGTTTTATTACTATTGAATTTCACCAAGTTTCTATTTCCCCATTCAGAGATGCTGCACAGATCTGCATTGATAGATGAAATGATATCAGCTCTAGAAACAGATCTAGTTTGAGAATTAGGGGGAAGGTAAAAATGTGAAGAAGGGTGAAGAGTCGAATCATCAGCATAAGAATGGATAGAATTAGTCATATTGTGAAGTACCGGTAAATCACTTGATAAAAATATGGAAGAGAGAAGGTGAAAGAATAGAACCCTGCTGTAGGACAAGGACACCACTATTGGTAGAGAGAGAGTTAGAGTTCAAATTAAGGTGTAAAAGTAATAATTGAATGTTCAACAATTTTTCTACTGAAGCTACATTTGGACTTATAAAATCTATATGCGAATAAACAGAGTATTATTGGTTTGTGAATATCGAATGGGGGTTTTAAAATATCAATTGTGGATAAGTAGGGTTGTGAATAGTAAGATATTCTTGTACTGTATATCTGAAGGCAAACCAGTATTTACATTGAGATCCTGGCTTACTGAATTAATAACAGTGAGGTTTGATACATAGGGCAATGATATGTATGGTTTACTTTATCCGAGGGTAACTTATCCTAAATCATTGAATGTGTTACCTGACATTGTCAACAGTGATTGCTGCTGGGAATGGTGATGCCTCAAGGAGGAATCTCAGATGGAGTTCAGGTGATGTGAGTGTAAACCTTTGAGGTGACATCAGGTGTACTGGATACAAGGAGTTTTGTAGTGATGATTGTGCCAGTCCTTTGCTGTAACTCTACTGAGGAGGGCAGCAATGTGGGTTTTCCCTGACATCTATTTAGTTTCATGAGTGGCGAAGAGTCTGCTTTTTGAACTTCATTATGACTTTTTGTAAATTATGTGCACAGCCAACAAAGATCAGTGCAAGTCTAACTGTGTCTACCAGTAAGCTTGTTACTGTGAGACGTAAACAAGAATTTGACAGTGAAGAAGAAACGCCTAGAACACCCTGATAGTTGGCAAACTAATTTTGAGGTATTCTGTCAGGAGTACAAGGAGGACCTGCCAAGCTTCAACAACCTGTCAGGATAGTTGGCTGTCTTTCATTATCACTGGCAGAAAAACTAGGCTGCTGGTTATGATATACCAAGTGACATCCGACAGACTCTCCAGAGCATCGACCCCATCCTCTTCCCTAATGTGATGGCTGCCAAGACAGTGCTGGGCAGTTGTGTCCATCAAACCTGCGAGTTTGAAGCGCATTACCCCCAACATTGAAGCTCAAAACCTGTCTCAGAAATACTATAGGCCTGGATCGTCTTAATTGACTTGCTCTCACTATTCCATTGAACTTGATGTGACCATCATTGTGAATAAGTTTACTAAGGTACATCCTCATAGGATGGAATTAATTAACATCATGAAGAGTTATGACTTACAGTATTATAATTATCTTGCTAGGTACATTTAGTGCTTACAGACAATGACCATTATACAATGGATCAATCTGCACTCGATCAGTTTTACTATGTAAAAAAATTAATGCCTTTTACCACTATGCAGTGACTGAAGTTCTGTTTTAAGATGGTTGCTACTCGAATGCTTTTTCTGCATTGTCACTGCTATGAAAAAATGATGTGCAATAACTCGCAATATTTGGAGATATCATGATGCAATATTTGAATGGCACAACATGGGAGTTTCTGCCCCTCTCCTGTGATTGCCATAAAACACGGATAAGCTCACACAGATTGCCAATACTGTCTACTGCTTCCTATTGCATAGAGGTTACACTAATCATCCTTTTTGCTTGTATATTATAATACAAAGCTACAGTTTATATTTAAGATTTCCCAAGAAATGGATTTTTTAGCTTTAAAAGGTTTATAGAATGGATATAGTTATTGTAGCAGTCACAAACTGAATGAACTGAGTAAGTATTTTATGTATTTTGAGAATTTCAAGGATATTTGCTGTAAAACTGCCTAATCACTGAAGCCTTGACACTCATTATTTTATTATTTCATAAATTTTGATTAATTACTGTACATATATTTTTCATATTGTGTCTAATGATACTGTGTATGTCATCTTCCTAAATACAGTGTTATCCCACCAGGTTAAAAGACCAGCAAAGAGCAGTGTGGAAGTTAACTGAACTCTCTCAACACTCCACTGATGCTGGTGTAGGGTCATTAAGGGCTAAATTTGATGTAGCAGCTGGTCCTTCTACCCCGGCTACTGTGTCAGCCCAGTTCAACTGTGAAGGAACAACTGTCTCAGGCTTGGAATTTAATCTTGTTGGCTCAGGATACAGAGTTTCTCTCATTAAGAAGAGATTTGTTTCAGGTGAGTTTCATTAGTAGATATATGTTGTTTGAAATTGCAGTACTGACACTCCTTGGGTTATGTATTTCCAACATGAAAGATACTCTCCGATAAGTCCTACTTAAAATGAGCACCAAGTAATTCCCGGGCCGGTCACGGATATTTTCAACCATACCATACAAGCTGTATGGTATGTTATGGTTATTTTTGAACTTGCAATTCTGGGTAGATACACTATGTAGTTTTTTATTTATTTATTTTTTTATTTTTATTTTTTTTCCATACATACACAATCTTACAAACAAAATGTGGGGATGGGGGGGGGGGAATTGTCTTAAGGTATAAAGTTATTATAACTCTTAATTTCAGGGAGATGCTTTTTTATGCCATTATATACACACAATCCTACATACAGAAAGTGCAAAAATAAATCAAAGCCGGTTTTTTCTAAAAAACAGTTTTTGTGATATAGCCCAGAAGCGACGCCTAGCTTATACCTAGGTAATGTTAATGCCTAGCAATAACTTGCCAGGCCAACATACAGGCAATTAAAACATCTAATAATTACTTAATAAGTAATATTAGGAGGACACGTCGCTACCTGGCATTTAATTGCAATTCTCGAAACCCCCCTCCTTCACCCCCCATCATATGCACTGCCACCGTCATCTCTTGCCTCAGAGCGAGCAGTAAACAAAAGTCAACTCTCGAGGGGTGGAGATGGGTGGGTTATCGGCGTCGCATTCTGGGCTATATCACAAAAACTGTTTTCTAGAAAAGAAAGGCTTTTTGTTCAACCCAGAATGCCATGCCTAGCTTGAATACCCGAGCAGGAGGTGGAGAGGGAGGTGACGTTGCGTACAAGGCTCCGCTAGCTTAGGTCCAGATTAAACCGTTTGGAAGATTTCCAAAATTAGGAACATATACCGGAAGGTAAAATGTTAATTTACATATCTCAATGAGGATACTCACTTTATTCTGATGAGGAAGAAGGTGCTGGTTGTGGAGATTGACTAGGTGGGGGAGGGGACCCCAGCATCACCACATGTGAAGCATCTTTCAGAGATAGATGAAGATAGCTGTCTTTAGAAGTTTTTGAAGATCTCCTAAAGCCCATTTCCTTGATCTGACTGAGGCTCTTATGCCGCAGAAAGGCCACAGACCCTGCGTCTTTCCTGGTGTCATGTGCCAAAAATTTCTTGCCAGGGTCTGCTTGATTCACTAATTGAGATAAAGATTTTGTCATTTGACTAGAAGACAATTTCTTACCATCCCTGGATGAGAAAACATAGAGGCCTCGATTAGGGAATCTGGTTAACCATTCCTGAAGATTTTTAACTGGGCACAATATATGAGGAACCCTTATCTCATCCATTAGTCATTTTATCCTAATAGGTTGAGCTTGAAAATCTTCTCTTTCATTTTTTCTTAGGATCTCTGTAGGAAAAAGGGTAACATCCTCCTCAGAAAATACCAATAATGATGGATTATTGGAAATTGAAATCAGTTCACCGATTCTCATACCTGTTGCTATTGCTAGAAGGAAGGCTGCCTTCTGGAGTAATTTATCCCTGTTCAGATTTATATTGTAATTAGGCCCCATAAGAAATTTAGTAACTTTTTCCAGAGACCAAGGTGGGATTCTCTTATTCCGAAGGGGTCTCTGAATGAAAAAGGACGATCTGAGCATATGATAAATCCTTGGGTTCAAAGTAATATTAAAACCCCAAGCCAGAGGGTCAACCAATGCTGATTTATAAGACGCAATTGTCGATCCTTGAAGGCCTTTAACTCTGAACAGAAATTCTAAAAATTCTAACACAACTGTTTCGACAATGATTCTGGAGTGGCTAACTTGATAAATTGTTGAAAAAGTTTCCAAGCTTTCTCATATTGCATAGAAGTTTGGGGTCTATGACCTGCTAATACTTGGTTAGCTATATTGGAATTACCCAACAACCTATTTAAACTCATTTTGAGAAACTCCAAGCATGAAGTGCCAAGGATGTCTCGAACTGAGAATGTAGTACCTGGTCTAGACATTTTTGTTGCAATTGTAGCGGATGCAGGCACCAGTCCAACAGATCCAGGCACCAAGGTTGTAGGATCCAATATGGTGCAATTAAGAGGACCTTACCTTGGAAGGATCTGAGTTTGTGAACCACTTTGGGCAATATTTTCACAGGTGGGAACAGATAGATTGAATTCCAAAGGTTCCAATCTAAGAGTAGAGCATTTCCTAAAAGATTCAATCTCTCCAGAGATGCATAAAGTGGCATCTTGTGATTTTTTAGGGAGGCAAAGAGATCTATCTTTGGAGTTCCAAACTTCGTCACTAGACTCTTGAACTCTGAGACCTTTTGGGACCATTCTGTTTCCGTCGATACTGGTCGGAGACGGGACAGCGCATCTGCCCAATTGTTTTGTACTCCCGGTATATAAGTTGCTTTGAGGTAAAGTGTTTGTGTTACACAAACTTTGAAAATTTTTTCTGACAGTTGTAGAAGAGGCCAAGACCTGGTTGAGCCTTGATGATTGAGACAAAACACTGCCGTTTTGTTGTCCATGGCAAACAGGATCGCCATATTCTTTAAATTTGGGTTTGCTGTCAAAAAGAATAGGACCACTGCTAATTATTTTACATTTATGTGTTTGTCCCTAAGGAAGTTGCTCCACTTCCCTTGACTGAATTCCCCTTTTGAGGAATGGTATCCCCATCCTATTTCGGATGTATCTGTACAAATGACCAAATCTGTTTGAGGCAGAACCCAGGGAGAGGAACCGATTAGATTGTCCAATTTTGTCCACCATAACAGATGATTCTTGATCTGAATAGGGAGAGAAGAAGCAATATTTCTGCTTCTGTGAAGCAACTTCAAGCCCAGATGAGACAGTTGGTTTTTCCTTAACTTTCCCAAGGAAACCACTATTGTGGCAAAATTTAACAGACCCAGAAGTTTTTCCCAATCGTGTCAAGAAACCTCGTGCTTTACACAAAAGGCTTCGACTTGGTTTATCACATCTGTTACTTTTGCTTCTGGTAGACTGACTGACTGCTGATTTGTATCCCACTGGAGACCTAACCAATCCAATTTCTGACATGGTATTAAATTTGATTTGACCTCTTAGCAGAAGCAGGCTTGTCTAATTGGGGATTAATTCTCTTACCTAGCACCAATAAACCTAAACTTTCTGCCAACTTGGGATCTTTCCATTGTTTTACATTTAAAAATTTACTCTTCATGGCCTTATTTCACCTATTTTTAATTTGGATCTGCAATAATTTTTTCTTGTCTCCTGTGGCTTGATTAAATTGAAAAATTTTATCACAACAAACTGCACAATCCATTAGTGAAAACAGGTTGTTTGAGACACAGCTGCCATGAATTATGCAAGCCAAATGAGGATCTATCTTAGTAATCCAAGTGGCTCTACATCCTTGATAATTACATGTAGTATGGTTCCCTTGGGTCTTGGGTGAAACTACAACTACTGAATTCACATTCTCTACTGACAGACAATTCCTTGTATGTAGTGTATGAGCTGAACTTTCTAGTCCTTGTAGCTCATCACTCAATACTAGCTCCTCAGGGACAGTCCCATAGTCGCCTCCATCATCCATTAGTCCAGACTCCTGTCCTTTATCCTCCAGTTGCACATCACTCATCTAAACTAGGAGGAACACTATGAGTCACATTGTATCGTTATAAAAATATAAGGGAGATAACATTTTCTCCCAAACCTAACCAATATGACTCGTAATTGTTATATTATTAGTACCGGTAAGTTAATTCAATAAGATCTCTTGTTGTTATATAAGTTATATAATGCCTGAGTGAGCACTATTATCTGGCAGGGTTAACAGTGCTGAGCTGCTAGCATAGCTCTCCATTTGCAACATCGTTCACCATTACTCTAGCAATATTTGTTGGGTTAAGAATTCCACCCTGAATGGTTTTCATATAACCCATATAAGGATGCAAGGTCCATCTCAACATAACTCTAGAATGCTAGTAAGACCGGGAGGTCAGCATTCCGGAAGGAACACTAAGTCTAGCATCCTCGCTAAAGTTCGCCTGGAAAGGCTGAATACCGGGAAAAATTCTGGGGGGAATTTTTTTTTTTTTTTTTTTCACCCAACAGAAAAAATCCATTTTTTCTTTTCGCATCTGTACACCAGACTAAATGGGGCAGATCCTGTGAAGAAAAAGCTCAAGTCCAAAAAAAGCAGATCTATAGGGGAGGGGGACCTGGACATAACACTGCTTATCTGGACTGTTTTAAGAAAATCAGTTGTCATAATGTTATTCATTAGAATGAACCCTTGAAGATTCGGACCCTGTAAATCCGGATTTTGGAAGATTCAGACCAAAAATTTGGGGGTTCTGGGTTAAGATGCCTCCCTAAGAAGCATTCCCAAAACAGGGTGAAGGTAGTTCTAGGCTTAAAGTTTTTATCTTATAAAATGTCATAGACAAAACCTAGCAGAATATAACTTACCTTGCTGGAATCATTGCAAGATAATGAATAAATTGAGTATAAACATTACATAGTTTGCACAAGAGTTAAAAATTTTTGTCCTTGAGTGAAGTACATTTAAGTACCTGTACAAGTTAATTGTCCTGAGGACAAATGTGTACTCAAATTTACTAAGTTAAATAAAAAAAAAATTATGTCGAGTGCAAACTATGGGATGTTTGTACTCAAATTAATCACTATACCTGTATTACAAGAATTCCAGCAATGTAAGTTATATTCTGTCAAGTCAATTCAGTGACATTTTATAAGTGAAAAACTTAAACTCCCTCTATTTGACTGATAACTAAACACTTGGTAACCTCCCCGCTGGCTGTCAACACTTTACCTCACCCCATCCCCCTCCTCCCAGCCAGGGTGAAGGTAGTTTTAGGCTTAAAGTTTTTATCTTATAAAATGTCACAGACTAAACTTAGCAGAAAATAACTTGTTGATTTTTTAACCTTAAATGGTGACCTTCTCCTCTAAAAATCTCTTTTATAGTCTCAGTTTTAATGGAAAAGTATAACTAATCAATGAATTAGTTCAAGCCACATATGTTAAAGGGTGTGCTGTACAGGGGCAGATTACTATTGGGGCTGATGGTGCTGTAGCCCCAGACCCACTAGAAAAATAGGCCCACAAAATTTTTTACAAATATATAAACCCTTTCTCTAATAGGTCTCTTAGACTAGCACAAAATAGCCAGTCTGTTCACCACAGGTGATAAAAAATCCTGGCGGGCGAGTTGAAATATTAGAGAGCTTTTCCGGCTGGTGATCGTTATTTTAGATTTCATTACTGTTTATATTTTGCGCCTCTGACGTCCAAATTTACCACCCTGGGCAAGAGAGTATTTCCACCTTGGGGTTGGCAAATAATAGAAGCCTTCTCGAGCTGTGATTGGCTCTTGATGAAATAAGTCTGAGGCTTTTGGCCAAAGTATGAAGGTTTGGAGCTTCTCAGTCGCGGGAGATGGGAGTTTGTTTACGGTCTTTTAGCTGAGAGTGAGTGTCTGACTTTTGAGTGAGCAAATACTTACAAAGTAGAAGTTTATAACTAATGACACTTGCTAATGATAGTGTATATGTATTGAAGAGATTTTAATAGATATGTAAACTAAAAATCAATTGCTGCCGTAATTATATCCCTGTAAATAAGCTAATGTTATGATCGGTGATAATATTGTCACTATGTGGGTGACTCCATGTGTTTACAGTATTTCATAGCCCTAATAAACAAGCTATAAAATATACATTCTGTACATGTTCTGGGTACTCAGTTCTAACTACAGGAGCGAACACAAACACCTGTAGAGGTCTTTGTAAGCTCTATTTGCTGGATCTGCACAGGTACAAACAAGACGGTAGTCCCCTACTCTCTCTATGGGTCAACTGGCCTCCCAGGCGACGTGTGGCAAGTGATACATATAGCAGCTTCCATATGTCGCCAGGCACATTATCTAAGCGTGTGGTGACATGATAAAAGGCATTGCCACACGCTGCTAGCTAGGCTGAATAAATAATGTATATAAATGAAGTACATGCATAATATACATACAACATACATAATATACATACCCCCCCCCCCATACGCTCATAGCAAAGTCTTGAGCGGACGTTTTCTTTTGATCCATTCTGAGCATCAAGGGACTTGATCACTGGGGAGGATATGGGACTCAACACTGGTGACGGGGGTCAGCAGAAGGCATTGTTACAGGGCGGAGAAAATGGCGGTTCCTCCACCACACACGACCACTGGGTAACCACACCTGGTAGTCCCGTGACCTACCAAGACCCATGACTATGCCCACTTTATCCCAACGTAGGGAGGTAAGGTCCTGAACACGGACTTGGGTGCTGACACTCAACTTGGGGAGAGAACGGGCGTGGTCGTTGTAGCGGGCGACGACATCATGAGCACGTTCGGCAGCTTGGCGATCACAATTCTCTGTCATAGCCTGCCACTCCTTGGAGAAGGACTGAGGGTGAGCAGGGACACAAGAACGGAGGGGGCGTCCATACAAGACCTGGGCAGGGGAGCGTCCGGTGTAATTGGGTGTGTTGCAGAGTTCAAGGAGGCCCCGGTCAAAGGCCTCGCAGTCAATATTCCCAGAAGGGGTCACTTTGAGGATGAGGTGCTTCAGGGATTTGACAGCAGCCTCAGCGTGGCCGTTGGACTGCGGGTAATGGGGTGATGACAACACATGCCGGACTCCCCATCGGTCAAGGAACACAGCAAAGTCCTGGCTTGTAAATTGGGGCCCTCCGTCGGTTCGCAGGCGCACAAGAACGCCCACGTCACGGAAGTAGTGGCAGAACTTGCTGATGGCGGTGGCAGACGTCGTATCATTACCGCACTTGATGACAACCGGCCAACCAGAGAGACGGTCGACGATAACCAGGAAGGACTTTCCTGACACACAGAAAAAGTCGACCGACACAGACTCAAAGGGGCGGGTGGGGTTGTCGTCACTCATGAAGGGTACCTGCTGCTGGCTGGGTTGTAGTACTTGGCAGGGCTCACACGCATGGACAGCATTGGAGATGTCGGAGTCGATGCCGGGCCAGAACACAGTCTGTCTTACACGCCGTTTGGTGGCCTCAGCTCCACGGTGACTGTCGTGATGGCAAGCCAAGACATGGGGACGTGATTCAGCAGGGACAACTACCGAAGGAGAGGTGTCACTGGCAAGAGGTAGGGGAAGGGCGACGGCAGGGTGGTTGCTGCTCCCTTCGTGTACCCTGTTGGTGTGTTTTACCTCGAGAATAGGTTTTGGGAAGGCCTGGGAGATGATGGCCAACTCTTGGCAATGTCTGTAGGACAGCAAAGGAGTCGGGACACCATTATGCACATCAATCCAGGCTTGACACGACCTGTTGCCAAAGGTGACATGTGCTTGGAGTGAACCTAGGACTGGGGCCATCTGTGAACCATCTGCCGTGAGGCGGAGATCCTTGGGAGGCGGTCCTAGATCACTTGGAGAGAGCCCCAAGCATTACAAATGCTGGGGACCGATGACTGTAGCATCAGCGCCGGTGTCGGGCAGCATCTCGAGACGGGTTGACACACTGCTGTAGGTCACGATGACGCTGATGTGCTGGGGAACTTTGGTCCTGGGACGCGAGGGGGAGTACACCTTCCTAATATGGCTCGAGCGTTGTCCAGGGTCATCGTACTTCTGATTGGACAACTGTGGGCGGCCCTCACTGGTGGAAGGGCGCTGTCCCTTGGGTTTGTTAGTAGGGCAACACTTGTAGTGGCCCAGACGACCCCACACATTGCACTGGATGCATTTGGCTGGGCACCGTACTGTAAGTAACCAGTGGCCCTTACGGTTACAACTGTTGCAGGTAGACTCAGCAGCTGGACACACCTGTGTTCCGTGCTGCTTACCACAGCTGTTACAAAAGGAGCCGGGCGTGGGCATGGTGGGAGAAGGCGTTGACTTCTTGTCCTTCATGTACTGGGGCATAGCCCGTACAGCTGAAGGGGGAGCTCAGATGGCAGAGGTGGCACACCTGGCAGCCTCATAGGAGCGACATTTTGTCAACACATCCTTAAGAGAAGAGGAAGAGTTGAGGGAAGTGAGGCGTTGGACAAGCTCCTCGTCCTTAACACCCATCAGGATCACCTGCTTCAACTGGGTCTCCTCGCTTTGCTGGTGATTACCTGAGCATGTGTCTACCTCTTTCGAGGCTCTCTTTAGTCGTACATAGAAAGCGTCGAAAGTCTCGCCCTCCATCTGTCCACAGCTAAACAATTCCCTCCTGCGTAGAGCTTCATTCCGCTGACCTTTGATGTGCCGTTGTAGAACATCCAGTACCTCCTCTACAGACAACGAGGAAGTGGGGGCACCTGCAACGTATGTTCCAAGACACGCTGCGTTTCCAAAGACAGGCACATACGTAGCTGAATGAGTTGTTTAGGCTTTGACAAGCTCTGGAGATCCACCATTGTAGCATAATCAATCCACCATCGCTGCCATTCATGAAAAGTCTGGAAAGTCACATCAGGCTTCAAGATGGGTGGGGGTTGGGCAGCCGCTTTGGGTAGGGCTGGGGGGCGTGAAGAAGGCGTTGACGAGGTACCTGAGCCAATCGATACCGAAGCAGTGGAAGAGCCAGGGGCTTGGTTAGCAGTAAGGCGAGATATCAAAGCTTCAAACCGTGAACTATCTTCCAATCTCCGTTGGTGGTCTCTGTCTGCCTCTGCTCGTCTCCTTTCTTCGTCCTCAACACGTCTTCTAGATTCGTCCTCGTACCTTTCATCCCTCATAAACTTCATGAAAGCAATTATCTCTGAAGACAAGGCTGAAGATCGAGGTGAAGGACTTCGAGATGTGGTAGGGGGAGATGGAGCATCTCGCTCCGACTGGTCATCCATCTCTGTAGAGCTGTCATCCGTCTGACTCATCCGGACGTTAGCTACACCACTGAGTAAGGCACTAGACATAATTACTTAATCTGTATACTGTATCTCAAATCGGTGTTGACCGGTCAGCCCGTCACATCAACAAGATCTGAGACAAAAAATTAATTAAATACATAGAAAAGTAGATACAGTGAGTTCTGCTATAACGCGTGTTTTGATAACGCGAATTTGCTTTAACGCGATTTATGAATTAGGAACGATATTTGTATAACGCAAACGCTTGTTTGCTATAACGCGATTTTTGCTTACTATTTCTCCAATTTTGTGGTACAGTGGGGTATGCTATAACGAATCTAATTGGTTCTAGAACCTTTTTCGTTATGGCATTCATTCGTTATAGGATTAATCCGTTCCAGGCCCCCAAATACAACCACTTAACACTGAAAAATATAATATAAAATTGTAAAAATTGTAAAAAAGTGCATAAATATGCATCTAAACCCCTGAAATAAAGAATATCATTAATATTTGTAATAAAAAACAATAAATTAGAAAAAAAATATATAAATAAATTAAATAATGTTCGTTGTAGGAGTTTCATTCGTTATAGCATTCTCAATTTTATAGGTAAAACCGTTCGTTATAGGAATATTTGTAGTAGGATCCGTTCGTTATAGCATACCCCACTGTAGTAACTGTAAATATAGTAAAGAAGAATATCAACAAGAAGCGTTCTGGTGATAGAATTCCCGGTGATGATCGTAAAAGAAAGGATATAACACTTGAAGAGAAGCCCGATTTTATCAACCTCAAAATCACCCTTCTCTCCCATCAAGTAAAGTGTTACATTTACTGTATGATTTCATTATTAGATATGAATGTAACATTTATTTAGACTGTGCTATCCTTTGTGTTAGGCTAACTACTAAATTTTTTCGATTTCGAGTAATCTGCACCTAACCCTATTTTCTCCAAAGCCCTGTTATTTCTATTACGCGATTTTCTATAACACGATATTTTACAAGAACACAATTATCGCATTATAGCAGAACTACCTGTAATATATAAAATATATATAAAGAAATGACTGCAGTCTGTCCGTTTGTGCGTGTGTGTGTGTGCGTGCGTCAGGTGGTATGTGGCTGGAACAGTGTAGGCGGGCGAGCGCACCCGAGTCAGTTACCCTCGAGACACGGTCCGGGGGGTGCGCTGAACGCTGCTCCTCAAAAATGCCCGGTACAAGCCTTCCACCTTGGAGAATCCTTTAGAAAAAGGTCACACACTTAAAGTACTGCACACACAAGGCACTTATAACACTTCACAGAAACTTGCTGTCACTGCAACACTTCTCAAACTTGCTATAAATTCAAAACAAGTTCTTGGGGGAGACAGCGGTTGATGGAGCGGGGGAGTCCATGAGCCGGTCTTGCCACAGACAAACTTTACAAAAGCACTTTCACTGATCCAGTCAATTAACTCACTGCGCCATGTACATGTTCTGGGTACTCAGTTCTAACTACAGGAGCGAACACAAACACCTGTAGAGTTTTTTGTAGTTTCTATTTGCTGGCTCTGCACAGGTACAAACAAGACGGTAATCCCCTACTCTCTCTATGGGTCAACTGGCCTCTCAGGCGACAAGTGGCAAGTGATACATGTAGCAGCTTCCATATGTCGCCAGGCACATTATCTAAACGTGTGGTGACATGATAAAAGGCATTGCCACTCTGCTAGCTAGGGTCAATAAATAATGTATGTAAATGGAGAACATACATAATATACATACAACATACATAATATACATACACATACAAGCATATATTCATACATACAGTATATATAATCAACACCTCAACCCGCCAGGATTCGAACCCACGGCCCACAAGCCTATGACTGTGACCGGGGAACGCTAAGCGCTGGACCACCAGGATACAAAAGCAGTCCTAGACTTTGTTATATTTCACACAAAGCCTGTTCAACGAGCTTATGGCGCCGTGAACCTCTAATGGGGACCACCCGTACCACGTAGGTGGTCAGAGTAACGTTTTACCAAATCCGGCTTCGAAACACGAGGATCCATATATATTTCATTAACCCAATAAAGCACGCGGACTTCTACATACAATCAACACCTCAACCCGCCAGGATTCGAACCCACGGCCCACAAGCCTATGACTGTGACCGGGGAACGCTAACCGCTGGACCACCAGGATACAAAAGCAGTCCTAGACTTTGTTATATTTCACACAAAGCCTGTTCAACGAGCTTATGGCGCCGTGAACCTCTAATGGGGACCACCCGTACCACGTAGGTGGTCAGAGTAACGTTTTACCAAATCCGGCTTCGAAACACGAGGATCCATATATATTTCATTAGCCCTCGTGTAGAAGTCCGCGTGCTTTATTGGGCTAATGAAATATACAGTATATATATATATATAATATACATTCATGCATACATACATACATACATACATACATGCATACATACATACATATTAGCCTCTATACTCTAGCCTGTGGGGTTCGGGTTGTTGGGTTCACACTCAGGATGGGATGGAGAAAGGAAACTCACAATGTGCTCTCTGTATACATATTGTATTGGATGTACCGTGCAGCTTGGTGCTGGGAAGTGGCAGTGTGGTTACAAGCGTGATGTAGAGAGAGCTGGTTGGTGAGGATGCTCAGAGGAGGACCAGCTTGTGGGTCGCCATGCTCGCCTGCGGGAGCGAGGGCCGCCAGGCAGGAGGAGGTGTTGCTTGTTGGTTGGTGTAGGTCGAAAGAGAGAGATAGATCACCACGAGGTCAGGTCTTATATAGCGGAAGTAGGTGTGGCTTAATAGTTGACCTCCGTCATGTAAGGCGGCGCTGGTTGACCTAGACTACGAGGCATACACTGGGGAATTCACGGGGTCGGCTACTCAGCGACAAGCGTTTGTAGGGAAGGAATCCACTACAGTACTCCCCCTTCCCTCCGGGCGCGGCTGGAGGTTGGCAGAGTTGCATGCCACATGTGAGGCAGAACGGGCGGTGCATGCCACATGTGGGACATAACGGCGAGGGCGTGGATGTGCCAGCCGCTAGGGGGGGCAACTCTGTCTAGATACACGAGATCTGTGGGAGAAAAGAGGGAGAAGGAGGGTTGTGGAGGCGATGAATGTTGTGCTTCCCTCGCGACAGGTACAGAGTCCTCAGATGCGCCTGCTGGGGTGTGTGGGCCTGGGTCAGGAGTAGGAGCTGCGTTAGGAAGAGTGTCCATGACAGCAGCAGGGTGCATGACAGCAGCAGGGTCCACGACAGCAGCAGGGTGCAGGACAGTAGCAGGGGGTACCTGAGGGAGAAAAGAGGGGTGTGTGGGTCCGCGTCAGGAGCAGGGGCCGCGTTAAGAGGAGCGGCAGGGGGTACTGCTTGGCCGGGGGCGGCGTCTGAGGCAGGACGGGTGTGTTGGGGTCGGTAGGACGTGGTGCTTGGGGCAGGAAGAGGAGCTGGTGTCTGCTTAGAGTAGTAGAGCTGCTCTAGGGTGTCTAACGTGCGGTGTAGAGACAGTAGATGTAGAGCCGATGAGAGCTGCTTCTGTGTGGATAAGCCAGTCTTCCATGTTGCTTGAAGACTGGGAGAGTGATCAGTTTCTCCTCCTTCCTGTGTGAGTGCGAATCTCCGGGGGTCACCATTTGTGGGGTACGTGATGTTTGGTTCTCACTCAGGATGGGATGGAGAAAGGAAACTCACAATGTGCTCTCTGTATACATACGTATTGTATTGGATGTACAGTGCTGCTTGGTGCTGGGAAGTGGTAGCGTGGTTACAAGTGTGATGTAGAGAGAGCTGGTTGGTGAGGATGCTCAGAGGAGGACCAGCTTGTGGGTCACCATGCTCGCCGGCGGGAGCGAGGGCCGCCAGGCAGGAGGAGGTGTTGCTTGTTGGTTGGTGTAGGTCGAAAGAGAGAGATAGATCACCACGAGGTCAGGTCTTATATAGCGGAGGTAGGTGTGGCTTAATAGTTGACCTCCGTCATGTAAGGCGGCGCTGGTTGATCTAGACCACGAGGCATACACTGGGGAATTCACGGGGTCGGCTACTCAGCGACAAGCGTTTGTAGGGGAGGAATCCACTACAAGCCTATACAAATAGTCTGAGTTAGGCTCTCTGGATTTAATTAGCCCCAGGCCCACGAGAGCCTTAATCCAGCTCAGGTGCTGTACCTATGTGTGCATCCTGTGGATTTGATGCTTTGTTATGTAAGTCTCATAGTGTGAGCTTGGTGGTCATAAAACAAGATTTCAATATTAATCTTCCATGTTTCTATATTCCACAACTCTGTTTTGAATTATCAACTCTTTGACAACTTACAGTAAATATTAATTAAATAATCTTTCCATCCGCAGGCAAATACATATGTGATGCAGATGCTGTGTTGAGATTGCGCTATGGCTCATTTCCAAGTTAGTGCTAAGTAACATAAAAAAATTATTTTTCTTTCTTTTCTTTTTTCTTTTCTTTTCTTTTTGTATATCACTAATAAAAATAAATGAAGACTTTAGAGCTGTAATTTTAATGTCAGTTATCACCTAGAATAAATGTAGTTGCAACTTTAATGTAAAGACTTTGCATTCTGAACTCAGGGGACTGATCAGATTCCAGTGAAGAATTGGGTAAAGTTGGCACTTTATAACTTGTTGTTGACTACATCTAACTTGTCTACAGCACTCAAGGCATTGTTTAGATTATCTTTTCTTAATTGAAAAAAGAAAAATGCCATCCTACTTTAACAAGATGACCTAATTGATTAGCTGTTAGCCAATCTCTCGGGTGTATGTCTTTGCCTAATTGTTTCATTAGTAAGTCTTATTATTTTATAATGGTTGTCAACAGTTTTGCTGAATTCATTTACAGGGAACTTATCTATTAATCATTGACATGTGTCTGCTTCCTTTTATTTATAACAAAGTATCTAAAGATATTTCCCCATCAATATTTAATCAGTAACTTGACGCTTCTGTCATTATGTTCATGAAGTTTTTAAAGTGAAGAATGTGTTGATAGTTCCGGTTGTAATATTATATAATTCTCAATAAAATTAATTTATTGACCTTTAATAGTTATGAACCAAAACTGTAACTGAAAATTATTGTTATGTTTGCTTTTGTAATATAATAATAGCAAAAATGACACTTAAAATTGTACAATAAAAACTAAATGTTGATAAAGATATATCTTCTCCAACAGGAATACAAATAATCATAACAAAAATACCTATAACAGAGAAAGATGATTAAAAAGAATAAATATCATTTTGAAAAATATAATTATACAGTATAGTGGAATACAAGTGTTTTTCACATTTTCTTTCTTGCTGCTGATCTTGTTATAACAAATACCTCTCAACTGTTACATAGGCAATGGCTGGATAATGTATCTCAGAGGAAAATATATTAAAAGGGAATAAGTGGCTGCATTAACTCCTATTAATATCACTTGATTATCCCTGTTCAGTCAGGTGTAATGATGAATGAAGACATTTTCTAGTACAGTTTCTTTTCTCAGAACAAGTGCCTTCATGGCTTTTTATTATATAAGGGCTTGCAGATCCACATAGATTTTGTTTATTTGCATTGTTTTAAAGATTTTGTTTTTTGCATATAATCAAAAGATGTAAGGCTAAGAAATCCTAATCTCAAGAATTGAAATATCCTGCTCTCTGCATCTTTATTCAGAATCTTGAGGCCAAGTTTGATTTTGATGATTTTAACTTTATGATTCCAGTGTTAAACCATGTTTCTCATTAAAGTCATAGTTTCCATTCAATAACTTATTTTACTTTGACCAGTTCTTTTCAAGTTTTAAGATAGTATTTCCCAAATGTTTGATTTGGCATTTTCAGCTTTTATGCTTCCAAGGTTATGGCTCTCGAATTCACAGTCTTATTTATTTTTGTGCACTTCATTTGCATGCTAGACAGGTCCCTTGATATACTGAAATATATGTATCAGTGGCTTCATACCCCCCCCCCCTTATAGATTTTATTAGAACATTTGATACTTTCTCCAACAGAAAAAATTATTTATGTTTTCAGGGCATATTTTATACCATTTGTGGAGCCATATATCTTTTGTAAGTTTCCTGACTGTAATGTTCAGAAATTATAGAGATTATTCACCTTTAAGGTACTTCCCCTTGTTAATGCTGTAAAATGTTGTGAATTGTTGGCAATGACCATATTTTGCTAGTACTGTACTGTACAGTACAGTACAGTACAGGGTATATGTTTTGGCCTGAGAATTGTGAACTAGATGTGCTACAGATTGGAATTTAATTAAAAAATAATAATTTCACTTAGGGTAAACTATATATATCTTATTGGTTTTATTAAGGTGGGTGGGGGAGGGGGTGATTTTTGCCTTTTTTTCTCCACTTAGTTTTCCATCACGTCTTTTTTCACAAAATAAAAAAGAGCTTTTAAGATATTTTTTCAGACTTGACTCAAGTTTAGAAAAAAAATTTATTTTTTTTTTATAATTTTGCTATTACCACTCTTACCACTGAAAATTATTTTTATTAAATTTGGCACAAGTGTAGTGGATAATATATATATATATATATATATATATATATATATATATATATATATATATATATATATATATATATATATATATATATATATATATATATATATATCTTGATAAAATCACACGGGAGAATGGAAACAACGGAGTACCTTAGCTTTCGTCTTTATTCAAGACTTCTTCCGTGGCCTCTGAAGATGTCTTGAATAAAGACGAAAGCTAAGGTACTCCGTTGTTTCCATTCTCCCGTGTGATTTTATCAAGATTTATCTTATCCACGTTTTCATTGTGGATTTACATGAAATATATATATATATATATATATATATATATATATATATATATATATATATATATATATATATATATATATATATATATATATATATATATATGCTGATAACCACCAGGAAAGAAGAAAACACGAAGTTCCCAAGCGCTTTCGTGTAATTCACATCTTCAGGGGTGAGTACAGACTAGTCTGTACTCACCCCTGAAGATGTGAATTACACGAAAGCGCTTGGGAACTTCGTGTTTTCTTCTTTCCTGGTGGTTATCAGCATATACCTAGATCACGCGCACCTACAGTGATTTACTTGCATATATATATATATATATATATATATATATAATATATATATATATATATATATATATATATATATATATATATATATATATATATATATATATATATATATATACAGTAGTACCCCGATTTACGCGGTCAATTGAACCCATGGGGTACCGCGGAAAGTGAAAACAGCGTAAAGTGAACAACAGAACATATGAGATTAATTCCAATAGAGACTGGCCCAACCCCCAAACTCCACTTTTTCAGACACAATACCTACGTTGTAATAAAAATTACATCTTAATTTTATGATGGTATGCACACACAATTAATAATTAAGAGAAATATCAATAATATTAGGTTTTTTAACACTTACATTAGTAGAAAAGATGGCTGGGCACACGGGGATGGGGGGTTGGTTCCGAGGCAGAGGGCAGATTATTGGCCCTCACCTGTATCAATTGTATCACTGTCCACCTCATAGGCTTGCAGGGCCTCTTTGTCAAACCCCTCAAAGTCCATATAAGTCCATATCCTCACTATCACTGACTTGGGCCGGCTGTGGTGGGTGGCGGGTGAAGAACTCGGTAATGTTTTGATGACTGGGCGACCTTGTGCGCATCCTGCCCGCGCTGCTTCCCGTGTATATGAGTAGATGCACCGTGTAAAGTGAAAGTCCGGTTCTTGCGAGGTACCGCGTAAATGCGAAATCGCGGAAAGTGAAACCACGTAAAGCGGGGTATTACTGCATATATATATATATATATATATATATATATATATATATATATATATATATATATATATATATATATATATATATATATATATATATATATATATATATATATATAATGGCAACAGGCTGAATACTATCTTTTTAGGTAATTAAGAACTTGCTCTTAGTAGTCTTTTTTTCAATGGTATACAGTCATTATGGATGTAATAATTCCCTTACTCTTCTGATAAGATATCATAGGTATTTCTTCCATTAACTTGAAGCTCTTAAGGTAATTCATGTTGTGAGCATGCTTGAGGAGTATTGTCCACTTGCAGCTACTTATACCCCCTCTCTTGTTTTCATGTCTCATGTGGTATTGTGGGACTCAATATATCTTGGGCTTGTATCTGTTCATCACACTGAAGGGTACCATTTTGTAAAGGCTGCCCAGCCACATGTGATAAACTTGGACTAGAGGTCATGCTAGCAGGAAACAGGAGTATTGTTAATTGTTTTGATATTGACCTGAGATTACTACCCTATCAAGGTCTTGAAGGTCACAATCCACTTGGTGGGATTCACAGCATGGCATGTGAAGGATATCATAGAGCTCTAGTTTTATTTAGTATTACTTATCCAGATGTAATCTTTGTTGTAGATAAAAAAAAGTCATGCATTGATCAGTCTCTGTAAGAGGAACTTCTTTTATCCAAAAAGTGTTTTCAAGAGAATTGTCCCCTTGATTTTGCTTTACTTTGTATTGTATAGGTAAAACTACCATTCTACATTGGTGTTTGATGTGTTCATGCTCAACATAGGTATATGAAGAAGGAAATTGATTTATAATGAGAATTAATCCATTGTTGCTGTTGAGTAAATATAATAGCGATTAATACAATTAGTACTGATATACTGTACTGCTGTATTGAATAAACAGTCACGTGACTTTATAGCTTGAAGTTTGTATTAAAGTAAGACATGGACTGTTATCTCTTTGTTTTATCCATCTGATATTTAGATTTATAAGGATCCATGTACAGTGTATGTTCATAAATATTTTTTGTGTTCGTAGTAAATCATATTGTAGTATGTATAATGCATTAAACTATATATTTCTTCTTTGAATAAGTCTTTAGATTTATAGTTATTTTATTCATATTCTTATAGAATTATTGCAAAGAAAAGACTATTACTGTACTGTATATTTCTATTTCTTTTATTATATGTGAAAACTGAATAATTATCAGGAACAAGTGATTTATAGTTCATAGCATGCCTTTTTGCTAAATGCAGTAGTGAGCTTTGTTTTTATAGAAATATAATCTTATTAACATATTAAGGAATTTTTTAACTTTTTTTTTATTATTATTATTATTACTGTATTATTAATATTATATTCATGTACAAAATGAGGAGTTGCTTGATCGTCACCAGTGATATATACCAAAGGTTTAGAACAAACATGATTAGCACATTTAAACTTCTCTTTATGAATAGCATTGTTTTTTGTACAAGTTGATTCGTGGTTTTGACTTTATGCATTTTTCCAGTTTTGAATAATTACTGATGGTGTTGTAGCTTTTAAGCTACTACCTCTACTAGTCATAGAGAAATTAAATATAAATAACCTCATGTTTATTTTTCCAGTAAAATTTTTCTTGACTTGTTTACCAGTTGTCAAAAATTTAAAAAAATATGTGGATAACAGTAGTACCAAGAAGTACCATACAACTAAGCCTAAAGACTTTTTCCATTGTATGTCATAAAATCAGGAGACTTTCATTTAACAGGCTGTTTACTGGAAATTTTGAGTCTCCATACCACTCTCCTTTGTAAGTCAAAGAATAGCAATCATCTCTCCTTCCCTCATTGCATTGTCAGCCTCAAATGTGATTAAATGTGAGTATCTGAATCTATTAGTTACCGTCCTAGAGGCTAGGAAGCCTTATTTAAGTAATGGCTGTTCAGTCAGTATACTTTGCATGAAAACTACTTGCTAACATCATTGATTTCAAAGTCAGTTTGCCATTTTGGAAGTATGTACCATCCTAGTTCACTGCTAATTACCAACATAAGCTAATTATCAAGTACCTTTTTGATACTTAAGTGATGGTCAGCAGGAACAAATACAGTTCTAAATGTTATACACGTAACACCAATATGTTTTTACCGACTTCCTCAATTCTGGGTTTGTGGTTATGTTGGGTTGGGTAACCCTGACCCTGGAGCACCAGTGTGGGTTTTAAAAAATAGATTCCTTTGGTAAACCTTCCAATTAATTTGTGGAGGGATTTGACATGCTTACATTTGTTTTCATAATTATTTGCGAATTCTCAAAAGGGCTGCAACTACCTTGCATAGGTTGAGTTTGGCAATGTTGTGCATGATTGTTAGAGACTGGTGCAGGAACATCAAGCTTTGGGCTAAGTCTTCGTTTTCTAACTTATTGGCACATTAAGAGTAGTTCTCATTTTTTATTTGTCATTAAAATTCAGTCTTAATAGGTTGTGGGGACCACTGGGCCCCTTGTCTTAACAGCTCCCAGACTGAATGTATCTTAAGTTTCAGCTCAACATTCATTGACCATTAAAACTTGATCTTATCAGGACATGAGGCCTAATGGGCCTAAACTTATTAGCACATGAGTGTTAATGCTCACTCTTTATTTTATATTAAAACTGGGCCTTATTTGGGCAGAAAGACCATTGGACCCTGAATCCTAATGAACCCCAAGGCACATTGAGATTTAATACTTTGTCTTCATTTATCATTGAACATGAATCTTATTGGGCCTAATCTTGGTTTTATATTGTGATTGGGGTACAAAGTTATTTTTTTTATAAAATGTGGTTGGAAATGCACTCATTGGGTTAAACAAGAGAGTCACTCATTAAAGCTTGTAGGTTGATGTAGCATAGATTATAAATCATTCATTATGCTTTTAATGTGCTCCCTGTTATAAAATCTCTAAGTTATTATTAGCACTTCATTAGAGAATTTAGGTTAGTTACTCTGTATACTCTAGTTTGTTATTGTTTTGACTGGACTTTTGGAATTGTGTTTAAGTAAGGTGGCAAAGTGGGTTTTGAAGATAGTATAGGACCATTTGTTGAAATTGGATAGCAGGCTCTTTTATTTCGGTCTTTTGGGTGAATTAGTTTATTTTTAATTTCAATTTGTAAATTTTGACTTTTTTGAGCGTAAGGAATATGAAGTGAGTGAGATGGTATCCATGCCAAATTATGGTATTTTGATAAAGTTTCTTTTTCAGACCCTGTGTTTGCTTCATGAAAAGTCTCAGGGTTTATGTTGTTTTCCCAAGTGCAGTAAGACAATATGATGTCTTGATATTGTACCTACTCATACTGCTAGTAGTAGTTCTAATTGGTTTTTCTTGTAATGTTCTGTATCATGTCTCATAATCGGAAGAGACTTAGAATGAAGCTTTTTCTTCCACCATCAGCATGAAAAAGTTGAGGAGAGGGGGGACTTAACACTTCATGTGCTTGTAGTAGAGATAATGTCATGGTTCCAGGAAGAGGAACCAAGATCTCCAGGCATCAGAGGTGATACAAAAGTGATTGAAATACAATATGAGGACTCTCTTTCATCATTGGGTCATGTATGAACTGGCATTAAAAATTCTTTGGGATTTTGGACACTTGCTATGGGAGTAAATTTATTTTATCCTTTGTCCAGTGTACAGGTCAAAAGGACACTTCAGCTATTTCAGGCATTACATAATTGGTAGCTCCGATATAGCTTAGCAGGAATTGGTTTCCTCTTTTGTAGAAATTTTATCTAAAGCTTCCTCTGATGCTCTCTTTGTTATATGCCAGAAATGGGCAGAGATCGGTAATTTGTGCTCATCCTCAGTGTTATAAACTTCATGTTTGGATTCCCTATGCAGTAGTCACTTAGTTTCACCATTATTTTTTTTTAAGATTGGTTTTAAATATGATAATAATTCACCTGGAGGTTCCTTGGATATGGAATAGAAGAACTTCTGTTAATTTTCTGTTATTTATAAATTCTTCTCATGAAAACATTCTTGATGTATATTTGGTTATAAAACTTCAGGGACAAATCACCCAACTTATTTCCAAGAGGACATTTGTTTCACAAATTATTGGGCTCTGAATACTGATACCTTCTTTCCTAAAGGTTCCAGTATAATATGGAAAAAGTGTATGGTAAGGGAGAGTGGGGTATGTAGTATCCACCCTGCCTAAGAAGATGGCCTACTGGATCTGCTCTCTTAGAGGGTGCATGTCTGTCTAAAACTTGAAGCTGCCCTAGTTTCATCACCCCCTCGCTCTTGTTTAACTGGCTCTTGGTTATGATAGTCATTGGTATAAAGGTTGCATAGTAGAAATGGAGGATTGAACATGAAATCCCTTTTTTCAAGTGGAGCTAATCATAGCCAGGGTGCTCAGACATCCTCCCTTCTCCTTTGGGTTTGTGGTTTAGTCACTTGGAACTGAATTTCTTATGGCAGATTGATTGTGAAAATAAAGACTGCAGCCTGTAACTTTGATGCAAAGTGTGCTGAGACAGATATGGCTCAAAGAAGAAGAACTAGCATCTGTTGCACCTGCTTGCCCTCATAAGAGACTGGTGGTGTGATAGAGTGTGGTTATTGGTACATCCAAATGAGTTAACAGAAAAACCCTGGTTTGCATTATAAAGGACAACAAGGACACCACAATTAGTAATAACCAATGTGTATTATAAGAGAGTTATGAGAGATGCTGTCAACAGGTTCCACTAGAAAATATGGTTTCAGGATTTTTCTAAGAAAAGTTGTCTATTGGTTAGATTATAGCCTAAAATAATATTTTACAAATGGTTATAACAAGAAATTTACCCAGTTTGTATTTTTTAGTCTGCTACTGTAGTCCTTATAGGCTTTATTATTTCTTAAAGAAACTGTTGTGACCAAATACTGAAAATATTGATATTAAGCAAAGATTCGTTCAGATAAAACTGATAGTGGAATGTTGTGACAAATATTAAGACTAATTGTGCACAGACCCAGTCAGATGTGCACATTTCTATGTTGTGTGTTGCTGATGCTGTGTGTCCACTGTACACATTGTATTATATGACACCATACATGCTAGTGTAATTAAAGATAGTATTAACATTCAGTTATGGATGATACTCTTGTAAAGAACCAGAAGGGATTTCATTCACTCATAAATGTTGCCATATATCCAGTGTTGTGGATATCTATACTTCCATTACTATGGATAATGCTATTTATGACCTATATTCTTCCTCATGTGTTCCAAGTAGCTAACTTGGAATCCCAAACATTTCCTCATTCAGACTTTGTGGCTTACTGGGAGAAACCAATTGTGCTGAGAATAATAATTGTCTAGAGAGTGGTTATCTACATTCACCTTATATCAAGGATGTAAGCATGATTCTTGGTGCCTAACAAAATGTGATACGCAATACTTGTCAAGGTAGGACTGTTCACTCTTCTTATGTTAATCCCTCACAAGGTCATTCTGCCTAGAAGGTTGTTAATCCGCTTATTTCAAGATGCTACCTAAGAAATATGGTGAATGATAACTGAGCATAGGCTCAGTATCTTCTTCTGGAGCCTACATGAAACATGTGTTGGATTGAAACGTCTGTACAATTGATTCATGTGTTTTGTAATTTTTGTTTTATCTCAGCTCATGTTTAGAGACATTTAGTTGTATAGAAATGTTTCTTTGATAATATATAATACATATGAAATTATGTGGATACCTCAGGACTTTGACGTATCAGAAGTTGCTGGTTGTACTTGCAGTTGAAATATCTGTCTTGTGGGATAATACATGTGGATGTATGATGGATATTGTGGACCAGTGTTAATAGTGAATCTGTAAAGCTCAAGTGTAACTTGAACCTCAAAATAATGTTATCTATTGACATCTTTAATACTTGCTCAGTCCTTATCTGAGATATTGGTGCTGATGGTGGTATTTGTACATATAAACAGTTTTCAAAATATATCCACCTGTAATGGGATTATTAAATATTTTATTTACTGAAACGATGTCAAGATTATTCATCTGATAATTCATTCTTTCACTTTAGAAAAAAAAACTGTTAAGGCATACTCTAGTTAGCTCAATGGCTACTTGAGTCGTGTACCTATATAAAAAAAATATTGATTTTGGCTCCTTTTTTTCTTCAAGTTATTTAAATAATATGCTTTGAAGATATTAAGCAAGTTTGCTGTTAGTTCTGTTACTTTATGTCAAGTGTTTGATTACTCAAGATCAGGATGGTCTATTAGAAAACATGTAAATTGGTAAGACATGAGACCATAGAGGCCAATATAAAAGTAATTCATCAAAAACTGACGTGCATTTTGATCATATATTGCAATGCCATGTTGGTGTAGCACCTATATATATATATATATATATATATATATAAAACTGTCCAGGTATAGATAAGGTGATATTTTTAGAATTTTTTGCTAGTTGTTTAATTATAGTTCACATTTCTTGTACATAGTAAGTATAAGTTACAACCTATGTATATATCTAGAACTGTACATGTAGATCTTGTATAGAAATGTTGTTGATGATGATCTTGTTAGTTATCTGTTGAACATGTTCTTTTTCATTACTATAATCAAATTAAGTCTTGTAGCAATATTAGTCTGTTGTAGTGTAGGGTAGCTAATTGTCAACAACAGGTTTGTTCAAAGGATAAAAGAAGTTTGTTGCATTCTTTCCTAAGCTGTATTCAGACCAAATTAATTATCCTTCTTGCAGTTGTATGCAAAGCTGATAGGGTATTTTTTTTAATAACAGCATTGCATAAATGCTGATATATAAGTGATCATCCTAAGTTGGTATATGATTTGTTTGCCTTTTAAAAGATTTTGCTTTTAAAGGAGACTTTACACCTATACTATTAGAATGACGTGTCAAAAAATCCACAGCTTGCCATGATATTTTACGTGTAATTTGATTGCAAATGTAGAAACTTGGAACAAATTAGTGTTAAAATTTTTCAGTTTATCCTAAGAACTACAGCAATCAGTACAGTATATTAGAATTCAAAGAGAAAGGCAAGAGGGAAAGAATCCCTCAAAAAATTATTCTTTAATAAAACTATAAGCTTTCAGGCTACTTTTTTTTTATCACAAATAATGCAGTAAAATGTACTGTTATTATACAATGTTCCATTATTCTTTTTTTCTTTGGGAATAGCTGTAATTTTTTGGCATTGCTTGCTCAGAGGAAAGACTTAACTCAATACTCTCAGAAAACTTTGTGATCTTTCTGGATGGATGGAAACTCTGATTGATTGGAAATTCTGAAGAGTCCAGTTCAGTCCATTCCAATTAGGTATTGAAAATGTGCTCAGTACTGTACGTTGCTTGTTTTCATCAGTAATTGACATTAGAAAGAATATCATATAGTTTGAATATGTAAGGAAAGTTATGGAGAGTCAATACTTTTCTGCCTTCCTTGTGCTTGATTTTATTGTTACAGTAATCCCCTAGGTTATGGAAGGGATGCTTCCTTGAAAAGTTGACCGTAAAGTGAACTCCATTTTCCTCTTGACTTCCATTATTTAATTTGAGATGCATTCCTAAAGAAATTTTTTGGCAAAAAGAAGTAATACAAGCACATTTATGAAAGAAAATAGACATTTTTAAACAAATACATTGATTATTTTGATATAATATAATAAATACACAAAACACTTGAATTTAACTCGCCACAAATGATGTTGAGTGCTGTGTGAGGTGAGGTGG
Organism: Homarus gammarus; assembly: GCA_958450375.1. Taxonomy (NCBI): domain Eukaryota; kingdom Metazoa; phylum Arthropoda; class Malacostraca; order Decapoda; family Nephropidae; genus Homarus; species Homarus gammarus. The sequence continues at coordinate 907,647 of CAUDMG010001725.1, read as the reverse complement.
TAGAATGGGAATTATTGGGAGACGTAGGAAGCCCCAATGTTTTTGCTATCTGGCTAAGTTTTTCACCCACATCAAATCTCCATAAAACATCAAGTTTTATGTCCAACATAATTCCTTTACAGGCTCTTTTAGCACCATTGCTTTCACTTGCACTTGATGTCCTCTTTTCAGTCATTTTGAATAAAGGTAATACACTGGACAGTCTTGAATAAGATACATACATAAGTGTTAAATCCAAGAGCTGGGGTTCGAGAGATCAAGTGTACATGCTGGGAGATATAAACAAATTGCTGAATCCGGCGGCGTGGGTACACTTCATACCCATGCTTGGGGGTAACAAACAACAAGAAATCCATACCAAATAAATTATAATTTTATGACATTTTTATGTTTTATGTCATGATTTTTGTGTTGAATTTTTTTTTTATTTACCCCATTTCTATAATGTCGAATTTCAGGCCGTATCCCAAATTTAATGGTTGTAATTTACAAATTCTGCCTGAGCATATTTCCGTAGCATGGGGGATACCTGTAGTTTGATACAAAAAGTCATCAGTGTAGTGATTCATAATCATATTTATTAACTTACTGCAGTATATGTATTAGCAGAAATGGCAGTGCCTTACTCCCTTTTTTATTACCTAATGTCCCCTCCCTTGGGGATTTGTGTAATGCACTCACCAAGCCTTTGGGGTTAAGGCTTAAGGCAGCCATGATATTAGTAGCTGGGACCACATCTTATGATTAGTTTCACTTTCCATAGCAAACATTGCCCTTAATGGGAGTACGGTATAAGTTACCACTAAAATTAAGAGTGATGATTCATGACATCACATCAGTTTATTCACACTAAGGCTTCAGCTATTACTGGATGGCCATCATAGATTTCAGGCATCATCCCTTGGTTCCTGTCACTCCACCAGACTGAGAAGTTACCTTCAAGTTTGCCTACATCTTATATCAGGAACTAAAGTGCATCTCCCTCATCTTATGAATACTGTGCTTTGAGCAGTTTGGCTGGAGCCATGTTCTCTTAAGCACTACAGTACAGTACTATCAGTAAAAGGCTTTTTGCCTTTGTTGTGTCATGGTGCAACAGTGTTTACATTTGCTAGTTGACCCAGTTTAAGGTAAACCAGTGTCTTTGGCATACCAAGGTAACATAACCCAACATTGTATTAAGGGAAACCTGACTTTGTTGTCCGTTGCTCATCCTGTCATATGCTCATTTTTTATACCAAATGTGGATATCCACCCTAAGGTAGGGGGATACCCCATTGTGGGTCGATGACCTGTGCCCGGGTGGGCTATTCCCCGTAAAAAATAATAATAATAATAATCACTCCGGTCCGATTATTGTGAATTCTTACTTTCAAAATGTAGTGGAATCCTTCAAACCCTTCAAGGGATCTGACAGTTGGTTTTATGCTGGATTGGGTCTTTCATTGAGAACCATCAAGGTTTTTTACTTGTTTCTTGTAAGTCTGAACTATGCCCTCTCTTTTCATGCCTCCTTGAATTGTGTAAGTGGATTGCACAGATGATTCATTGTGTCTGCATGAATAAGTTAAAAATTATGATGATTTTTCCTGAAATAAGACTTGACTGGACAAGGATTTTGCATATTTTTCAAATGATCCAATAGGATAAGACCTGTGTATCCTGGGGGTCTGGATCTGTTCTGACATTCTGTACTGTGCAACCCTGTGAATTTTCCAGTTCATGATAATTGAAGAGCTTCAATCACATGGTGGACAACAGTCCACTGCTACCTCATTTTTTTCTGGAGAGGCTTGACCTCTTTCCTGAAGGTATTGAGGGAGCAGAAGTACATGTTCATTCAGAAATCTTTGCAACTAGGGTGGGTGGATGAATAGGTTGCTAATTAGACCTGGGACAGGGTTTCAGAAAGGTGTACCAGGCCATTAAAGGAGGCTTTTAATATTAATCTTTTCTTGAAAGTTTAAGAGTCTTTCAAAGTGTTTCTTCTTAAAATTATATGTGACCATTGCAAGTGACCTGCCAGTTTTTAGGTTTCTAAATTCTAAAGGAAATTTTGTGTTTGAAAAGTTAGAATATTTTTTGATGGAGGATATTTTCTCATTCCTCTTACCTCTGGGAGAAGGAATTCCTGAGCTTCATGCTGTGAGGAGAAGGAGTAATTTTATCTCCTCTGACTCTCTTTTGAATAGGCTTGTCTGATTCTGACATTCATGTTTAACTGTAAGACACCTAGTTATCTGTTAGTTAACATTAATTTTTAAGCATGGAAACAGAATGGTTCTAACTATTAATTTTGTCTGGTGAAGGCTATGCATTTGTAGCTTAGTTACAGATAATTTCATTGTTAATGCTGAAGTACAGTATGGGTTTTATTGTAAATCAACCAGAGATTGTAATTCTAACATGATTCTAAAAATCACTAAATTAAGCTAATCAGGTTGCTTATCTTTGGTGCACAACTTCAATGATATTGGCCTTGATGTAAGGCTGTTCTTACAGTCAATCCAATTCAAGGGGACTTGGGTACAGTACTAGTTAAAATCTGTATTAGTTGATTCCACTGAGACTACATTGTGAAACTGTTTGGAATGGAAATTGTAAGTTAAGTTTCTTGTGTCCAACTATTCTTTAAAGGGCTTGGATGCAATGTCACACTGACATTTCAAACATTTATAGTACCACTTCCTCCCATCTTCTTTGCAAGATCGATCCTGAAATCTTATTTTATGGATGAACCAACAGCTTGGCAACTCTGACACTGTCCCTCCCTTCCAGTGGGTAGAACAATTTGATTAGAACTGAGATTGAATGCCTGAATTGTATGATGGCTGACCTGTAACAGGTGGAGGCCTTGTGAAAACATGCTTGTATGATGTCAAAGCTGAACATATTCCTTTGTCTCAAAATTTCCCCATTAAGGTTGATGGTTGCATTAGGGAGTTAGACCAATCATGAGACCAGAGCCTTACTACTAATGGTAAAAGGGCACTTTGGGCCCTGATGCTGTAGATTTTGTGATCACATTACAAGATTTGTCAAGCAGAGGGCTCAGTCAAAAAAATGGGATGGGCTTCAAAGATCACTCTGTCATTTCTTTTCATATAAAGTGGAAACCAGATGGATCGTGATTTCCCAATTTGTGTGCCTCATGGCAGTTTCATAGGAGATATTTATTATTTCGTTCTCATCATAGACGAATATGTTGTGGAAACATTGTAGGAATGAGAGCCAAGCATTAGTGAGAGTGAGGCAAGATTTAGATAGGGAAAACTAAGTGCGAATTTTGAGGTGCTTAGCAAGACTGGGAATGAGGGCAAGTGCAGAGGTGAAAGAGACAGAGTGAGAGGATGAGTCCAGCAGCTTAACACTCGTGGGGTTTTCATACGCAAAATTGCGTATAATATAAATTATCTCTTAGGATTTTCATATGCGAAGTCAAAAATTTAAATTTAAATAATTTTGTTTTTGTATGAACTCTAGATATACTAATCGCATATTTGGCAACATCGGTGCGATCTGGTAGCAATATAGATGCACTCAAGATCACCACACTGGTCTTCCTTTTGTGTTTAAAGGACCCAGGATATAACCTTGACCCACATTTCTCAGGCATTTTCTTGCGGCTTGTGCTGATTTCTCATGCATCACAGTGATTTCATTTATTCATAACAGTGTTGAGAGAGTTTAAACCATGCCTCATTTGCTGGCAAGGGTGGAGGGCTGGGAAAATGTAAAATGTGCAAGGAGATTTCACCATGTAGTGATTGTCTGATGAATCGTGATAGCTTCTACTTGCACTTACATTTAGAAATGATTATTTTATCTTGATTATTTATACTGTACAAAACTTTTTGTAGGTAATTTGTTTACAATGCCAATGCAACAAATCCCACCTTTTTATCTCCAATATTAAGTTTGCAATGACCCATTATGTACAATTATTTCTCGTATGGTGCAGTTAAGTGCGGTGAGGTGTGTAACAGGTCAGACCCAGAGCATTTTGTGGGAGAGCGCCTCCCTTAATCCAAGAGTGTAAATGTAAAAATGAAAGAATTAGTGATCAATCTGCTCTCTATGCCAATGTGGCCATGTGTTTCCCAAGTAAACACCCATTTATGTCGTCTCATTGTGAGGTAATGAGAACCATAATTGAACAAGTGACGACATATAAAATTATTTTGGGAAGAAGAAATTTTGGGAAAAATGTTTGACTTTTCAGAAATGAAATATTTAATAAACAGATGCCAAGAAGACAATAATAAGCTCTCTACAAGCATCATTAGTTGAGAACTTTAGTAGCAGCCTACAAAGTTCTAAGCAACACAAGAATGTAGTCTCGAAGCAGTGCTGCATACATAACTATATACTGTACAGTAAATTCCCAATGTTGTAAGGGTTAATAAAAATATATCTGTTAGATTATACAATGTTTTAGTAAGGAACAAAATTATTTTATACCATTACATTATAAAACACCTTATAAAAAGCACAAATTTGGCAAGACCTTAACATAAACGGTGCTTCCCTATTTATGAACAAGTTACGTTCCTGAGACTTTTTCATAAGTCTAACTTTACCGTACTCGTTTAGATATGAAAAATATTGTAAAAAAAATAAAGGACATGCAGTACAGCTATACCTCAATAATAAATAAAGCACATTACTCTACATTATATCTTACCAGCCTTTATCAGTATTTTAATGTACTGTATAAAAAGCTTATACAGTATTAATTTTCTAGACAATACAGTAGAGTACAGTACTGTACAGTAACATGGATAGGTTTGTTTGTTTATCTCTTAATGTTTGTAAGTTAAAGCTTGTAGATAGAGGAGCACCTGTACTGTATTTGTGTAATTAAAGGGTTAAGTTGACAAATTGAGTACAATGACCAAAAAAAAAAAAGTAAATAAAAACAGTCACTTAGTGCTCCAAGGTATCAAATGGCCCACAGTGCATAGTCTCTATCCCACCACCTCTCCTCAAGACTAGGAACACTCCTTACACTCTTATATATTATGACGGACAAAATAAACTACGTCTGGATGAAACCAAATTGAATGTAAAACTGTCATATATTTCTGAATACTGTAGTGTTAGGAAATTTAGTTACATGAAGTAAATTATGAATCTCAAGTCTTGAATTATGTAAATAACCAACTTAGTCTGTGGTCAGTTCTAAAACTCACCATCATACCCCAAAATCATTGCTAGAAAATGGAACCTTAATTCTCAGTAATGAGACCTAATTTAAAAAAAAATTACATTTATATTTCTGTAGTTCCAATGATTATTATAGTGAAACTTGCATATAACAGATTTCTCTCCATATACACTGTACAGTCAACCCTCACTTTACTCGGATAATACAACCCACAGGGTACCACGGAAAGTGAGAAACGCGTAAAGTGAACAACATAACATATGGGATTAATTGAAATAAGAGACCGGGCCGACCCCCAAACTCCACTTTTTGACGACACACAACTATGTTGTAGTAAAAATATTATCTTTACTTTATGATGGTATGCACACACAATTAATAATGAAGAGAAATATCAATAATATTAGGTTTTTTAACACTTACATTAGTAGGAAAGATGGCTGGGCACACGAGGATGGGGGATTGGTTCCGAGGCAGAGGGCAGATTATTGGCCCTCACCTGTATCACTTGTATCACTATCCACCACAGAGGCTTGCAGGGCCTCTTTGTCAAACCCCTCAAAGTCCATATAAGTCCATATCCTCACTATAATTATCACTATCACTGACTTGGGCCGGTTGTGGTGGGTGGCGGGTGAAGAACTCAGTAATGTTTTGATGACTGGGCGACTTTGTGCGCGCCCTGCTTGCGCCGCTTACACAACATGGCAGGAGGTTTGGATCCAAAAATGGCGCGGCTCACCAGCCGCTCTCCGCGTAAAGGGGTACACGCACCGCGGAATGTGAGCATTCTGGTTTCGGCAGGGTACCGCATAAACGTGGAAATGCGGAATGTGGGACTGCGTAAAGCGAGGGTTGACTGTACTGTAATCCGTTAGATGGGGTTTTCACATCTAAAGGACACATAATATAACAGACTTTTCATCTATTAATAGCTCAATAGATGAAGGTTTCACATCTAACAGACTTTTCTTCTCTTAATAGCTCATTAGATGAAGGTTTCACATCTAACAGACCCGCAATACGACTGACTTTCTTCTCTTGATAGCTCATTAGATGAAGGTTTCACATCTAACAGACCCTTAATATAACAGACTTTTCATCTTTTAATAGCTCGTTAGATGGAGGTTTCACGTCTAACCGACCCTCGATACAATGGATTTTCTTCTGCATAGAGTCTGTTAAATAGAGGTTTCACGGTATTGACAAACAAATATTACAGCTCTGTACAAGCATTCACTTGAACTTGGAAACAATTGGTGTTTTAGTTCTAAAGGATTTAAGATTTTAATACTTTATCTTCTAATTTCAGGTGATAATTTTGTAGGAAAAATAAATGTGGATAAAGATTGCCATAAGTAATATACAGTAAATGTCATAAAATATGACCTAACTCACTGTACGTTCCTTACAAATACATTGTCTCTGTTATCTCAGCATAGAACTTGTCTGCACAAAAAAAAAAAACACGATATTTATTGTGATTTTGTTTATTGCCCCTCTGCTGGGTTTGATTATGCTCATTATATCAGCCACTTGTTAATTTGCAGATCATCCTGTTTTCACCAATACAGTATATATCAATTCTTATTACAGGTAGTCCCCCTGTTAACTTGAGTTCCACACAACATGAAATTTGCATTAGCACAAGGAACAAATCAAGAAAACTGATTACATAGTTTGAAAATGTTCACAGTTTAACAAAAGCTGCAACAATGCAACATGTCAAGACATGATCATACCAGTCCACCTATGATGGTTCACTGCCTATGACTACTGTTTTGGTCATATGCATATCGCAATGACTGGCTATTATCTGGTGATTCTTGATTTATCTTTAATAACCTTCAACAACATGAATGAAAATTGACCAAAAAGTAACTAATAGTAATGCTGATAGCCAGCAACAATGAAAATCTATTTTATTAGAGATGAAAATGACAGTGATTGAACATTTTGAAAAGGGAGAGCGCACTGCCGACATTACAGGTGCAATAGGCCTTCACAAGGAACCATATGTACCATTTGTGCTAATCGAAGTTATTACACAACTCTTCAGTGTCACAATACAGTGACATCTCATTTTGCGCAGGTATATATAATACTGGTACGCATCCGCACAGAAATCCGTGATGTCCCTTAACACATGTTAATATTGCTATACAGTCAGTCCTCGACTTACGACGGGGTTAGGCACCGATGACCAGGTCGTAAGTCGAATTGGTCATAATGCAAAAATAATACATAGAAAATCTATAATTGGTGTCTCTTTTTCTTCTCAGCACCACGAGAACTCTCACTTTTACGCTTGCCAGCCATTTTCAAAGGAATTACGAACGAAAATTTTGTCAGTACACAGCGTGATCACTAACATTGGGACTCGAAAATATGTAATTTGAAAAATATTTTCTACGACTGCGGCATTCGTATGTCCGGGTGGTCGTAAGTCGAGGAGTACCTGTATTGTACTGGACTCGCCAGACCTTTACTCTTGAATGCCTTTGGGTAACCAACTTAACCTTCCAAAATGACACATAATGTCACTTAAACTGCATCTACATTATTAAATAAATATTTTAAGAAAGCCCAGGAAATTAATTATGTGATACTCCACCAAATAGTGGTGGTGTGGGGAATCACTGGGTGATGGGGGGGTCCTAGGCAATTTATTAAAAAAAAATTATTCTTTATAAAATATATTACCAGTACAGTACCTTATTTATTATTAAAAAATGTATACTGTATTATCTTGAATGGGGATGCCGTACAGTGGTCGCATCGGATTTGATATAGGCCTAACGAGAGCTAATGAGTACATGAGATGACACCATGCGTAAATGTGCCTGGGTGGGGGTGGGACTGGTCGGTGCCGTGTTCACCAGTTGTTTTTATTATATTCTTGTATGATCAGCCTCTTAAGGTGTATGTTTTATCATAAATAATATAACATACAGCATTAAATAATAGACAAAAAAATCTGATATATAATTTGTAATTTCACTTAAAAATAAAAGTACAACCCGAAGCAGAAGGTAATCTCTTCCCTGACCACAGATCCCCTCCCTCTGCAAAGGAAGGGGGAGGGGAGGACTGATCGGTGCCGAGTTTGCCAGTTTGTTTTTATTTATTCATTACAATATTGATACATAATAGAAATAATGTCAAATAACTAAAATTATTAAAATCGCTAAATTTTGGGTTAAATAAGCTAATGATTACCTGTACTAAATTAATGCTACCCATGACTTTCGCATGAGCTATAACTATGATCACATTTCAGCCAACCGCATAAGCGATAACTGTGCATGCGAAACCCCACTGCATTCTCTGGCAGGTTATTACTGTTCAGCAACTCACAACTCTGGCAATTTCTGGCTTCTTTAACTTGAGATTGTGACCTCTGGTAATATTTCTTTTCTTGGAAGCATTAATACTTGTAATAATATAGTATATAGGTATTCCATAAAATAAGGGTATAAAAGCTTAATAAATAAATATCAAACAAAGACAATCATTGGATGAAAATGTAGTTTCCTCCACCCTCAATAGATGGCAGCATGAGCGGGCACATCATCTGCTAGCACAGATCAGCGGGTTCAGCACTACGCCATTATCCCATGATATGAGTCAGCATGTGTTTGAACAACTGCAGACCAGTTTTTCAGACTCTAGGGGCATTTTAATTTGTTAAAGTTGTGTTAGGAAATGATGGAACGAATGTTGAATTGAGAAGAGGAGCTTTCTTATTTTTTTTCACTTTATCATCTGCCACTGGTCAGCTCATTACTATACCTATTGAATGTAGCATATCCTCTTTGCCTTCAGAGTAAGAACACTAAATACATCTTTTAATGTTTCATTTCTTAGGGAAGCATTAATTCAATTTTAAATGTTTCATTATACTGTACAGTTCGTCCCCGAGTTACATACATCCGACTTACGTACAAACGGCCGATACGTACATCGTTTCTGAAGTCTTTAATTGCAAAAATATTGTCTTAAAAGGGCGAGCAATTTTTAAATTTGGCGGGCGAGCGTATAGTTTGCGTGCCAGCCGCACCGCGCCGCCACTATCACTGACCATGCAGACGACACGCTAGACGCACCAAAGCAACACGTGTGGTCATTGTGCATACTTCTCCTGTGAATTTCTGCCCTATTTTGTACACTTTACTCTGTGTGCAATGACTGGTGTAAAGCGTAAGAGTGGTGAAGCCAGTGGGAGTGCTACGAAACGTCAAGCAATCTCACTAGAGGTAAAAATGGACATAATAAAACTGCTTGACAGTGGTGAAAAGTTGACCAATGTTATAGGGTTGGGGGATTTTCGAGTTACGTACATTTCGAGTTACGTACAACCTTTTGGTCCCCATTATGTACGTAACTTGGGGACTTACTGTATATGTTTTTAAGTTTAATAATAAAAGAAGGTCATTGATCAGCTGACAAAAGCCAGGACTAGCTGATAAAAGCCAAGACTAGCTAACAACATCATGGTAGCACACATACAGTTCATGACAATCAAGAATTCTATTTATCCATGAGTCACCTTGAGTTTGAACAACTGCAGTCCAGAGGGCAGTTTTCAGACTCGAGGTGTGGTATAATTTATTAATCCTCTCACGTACGGGAAAGCTTTTTGTAAGCTTTTGATCCTACCAAATTGTGTTTTGTGCTTGTTATGCATGGAGAAACTCATGTTTTTTTGTTTTTTTCAAGCGCTGGTATTTAGATCAAGGAATTGTTATTTTCACATCTGTTTGACAATATTGCCTTCAGAGTAGCTTAGGCTTTCACATAAGCAAAATAAAAATCTGAAAAACAACAACTATAAAACACTGATATTTAACTCAAGTTACAAAACAAAAATCCAAAACATCATCCCCACTTCTTGGCTCAAATATTTTCTGAGGTACCAACTGCATGCTATATATTCCACTAGATAAAAAAAAATATACAAGGTTTCCATTAGTGCAATCGGATTTTTGTGATGACTAATCTTTGTGCTGTATATTGCAAAAGGCACAAAAAATTTTACAGGCATACCCCATAAGCTGACTTCCCATTAACTGATTCTTCGCATAACCGACGATTACATATTGGGGAAATACCCTACAAGTGTCGTTGACTACCCTGTTGTTCCAACGATTGGGGGAGGAGCAACAGACCTCTTTTGAGTTTGGTGGGATGTGGCCTGGTGGGAATTCTTCCCATAAATACACAAATTTTTATTAAATGAATTATCAATACTGTACAGTGTATATATTGCTCATATCTCTCTCGCTTCCCTTTTCTTCTTTCTCTTCTCTTATGTTTTTTCTCTTCTCCAATCTTCTTTCTCTTCTCTTGTTTTCTTTCTCTTCTCTTATCTTCTTTCTCTTCTCTTATGTTTTTTCTCTTCCCTTATCTTCTTTCTCTTCCCTTATCTTCTTTCTCTTCTATGCCTAAACTCCTCAGCAATACTTACTCTTCTGTTTTACCCATGAATGATGGCTAGCGTTTTACGTAGTATATATATTGTCTTTGATGGGGATAGTGTGGTCTAATCAGACTTGATATAGGCCTAACGAGAGCTAATAGGTATGAGATGACACGATGTATGGAACTAGCTGTTGCCACAATCGCAAGTTCATTTTTATTATTATACAGTATTCTCATATTATGGTTTATAAAAGACAAAGGAAAAAGTTCACTGGCCACTCACCCGCTCCCTACGTAAAGGAGGGGGGTACGGGGTCAAACTGGCCATGCCATATTTGCCAGTTTGTTGTTTTTTATTCATTTCTATATTATATTTTCATATGGTCAGCCTCTTATGGTGTATGTTTCTTCATAAATAATTAATATATTAAATTGTGGACAAAAGTATGATATAGTATATAATTTGTAATATGGCTTCAAAATAAAAGGACAAGCTATATCAGAAGGTAATCTCTTCCCTACCCACCGACTGCCATCAAGGTCAGCTTTTGACCTGAATATTATTGATTGATAATTATGATATTCTACTATGATCGGTCTCTTATGGCACACGATTCATCATAAATAATATAAGGTCTTCAATAACAGATAAAATATAATCCATGTTTCTCAATAAAAACACACAGGAAAAGGGAAACAATGGTGCTACATTGTTTCCCTTTTCCTGTGTGTTTTTATGGAGATAAAATATAATGTATAATTTTTATTTTTACACAATAATGAAAGGATATATTGTATTGAAGGTAATGTCTCACTTTATCATTCTCTCCCTCCTCCCTCCCACAACATAGTAACCTAACAAAAAATTCATTATGAGAGAAGCCATTTATTATGTCCACAGATGGCTGTATTTCTCCAGTAACCATATAAAAAAGGTGGTATAGGCATGGGGTATCAACATAGTGAGGGCATGCATGTGTTGGCAGGCCTGCTAAATATAAAAATTTTCCATTAGCCCACAGAAACTACCACTAGTCCATAATTGTTTCAAAATGTGTGTGGATATTTTTTAAAACTCTTAATGGCAGAAAACAGTGGCCAAAGCATCAGCCAGCCTGTCAATCAGAGGGGCTGGCTGAGGGGAGGAATGATGACTCAACATGGACTCAACACTGGTGAATAACAGTCTCAAATTGTGCTTACCAAAAGTGGGCACGCACAACTTTTTTTTTGCTCCTCAACCGCAACCATTTTCAAAAGTTTTGCTGCACGCGCAATGGGCAGTTTAAAAAAATAAAAATAAACAAATACTAAAATAAAAAAGTTGCCTATTTACAAGTAAAACAAAATATAAATAAAATATGAAAGTTAATATTATCAATACTTTATTACAAAATTACAAAAAAATTCCTGACTGCCACTGGCCTCAGTCTCAGTGGACTGGCTGTCAACAGTCTCAGTCACTTCAACTTCGTGCCCATGTCCTGGTGAGCAGCGGCAGGATCACTGCTGCCGGCCACAAACTCCTTCTCCTTCCTCCTCGTCACAAAACGATCCACAATACCAGTAATAACAAGAAACAAAAAAAAAACAAGAAACTGACGCCTTAACTGCAGTGCTACTGACTGCCTGACTGGTTATGATATGAATCATTCCTCCCTCCCCTTCCCTCGCTGTAGTTGCCAGATTTCATCTTTCACATTAACTCCAGTTTCTAGAGTTTATGTGAAAGATGAAATCTGGCAACTACAGCGAGGGAAGGGGAGTGAGGGAGCGACAGATGAGGGGAGGGCCGAGGGTCATATCTTGTTTAAACAGTTCTGAAATATGCTGCTCGACCTGTATCATGTGTATGCTGAATCATTCCATCAGAAACATAAATTTTCGTAATGCACATTTGTTTATGCGGTCGTATTCCAATTTCAATTATTGCCAAAAAATTTTGCCCTTTGCGCTTGAAAATGCTTGTAAATGTTATGCCGCAACCAGTTCTGCAACTCTCTGGAAAACTATGCGGCACAATTGCACGCACAACCAAAAAAGTTGCCGCACAAGTTGCGCCCCAACTTTTTGTAGCGCAACTGCGCACCTTTGGTGCTTACATACCTAAATTAATGCTTATTGTGCTTTTTTTCTTGTTTGACAGTCTGAATGAGAAATATATCAAGGGTGGATGGTTTTTTTTGTTCAATCCAGAATGCAACGTCTTGCTTATACCTAGGTATGTTTATGCTTAGCAATAACTCGCCAGGCCATTATACAGGCAATTAAAACATCTAATAATTACTTAATACGTAATATTTGGAGGACACGTCGCTACCTGGCATTTAATTGCAATTCTCAAAATCGAATTTATAAAAAAAATTATGGGAGTAACTTTTGTCCTCACTCCCTACTTTATACGAAATCATAAAACCTATAATTATTATATGAGCTGTAATGAGACAAAGCTGTATAAAACCTATGTAAAGCCAAAAATAATCTATATTAAACCCACACAAAACTTTAATAAACCAATATGTCTTGTCTTGTGGAAAAAAATAACTCGTGTTCTTGGTCGGCTGCACAACCTCATTAATGCAACATTATGCAATTTCACCATAATTTCCACGTTACTGTACAGGGTATTTAAGTTCATTTGGTTCCGAGTAAATAAAACAAAATCCCATACTTCCACCCCAGATGAGCCAGTACTGATTATAGTAGCTACACTCTACATGTTCATACATTACATCATATACAGTACTCTATTTCTCAATGGCTGAGTATTCCTTTTTTGCATTTTATTCTTTGATTCCTTAGCATTTCATTAACCAAAGATCAATGACGTCATACAACGCCACTATTAGAAGCATTATAATGTGCCCCTCCATCCTATCCACTTGATCATTTTACACTTTCTGATATCACAATGTATTCTGTAACCCATGCCATATTTCACAGTTGTATAGGCAACTCTGTATTTGTTTATTTCTTTCAATAAATCGACAAAGCAACTACCTATGTGTATCATAGCTGGATGGCTTCTAATTTCACAATATCACTTTGTCAAGGATATTGTGAAATTAGAAGCCGTCCAGCGTAGAGCAACAAAGATGATATCTTCATTACGTAAAAACCCTATTAAGAGAGGTTGGAGGAATTAGACTTGTTTTCATTAAAGAAATGTCGACTCCTGGGTTAATTAATCAAATGCTTTAAAGTATTCAAAGGGTTCTCCTACGTTGACCCAAACAAACTACAGGGGGTTCCCGAATTACAAACAGGTTCCGTTCCTGAAGGCATTCTTAAGTTGGATTTGTACGTAAGTCAGAACACTTGTTATGTGCATACCGTACTTACAGAACAATGTTTAAAATCCCACTATATCATAGCCTAAGCCCTTATATACACCTAAAATCACTTAATTTAAGACAAAAGAAGAAATAGAATGACAAAATACAGTAAATGAAAGTATAAAAATAAGTCATCAGGTAAATAAAATACTGTAAATTTCAAGTTTAACCCCGTTCGTACCGGCGGGCATTCGTAAGTCAGACGTTTGTAAGTCGGGGACCCCCTGTATTGATACTTGATGATAACTCTCGTATGAGAAGTAATGGGTTGAAGCTAAGATGCTGACAGCTACAATTAAACTCTGGAATATTTTTTCACTAATGACATTGTTAGAAAGTGGAATAAGCTTCCAGCTTTAATTATTGAAAGCAATATGATTAACACTTTCAAAAAACACGTATTTCATTACTTCTCTGACGAAGATATTAGCTCTTTATTTTCTTCTTTTTTTTTGACAGACCACTTCGAATGGGCCTGGGGGTCTGTGTATTTGAACTATTAGGTACTCACGAAATGAGTAACAATGTGAGAAATTATGTTAAATATGGGAAAACAATTTTTTTTACCCTTATCTTTTACTACACTTCTCAAACACTTGTTAGCCTTTCAACTGACACCAAAGTCTTAAGTCTTATAAACACTTTTTGAAGTATACTTTACCATTTAAGACACACCTCTATACATTTTTTCGTCTGAAATTCCAGTAACAGTTCCTGAAACATTTGACAGTACAGTATTCAATACTTTGGTTTATCAAAAAACAAGAGCAGCAGTTTCCCACAAAATATTATCATGATAAGCAGCAATTTTATATTAAAATAGTTCATATAAAATTTCCACCAATCAATTTAGCCAGTGGTAGTGGATATTTACTAAGATATTTCATATCTAGCAGTAACTATTTGCTTGTATGAATTATGAAAGATGTAAGAATAATAATAATGATGTACCATCAATAACCTTGTACACTACAGTATACTGTTTGGGCAAAGTTTGAAAAAAGTTATAGAAAGAGGAAAAATAGTGTGGAGCTTCACAAAGTGTGAGGACCACCAAGTGATTGCATAAATGTGGCTGACAAAAAGAATTACAGTATTACCCCGCTTTACGCGGTTTCACTTTCCGTGATTTCTCATTTACGCGGTGCCTCGCCAGAACCGAACTTTCACTTTCCGCGGTGCATCTACTCATATACGCGGGAAGCGGCGCGGGCAGGATGCGCACAAGGTCGCCCAGTCATCAAAACATTACCGAGTTCTTCACACCGCCACCCACCACAGCTGGCCTAAGTCAGTGATAGTGATAGTGAGGATATGGACTTTGAGGGGTTTGACAAAGAGGCCCTGCAAGCCTATGTGGTGGATAGTGATACAAGTGATACAGGTGAGGGCCAATAATCTGCCCTCTGCCTCGGAACCAACCCCCCATCCCCGTGTGCCCAGCCATCTTTTCTACTAATGTAAGTGTTAAAAAAACTAATTTTATTGATATTTCTCTTAATTATTAATTGCGTGTGCATACCATCATAAAATAAAGATGTAATTTTTACTACAACGTAGGTATTGTGTCTGAAAAAGTGGAGTTTGGGGGTCGGGCCAGTCTCTATTGGAATTAATCCCAAATGTTCTGTTGTTCACTTTCCGCGGTACCCCATGGGTTCAATTGACCGCGTAAATCGGGGTACTACTGTAATCAGTAGAAAGTACAATGCCTTTATTTCTCAATAGAATAGAGAGATAGTATGTCTAATTGTGACATTTCTTTGACTGAATGGATGGATTCACATGCCTGTTTGCAATAAATTCTACATATGGGCGGAGGAGGTGGGGCGAGTGTGTGGTGGGTAGTGAAGTGGAGGAGGCGGATGGCAGGAGGGGAGGAGGAGGAGGAGGGCCGGAGCGGAGGAGGGTGGTGAGTCACTGAGACTTGGTGGCTACCTCCTCCTCCCGAGAGAGCGTAGCGCGGCAAGATCAGGGAGGGTGATGCGCCGTAAAAAGTAGTCTGTGACGATGCAAAAATTACGTTAAATTGAGTCGTCAGAACGTTATCTAAAGATTAGCGATGTTGTACCGAAACAACGTGGGGGGAATCAGGGCGACGACATATATGAGGACTTACTGTATACAGTAAACCCTCGAAAGTCCAGATCCCGTAGGTCTGGACTTGTGAGTGAGCAGTTTATTCTCTCACTCTTAGAATGGACTCACCCATAATGCTGCACTGTGATTGGTTAGCTTTAAGTCCAACACACATTCAGCCACAGAAAAATGGTAAGAAAATCCTCCCAGAAGGAGAGCAGAAAACGAGCACATATTGCATCATCCATATGTCACACACACACACACACACCTGCTGCAGTCCATGTCTCCACTACAGTATTTTGAAGTCAAATTACAATCATTTTTCTATTATTTAATATTCTATAATATTAATGATGAACATACACCATAAGAGGCTAATCACATGAGAATATAATAAATAAAAATAAACACGAACACGGTAACAAGAAGCTCCTCCCCCCCCCCCCCCCCCGTCCCCTTACCTTTAAGAAGGAGGGAGGGAATGAGTGGCCAAGACCATCAGGGAAAAGATTACTGTACCTTCTGAGTGACCTTGTCCTTTTATTTTATAGTCAAATTACAAATTACTGTATACTATATTGTATTTTTATCTATTATTTAATACATCTGTACATTATGTTATATTGTACCTGCTTTATTTATGATGTAACATATCTAAGCCATAAGAGGCTGATCATAGTAGAATATAATAATGAATAAATAAAAAAAACACGAACACGGCACCAGTAATTCCCACTCCTCCAGCACATTTACACATGTAGTATCATCTCGTACCTATTAGTTCTGGTTAGACCTATATCAAATCTGATTAGAACACTGTACAGTATCCCCATTAAAGACAATACAGTATACAGTGACCCCTCGTTTAACGAACGCCTCGGTTAACGAAATTTCGGTTAACGAACTGCCTTCCATAAGGATCTTCAATTCGGTTAACGAACAAAAATTCGGTTAACAAATTTCTTACGAACCGACCTCAACATGTTTTTGCTTGCACTGACCAGGCAACCAGCTTTAGTATCAGTCCGCCAATACATTAATCGGTTCTAGGGCTTAAATTCCTTACTATTTTCGTAAATATCAAGAAGTTTATACTATTCAATAATTTTAAAAGTTTAATATTAACTTTTTTAGTCATTTTAACAATTATTGAACATAATTGAAGGTAAAGAAACTAGTTTCTGGCGTGCCATCCAGCCTGTTAACA
The DNA here is from genome assembly GCA_958450375.1 of Homarus gammarus. Classification (NCBI taxonomy): domain Eukaryota; kingdom Metazoa; phylum Arthropoda; class Malacostraca; order Decapoda; family Nephropidae; genus Homarus; species Homarus gammarus. The sequence goes on along the minus strand of CAUDMG010001725.1, from coordinate 890,435 downwards.
CACCAGACAGGCGTTAGTCTCTCTCTGTTTTCAGTGGAGGTAACATCTTGCTTGAGACTCTCTTCAACTAAACGCTCTTTTTCTGTGTTTCCAAGCAATTTATTGGTCATTTTGAAATATATTTTACATATTGACAATATATAATGCAAAGCAGTGTTGATTTAAAGAAAATAATCTTGAAATACACCAAGAGAACTAAAATTTCATGGATGAAATGGTGCCATGGGGTGACTTCTCTTCCACCCCAATGCCTTTTCGTCTTCCTTGTCCTCCACCCCCATTCTAATTCCCATCATCATCATCATGCAGGAGCCTTCTACATACACACCTCAAAGTAAGTGAACTTTTCTACCATTTTTGTTGAATTTAGGAAATTTTCGGTGAGCTGGAACCAATTACCCAAAAACCCATTGAAACAATGGTTTCGGTTAACGAACTTTTCGGTTAACGAACGACCTTCTGGAACGGATTGAGTTCGTTAACCGAGGGGTCACTGTACTGTATATTTTAATAATAAATAAGGTAACATATTTTAAAAAATATATATTTTTTTTCAATTAACTGTACTACTATATATATAAAGGAAAAATGTAAAATGAAATACACATGACATTTATTATACATTAAAATACAAATTTAAGGGTCGTTGGGGGGAACTAATGAGTGGCTGCCTAGTTGCACAGTGGCCCCCAGAACCCCCACTTCGTAAAAGTCTGGACAATCGGCAAGTCCGGACCTCCATCCCCCCCAAAATTGTCCTGACTTTTGAGGGTTTGCCATATTTCGTAACAGCAAAACATTACAAATTAAGAGTGATCTCGAATTTGAGGGGTTCGAACTTTTGGGTTTTTACTGTATGTTTTGGTTATTTTTCAACTCGTAATTTTGTGTAGATAAACATAACATTCTTCATTTTTTTTTTTATTTACATGCACACACATTGCAAAAAAAAAAAATTGTTATTATAGGGTCTAAAACATAAAGGGAATATACTGTAGGTATCCATCTTTTAATCATGGGGATGCATTCCTAAAAAGCCGATTATTAAGCAAAATGATCACTAAATGAGGGATAATCGTAAATAATATTCTAAACGAGGAATAATATCCAGGGAGATGGCATGTAGTTGTCAATTGTGTAACTGACTCACCACCCAGTACCACTCTCAACGGGTAAGGCTAAGCTGTGATCGATGTTAATATTCAGCTCGTAATTTCAGGTAAATATACATAATTTTCTTCATTTTTTTTCTCTATAACACGAGCACACAATTCTTCATACAGTTTGCAAAAAAAGAAGTAAAAAAAAAAATTTAAGCAAAAAACATAAAGGGAAAAACATTTCTTCGTGCCAGCTGTGAATTGTTATGGTTATTTTTCAACACAATTTTGGGTTCATATACTGTACATAATTTTCTTCCTTTTCTTATTTTAATTGTTATATGCACACACAATTATTCATACATGATGTGCAAAAAAATATAAAAATATATTTTTTCTTTTCATTGGGTCAAAAACATAATGGAATAAACATTTCTTATGTGCGTGGGAGTTAGCACACAGTGGGGAAGGTGGAAGCAGCGTGTGGGATCTCTCGGCTGTCTTGTGTCCTATGTGGAGTGAAACAATAGCCAAATGGTAACACAGTAATTTAATATTTTATTTAATATATTATTATTATTTTTGTTTATTCCTCACATTTATGTACAGTAGAACGTTTATATAACACGAGATACATTCCAAGAGAGGTCGTTTTAAACCGAATTCGCACTAAATCGAAGTGTTGTTTCAATGGAATAATTTAGTTTGGTACTTGAGAGAAACACAAAATACTAAAAAGACTGAGAGTCTACCCAGATGCACTGCAGCACATCTCCTAGAATAGATGAAACATTGTTTTTATGATATTATGTTAAAAGAAACACAAATAAATCAACACAGCTAAAATTAAGGGATGCAAAATGGTCTGTTTACTGACTGGTAGATGGGGGGGGGGGGGGGGAGGGAGGTGAGGTGATATGTTTGACAGTTGATACCAAGATCTAGTGCTTATTTATTTATCTGTTCTTAAGAGTGAATATAAGTTTTTATCTCATAAAATGTCACCAAACTAACCTATGAGAATATAATTAACATTGCTGGAATTCTTATAAGATAGTGATTAGTTTTAATATAAACATGCTATAGCTCGCATTAGACATACAAATTTTAGTTCTAACTAATTTTATTAAAGGGCTAAACTTTTTATCTCTTGTGCAAAATATATGACGTTTATATTCAAATTAAGTGTATTCGCTGTCTTGCAAGGATTCTAGCAATGCAAATTATATTCAACTAACTTTATTCTGTGATATTATATGAGATAAAAGCTGTAAGCCTATAACCACCCAACCCTGGCTGGGAAGATGGGGGGGGGGGGGGGGTTGACAGTGACACGTTTGACAGTTTGGGCCGAAGGTCTAGTGAAGTATTTATTTGTTTATTTATGTCCTTTAGATTTAGTTTTGTTTTTGTTTATAAAATGTCACCGAAGTGACCAGAGAGAATATAATTTACATTGCTGGAATTCTTATAAGATACTGATTAATTTGAATATATCATGCTATAGTTTGCACTAGACAAAAATTGTTGTAATCATTTAGTACTTAACTCTATTCTTAATTTTAAGGTCGCTGCCACTAGACCCCCTCTGGACAGTATGTAGCTCGTTAGGTAGCGGGCTGAGTAAGCAAGGCATTGGGTTGGGTTTTCCATTGACCAAATCGATAGTGGGAAGAAGGGTGAAACAACAACGTGTCTTAACTAATTTATTCCTTATAAAACATATTGCATCCCGTCAGAATACAAGAAGAGTTGGCCTTCCTCAGAAGAACACTCTGATTTTAGTTACACTGCCCAACAACACACGTCTTCAGTAATGAGTATCATTAACATACTCATTCTTCATAACAACCCCTGACCTCCTTACCTCGGTCAATCCTTCTTACCATAACACCAAACACAACAGACTGCTCCACCTGTTAGAATATAGCACCCTAGGTTACAATATAGCACCACATTACAATGCCACGGTTACCCTCCACACCTACAAGTATGGAACCCCTTGATACTTCTAGGTACACATACCAGGCACCTCGTTTGCACACCGCTCTTGGTGAGTTTGGGAGGAGGTACTCCATACATGGTTATACCAGTACTGTTTCTACGTCTGATATTCTAGGTCGCTCCAAGTGGCGACCGCGAATCTTCTCAAACAGACTAGAAGGTGGTGATATGCAGGGAATCCACAGGTTCACAGTGGAGGTGCATAATGGCATACAATCACCTCACATGGGGGCTCTCACAGGGGAGTAATGGCCGACGCGCAGAAATGCGCTCAGACCGCGTGGGACCTGTGTTGGGAGAAGGGCAGCGTTACTGAAGGCGATATCCCGCACTTCTCCCTGACTAGGCTTACAGTTTCCACTTTCTAATTTTCACTTTGAATTTTTATGATTCTCACATCTCTCCTTTCCTATCTATTGTGACCTTATGCCTTATAAATTCGTATCTTAATCCTAAATTACACACTAAGGTAAGGTTCAGGTTCGCTAGTTCCTGGGGAAATTCATTGGGTTATAATATCAATACGGTACGCCCAAGGCGTTCTAGCGTGGGTATACGTCACACGAGATAACGAGGTGTATTAAGTTCACACCGATGCATACAAGATATTTCCTTTGAAGTATAGTTTCTGGATCATTTCCAACACTTCACATAGGTCTGATACATTTATCCTTTTTCCAAATTAATGTTCTTTTATAGTTTCATCGGCCACCTGTGGTAGCTATGTTCACTAATTGTTCACAGACGTCAATAGAATGACGTTCAAACACGATCTACATTTAGCCCTTATAGTACACTAATCCGTACTCGTTGGACTCTCCCAACCATCTTATAGATACCTTGAGTTCTCCTTAATGCTATGAGTACATACACTTAATATTATATACCTGTACCTGGGTACAATTCATCAAATACTTCAGTAACATTCAGTAGGTGAGTTACCCTTTATCAACGTTTCTCGTTTTCTGAGATTCTACAAGCATGGTGGATTTGAGTGTTATGTAGCATAATATGAATTAAAGAGTTTTTAGGGATGACAATGATGTGCGCAGTACAACATGTACAGTACAGCTTTGCCCTTAGGACAGTGTAGCGTGCCCAAAGAAACATTAGGCACGAATTTTAAAATATGATGAGCCAGCTTGACTTGCGCAAAATAGGAAAGATTCTCTTTAAATTGAAACATTGTCCTTAATTGTTGGTGTCACTTTAAATCAATAATCTTAAATTGAATCGCTTTAAATCAGCGTTCTACTGTACTGGTACAATATACATGCAACACAGTAACCAAGCTGACTCAAGGGACGTGTGTGGCTGCTGCCTGTATGCCATAATGTCATGTGGAGGGAAGAGAAAATGCAGCTGGCTGCAGTTATAGCTCACTAACTCAATGCTCATACATTCACTTCCCACACATACATACCCATGCTCTTCATTTTATTTTATTTTATCTTTAGTTTTATATTATATTTTCTTTACAGTACTGTATTTCTAAGCAACATTAGAGTATCATAATGATGCGCACTTAAAGCACAAAACCCCCAGTTTTCTACTTTCCCTCCTGAATTTTTCCCAGTGAGTCAAACATCACTAAACTGAAAATTGATCATTGTTAAACAAAAAAGGGTGTTAAAATTTTATATCGCTAAACTGAAAATAGCTAAATGATTGATCGTTAAACGAGGGATACCTGAAAACATTTCTTCCTGCACCAGTGAGTGTTAGCTGTGGGAGTTAAGTTATAATTATTTTTGTTCAAGCTGGAATGCGATGTCAGCAATGTTACTTAGGTATTTTAATTCCTAGCCAATTCGCCAGGCCAACATACAGGCAATTAAAACATCTAATAATTACTTAATAAGTAATATTAGAGTAGATAAACTTAACTGTCTTCACTTTACTCCGTTATATGTTCCTACAATCCTACACACATAATGTGCAAAGAAATTAAAAGAAATAACTCTCTTAAGGTCAAAAACATAAAGGGAATAAACATTTATTTATGTGTGAGAGCGCAAGGGGGAGCGTTGCTAAGGGTTGGGAGGGGGAACGTTGCTATGGTGAAGCTTTAGGGCCGCCACACGTGACGCAGCCAGCGTCTATGCAAATGGTAGATATGTTAAACTTTGATTTAGCTTTTCTTAAATGGTTTTAGCTGCATATTTATTTAAAGATAGTATTTTATTAAGGTTTTTAATATATTAGGTAGTAAATTACAGTAGTTGTGTACTACAGTATTTCTCATTAGTTAGGCCTTTTTTTTTGTGAACTGATTTCATGCATGATATTGTGGTTTTCTTGTCATTGGAGAACAGAACCCTATTTTTCCCATGTGTTCTATTATTTGCTATACAATAAATCACTTACCAAATGGTTTTAAGGAACCTAACCCATTCGTATATTACATTATATTAGATTGAAAACAAACTGCTGTTCCTAATCTAATATAATACCTTATCATAAAGGTTGTACAAGATACAGTTTAACTTATTTTTGAAGGATAAAATAAGCACGACAACTTTTTAAGATTATGGATGATAAATCTTTGCTGTTCAGCAATGTAAGTGACATTTATCTGAAGAATAGGCACAATTTTCTCTTCAAATTATTCAAACGATTGTTTAAGAAAAAATAGTTTCACATAAGGATTGTCCCTTTCTTTAGCTATTGACTCTTCACACAAATTACTACATTTATTAGTACTTGAAGTTTTTGATTCATGGATGAAATGCCATAAATACTGTTGTGATAACATGTTTTCCTGCTAAAAACAATCATTTTGTGTTTAATTTAACTCACATGACAAACTTGCATTTCGACTAGTCTTGAATTCACAATTGTACCCAAAAAATCAATATACTGTATTGTACATTTGAAATATGATGGTATCTTGAAGGTATCATTACATTAACTTGCAGTATGCATCTATTTAACAGCATATACTGCAATAAATGGGAAAATCTTTGATGTACATTTATTTTGAGGTTGCAGCTGCTGATCTATAACCTGTTATTATTTGCATGAAAAGTATTTATGAAAACAATACTGTATTCACATACTGTAATTATAAATAGCATATAACTATTGTCAGACGTTACTAATACATGAATAAGTATTTTAATTTTGTCATAAATTTTTGTTTCATATGCAGAATTGTACACTATACTTTGCTGTTTTACTTCAATGTCTTCAGCAGTTCATAGCAGTACAATACAGTAATGTGAGTATTTCTGCAATAAGAAATTTTTAAAAAAAATTTGATTGACTGATCAAGAAGTTTGGTAAGAACATTCAGTATATTTATATAAAAAATAAGAAGCTTTATTAGCATCTATAACTGTGGTTCTTAACCTGGGGGGCATGCCCTCTCAAGGGGTGTGTTTCAATCTTTCATGGGGGAGCAAAAAGGATGAGCATAATTCTGACTTGGAATGCTGTACTGTACAGTAAAGGTATATATTTCCACTGAAATAAATTTGTAATTCAAAACTTGATGGGCTGGTATGGGTAAGGGAAAACTTGCCATTCATTAATGTAGTAGTAGTAGTAATATGTACTGCCAAAGATATTACTGTATTATTTTTTTTTTCAAGGGTCCCCCGCGAGGATAACAAAAATTTTCAGAGATAAAGAAGTAATTGAAAGACTAGCATAAAAATGAAAAATGAGATGTAGAAACAATGCCAGTGTTTTAACGATTAGCAAACTGCAGTTCTGCTTGATTGACCTGGAGTAGTGTTACCGTAGCATGGGGATTCCCAATTTATTTTTAGCACTTCCGTAATTGCTACAGATATACCGTATATGATGACTGGTTAGTTCAACCCCTGTCAATTCACTCTATCAACCTAACCCCTGTCAACTTAACCTCCAATCAACTCATCCCCTTGTCAATTCATCCCATCAACTTAACCCCTGTCAACTTAACCTCCAGTCAACTCATCCCCTTGTCAATTCATCCCATCAACTTAACCCCTGTCAACTTAACCTCCAGTCAACTCATCTCCTTGTCAATTCATCCCATCAACCTAACCCCTGTCAACTTAACCTCCAGCCAACTCATCCCCCTGTCAGTTCAACCTGTTTGTTTATTTGGATCTAGAAAGGCAATAAAGGAAGTGAAACTGGAACTTGTAAAAGGTTAGTACTTAGGCTCTTTTGGGTTAAGAATCACTGATCTATAATGTGGTTTGGTTTAATATGAAAATTGAAAATGATATATAGACTGTCATTTGCAATTCATAGCTGCTGTGGATGATTTGTATAAAAAATTGATGGATGAATCTGCACCTCTTTTAACCTTAAACCATCTTCTATATCACTATTTCTATCCTGATAAATTCTATGCTGCAGTATGCTCTATGATCAAGATGCAACACATCTAGGCTTAAGTTTGAGGACAACTAAAAGCTTGTATTTTATAGTAGCTAAGGAATGTAGTTTTTCTGATGTTTGGGAAAACTAATGTATTTATCTAATATTAATAGGTATAAACAGCATTTGTCCATCTCTTACTATTGCTGTTCTAGGAACCAATCACCACGCATCAGTATTAAAGTTAAATGTAAATTGCATGTTTTTGTTGGAGAATTTTTTATCACTTGCCTGTGTTCTGCAACATTCCAAATCCTCAGTTAGTATTGTGCATTGAGGGAAAAGAGGCACACACTGGAGAGCTCAGTCTGTTGAAGTTTGAAACTGAGAGTTTTGTGGTGATTTGGGGTGAGAACTATACAATGACTATTAGTACCGGTAATATTAAAAGAAGTCTTACCGAGGAAAATATGTGAAATGTATCACACAATTAGCAAATAATTTGGTGCTCCCATATTTGAGATTTGACCTATATCATACTCACCTAGTATCTAAAGGAAGCAGTGGGGTATTGAATATGCATTATCGACCATTAATTTCTCACTTTAGTGGAATTTGGTGAGGGCTTGTGATAAACAAAGTGCAGGACAGTTGCCTGTGATGGAGTGATGCCTGATAACTAAGAAACCTTTGCACTGTGACATAATGTATAGTATAGCTATAAACTGCTGAACCCTTGTGTGCAACACCTGTGACACATTGATACCTAATTTCAGAAGACATCATTTGCCCACTGCACACCATTGCCAACCGTCCCCCTGCATCTGTGATGTGTGTAGGTCAACATACCCTCACTCACCCACACAACTTTCACTTCCAGGCATGATAGATTATGCAATTTCTTTAGTCAAAGTGCATACGTATATGCTTCCATTATTCTTTGTAAAGATATGTTTAGACATTTGTACAAGTTGTATATTATCATCATTTAAATATATAAATATGATTGATTAAGTTGTTTATTTAACCAAATAGTACGTATTGAATATTATCATTTATGATGACCCATGATATAGCTCACTACAGAATTTATAAAGCTAACTGATCCATACACTCTTCATATATGTCATCAACAATAGTCAACACTAAAAAAGATGCCTCAAAGAGATTAGGCAAACCAAAACATGTACAGTACAGTACAGTACTGTATATGCATAATGAAGACACAACATACAAAGACTACCATATTAAAACATGAATAAGATGAGGCAAACTGTTTTAGAAAATATATACAGTATTAAATAAAAAATGCTTGTCTCATTTCAAAAAAGTACATTCAAGAATTACTCAGGATAGATTAAGAGGGGATGCTGGAGCCACCAAAGAAATTACCCAGTAACTAACTTTATTAATTACAAGATAATTGGAATTAGGAAAATTAAATTGTTTAGTACAATTTCTGATAAAGGCAAACAGCATGGAAAGAAATGACAGAAAAAGCTGAATATTTATCCATGAAGTAAATCAACCTCACAAGTATAATATGTATAATCATTCCCATCATGGGATAACTTAAGGGCCCGTGTCAACTTGAGAGTAAAGTGCTGTCAGCAGAGCTACTATCAAGTGGACATGGCTCTGAGAGTAACCGTCAGGTAGTTTGAGTTTACTGTCAGACAACTACTCTCTGCTATTTTGCTATCGTGTGGACACATGGTAGCCCGCAACTGTCACGTCGACTCTCAGCTATACGAACCAGGTTCACAGTCTGACAGTGCTCTCAAGAGGTGAAGCATGGATTTGAATACAATCTCATCAATATATTAATAGGTCTGATTCAAACGTCAAGCGTATTCCCTCTGAAAAGTCATGTTCAAGGCCAACAGATGGATATGGTAGATATTATCTGTTTCCCATGAGTACACTATTTCACTTTTAATTAACTATACTGTTGATGTGTGAGATTGTGAGATGGAGTACCATCGTATGATATGTTTTCCCATGTGTTGAGGTGTGAGCTTGTCTGTGGCAGCGCCCTGTTGCCAGTCACCATCTGACGCTGTAAGAGTAAAGTCTGCAAAGAACGTGGTCTATTATTCAAACCTCTCACAAGATGGTTATCAGATTATTAACGATGAATTTACAGCATATTCATTGATGCAACAGGTGTAGGTTATTTGAATTTAAGCACTTGAACATCAATACTTATTATTGGCATTGGACAGGACGTTTGGGTGTACTTTTTGTTCTTTACTTACCTGATGCCAAAAATCGGAGCGTCACCATAACTCACTCGTGAATCGAAATGGCTTCCCTCATCCATGTGTCTCTCTTGAAAATTAATGGTCCAACCAATTTCGCCAACTCTTCCACCTGAACTGCTGACATATGGGTGAAATTACGGAATTGTTGAGCATCTTCCATCTGTAATTCTTTCACAAGCCTGTTGTTAGCTCCCAGTTCACCTCGTCGTACCACCCAGTGCTTTATTCAACACCTTCGTTTCTGTTTTTGCCTTTTCTTCTCCAGCATCAGCATAACTATTACTGCTGCAGCAAACTTTCTGTCATGTCCTCTACTACCCATTGCTACCGACTGACTGAGAGTCACTATAGAGTGGAGCTCTAGTCAGGTGGACACACCACTGAGAGTTCTCTCCGACAGCTACTGTCGGGAATACTCTTGACAGCTGAAACTCGCAGAAGTTTGCTCTCGTATGAATACTCAGATGAGAGAACTATCGATAGTAACTATCGAGAGTCCACTCTCAACTGGAAACGGGCCTTAAGTCACCAAGCATGATGTCAAATACAAAATACTTTACCTGATTCCTACCAAGATAACTTTTAGCTACAGAAATTTACACAATTAAGGGACCAGTAATCATGACCTGCCACCCAGGAGACTCATACAGTATTCTCAAAAACCATCAGGCATTCCCTCTTACCTGATTGGTGACCTGAACACATGACACACACCACCAGGAAACGGTGATAATAACCATTGTCAACACACTGTCTAATCTTAAAGATAAAAGAACTATTACATACTTGGGCCTACCTTTCTCATCACTTTATTAACTTAGAGATTGTGGAAAAGAGGACATACTGTAGTACAGTATTAACTAACAAGAATCATCATAAGAATCTAAAATAGAAATCTGGATCCTCAATTAAAAGCAATTATTAAATCATAATCATAACTATTTCTGCAACGTCAATTCAAATTCCAACTATCACAAGATTTGTAAACAAGTGAACAGACTGAATTACAGTAACTGCAAGATGTTTTTAAACACACAACCAATCCACCTATTACTATAATAAAAAGATACATAAACATGACACTGGAAAATTGGTACAGTACTCCAGCCCATGCACACAACCTTTCCACATCAACAACAACACTTACCAAGAAATTTTTACAGATAAAATTTAATATCCCTGTGTTGTTGTCCAAGGCCTACCGTATCCTGCTGAAGGTGTGGGTCATGTACTTGGCCTTGAAGACATCGATGACTCCCTGGTTGAGTGGTTAGAGCAATGATGTGTTCTTGGGCAGAAAGATCACCTCAACGTTTTTGTTGGCAACCTTGACAGCCTCAGGGTGGCCAGGGCAGTTGTCAGTCATGAGAAGGACTTTAAACTCCAGGCCTTTATCCTACAGGTAATCCTTGAGCTCCCTCACAAAACAATTGTGAAAGCAGTCAGTGAACAACACTACCATCATTCAGGCTTTCTTGTTGTGGCAAGCAGACGCTTGGCATGTTACAGTAGCATGGGCTTGCTCATGTGACCTGCAGCGTTACCACATAGCAGGAGAGACACACGATCTTTGGCCACCTTGAAGCCCGATGCACTCCTTTCCTCCCAGGAAATGAACATCCGAGCTGGCATCTTCTTCTACCACAAGCCAATCTCATCAGCAATGAAAACCTACTCCAGCTTGTAACCCTTCTCCCAGATAATCTCAGCAAAGATCGCAGGATACTCCCTTGCTGCTACATCGTCCTAAAGTTGTGCATTAAAACCTTTCTTTGTGGTATCACCAGAACCACCAGCACCCGCACCACCTTTACTACTCACTTCCTCTTCACCTTCACCACCTTCCTCAGCTTAGAATTGGTCATACAGAGCCTTGGCTTTGTCACGGATAAACTTAAACTGGCTGAGAAGGATGTGGGGGTGGTTAAAGATTCTTTAGATTGCCCCCAAGGGGGCTAGTTTATTGGGCACCCCTTACATCCTGTGCAAGGTGAAGCACAGAAGCGTTTACAGTGCCCATCTGGGAAGTATGCAGAGTTCATGCTTGCCTTTATAACTCATGCCTTAAGGGCGTAAAAGCCTGAAGGGTCATGGGTTTTGTCAGCAAGTTACATAAAGTGACAGAATGATGAGTGTGTGGGGGGAAATTTCCCGGTACAATTTATCTGTTTATAGCAAAGCGTGGCAGGTCCCTAATAATGGCAAGTGCCAGGCCATTGCCATAGGCATTGACAACATTGAAGGACATTCTTTTTAGTGTGATTGTGATGGCGTGGTAGTGTCAGCTTCAAGGGGGACGTCCTTCTTGGCGTAGATACGTAGTCCACTAGCACGTCTGCATGGTGGTCAATTGATATGGAGAACTGGAGTGGATGGGCCCCAGGTGCCGGCATGCCGGTGGGGGATGGGGAGCCGGGGGTGGTGTCCTCGGGTCCATGAGCGCGCGGTGGGTGTAAGGGGGCAGCCGGGCACGGGGCAGGCTCGGTATGTAAGAGGGATATGATCTGTGTCGTGTCACCGGAGGGGGGCTGTGGGGGGGCACTGGTGGGGGCACAAGGTTTAACAGCGTCAGAGTAGAGATGGAGAGGAGGCCCAGTTGTAGTTGAGTTAGGAGACGGTGGGGTGGTTAAAGTCCTCAATCCAGATGTCAAGGGCTTTTTCTCCATCTTCACCATAGCTGTATCCCTCACATCAGCGGCTACCTTGGCAGAAGAGGGGGCACTTAAGGCAACAGCATTTCGAATATCCTGCTCTTTCTTCTTGATGTAGCGGATAGTTGACTTATTGATGCCATACTCCCGGCCACATGCGGCAAAGCTTTGGCCACTCCTAAGTTTGTACACCAGTTATATCTTCTCCACAAGGGTCATGACCTTTTCTCTCTTCACTTGTTTAGGCGCCTTCCTGCAGCTGGATGAAGATGGTTAAGCACAGTTGTTAAGAGAGCAGAGTAAGACATGCATGAGACAGACAAGTGTTTACTTTTACTGTCCTTTACTTTTATCCTCTTCACCACTGATCGGCTCATTAGCCGCTTGGGCGATCGGTCACGTCTCTGTTACGTACTGTTGGCAAGTATATGTACTGGGCATGCACCAGCTCCTGAATGTACCTGAACCTGTTCCAGTGTTGGTCAAGTCTGGTCCTGAAAGAGCTCACACTTGGTGCCGTCACAACACTTTCTGGTAGATTGTTCCATGAGTTCACAACTCTCACTCCGAAAAAGTTTGCCCTAATAGTTTTATGGACCTGCCCCTTCTTCAATCTTGAGCTGTGACCCAAGTGGGGTGAGCGTCCGCGAGCTCAAAGTAAGATCACTCGACTGAGTAGTGCCCCTTGAGATGCTAAAACACCTCAATTAGGTCGCCCTTTGCCTTTCTGTAGCGTAAGCTAGACAAGTTCAGGCGCTCCAATCTCTCAGGGTAGTTGAGGTGCCGAAGTGCAGGCACCAGTCTGGTGGCCCTCCTTTGAACATTTTCAACCAACTGACAGTCCCTAGCATATCTCGGGGACTAGACGGGGTGACCGTACTCCAGATGGGGAAGCATTTCACTCTTGAAGATCTTTACGAGGGACAGACCGTCTAGATATCTGAACGACCTTCTTATAAGACCCAATAATTTATTTGCCTGATTTACCTTCTTCTTGCAATGGCCCGAGAACTTCAGCTTATTGTCAACATACACACCTAGGTCCTTCTCACATTCAGTCTCAAATAGTGCAATTTCTTCATCCCGTTGGGACATTTGATACGCCTCCTTTCCGTTGGTACGCCCCAGGTGCATCCTCTTACACTTCGTGACATTGAATCTCAGCAGCCATTTCTTTTGCCATTCTTGGAGCTCACAGAGATCCTTCTGCAGCTCTTCATAGTCCTCATGGCTCTTGATTTCCTGAAATAAATTGGCGTCATCAGCAAACATTTGTATGGAGGAGTGTACAACATCAGGCATGTCATTTATGAAACAAACAAACAACAGCCGACCCAATACACTGCCCTGTGGTACCCCGCTTGTGGCAGGTACAGATGATGATTTCGTGCCATTAATCACCAGACACTGCTTGCGGTCATGTAGAAAGTCTTCTATGCACGCTAGGACATTTTCCTGAATTCTGTACCCTTCCAATTTGATTTTCAGCCTTTCGTGGGATACACTGTCGAAGGCCTTGGCATGAAACTATGTTGGCAATCCTTTACAAGGTTGTTTCGCAGTAGATAATCCATCACGGCATCTCTCATAATACTCTCAAGTACTTTACATATTATGCTGGTCAGGCTCACCGGTCTATAGTTGTTCGTGGAGTGATGATCGCCCTTCTTGAAGATAGGACTCACATAAGCCACTTTCCAATCACTGGAGACCTTTTCTTCATACAGGCACTTACAAAACAGGATCTTCAGGGGCTTGGCAAGCTCGTTGTACAACTCTCTTAGCACTCTGGGATGCACCATGTCAGGGTCAGGATTCTTATGGACCTTTAGTTTTGACAGTTTATTTTTAATGTCCTCTTCTGTGAACACAATGTGGGTCAGTGCTGTGTCGAACCATCTGTCCTCAAATGCAGTAAGGTTAATCGCATCCTCTCTTGTGACCACCGAGGAAAAGAAGCTATTCAATGCCTCAGCTTTATCTTGGTCAGAATCTGCATAACTATCATATTCAAGCCTCAGGTCTGATGCTCCTACAGGTACTCGCGTTTTTAATTTTGACTTTGTCTAGCAGTAAAACGCCTTAGGGTTTGACTTCAAGCTCTTAAGCAGAGAATACGTCTTCTAAAGAAGCTCCTCCACAGCAATTCCTCTACTACGTAGCAACGTCCGGCAACTTCCCAGCACCAGACTGCTCTGTACATATAATATATTGTAGTGGATACTCTCCCCTACATCTGCCGATTTGTCGCTTACCAGCCAACCCTGCGGCGAGTTCTTCAGACCAAGCCTCACTTTTGGACTGCGCGGAGATTGGCCAGTTACTGCCTTTCACCTCAGCCAATCAGCAGCGCCGCTCACTTCCGACAGACTTATATAAATACCCCCAGCCTAGCTGTGAAGATTATTCTATTGAATGCTCTCAAACTGACAAGACCTCCTCCCAACAAGCTCCTCACCACACAGCAACTCCCTCGCCATTGTGAGTTTCCCTTCTCACCTCCATCCTTAGTGCGAGATCTCCTACATGTACGTATGTGAGCCTGTGGGGTACGGGATATTTGGTTCACACTCGGGATGGGCTGGAGAAAGGGAACTCACAATGTGATCTCTGTATACATGTTGTATTGGATGTACAGTGCAGCTTGGTGCTGGGAAGTGGCAGCGTGGTTACAAGCGTGATGTAGAGAGAGCTGGTTGGTGAGGGTGCTCAGAGGAGGACCAGCTTGTGGGTCACCATGGTCGCCAGCGGGAGCGAGGGCCGCCAGGCAGGAGCGGAGGAGTAGGAGGTGTTGCTTGCTGGTGTTGCTTGCTGGTGAGATCTTTTATAGCGGAGGTAGGCGTGGCTTAAAAGTTGACCTCCGTCATGTAAGGCGGCGCTGGTTGACATAGACCACGAGGCATACACTGGGGAATTCGCGGGGTCGGCTACTCAGCGACAAAAGCGTTTGTAGGGGAGGAATCCACTACAAGCCTAACAAAGAGAAATTAGACTACTGGCCACATACACTGTGCTACATCCTTACTTATTGGGGTGGATATTAAAAAAAAAAAAAAGATATAAGGTTCTGTGGGAGGTTTTTATCATAGACCACGTTCTTTGTAGACTTTATTCTAACAGCATCAGCTGGTGACTTGCAACCGGGCGCTGCCATAGACAAGCCCCCACCTCAACATGGGAAAACATATCGTACGATGGTACAATCTTACATCTCCCCCCCAAGTTAAAAGGAAATGACAATGCACATTTGAACTAACAAAAGGAAAACAATGCACATAAAAACAACAATGCAATAAAAACCAGTCAAACAAACAAAAACAAAACTCTAAACTAATTTTACATCACATACACTACACCACATAGTCCGTCAACCAGCCCGGGGCCTACGGCCTCTCCTGGGCCTGGCCGCGCTCGACTGGGGAGAGGCTGGAGGTGCGAGTGAGGGCGAGGGTACGGAGGGCACAGCAGACGGGGGGCCAGGAGGCACAGCTTGGTGCACCACCGGAGTAGTAGACACAGGTGTGGAGCCGTTTCGCAGGTGGCGTCTGTTGCGGATGGACTCCCTGCCACTGCCACTCAACCTGACGGCATACTGCCTGTGAGAGTGGGCTTCCACCACTATGCCTGTCCTGTCCCAGAGCATGGTAGCTGAGTCCTGCACACATGACAGAAGGACCCCGTCCTGGGTTTCAGCCAAGTGCACCTCCCTCATACGAAGTGCCCGCCGCCAGTGCTGGTCCACCTTATAGTGCTGTCTGGCCACGGGAACGCCGTCACGGAGCTGGTGGCCGGTGGTGAGTTGGGCTGGTGACTTGTTCACCCCCCGCAGAGGCGTGTTCAGGTACTGGAGGAGGGCCTAGGATGTCCTATCACAGTCCAGGCTACCTCCGGGCCCAGTGTTATCCCTGAGGAGCCTCTTGGCGGCCTTGACCCCAGCCTCTGCTCTGCCATTGGACTGGGGGAAGTGGGCCAACGAGAGGCGCACCTCGACCCCCTATGACTTGAGGAAATCTGTCATCTCAAGGCTGGCAAGGTTGGTACCTCCATCTGTGGAGATTTGCTCAGGTGCCCCCCACCTCGTGAAGTAGGCCCGCAGACGGGCGATGATCTTTCCAGAGGTGGCCTCGTTGGGGAAGTGGGCGATCTCCAGCCAACCTGTGAGTCGGTCAGCATATGCTAGGTACGTGTGGCCCTGCAGGTTGAACAAATCGGCCACCACTTGTTGAAAGGGATAGTCTGGCGCTGGGGTCAGAACTAACGACTCCGGAGGCTGGGAAGGGGCGTGGGTCTCGCAAGCAGCACACCGGGACCGATGATACTGCAGGTCACCCTCCATGCCAGGCCAATAGACAGACTGCCGGGCCCGCCTGAGCATTGAGTCTTGGCCCTGGTGCCCCACGTGCAGGTTAACGGCGACCCAGTGGCCGAGGGAGTCGGGGATGACAAGGCGCACGCAGCCCTGGTCAAAGGTGTAGGTGACCAAACCCCTGACCACAGCCAACCTGTCCCTCACCGAGAAGTACGGGGCGCAGACAGGCCACCTCCTGTGGCTTGTGGGGGTGCCAGTCGCCCGCCAGCACCCTCAACAGTAGAATCTGGTACACTGGGTCGTCCGCAGCCGCTTTGCACACTGTGTCTTCATCCATAGTGATGCACCCATCCTGATCCAGTGCTGCAATTGTGACTGCACACACTGCAGCGCACAGGTCCTCCTCTTGGTTCGTGTCTTCCACGTCGGGCGCTGCCCTGAGGGAGGGGAAGCAGGATAGGGCGTCAGCTGCACAGTTCCGCTTCCCTGGCAAGTACTTGACCGTGAAACGGTACTGCAGGGTCTTCTCCTTGAGCCTGAACAGGCGCGGATTCGCCATATCCGTGAGGGCTCTGTCCCCTAGCAAGCCAACTAAGGGGCGGTGGTCCGTCACCAGAATGAGGTTTGGGCAGCCAAGGAGGAACAGCCTGGCCTTGCGCAGGCACCATACCACAGCCAGGGCCTCCCCTTCTACTGCAGCGTAGCCGGCCTCGGCCGTGCTCAGATGTCGGCTACTGCACAGAGCCAACTGCCACCCTCCCCTACAGCAGAAGGGAGTCTCTGGAGAGGCACAGGCACAGGCACAGTATTGTTGCAGGATGACGAAGCCGATGCCCTCCCTGCTCCAATCCGTGACAGCTGCCGTAGGCCTGGATTTATCGTAGTACATCAAGCCGTCCCTTGCCAACTGACAGATGGTGTCCTGGGCTTGGCGAAACTTGAGCCGCAGCTTGTCGTCCCAATACATCCGCTTGCCCACTGGCTTCTTGAGGAGCTCACGGAAGGGCTCCATCACAGGTGCAGTGGCAAGGAAGGGAGCCAACTGGTTAACCAGGCCATGCCAGGACCTGATGTCAGTGATTGATGGCTGATCAGGCATGGGGAAGTCCTTGATGGCTGACAGACGTTGGGCAGTGGGCTGGTAGAGGTCCCACCCCAGGAGGAAACCCACAAACTCGGCTTTTCTCCTGCAGAACAAGAACTTTTCTGGTTTCAGTGTGATACTTAGGCTAGCGCATGTCTCCAGAAAATCGTAGGCATGCCAGAACGCCCCCTTCACACTGGAGTCATACAGGAGAGTGTCATCTACGCACTTGTACTTGCGGGGCACTTCCTGAATAGCGTCATCAAACCTCTTGGTGTAGGCATCTGACACTGAATAATATCCCATGGGCGTCCTGCAGTATCGAAAATGGCCCCACGGCGTGATGAACATGGTCAGGCGTCTACTCTCCTCCTCCAACTCCACCTGATGAAATCCCCAAAAGGCGTCTGCGACAGTTTTGAACGAGTGCGCTGGCACCCCAGACACCATGTCGAATGGTGCAGGTGTGTGGTGCGTCTCACTCAGACAACTTGCATTGAAGCGTTGGAAGTCTACGGTGCGCCTGGGCTGACCGTTTTTCTTTGCCACCACGACCATCCTGGCGCACCACTCCGTAGCCTCACCAGCAGGCACTGGCTGGATGACGCCTCTCGTGACGTCCTCCTCCAACTGGGCCTTCACCTCCGCTTCCCAGTGTTTCGGAACTGGAGCAGGTGTGTGACAGGCGTAGGGGTCGTGCCGGGCGTCAGGTGGATACGGTGAGGGGGGACCAGTCATGACTGGCAGTGGGGACCTGCTGGTGTTGAATGTGGTAGATGTAAAGTGCGTGAGCAGCCATGCCTCCAACCTGGCCACATTCTCCTCCAAAGGAGGCAAGGGTATCTCAACTGGCCTCGGTGGGAAACGGCTGCTCTCAGGTAAAGGGCTCGGAGGTAGGTCGTCAGCAGTGTGCCGCTCCCCTCCATCGCCCACAGCAGCCACAGCATGTCTATGGAGCGGGAAGTTGACAGGCACCAAGTTGAGGCACCTGCAGGCCTCCAATGACAGGTAGAGGGCCTTGGCTGTCTGCACGAAGTAGACCTCCTGGACAGTGGACCCCTCGTCCACACTGAGGTGGCAGGGGGCGGACCCCAGACATTTGAGCTGTTTGTTCGCCACGTCCCTCAGGCCGTTACGGGCCCAAAGTTGCCCCGGACACAAACCGATGTCCCGGAGCAGGGATGCCCCTGCCACACACCATAGCACCCGTGTCAGCCACAGCCAGCACAGGGATGGCGAGGGAATTGCCCCCAGCCTGGGTCACGAACACTTGTAACCTGGGGTGGCGGGATAGCTGGGCTGTTGCCTCTGTGACAGCACCTGACACATCCACAGGAGCACTTAGGACTGACTTACTCCTGCAACACCTTTTGAAGTGACCAACCTTAGAGCAATTGCGACATGTGGCCCCACTTGCAGGGCAGCTACTTTTACCAGAGGCATGTGACATGCTGCAGTTACCACAGTGCACGCGACTGGGGTGTCCAGGTCGGGCGCCAGCTACCTCAGACTCACCGGTGACGTCATCACCAACCGCCGCTGCCTCCGTGGCTGTTCCCACCACTGCCTGGCCAGACGTACAACACAATACACCAGCATCTCTCACTGCTGCCTCAAATAACATACATTTGTTTCTAAGCACTTCAACACTATTATAACTTGAGTACCCTGGAAAATTTCCCTTTTCAGCACTGGGTTACTCAGGCCCACCATAACTTTACGTAATAGCGTGTACTCAGAGAGATCGTGATCACAGGTGGGACATTTAAATTCACACTCCACTGCCTCTGCGAAGCAGCGTTGAAAATACCTTTTCATGGGCTCCTCTTCACCTTGTTTGCTGTTGAAAAACTCGTTCCATTTCACAGCTTGGTTTGAAGACTGAAGAACCATTCCACTGATGGCATCCAGGGCTTCCTTGGGCGAGAGCTGCTCCCACTGACCACTGGGATATCTCGAGTCAATCACCCTTTGGAGTGCAGGGACGCAGTTCAGGCGAATGTGGAGTGTGGCCACCAGTTGTGACCACCCGTTCAACAGCACCCATGACTCCATGGACCGCCTCCATGTCCTAAACGCAGCTGCTGGCATTTCTGCCTCACACTTCTCTGGGGTGACAGCTGCTGAGGGCTTCATGACTGTCATAGAAGTATGACCACCGCCAGCAACTAGAGACGCCATCTGAGCCATCAATGCACTCAGGGCCTGCTGCTGGGCGAGCTTGGTGTTCCCCCACCGGTGTAGAGATGCCCTGGCGTCCCCTTGAGGGCGTCGAGAATCGTGGACGTGTAGAAGCCATGTCAGCGTTCTTGTCAGGGCTGTAATGGCATGTCGGAGC
This sequence comes from Homarus gammarus, assembly GCA_958450375.1. Taxonomy (NCBI): domain Eukaryota; kingdom Metazoa; phylum Arthropoda; class Malacostraca; order Decapoda; family Nephropidae; genus Homarus; species Homarus gammarus. The sequence continues at coordinate 870,371 of CAUDMG010001725.1, read as the reverse complement.
CCTGGATCCTACTCACTGCGCCATGTGGGAGGTTTGAATCATAGACCACGTTCTTTGTAGACTTTATTCTAACAGCATCAGCTGGTGACTTGCAACCGGGCGCTGCCATAGACAAGCCCTCACATCAACATGGGAAAACATATCATACGATGGTACAATCTTACAGGCTCAGATATTTTGGCTGCATTATTAGGGATGATGAGACTGTGGAGGTATGGATTTGTGCTCACACTCAGGATGGGATGGAGAAAGGAAACTCACAATGTGCTCTCTGTCTACATGTTGTATAGGATGTACAATGCAGCTTGGTGCTGGGAAGTGGCAGCGTGGTTACAAGCGTGATGTAGAGAGAGCTCAGAGGAGGACAGCTTGTGGGTCGCCATGCTCGCCGGCGGCAGTGAGGGCCGCCAGGCAGCGGTGGAGGAGGTGGTGTTAGTTGCTGGCTGCGGCTGTAGCTAGAAGAAGAGAGAGCGGTCACCACGAGGTCAGGTCTTTTATAGTGGTGGTAGGCGTGGGTAGATAGTTGACCCCCGCTCCTTGGGCAGCGCTGGTTGACCTAGACCACGAGGCATACACTGGGGAATTCGTGGGGTCGGCTACGCAGTGACAAGCAGCGTTTGTAGGGGAGAAATCCACTACAATACTCCCTCCTTCTCTCCAGGCGGTGTAAGAGACTTGTTGTCTGCAGGGTTGCATGGCACATGTGAGGCAGAAAGGGCGGTGCATGCCTCATGTGAAACATAACGGCGATGGCATGGATGAGCCGGCCGCTAGTGGAGGCAACTGTCTCGACACACAAGATCTGTGGGAGAAGAGAGGGAGAAAGAGGGTTGTGGAGGTGATGAATGTTGTACTTCCCTCACGGCAGGTACAGAGTCGTCAGATGCGCCTGCTGGGGTGTGTGGGCCTGGGTCAGGAGCAGGGGCTGCATCAGCAGAAGCGGATGAGGGCTCGTGACAGCAGCTGGGTCCACGACAGCAGCAGGGTGCAGGACAGTAGCAGGGAGTACATGAGGGAGAAAAGAGGGGTGTGTGGGTCCGCACTCAGCCGCATGGGCCGCGTTGGGAGCAGGGGCTGCATCAGGAGAAGTGGCAGGGGGTACTGCTGGGCCGGGGGCGGCGTCTGAGGCAGGACGGGTGTGTTGGGGCAGGAATAGGAGCGGCTGTCTGCTTAGAGTAGCAGAGCTGCTCTTGGGTGTCTAACCTGCGGTTTAGAGACAGTAGCTGCAGAGCCGATGAGAGCTGCTTCTGGGTGGATAAGCCAGTCTTCCATGTTGCTTGAAGACTGGGAGCGTGATCTGTTTCTCCTCAATCCTGTGTGAGTGCGAATCTCCGGGGGTCACCATTTGTGGGGTATGGTATGTTTGGGTTCACACTCAGGATGGGATGGAGAAAGGAAACTCACAATGTGCTCTCTGTCTACATGTTGTATTGGATGTACAATGCAGCTTGGTGCTGGGAAGTGGCAGCGTGGTTACAAGCGTGATTTTGAGAGAGCTGGTTGGTGAGGATGCTCAGAGGAGGACAGCTTGTGGGTCGCCATGCTCGCCGGCGGGAGCGAGGGCCGCCAGGCAGCGGTGGAGGAGGTGGTGTTAGTTGCTGGCTGCGGCTGTAGCTAGAAGAAGAGAGAGCGATCACCACGAGGTCAGGTCCTTTATAGCGGAGGTAGGCGTGGGTAGATAGTTGACCCCCGCTTCGTGGGCGGCGCTGGTTGACCTAGACCACGAGGCATACACTGGGGAATTCGTGGGGTCCGCTATGCAGCGACAAACAGCGTTTGTAGGGGAGAAATCCACTACAAGACAATGGCATATTTTATTAAAGACAAAACTTGAGGAAGGAGATCCAGAGAAAGACAAAGACTGGGATGAATGAATAAGATTAAAAGCTGAGTTACCGGCAATATACATAATTTTCTGAGAAGATTTGATAAAGACAGCCTGAGTTTGTTTGGGATGCTCTTGACTAATAGGACCCACAGTATTTCTTGCTATCATATGATTTATTTATTTGTTTATAATTTCACTACTGTTCTTCTATTTTATTTACCGCTTCCTAAAAGACTATCCTTTTAATATTTTGGTCCAGTATGCTCTCACAGTCGCCTTTGAATTAAATGGAAATACAATGATTAAATTGGTACATATGATATACTGAATAAGTAAAATGAAAAGGATATAGTAAAGCAATTAGTCCAAATTACGAGTGGACACTGTTTATTGTGGAAGAGAATATTATCGAGTTAGAAGAATACTGCAATGGACCTTAAAATCTTTAGTTTATTCCAGCAGTATAAAGTTTATTTTAATATGAATGTTTAAACATATAATAATAATTTGTCCAATAGGGTTTTCTATCTTTTTCGTAATACTGTATAATTTATATTTGTATTTATATATATAATAATAATTTATATAAATGATAGTCATATTATATATTGTAGTGAGTGGTAGGAAAGGATGTTATATGTTCAAGTGAAGTCGGTAGCCGGAGTAAACAGCGGCGGCCGTCAGTGTAAACAATAATGGACAGTTCGGGTTGACATTTGAGGCTTGTACAGATAAAATTTTGACTCATTGTCCTATGGCTGTGATATTTTTATGAATATGGCTTCAGTTAAAGTAGCAGTGCGTGTCCGACCGTTCAACCAAAGGTATGATTGTTGAAATTATATTTGTGAATATAAGTTATGGAGGAAACATCATCAATTTTGTAGGGCGACCTTCACCATATATGATCAATAAGGGACTGAATTCAAAGCAGGCTTCAGGGTAAAATTGCAGATTACAACAACCAAAGAATCTGATAAAAAAGTGTAATTTCTGATGGTTTTTGTTGCGATTGGTTCAAATCTGACATTTGTTTTTATTGGAATTCATTCGTTTTGGATTTAGCCCCCTCCTCCTCCTCCTCCCTCTAACAATAATAGGGGGAAGTGTGGGAATTTGGGGGTCTGGGTGGGGAAGAGCCAAAACGAGTGATTTGTGGTAGAAGTCAATTCCAAAATTGTCCGACTCGCAACAAGAAAACATCAGAAGAACACATTACTCAATAGAAATTCTGTTATTTCCGAAAAAAAAAAATAGTAGAAGAAATAGTTCTATCGATTACGTGTTTTGAATTCTCAGTTCTTTGTGCCTGCTAATTTATACAGTATAACCAAACTAAACCTTATTTAACCCCATAGCCGGGTGCTTCGCCCATGGTCCCCCAGACTCTATGTAATAACCCAGAGAATATAAATAGCTGTTACAGGGGTCCGACTAATTACCCAAATGTAGCCGCAATGAAGTCAAATAATGGTCCTACATGAATAAATCGGACTGCCAATCACTTCTCGACTAGTATTTGGTGTCACAAAGTAAAAAAAAAATTGGAAAACGTAATTTAATCCGAGTTAATAGATCGCGTGCATGTACCGAGGGAGTGAGTAATTACCCATATGTACCCAAATGTAGCTGCAATGAAGTCAAATGATGGTCTTACAAAAATAATTCGGACTGCCAATCACTTCTCGACTGGTATTTGGTGTCACGAAGTCACAATAAATTGATAAACTTAATTTAATCTGAGTTAATCGATCGAGTGCATGTACCTAACCTAACCTAACCTCGACTAGTATTTGGTGTCACGAAGTCACAAAAAATTGGTAAACTTAATTTAATCTGAGTTAATAGATCGAGTGCATGTACCTAACCTAACCTAACGCAACTCATATTAAATTAAGTTTACCAATTTTTTGTGACTTTATGACACCAAATAATAATCGAGAAGTGATTCACAACCCGATTTACGCTTGCTCCCTCGGTACATGCACGCGATCTATTAACTCAGATTAAAGTAAGTTTTCCAATTTTCTGTGACTTTGTGACACCAAATACTAGTCGAGAAGTGATTGGCAGTCCGATTTGTTCATGTAGGACCATTATTTGACTACATTGCGGCTACATTTGGGTAATTAGTCGGACCGGCTGTTACAGTATTTCTTGCCTTACTCTGAAAGCGAACATACAAACACACAGAGTTTGAGCAACAGCATAGGAGCAACAGGTGCTCTGATTTTCTTTTTAAAATTCAATAACTTCCTTATTATCAATTTGCGATGTACTGTAAGTGTAATATAAGAAAATGATCATAGAAAAAATGCTAAATTTGTGTAAGTGCTCCACACTCTGTTAGAAAGTAAAAAATATATTTTTCTAGTGTATTTGTGTGTTTAGACTGAATATGACCTTCATTTCCGGCGGAAATTGGCGGGTTTTTTTTATCAAATTTTTTTCGTGGGACGTTTTCCGAAAAAAATAATGGCTAAGCTAATAAAAAATGTACCAAAAAACACTAGAAAAACAAAAACCTAACCTAACTGACTCACCATATGATGGAATCACCTATTTCTTACCTTATTGCTGTCTCTGCTTTGTCTTTGGGATAAGAGACGAGTTAGGACAACGCCACATTTGTTGGTTTTTGCGATATTTACATTGTCTTGCTTTTATGACACTTTACTGAGGTCGGGAGAGCACCATGCTATCGAAAAAATGCTACGGTTTCTTCGTTTTTTTCCCAGAAACTCGCAATCAGCTCCATTTAATTTAAGTGACACCCATCACAGACTTCCATGGTCGGAAATGAATATGAATTTGGAAATATGAGAGACCCAAAATAAAAATCGATTTTGATTGGGCCAAAAATACTGCGAATTAAACCAAAAATCATTTTAATTGGTTGCAAAAAAAAAAAACGCTTTTGATTGGCAGAGTGACGTGTACGGGAACGCATGTTCGTGATGATTTATGAAGGAGACACGCAATGTGGGAGGTGAGGTAGGTGATAATGGCAGAAAATTAATGGAAGAAAATAGAGAAAATTTTGGATACTCTATCTCCGTTATTATACATTTGCGCCGGTAATGTAATAGAAAAAAAAATCTTATAATTAGACGTCTTATTCGGATATGATAATAGATTAGTGCTAGGATTGTGTGGTGAAAACGCAATAATACCGAAAAAATAGTTCTATCGATTGAGTGTAGTGAATTTCGGGAATTCTGTGGTTGCTGTTTACTGCAGTATTACCTGCTTCAGGAAATTGGAGCTCTATTATATAAAGTAATAGGGGAGAAACCACTTAAAAGGATTTGTTCCATACTGGTAGAAGAAAAGTTAATTACTTCATGATAAGAAAGAATGAATGGTTCCGGGGCCGTAATATTGCGGCTACTGGTAATAGTAGAGGAGATGGATGGCACTGGAAGAGTTTTTAAAACTGGTTAATTTTCTCCAGAGATGTTGTTTGGATGATAGTAAATAAGGTAAAGGTGGAGCAGAGGCTTAACACCCGAACGCATTTATATGTTTTGTTAATATTTTCCACAGTTGTTGTTTGGATGATATTCAATAATAAAATCAATTTGACAACTTTATATTTTAATTATAATATTTTTTATCTTTTTTCTTTAATCTATCTATGATCATAAATCGCCTGTAGTGGGCAGGGCTTGAAGGATGAGGGAAATTACAGGGTAAAAACACAGTGAAAAACTGATCATATGACACTAAAATGATGCCTCTATGTGCTTTGTATTCAAATAAATTTGATATTTACCTTAAATATTCCTCGTTTGTTTGTAAACAAATAAATTCTGATTCTGCCCTCACTTAAATTGTTAATTATTGACGGAGAATCTTATTGGGGCTGTTACTATCTTATATAATTTTTAGGTTTGAAATTTTTATTTATTTATTTTTTTTGAGTGGGGTTCATTATCTAGAGTCATGAGTCTGTGACCTGCGCAAATCCCATACATTTTTTGTATTTCCATGCATTAGGTTCTTAAACAGATTCTGTTTATAAATTTTGTGGATCATATTGTTGGAATTGATTCCCATGCTATACGATTTGATTTATTTCCAATATATACCTTACAAGTAGCATTGGATATAGGTGAACTGTATGTTCCTATACTTATTGTTCTACTACAAGCGGATACAAGGGTCATTTTTTGTTAACCACCTATCACCTTTTTACACATGAAAAATAAATTTTTTCGCTAGTTTTTTTGCTGTTTTAGATGATTCTGACATTTATCTTTGGGACAAACTTTTTTTTCTTTTTTTTATACAGCTGCTCCCCAACTTACGACGGGGTTAGAGACCCAAATCCAGGTCATAAATCGAATTAGTCATAAGTCGAAAATGCAAAAAATAATTCATAGAAAATCTAAAATGAAATACAGTACAGTAAAAGTAATCAATAATTAAGAATGAATACAGTGTCACTACGCACTTACCTTTAATGTAGTCAGCTGAATGCACACAGGGCCCCCATAATTTTTTAATTATACATGAAGACTACATTAACTGGATGAAGCAGAGGAGGAGACAGGGCTGGGTGGGTTATTAATGTCGGTTTCTTCAGACAGGTTAACATGCAGGGGAAACTTGCTTGTTGAAGGTATTGGATCATCTTTAGGGAGTGAAGAGGCAGCACTGGTGGGGCGTGAGGAGACAGCAATGGGGGACTTCTTTAAATATATGTCCAATTTAGACTGTGCAGTTTGCCTTTTCTTTTCATTGGAAATCTCCCTGTAGCAAGCAAGTGCATCTTGGATCATTCTGTCAACTTTTGCAAAACGCTCAACATTTTGATCCATTCCGTCAAACATTTGCATCCCCTTATTAATTGTAGCAAATGCCTCTGCCATTTGTTTCACTGAAAATTTTTTGGGGGGTGCAGGTTCTTCTTCCACATTTTGACTCCCTTCTTCCTTTGCAATTTTCTGTGCTTCCAGTTCAATAAGATCCTCGTTACTTAGCTCTTCTGCTACACTTTCAACCAGCTGCTCAACATCTTCATTATCAATTTTAACTCCAACTGTTTTCCCAACTCCACTATCTTGTTTCTAATCTCAGAAATTACTTCATCTTCATTAAATCTGAAGGTTCCAAGTGTTCCCTAAAGAATGCAGCGATGGGTAGGGAAACACCGGGTAACACTGAAATCCATTTATTAACGGATAGGAGAAATACAAGTGGTGACTAGCGTGTGCCATGCACGGCCCACGGAGTCAGACTGAGACTGCCTTTCCATATGGCAGCCTCGGGGCAATGTTGCCACATAACACGTGCAGTGTTGCCACGTAATTATATACATAGGTGCTACTCGGCACAGTAGCTTATATACAAGGTTGCTACTCGGCACAGTAGCTTACATACATAACCTACAAAATCCTCTGAAACTGTTCATATATCTTTTCAGGACTTTCTTCCATATTTCATTCATGCACTGCCCTGTAACCTCATCCCATGCTGCAGCTATGTTCTTTATACATTTCAAAATGTTTTAGTCCTTCCAAAACTCTCTGAGCGTTTTCTCACCTTCAGTAGCAACAACAGCCTGAGCGAAGGTCGCACGTAAATAATTTGCTTTTAAAGCAGCAATAGCACCTTGATCCATGGGTTGGATGATATAGGTAGTGTTAGGTGGAATCTAGACTACCTTAACATCAGGGTGCAGGACGTCCAGGTCTGGTGGGTGTCCCGGAGCATTATCCAAAATTAACAAAATCTTGAATGCAATCCCTTGTTGCAGACAGTACTAGGGTCATCCATGCTTTCTTATTACTGCTATAAAACACTAGCAGTGTGTGCTTGCTGACATGTTTAAAAGCCCTTGGGTTCTCCAGGCATTGTTTTCACCTCTTTGTGGATGTACGTCTGTTCTGGCATGTGCTTCCATAATAAGCCAGTTTCATCCACATTAAATATTTGCTCAGGCAAATAATTTCCCTCCATGATGACACGATCTAGCTCCTCCTTAAAAGCTTTGGCAGCACCCATATCAGCACTTTCTGTTTCTCCACTCACCTTTACACTTTGCAAACTGTAGCGGTTTTTAAACCTTTGGAACCACCAATGACTTGCTGTGAAGGTTTGGTCGCACTCATCTCCTGCCTGCTCCTTCAGGCTTTCGAAAAGGCTTCTTGCCTTAGCCTGTAGGGTTAGAAGGCTTAAGGGTACACGCTTTTGTATGTGATCTTCCATCCATATCACAAGTAATTTTTCCATCTCATGAATAGGACCTTGTCTTTTTTTCGTTATTATTGTTCCCTTAATAGGTGCTGATCCTTTCATTACCTCACGAATACGTTCCTTGTCCTTCAAAATTGTTGATATGGTCGAGTGCGAGAAGCCTAGGTCGCGTAAAATGGTTGCTACCGTTTTTCCATTTTCATACTGCATTATTATCTTCATTTTCGTCTCAAAAGTAATTGACTGTCTGCTTTTCTTCTCAGCACCACCAGCGCTCTCACTTCTACGCTTGCCAGTCATTCTAAAGTGAATTAGAAATGAAAATATTGTCAGTACACAGCGTGATCACTATCGACAACAACGACAGCGAAACACCAACTAAGCGCTCTACGGCGTGGGTGCTGTAGCCACGAGGCGACGCGACACAGCCCAAGTGACGCTCTCGTACTGGACAGAAACGTTTTGGTCTAGAAAATACGTGCGTCATTTGAAAAAATTTTGGTACCGACTGCGGCAGTCGTATGTGCAGGTGGTCGTACCGACCGAGGCGGTCGTATGTGTGGGTGGTCATAGGTCGAGTATGTTGTAAGTCGAGGAGTAGCTCTATTTTTATTTTATTTTTTTTTTATTATTTCCACCCCCCTTCCACCCCAACACTATACAGGGCCACGTTAGGAATGCGGGTTTGGGGTTTGGGAGGGGGGGGGTTGAAAACGAGCGATTTTCACCAAAAAATGAATAAGTATTGAAAAAAAATCATGGGAAAAAAGGTTAAAACTAAAATAGGTCTACATACTAACCTGACCTAACCTAACATCAAATTGGGATTTAGAAATTTTTTTGATTATTACAACAAATAAATCACGAATATCTTGTTTATTTTTGGAATGCCCCTCTAAATTCAAGTACTGTATATTCTTTCATTTCTCAAAGAGAATTATTAAATGGTAAGAGAAAAAGTCTTAAAAAGTTGATGGGTGGTTAACAAAAAATGAACGAGACAAGCAAGCTATGATAGCCATATCCATAGTTATGGCAACGTGTGACTGTTGCTAATTGTCTTATCACAAATTAATTATTTTTGTGGAGGATGAAGACCATCTATCTATCTGTGAACATGAACTATTTGGCAGGATGTGTAAGTGTTCAAAATGCAACAGAGAACTGACACTTAACAAGAAATATTTATTTGTGTGTAACAAATGGTCTTACTTTTACAAGCACAAAAGATGAAAAAATGCACTATGTGGCATAAAGAAAAGTGCTTTCTAAAGTACTGTACATGGTTTTCAAACTGTAAGTTAAGTGTTAAGGATTGTGTTTGGTCAACTGGAATTGAACCAAAATTTCTCAAGACTGTTTGCATGATACTCAACACGAAAATGGAAATGAGAATGTACAGAACCTGGCCGAACCAACCTAGCAAATACCGGAAACACATCTTTATAGTTTAACCCATAAAGTGTCCGCCAGTTCTGTAAATTACTCTGGGCATTTAAAATTCCTGCTACACAATAATATTTTATTTCTTTCCTCTTATTACTCACAAACTCAGTATTTTTATTTTTATTTTTTATGGGGAATAACCCACCTGGGCACAAGTTATCGACCCACAACGGGGCCTGGAGGCGATAAAATAAGAGTAAAAATAATTTTTTTTAACTGTAATTACTATATTTAGTCATTCTATTTCTTCTTTTGTCTTAAATTAAGTGATTTTAGATGTATATAAAGACTTGGGCTATGATATACAGTATAGTCTTCATTTACGCGGTCAATTGAACCCGTGGAGGTCCGCTTAAAAAGAGAAACGCGTAAACGAAAAAACACAACATATGGGATTAATTGAAATAGAGACTGGGACGACCCCCAAACTACACTTTTTCTGAGACAATTGTGCGTTGTAATAAAAATAACATTTTAATTTTAGGATGGTATGCACACACAATTAATATTTAAGAGAAATATCAATAATATTAGGTTTTTTAACACTTACGTTAGTAGAAAAGATGGCTCGGCACACGGGGATGGGGGGTTGGTTCCGAGGCAGAGGGCAGATTATTGGCCCTCACTTGTATCAATTGTATCACTATCCACCACAGAGGCTTGCAGGGCCTCTTTGTCAAACCCCTCAAGTCCATATCCACACTATCACTGACTTGGGCTGGCTGTGGTGGGTGGCGGGTGAAGAACTCGGTAATGTTTTGTTGACTGGGCGACCTTGTGCGCACCCTGCCCGCGCCGCTTCCCATGTAAAGGATGGAATGAACCTTGTAAATAAAAATTGTCGGTCTGGCAATGTGCCGCGTAAATGACCAAACGCGTAAACCAAATCCGCGTAAATCAGGACTATACTGTAGTGGAATTTTAAACATTTTTCTGTAACTACGGTATGTACATAGTATGTACAGTATAAATGCCTTTGGAGTGATTAAGGGATAATAAAACCCATCACGTTGAACTCGAACATTATAATTCGGTCAAACCTGTTGAATTAAATTCTTTCTTAGTATTTCAAATAATAAATCATACATAGGTAATCATACATAAATGTTTAATCCACTTCATATTAACTTAACAAGCATTGCTATCTTAGCTGTTTAATTAGTCTAATCATAAAGTATAATGAGTACTTAATTTGCCATATTTCCATGCTGTCACAATGATAAGCGATACAATGGGCACAATCTACTTGTGTAAACTTAAGTATAGGTTGAACTTACATGTTGAAGGTTTCAAACCAAATGGGTTGGGTGTTCACCCTATGATGGGTAGAGCTGGAGTGTTAGTGCCGCTCATAGCAGGCTCAGCCTGGGGTGACATATTTTGCTGCGTCAGGTGTTGTATACCCAAACAGCTCCCTACTACCATACAAACACCATCCTTCTCCCCCGCTCTCTATCTCCACTACTCGATACTCTATATACGGGCAGGCATGTGGTAACAGTATGTGTTTCTACTTAAGAACGTCCCCAGGAACAGAACTCGTTCATGACCGGGGACTATGGTTGAACCAGGACTGACTGTCTTTAATTTTCTAGTTTTACTGAATTTCTGAGGTCTAGTCCAGTTGCAGAAGTAAAAGGTTCCTGTGAACCCTCTAGTTAAGCATGCAAGCTGGTTGATGCCAGTACCTGTACTGTACATGGAATCCGGTCATTTTGCCCAAAAGTCATTTCGCCCTCACTATGGAGTTGGTTCGCCCACAAGTCATTTTACCTACATTTAGAGTTGATTCACACACACTATCGAGTCGGTTCGCCCACACCTGTTTTGTCATCTGTTTTATTTAGGTTTAGTAATGCACTAATGTAAACAACTGAACTTCAATAAAGTTTTCGAAACTGAAAATATCGTCTGGCAAAAAGAAGAGTGAACTAATAACCATTCTTTTAACAGAACCTGTGGTTAAACATATAACTATTGACTGTGAAAAGGCAATTTGGAAAATCCTGGGGGAGGATTTGCCCAGCGTTGAGTTAATGGGATGCGTTTTCCACTGGATATAGGCTGTATGGAGGAAGGTTAGTAAGTGAAATTACTGTAATCAAATATACAAAAATGAAAAAAAAAATATGTATTTAATGTTTTTTTTATTATTATTATAGGTGCAAGAGGTTGGTCTGCAACATGCGTACGCACATGATGACGGAACATACAAGTACTATACCTGTGCAAATTGATGGCCCTTCTGTTTCTGCTGGAGGGAGAAATAGTTCCGATGTTCAAATGTCTCCAGCACCAAGCCACCACGTGGGCACCATCCAGTTGGAGTATTTTCAACCGGTCCGTGTGTACAGTAGAACGTCGATATAACATGAGATAGGTTCCAAGAGAGGTCGCTTTAAACTGAATTCGTACTAAATCGAAGTGTTGTTTCAATGAAATAATTTAGTTTGGTACTTGAGAGAAACACAAAATACTAAAAAGACTGAGAGTTTACCCAGATGCACCTCAGCCCATCTCCTAGAATAAACAAAACATTGTTTTTTTGTAGTAGTATGTTAATTGCTTTAAGTCGACGTTCTACTGTACCAATAATGACATTGAAGAATGGCACAACTGACTGAATAAACTCGCTGCTGGAAGATGCCACCTTCAGTATTATCTGCTTGTTAGCCTTCTTTAAAAAGTGGCCAGATTAACCTCTGTACATATAAGGCTGGTTTAAAAAAAGAAGCTCCGAAGGATCCTACGAAGAAAGTACAGTACAGTATAAGGAGTTGCAGGCCAAAATATTCGCACTTTGGGACAAATACTTGAGGAACGAGAGGTCATCTTGTCAACTTCTGAGAGCTTGCTCCCATCTCAATGGACCAGTCAGCAGCTGATATGTGACCAAATATCCTGAATCCACTCTATGTTACTTCTACGATTGACATTTGAAAATGTTTTGGTTTGTGTATTTTAGGTAGGTTTTTATATTTGAAAGTCACTGAATAAACAACCTGGGATTTAATTTGTATATATTACATTTTCGTCAAGTACATGAATAAACTTTAATAGAACTTGACAAAGTGTGCGCGAACTGACTTAAGGTGTGAGCAAACTGACTCCTAAGTGTGGGCGAATAAACTCTAAATGTGGGTGAATTGACCGTAAACCCTGTACATGAGTCACTCAATCCATGTTCTTCACAAAATAGGATTCAAGGATAAATCCCTCATATTTAATGATTGCTTTTTTTTTCAGGGAAGTGGACTTGAACTCTGTGTGTATCGTAGAAGTTGATGACAAGAAAACAAGGTTAATCAATCACAAGGTAATTATAAGTATCTTTGTAAGCATCATATGGTAAGAGATTTCATTGAGAGCTTTTATCTAGAACTGCCTGAAGACAGGTGGCTCTGTAAAACTGGCTGCACAGGGGAGCTTTTTGAAAAGATGAGAAACTTTAAGCACATAGAACTCTTCTCTTCTTTATTTCGATATTAGATTAAGAGGTTCGTGTGCCATTTACTCTTGGAGGTGCATGTAATTTTTTTATGAATTTACCAGAGTTTTAAGTATGATATTAGGGTTCATATAAATCAAAGATCCTGTAAGTATTAATGAAAACTGCCGAATGGTTTTTGAGAAAAATGCAATTTTTGTTTTGTTTTACAGAACACATAATTAATTTTTTTTATCTGTAACCAAACAAGATACAGTACAGTCATGCGCCGGTTAACGTCCGATCGCATATACGTCCGTGCCCCCCCCCCCCCCCCCCCCAAAAAAAAAAAAAAATCCGTGACGCCTGCTGCGCCACCGCTCCACAACCCCCTGACGGAGACACGATGATCCTCCCCATACTGGTCAGATATTATGTGTTAAAGGAATATGCTTCCTTCCTTAGGCTTTTTTTGCCTACAGGTGTAATGTTAACCTACATCTATTGAGCATAAAATCTTTCACCGACAATTTGACAATAACACATTTGCTGTAATCAGACATATCTAGTTGCCTCAACAATTGCACCCCCAGTTGCAATTGGGGTTGCAACCTCAAATTCTGTGGCATTACTAAAAATAGTAAAGTTTCTGGTACTCTCTAAGATTAAGAGAGAAAACGGAGGACTCAGGCATCCTCATGTGAGAGAAAACAGACTCTTATGATGGGGGACCAAATAAAAAAAGCAAAGCTACATGTTTTGTGGACTACAGTATTAAGTGTACCCTTTTCATCACTTTTTAATAAACCTAGCCATGCCTATGTGTGTTTATGATATTTACCATAACATTATATATATATTTAGTGGGTATAAATGGTCGTAAAATGGGAAACTTGGGGTTGGGTCTTGGGTGCCTGGAACCAATTAGAATAAAACCCATAGGTTCTGTACTTTCGTTATCGGCGGGGTCCCAATTAGGCGTGATAACCAAAGGATGGCTGTACTGTACTGTATATACTTGTGACACTGGCCAGTTGCTTCTGGTGTTATGGTAAAGGGGTACCAAGTGACAGCACTAGGATCCCGCTTCCTCTATCAAGGAATAAACAATTAAAATTTAAATTGAAGAAAAAAACAACATTCAAATAATGGGACCTAGCGAACCTAAATGGCTGTAGAGCGGGCACAGTCACGTATGCATCGTGTATTCTTATAGATTGTGCTGCCAGGCGTACGTTATCTAGTGAATTTAGTCAATATTGTACAGTAACAATGGACCTAAGTGCAAACCTGTATTGTACATGTACTAAATGATTACGGTACTAAAATTGTTATGTCTATTGCAAATATAGCTTGTTTATACAGGTATTCAAATAAATTACTATATTACAAGAATCCCTCCAATGTAAGTTATATTCACCCAGGTCGTTTGGGTGGCAAATTATGAGAAGAGCTTAGTCACTCTTAAGTAATGATAAATAAACACGCAGGCAGGCCTTCAGCACCAACTGTCAAATCTTATCTCAAATAAATAAACAAACAAATGCCGGACATACTGTCACCCCCCCCCCCCCCTTTTCCCACCCTCCTTGTGTTCCCAGACCAAAGATTGTTGATTTCTTTATGTTTATTTTATATAATATCTCAGATTAAAGGTAGGATAATATAATTTGCAATGCTAAAATCCTTGCAAGACAGATTAATTTGAATATAAACGTCATATAATTTGCTCAAGAGATAAAAATTGTTGTACATTAGTGTACAGTACTGTAGTACATTTTATAAAAAAGTTTTTCAACTGTATTTTTGGGTAGATTTACATAGATTTCTTCATTTATTTTCATCCATTTACATGCACACACCATACTAAAAGAAACGTAATAGAAATAAATGACCTTAGTGCAAAGCTGGAGTGCACATGTACTAATTTGATTACGGTACTAAAATTGTTTTATCTAGTGCAAATTATAGCATGTTTATATTCAAATTAATCAGTATGTTACAAGAATCCCAATAATGTTAATTATATTCACCCAGGTCATTTCACTGGCTTTTTATAAGAGAGAAGCTTAGTCACCTAAGAACTGATAAATATACATGCGTTAGACCTGGGCCTGTGCCAACTGTCAAACTTACCACCTCCCCTCCCTCCACACCCCCTCGCTCGCTCCCACCCTCTCTCTCCCCCATCTGCCCGGCGTTGCTGGAATCCTTGTAAAACAGTGAATAATATTAATATAAACGTCATATAAAATTAATCACCTGTATCACATTACAGTAGTGATTTACGAGTAAAAGTGTATATGTACGTACAGTAAGTCCCCAAGTTACGTACATAATGGGGACCAAAAGGTTGTACGTAACTCGAAATGTACGTAACTCGAAAATCCCCCAACCCTATAACATTGGTCAACTTTTCACCACTGTCAAGCAGTTTTATTATGTCCATTTTTACCTCTAGTGAGATTGCTTGACGTTTCGTAGCACTCCCACTGGCTTCACCACTCTTACGCTTTACACCAGTCATTGCACACAGAGTAAAGTGTACAAAATAGGGCAGAAATTCACAGGAGAAGTATGCACAATGACCACACGTGTTCGCACAATGACCACACGTGTTGCTTTGGTGCGTCTAGCGTGTCGTCTGCATGGTCAGTGATAGTGGCGGCGCGGTGCGGCTGGTACGCAAACTATACGCTCGCCCGCCAAGTTTAAAAATTGCTCGCCCTTTTAAGACAATATTTTTGCAATTAAAGACTTCAGAAACGATGTACGTATCGGCCGTTTGTACGTAAGTCGGATGTACGTAACTCGGGGACGAACTGTATATAGTATTCCACATACACGTAAGTATAAATACAAAGTTTATGTGATATCGGACAACGTCCATTTTGGTTAACGTCACGTTTCCAAGAACGTATCTAGGACGTTAACCGGTGCATGACTGTATATTAAAATTCACTCGACCATATTGTGCCGATACTTATCCTTATTACAAGGACCGTGTTTGAAACACTTTTGGTGAAAAATAAAGGAGTAGTGTCGAATTAGATTATTTACAATACAGTCTCTCCTCGACTTACGACAACCCGGACATACGACGGCCATGGTCGTATAAAATATTTTTCACATTACGTATTTTCGAGTCCCGACTTTAGTGATGGCGCTGTGTACTGGCAATTTTTTTTTTTTATAATTTCCTTTAAAATCGCTGGCAAGCGTAAAAGTGAGAGTTCTCGTGGTGCTGAGAAGAAAAAGAGACACCCATTTTAGAATTTCTGTGTATTATTTTCGCCTTTTCGACTTACGACCAATTCGACTTATGACCCAGTCGTCGGGACGGAACCCTGTCATAAGTCGAGGAGAGACTGTACTGTACTTTTTTACATTAAAAAAAAATATAGTTGCAGGCAATTCTATGCAGAAGTACAGTATAGTTACAGTGTGATACCTGTCAGTACACCCCATTTTATTGTGAGTAAAGGTAGTCTGTGGAAATAAACATAAGTTTTATGGGATTACAGGTTTTCATTTACGAGGGCCATTCAATAAGTAATGAGACTTTTTGATGAAGAAGGCAAAGGAAAGGGGTAAGTGTAGCGATCATCTTACAACATGTTTAGACATGCATTAGCTACATCTTCATCTGTTTGTTTAGTCAGTTTTTTCAGTCAGTCTCGAGGAAGTGTTACATTAATGATGAGTGCTCCACTTAAATTTTGTATTTTGGAAGAACAACGATCTATTATTCGTTTTATAAATTCAAAGGGGATAAAACCAAACGTAATTCATTGCAGAATATCACTTCAATATGGAAGCAAGTGCATCAGTCGAGTGAACATTTACAAGTGGGTTGAACAATTCAAGAATGGTCGAACAAGCACCGAGGTGAAGAAAGAAATCCAAAATTGGTTAGGGTCAACCGAAAGAATTTTTCGCCACAGGAATAAGAAAACTCGTAGAAAGTTGGGACAAATGCATAGTTGTAAAGAGAGATTATGTGGAAAAATAGTTATATGATCATTAATAATAAGTCATGACTGCAGTTACAGGGAACCCTCGAAGATCTGGACCAAAAGAGGGGACCACCTGTCCATAAATGCCGATTGTCCGGATTTTCTGGCGAATCATAAATGATATAAGAAACACCAAAAATACAGTACTAATGTAGTGATAAACAAATTACTTTACATAAACCAGGCATTTACCTATGATAACATAATAGGAAACATTGTATCATTACCAGTGTTGCAGTACCAATTTTTAAGGTGACGGAGCTGTCAAAATAATTTCCGTTTCCTAAACCGTTTCTATTGATGTGTGTGTGTGTATATATATGTACAGGGGTATATATATTTGATCTAGTAGTACAGTCATGCGCCGGTTAACGTCCTAGATACATTCTTGGAAACGTGACGTTAACCTAAATGGATGATGTCCGATCATCACAAACTTTTTATTTATACTTACGTGTATGTGGAATACTATATACAGTACGTACATATACAGTCAACCCTCACTTTACGCGGTCCCACATTCCGCGTTTCTCCTGCCAGAACCCAGGATGCTCACATTCCGCGGTGGGTGTACCCCTATACACGGGTGAAGTATAATTTTTTTATTTAGCTCATAAAATTCATACACATTATCCGGCCAGAATATAATTTACATTGCTGGAATTCTTACAATTTGATGATCATTTTGAATATAAACATCATAGATTTTGCATTAGACATACAAATTTTAGATATAATGTTTACTCTTGAGTAAATATGTTATCTTTTGTGCAAAATATATGATATTTATATTCAAAATATTCCTGGTCTTACAAGGAATCCAGCAATGTCAATTATATTATTCTAACTTTAGTTTTTTTTTAGTTTAACAAATTTATTGGCAGAGCTTGTAGTACAGTTTGCCTATTCTGAGTAATTCAGTCAGGTCTTGACACTGAGGGTGGTATCACTTCTCACTGTCACGCAGGACAGAGGTTCATACACAAAGAAATACATCATATTCATTAACAACTATAAATGTATAGAGGTCAGATTCATATGGATAATGTCACTGTTCACTGCCATGCAGGACAGAGGTTCGTACACAAAGATTTGCATCATATTCATTGACAGTACATATACATATATGTAAACACACACACACACACATATACATACATATGCGTATATACATACACATATACATGTACACGTACATATACATGCACACACGCACACATACATACATGTACGTCGGTCAGATTCATGTGGGTAATGTCACTTTTCACTGCCACGCAGGACAGAGGTTCGTACACAAAGAATGCATCATATTCATTGACACTATATATAGGTCAGATTCATGTGGGTAATGCCACTGTTCACTGCCACGCAGGACAGAGGTTCGTACACAAAGAAGGAAATACATCACATTCACCAGCAGCATATATGGGTCAGTGGATCACATACATTGGAGTCATATTCTAGTTGAAGACTAATCAGTGTGGGCTAGCAAATTTGGGATAAACAGCAAGAATGTCCTCAAGCACACCTGATTCAATGAAGTAATTACATAGTTCAAGATACAGTAAGTCAGGTGGCCTGAAGTCTTTGACAGTGTCACATTCAATAATATAGTGTTCAAGTGTATGCTTTAAAGGTTTATCACAAAGTTTACATGCTGAGTGTTCCGGTATGGGTACAGCGTTACTAACTTGCCAGATGTGTCTGTATCCTAGCCTAATTCTGGCCACGACTACATCACATTGTCTGGTTCTGTCCTTATGCTGGCCATACCGGTACCTCTTGTTACAAAATTTGTCATATTTACTAATGCTACAACTGTCAGGTCTCTCTGCATTTCTCACTTCTTCTAGATCAGAGTTCATGATTCTGACTTGAATGTTTTTAATTACGGCATTGGACAGACCAAGGTCACGGTCAACATTTTCTTTCTTACACGCCTCATTGGCCAGTCTATCAGCACGGTCATGATACCTGATTCCAACATGGGACGGAACTTTAGTCTGATTTATTATTTATTACTAAAAGGTAAACAGTCTGGTATTCCCACACATTTATGTAGTAGGGACGGTTGGTGGGGGGTGGGGGGGAGGGAGGGACCGGCGACCGACCATCTGTTACCGTGTGAAGAATATTTTTTTTTTTTTATTAACTGAAGATTTTTATTTTAGCTCATAAAATTCATACAAATTACCCGGCCAGAATATAATTTACATTGCTGGAATTCTTACAATTTGATGATCATTTTGAATATAAACATCATATCTTTTGTGCAAAATATATGATGTTTATATTCAAAATATTCCTGGTCTTACAAGGAATCCAGCAATGTCAATTATATTATCCTAACTTTAATATGAGGTATTATTTAATACTAAATGTTAAAATCTAGCTTTTCCACCCACTCTTTCTCTTGAAGGAAGGGTTGGGACGGGCTGACCATCTGGCTGGTTGGAAGAGGGGGGGAGGCAAGGTGGGGTACTTTGATTGACAGATAGTGTTGTGAAGAATATTTATTTTTTTTATGAACTGAAGATATTTGTTTTAGCTCATAAAATTCATACAAATTACCCGGCCAGAATATAATTTACATTGCTGGAGTTCTTACAATTTGATGATCATTTTGAATATAAACATCATAGATTTTGCATTAGACATACAAATTTTAGATGTAATGATTGCTCTGAGTAAATATGTTATCTTTTGTGAAAAATATATGACATTTATATTCAAAATATTCCTGGTCTTACAAGGAATCCAGCAATGTCAATTATATTATCCTAACTTTAGTTTGAGGTATTATTTATTACTATACCTGGTTTTCCCCAAAAAATTTCTCAGAGGGAAGAGCCAGCAGTGTAGTGTGAGAAGAGGCGGAGGGAGTCGTGTCCATTATTTGAATGGACATTAACTTGGCGACTGTATTTCTCTATTTCTCTTAAGTATTAATTGTGTGCATGTACCATCATAAAATTAAGATGTTATTTTTACTAGAACATAGGTATTGTGGTGGAAAAAGTGGAGTTTGGGGGTCAGCTGGTCTCTATTTTATTTAATCCCATATGTTATGTTATTCACTTTACGCGTTTCTCACTTTCCGCGGTACCCTGTGGGTTACATTAACCGCTTAAAGTGAGGGTTGACTGTACATTTTTACTCTTAAATCACTACTGTAATGTGATACAGGTGATTAAGTTTTATCTCTTGTGCAAAATACATGATGTTTATATTAAAATTATTCACTGTTTTACAAGGATTCCAGTAACGCGGAGCAGATGGGGGAGAAAGAGGGTGGGAGCGATTGATGGGGCGTGGGGGGACGGGAGGTAGTACGTTTGACAGTTGGCCCAGGTCTAACGCGTGTATATTTATCAGTTCTTAGGTGACAAAGCTTCTCTCTTATGAAATGCCAGTGAAACGACCTGGGTGAATATAATTAACATAGCTGGGATTCTTGTAACATACTGATTAATTTGAATATAAACATGCTATAATTTGCACTAGACAAAACAATTTTAGTACCGTAATCAAATTAGTACATGTGCACTCCAGCTTTGCACTAAGGTCATTTATTTCTATTACGTTTCTTTTAGTATGGTGTGTGCATGTAAATGGATGAAAATAAATGAAGAAATCTATGTAAATCTACCCGAAAATACAGTTGAAAAACTTTTTTATAAAATATACTACAGTACTGTACCCTAATGTACAACAATTTTTATCTCTTGAGCAAAATATATGACGTTTATATTCAAATTATTGGCTCTCTTGCAAGGATTCCAGCAATGCAAATTATAATCTCCTAACTTTAGTCTGAGATATTATATAAGATAAAAACTGTAAGCCTAAAAGCCTGGCTGCGGGTGGGGGGGTTGAGGTTATAAGTTTGAGGCGAAGGTCTGTGTGTTTATTTAACAGTCCTACTAAGCTTCTCTCATTTTAAAATGCCAGTGATATGACCTTGGAGAATATAATTAACATAACTGGGATGCTTGTAAGATACTGATTTATTTGAATATAAACATTTTGTAATTCGCACTAGACATAACAATTTTAGTACCTAATCAAATTAGTACATGTGCACTCCAGCTTTGCAATAAGGTCATTTATTTCTTTTATGTTTCTTTTAGTATGGTGTGTGCATGTAAATGGATGAAAATAAATGAAGAAATTTATGTAAATCTACCCAAAAATACAGTTGAAAACCTTTTTATAAAATGTACTACAGTGTTGTACACTAATGTACTACATTTTTTATATCTTGAGGTGACAGAATGTCTGGCGTTTGTTTGTTTATTTATTTGAGGTAAGATTTGACAGTTGGCGCTGAAGGCCTGCCTGCGTGTTTATTTATCATTACTTAAGAGTGACTAAGCTCTTTTCATAATTTTCCACCCAAATGACCTGGGTGAATATAACTTACATTGGAGGGATTCTTGTAAGATAGTAATTTATTTGAATGTTTTTTTTTCAATTTAAATTTAAATTGTTTATTCATTGATACAGGAAGCGGGATCCTAGTACTGTCACTTGGTACCCCTGTACCATAACACCAGATGCAACTGGCCAGTGTCACAAGTATATACAGTACAGTCATCCCTTGGTTATCGCGCCTAATTGGGACCCCGCCGATAACGAAAGTACAGAACCTATGGGATTTATTCTAATTGGTTCAGGCACCCAAGACCCAACCCCAAGTTTCCCATTTTACGACCATTTAGACCCACTAAATATATATATAATGTTATGGTAAATATCATAAACACACACAGGCATGGCTAGGTTTATTACAAAGTGATGAAAAGGGTACACTTAATACTGTAGTCCACAAAACATGTAGCTATGCTTTTTTTATTTGGTCCCCCATCATACGAGTCCGTTTTCTCTCACATCAGGACGCCTGAGTCCTCCGTTTTCTCTCTTAATCTTAGAATGCACCAGAAACTTTACTATTTTTAGTAATGCCACAGAATTTGAAATTGCAACTGGGGGTGCAATTGTTGAGGCAACTAGATGTGTCTGATTACAGCAAATGTGTTATTGCCAATTTGTAGGTGAAAGATTTTATCCTCAATAGATGTAGGTTAACATTTCACCTGTAGGCAAATGCTTAAAAAAAGCCTAAGTAAGGAAGCATATTCCTTAAACACACAATATCTGACCAGTATGGGGAGGATCATCGTGTCTCCGTCAGGGGGTCGTGGAGTGGTGGTCCAGCAGGCGTCACGTTTTTTTTTGGGGGGGGGGGGGGGGGCACAGACGTATATGCGATCGGATGTTGTTCGGTCGGACGTTAACCGGCGCATGACTGTAGTCTAATGTGCTTATCCTTTCTATATTGATCACATATCTATAGCTTTTATGAGAGGAAATACATACTGTACATCATCTCTCGAACCTGGAAAAATGTCCCTCATCCCCGGAATTTTCCGGGTATTGGGAAAATTTCCTTGTAATTTTCTGGAAAGTGTGCCCCATGGAAAATTGTTCCAAAGCTGTAATTTTCCAGAAAATTTCGGCTTTGGGAATGATTTTCCGAGAAAATTTAAATTCCAGCTATCGGGGAGTTCCGGGATTTCAGTTGTTTACCACTTTCATAAGATTCTCGAATGATTGCGCTGTTCGTGGCTATTTGTCACATGAGGTAACGATGTGTATTAAGCTCACACTGAGGTACATATGATATTTTCCTTGGAGTATAGTTTATAGTTCATCTCCAACACTTCATATATGTCTGATGCATTTATCCTTTTCCCAGATCATTGTTCTCATATATTTTCATCTGATACCTGAGGTAGCTATGTTTACTAATTGTACATAGATGTAAGTACCATAACCTTCAGACACGTTCACACTTCCTCACAATAGTACACTAGTCCGTACCACTTGGGCCTTCCCGCTCATCATAGAGGTACCTTGAGTTCTCCCTTAATACTATCTGTATACTGTACTGTATACATTACTTAAGATTATATGTCCGGACACTGGTATACGTAATTCGTTTAAAACAACATACAGTCAACCCTCACTTTACGCGGTTAATATAGCCCACAGGGTACCGCGGAAAGTGAGAAACGCGTAAAG
Source organism: Homarus gammarus (assembly GCA_958450375.1). Lineage (NCBI taxonomy): Eukaryota > Metazoa > Arthropoda > Malacostraca > Decapoda > Nephropidae > Homarus > Homarus gammarus. The sequence goes on along the minus strand of CAUDMG010001725.1, from coordinate 847,369 downwards.
TGAACAACATAACATATGGGATTAATTGAAATAGAGAACGGGCCGACCCCCAAACTCCACTTTTTGACGACACAACTATGTTGTAGTAAAAATTTTATCTTAACTTTATGATGGTATGCACACACAAGTAATCTAGAAGAGGTTAGGTTAGGAAAAATAAAGGTTAAGTTAGGAAAAATAAAGGTTCGGTTAGGAAAGCTAAAAGTTAGGTTGAACACTTACGTTAGTAGAAGAGATGGGTCGGCGTACGGGGATGGAGGCTGGTTCCGAGGCAGAGGGCAGGCTACTGGCCCTCAGGTGAGTCACCATCACTGTCATCCACACTTGTCAGGGCCTCCCTGACAAATCCCTCAAAGCCATCTTCACTGTCTCTACCTCTGTCACTATCACTGGCTTGGGCTGGCTGTGATGGGTTGCGGGCGAAGAACTCTGTTATGCTTTGCTGACGGCTGGTGTTTATGTTGTCGTGATAAACCTTGAAGTAGGGCTCCATAGTCTGCAACAGCTGGGTAGTGAAGATTTCATACCTGTTTGCGTCATTGTCGTCGGAAAGGAGGAGCTTGATTTTCTCGACACACTCGATGGCACCCCAAACATTACTATGGGATAAGCGGTGTTCTTCTTGGGATGACGCACCACCTGCCTCTTCACTGACGTCATCACCATCTACCATCTCGTCGGTAGTCACATCAGGATCCCTTATCACCTCCAGGATGTCGTCGTTGGTGGTCTCGGAGAAGCCTGCAGCTGTAACACTCTGCGCACCTTCTCTGGCAAGGTCCACTGCTACTGCAACAGTCTGAACCTCACCAGTCACAGATTGACTCTGCCTTACGCCCGGAATGCCTTGCAACACATGTCTCCATGCGTGACGAACAGTTGCTACAGACAGCTGATCCCATGCCTCCACCAAGAAGTCCACAGCTTTCTTGATGTTAAATATTCTCCAGAATTGTTTGAAAAGTATTTTTTGCTCTGCCAGCCGTTGATCCTTGTCTTCTTCGCTCTTGCCGGTGGTGGTGTCACTCAGGTTACGCAACTCTTCCCTGGTGTTGGTGTGGTCGTTCAGGGGCTGGAATTTTGTTGTTGAGAATGCAGCTTTTACATTACAGATTAACTCTTAGTCCATGGGCTGTAATATAAACGTAGTGTTGGGAGGAAGGAAGACCACTTTTACGTTGGGGTGACGTTCTAACAGTAGGGGCGAGTGTCCTGGTGCGTTGTCCAGCAGCAACAAAATCTTGAATGGCACATTCTGTTGCTCACAGAATTTCTTTACATCGGGAACGAAACAGTCATCAAACCAGGAGAGGGACAGTGTAGAGAACATCCACGCCTTACGTGCGGTCAGCCAGTGGACATTTAGCTTGGTCATGTCCATGTTCTTGTAGGCGTGCGGTTTGCGGGCTGTGTGGATCACCGATAACTTGAGCTTACAGGTACCGGAGGCATTGGTGGTAAACAGGATGGTGATGCGCTCCTTCTGCATCTTCTGGCCCCGAATCTTGCTGGCATTCTTCACAACGAAGGTCTTGGAAGGTAGCTTTTTCCAAAAAAGACCAGATTCGTCCATGTTAAACACCTGGTCGTCGGTGTACTGTCCTTCCTCCATAATCTCACGTAAAAACGGAGGAAATTCCCTAGCCGCAGCACGGTCAGCACTGGCTTCTTCACCACCAATGTTTATATTGGTGATCTTGTTCCACATCTTAAACCTCTGTAATCACCCAAGGAAGCATTAAAGGGTTTGGGCTCTGTAATTCCCATCTTTCGTGACACTGCAGCATACAGTTCACGTGCGTACTCCTTAACAGAGCGCGTGTCGACCGCCATGTTCCGTCGCGCCTGACATACCAAGTAGCTCACAAGTAATTTTTCTGTCTTGAGAAGCACCTGGTTGTGAAAATACTTGATCATAGAAACACCTGTAGACTTTGTGATCTTCATGTGCTCCTTTATCTTGGCTGCATCCTTCTTTATCGTCCGGATCGTAGATTCGTTCACACCATGCTGGCGCGCCAAATCAACCTGCCCTGTTCCTTTCTCCAACTCTTGGATGATCTTCTACTTCACCTCGTAGCTTAAAGAACGTCGTGTCTTCTTGGGCTTAGGGCGGCTGGGTCCAGGCAAGGAAAGGTTTCTCTCTGGGGGTGGTGGTCCGGCGGAAGCCATTTTACAGTACAATGGATGCACGATTACACGGTGTGGCCTGGAGGGATGAAACTGCCGCGGCTAGGTCAAGCGTCGTCTTTCCTCCCTCCCTCCCTCCCTCCCCCGGGTGGACACGTCATATTACTTTAAACCAATTACAGCTAGCAGCGGAGAGAGATAGGGATGCATGGCCAATCACAGTCCGATACGTCATATGACGTCAGTGATAACGCAACAGAGACATGCACTGTGCAACCTTACCGCGCGGCTTGGCCAGGCGGAGGCGGGTGGGGCGAATCTAAAAATAGCGTCGAGCCGGACACACTCCTCGTAAAGGGGTACACGCACCGCGGAATGTGAGCATCCTGGGTTCCGACAGGGCACCGCGTAAACGTGGAAACGTGTAAAGTGAGGGTTGACTGTACAGCATACGAATTACCCCTTCCAAATATCTACTGTTTTCCGTGACCCTCCCCACTAGAAAACATAAATATTCCCATAGCACGGTGAGTTTGAATGTTATGCAGGTGTAATATGAAGCAGAAGATATTATAGAGACCAGTACTAATGTAAGCAGTACAGTCATTCATGATGCAATATTGTTTAGTACTGTACATTTTTTATTTTCTATTCATTAATTAGTAAAGATACATTACTAGTATTGTATCTTGGTGTACCTACTAATTTTTTGGGGTATATTTTGGCTAGTTAGGGGATGCATCTTTGGGGTTGTGGGATGAAACAAGTTTTTCCCATATGTTATGTGTTTCGATATTGTACGGTTTTGCTTCTCAAAGTAGTTTTCTGGAACCTAACCCCCGCGAATATCAAGATTCATGTACAGTACTTTTGAAGGTGCTCTCAACATCACAGATAATATATTGCCATTGTATTGGTGCTCATGTGTATGTAGTGTACCACACTAGTGTTTGATAGCAGGGTCAAACTTCTTTGGTTTGGATAATATTACAGCTTTTAACATGAGATCCTCTGGGAAAAGGTCCTGTTGAATGCGAACTCACCTAATGCAAAGTTTCTCAATAGCCCATACAGTATTACTCGTTAATTGGGACATTTCTGTAGAAATGTGCTGGAAGGGGTAATCTTGTTCAATTAGTATACTGTATTTGTTTTGTTGTACTGTATACAGTATATGAAGCAGTTTTCATATCATTGTGACCTGAAAATTATCAGACGGTACTGTATATACATAAGAATTATCCCGTGTTTGGCTCACCTACCCATGTGAGTTGATTCATGGTCCACAGTGCTGCAAGTGCCAGACATATCTTGCAGTGCAACATTTGAATAAACAAATTAATGGGTGTCTGAGTGAGGAATTTTTTAATTAAAACTATTTTTATGGGTTAAAGAACCATATTGGAAAAGAAGTGCGAGGTGAAATACTTAAGTTTAACTGTAATGAGGGTTGTGTAACAGGTATTTCATGCCCTTACTTTGTGGCATGTCATTGTCATAAGTTCTTCTCTGAGGGTCATAGGCATCCTCTAAAACAGGGGTTCCCAAGCATTTTTCAGTGCAACTCCATCTAGTGCTGTCACATATTCACCTTTTATGGGCATCACTTATTATAAGGAGGGATTAACTAATCACTGTATTGGATTACCTTAGTTTTCAATAATTTAAAGGTTTGTTACCCAGCCACCAATGCCAGGATATCTGGGGTCCAACTCTGAGACAGGGTGCATTCAGTACTAGAATTGCCTAGCTATGGGGTCTTCCAAGAAATTAAATTTCATGATCACTATGTTTTTTTTTTGTTTTTTTTATTATTATTATTATTATTATTATTACAGGTTGTACCTCTCTAGTCCGGCAACCTCGAGACCTGACTGGTGCCGGACCATGGAAATTCACCCTTTTCCTGGATAGATAGTGACTTGTGCTAATGCTTGGAAGCACTAGCACCACTTTCTCTGCATCATGGTCTCTTTGAAGACATATTGAAGGGTTAAATGTCGTATAGTAGCTTCTCAAATTTCGCGAGTTTTTAATTCTTAACGTATTTTATTGGAACACACAAAAAAATAAATAAATAAAAGTTTTGACGGCGGAAACTTGAATTTCGACGGGTTTGAATGGCCCGCCAACATGCAGACGACGTGCATAATCGTGTAAACAGCGTCATTTCTTTTATGTACAAAAGATTCATTATTGTTTATTACTGAATGTCTTTTTTATTGAATTAATGTTTATGTGTGCAAAATGAGCAATACAATTCATTAATAATACGTAGAATAATAAAACACACGAGGAAATGACACAGCATTGTTTTTGTTGATTACAAAACCAGTGACTGACTGGTTCTACATATAAAACTGAAGAAAATAAGACCTTGGCTGTAGCTGTAGTAAAATTAATATGGTTGTTTTAAGTAATGTTATTTAATGTTAATAAATGGAACAATAGAAGTAGCTAACGATAATGGTAAAGAAAAAAGAGAGATAGCGTTTGTAAGTGCGCATGCTCACACGTGAAAACATATCGCCATTACTCTACATAAGAATATGAAAGCAACACTTATTTTCTGTTCATATATATTTTAATTAATGTTTCTGAATTTGTTTTTATTGAATTAATGTTTGTGTGTACAAAATTAACAATACAATTTATTAATAATACGTGGAATATTAGAGGAGACGAGACGGCTGCCGGCATTGTTTATGTTAAAGCTTACAAAACCAGTGACTGATTGGTTCTACATATAAAACTGAAGAAAATGAGACCCTGATTTTAGCTGTAGTAAAATTAATGTAAAAAAATTAATATGGTTGTTTAAGGTACCTGTAATTATTATTTAATGTTAATAAATGGAACAATATAAGTAGCTAACCATTAATGGTAAAAAAAAAAGTGAGACTGTGTGTATGTAAGTGCGCACATGTGAAAACATATCGTCATTACTCTACATAAGAATATGAAAGCAACACTTATTTACTGTTCATATATATTGAAGGGTTAAATGTTGTACTCTGTATAGACAAGCAGAGAGAAAGAGAGAGAGCAGCCGAACTGCCGGATGTAAACAAACCTTAATTTCCCGCGGCTTTTTTGTTTTTGTTTTTAAGGGGATTAGCCCACCTGGGCATAGGTCACTGACCCACATTGGGGCCTGAGGGGCAAAAATTTAATACTCCTGTAAGAATAATAATAATAATTCAGATAAGTAAAAGAAAAAAAATAGAGCTGCCTATCTACCTATTGGACAAACTAAAGTCGTTCCGGACCACGGGAGTTTCCGGACCACAGAATGCTGGACTAGAGAGGTACAACCTGTATCATCATCATCATCATCATCAGCATTATTATTATTATTGTTGTTGTTGTTGTCGTTGTTGTTGTTGTCGTCGTCGTGTACAGATATAGTTTCGACCAATTCTTAGTTGCTCTCATGTTTTTTGTACAGCTGTTGTTTGTCTTCCTTTTAGCCATTTTCTTTAACAGTGTTTGGCAATATATTCCTGTACAGTATTCCTATTGAATATGTATGTTCAATGAATTTTAAAACATTGTATTTAGTTTTGCTAGCATTCTTGAGAATGTTGTGTTTCATTGCACGTATATTGTACCATGAAAGGGATTACAGTTTTGTACTTGCACAAAATTTAACAATTCATAGTGCTCACACTGCCAATGCATTGTGAAAGATTCGATGTTTACTGTAAATTAATCCTATATTAATTTAAATTTATTTTTCCAGGTTAATGCCAATGAAGGAGAAAGTCGGGAGCGCATTAAGGACTTCACATTTGACTTCTCTTACTGGTCTCACAGTGATTTAGATAGACATTTTGCTCCACAGGTACTTATAATATGGTTTTTCTTATGTTCAATGATATGTACACTCCCCAAAAAGTATCGACCCTCCTGGGCCGGATGTATTTGTAAATGAACACAATAACACATGCGCAGCAATCTTGGTTCGGTTGGTATTTCTGATTGTGAGTTGCACCTTTCGTTCTTTCTTCTTACACCTGATAATCACCATGATATCTGCAGTATACCACATATTCTCTACATAATGTAATGAAATAGGTTGAATTGTGATATATGCAAAACCAATAATGTCATGAGTAACTCCGTTGATTTGTGCACCTTACTATTTCAGCTGCAGGGGATGGATTGCCAGATTGGAATATAATGTTACAGTGATCCCTCGGTTAATGAGGGCCTCGGTTAACGAGATTTCGGTTAATGATTTACCTTTCATAAGATTCTTAACTTCGGTTAACGAGCAATCCCTCGATTAACGAGTTTTTTATGAGCCGACTTCAACATGTTTTCGCTTGCATTTGGCGGTCCACCAGCTGTAGTATTAGTCCGCCAATACAGTAATCGGTTTTAGGGCTTAAATTACTTACTATTTTAGTAAATATCAAGAAGTTTATACTATTCAATAATTTTGAAAGTTTGATATTAACTTTTTTAGTCATTTTAACAATTATTGAACATAATTGAAGGTAAAGAAACTAGTTTCTGGAGTACCATCCAGCCTGTTAACACACCAGACAGGCGTTAGTCTCTCTCTGTTTTCAGTGGAGGTAACATCTTGCTTGAGACTCTCTTCAACTAAACGCTTTTTTCTGTGTTGGTCATTATTGGTCATTTTGAAATTTATTTTACATATTGACAATATATAATGCAGTGCAGTGTTGATTTAAAGAAAATAATCTTGAATTACACCAGGAGAACTAAAATTTTATGGGTGAAATGGTGCCATGGGGTGACTTCTCTTCCACCCCAATTCCTTCTCTTCTCCCTTCTCCTCCACCCCCATTCTAATTCCCGTCATCATCATCATTATCCAGGAGCCTTCTACATACACACCTCAAAGTAAGTGTACTTTTCTACCATTTTTGTTGAATTTAGGCAATTTTTGGTGAGCTGGAACCAATTACCCAAAAACCCATTGAAACAATGGTTTCGGTTAACGAGTTTTTCGGTTAACGAGCAACCTGCTGGAATGGATTGTGCTCGTTAACCGAGGGACCACTGTACTATTTTTACATGAACCGACATTACAATGGAATCGCTTCAAGCGAAATATGAAACACTATGATCCTATATTAAATTCATTTACCAATATAGTAATTACAGGTGTATATGATGCCATATCCAATTACAGTGATATTATGATTTACTGCATTTCTATATTATTTCTACCTCAATTGATGAGGTAACAATTATGAATGTAGCGTATCATATCATGACTCGTGTTGGCAACGGAACATTGTCTGATACACGTAACAAATGCCAGAAATAATAACTGCCAACCTCACAGATACTAGGAAGACAGGCCTACCAACATAATGTTGGAATCACAATTAGTGATCAGAAATATTTGTCCATTGTGACACATTGTATCGGTGAAAAAAGGGGCTGATACTTTTTGGGGAGAGTGTACAACTCAGTCTCTTAACTTGTTAAAACTGACATGTTCAGTACAGTACATAATTTTTTTACAAAATGTGAACTTTACATTGTGCATAGATGCTTCTCATACTGGTGATGATTTTGATGTTCTTGTTGTTCACTGTAGAATGTTTAGATAGACTGAACTGTATTAAGAGTTATAAATCAAATTTGAATAGCATCATTAATGATTTATTGAGCATTTAATAAAGTTATTTAAGAACTTCTTATCATCAGGAAGTATTTTATTTGATCAAGTTCACTGTAGGGGCTCTGGTTATATTGTACAGTGGTTTGGTAAAGTGGACTTCACCAAGTACCAGCAGTCCATGAGCGTAGTTTAGGAATTAGCCCAAATCAGATTTGACTGAGTTATTTTGCACTTAACAGTTAGGATAGGTTGCCCCCTTAGTAGCCTAAAAATTTTGGTGAGTTCCGAACTCCCTTGGATTGATATTTCCACTTGTCCCACTGAATTCACAAGTGTCCAAGAAATGTTCAACTCAAAAAGTTTAGGGCCCACTGTGTTTTTGCTTTTAACCTATCCAAGGTGGTTGGTTTGAATTTGAAGTGTACCATCAGTGGCAGTTTTGATGAATAATGGGTTTCTGTTCCATATGTGACTTCCACACCACTCACATTTATCTAACGTCACTATCTTCTCAGCTAGTGTCATAACCTTCCTTGCCCTCTTTGCATTAACATCTACTAGATAGTTTTTAAATTTGTTCCATAGTACAGTTAAGAGTGCAAAAGATTTACCTTATTTACCTAATGGCCTCCCACTAGAGGTGACTGTGCCGAGGGAAGGAGGCCCGTGGCCTGTGTAGGATCCCACCATTTTTCTTGATAATTTTGTCAAGGGCTATTTTGAAGTCCAGTACTGTTCTTGATTCCACAGCTTGGGCTGGTAGACCGTTCCATGGGTCTACCACCCTCTGTGTGAAAAAGTACAGTATTTCCTTATATTCGTTCTGCATGATAAGTTGTCGAGTTTGTAGTTATGTCATCTCGTGTTGGTGGTGCGTGACATCACAAAGAAATGTCCTGGGTTCACGTTTTCCATTCCTTTCAGGACTTTGAATGTTTCAATGAGCTCTGCCCTAATGTACCTTGTTTGAGGGGTTATTAGTCTTAAGGCTTGGATAATCGTGATGGCATACCTGTAGTTCTGGGATCATTTTAGTCATTTTGTGTTGAACCGTTTTTGGGAATGCTAAGTCCTTCTGGAGGTAGACTTTCCATGCCTGTACTGTATCAGTAATCCAGACTGGGACGTACTTGAAATTTGCACAGTTGAAGGAGCATTTTCCTTTTCTCTGCTGCCCCCACTTGTTGTGCCATCTTCAGTGAATGATGTGTCACAATGCCAAGATCTTTCTCCTGATCAACTGTACAGGTTTCCCTTGTTTAGCATTAATTCACTTACTGTTAATTAGGTTTAGCAATAAAGAAAATTTTGACACCCTTTCTCACTTAACGTTCGGTCAAAATTCAGTTAGGCGATAGCTCGACTCAATGTGAAGAGGGAAAACTTGAGTATGAGGTGGCCTGTGAGATGGCATGTTGTCTTTGTTATATGTAATGAAACTAGAAGTTGGGGGAAAATTATAACAATACTCTAATGTGGCTTAGAAATAAGAAAGAGAAAATATAAAACTATAAAATAATAAAAATAAAGGGCATGGGTGTGTATGTGTGTGAAGTGAGGATATTTGTGGAGATAGTGAGCTGTAACTGCATTGTGAGTCCCTGACTCCGTCGCTTAATGTGATATCATGGCATACACACAGCGTGGCAGAAGCCACACGTCGATGAGTCAGCTGAACTGTGTCGCTTTGCCCAGAGGATGGTTTGAGTGTGGAAGGACTTTTTTTTTTTGCATAAAGTATGTGCTATTGTATTTTATGATATGCTATGTATCAATTTTATTGTTTCTCATAACAGTTTTTGTTAATTTTTTACATATTCATTTTGAAATTTCTTTGAATTTGGCTCATCTTTTGCTTGCTAAATCATTTCAACTCTGAACCAACCTCAACGTTAAACTAGGGATACCTGTATCTAGGAGAGTGTTATTAACAGAATAGTTGTAATTATGGTTGTTGTATCCTATGTGTAGGGCCTTGCATTTCATAATGTTAAAGAGCATTTGCCAGTCTTGAGACCATTTGAACTGTTCTTGCAGGTCTTTCTGAATTGTTGTGCATCATCTTCACTTGCTACCTTCCCAAATATTTTCGTGTCCTCCGCAAACTTGACAATATGGCCTGATATTTTTCATCTATGTCATTTACTGTATGTAGATCACAAACAAGGTGGGTCCAAGGATAGAGCCTTGTGGTACTTGACTTGGTATCAGGACAGTTGCCCCGTGGACAACTGCCTCCATGGGACAATTGCCCCCTGGTGCCAGTGAATCATTGTAACCATTATAAAAACTTTGAGAACTGCCATGTATTGGACTTTTTGAGGGGAATTGTGGATCATTCGTAATCAATATTTCAAAATTCACTGACATTTATATATCACCCACTAAAATTGCAAGTTATGGGATATTCCCCTAAAAAATTCCAATACATGGCGGTTCTCGAAGTCTTGTACGATGATTGCTATTTTGGCTGTCGAATCTTGATAATGTTTCCACTTAGGTGGTGCTTGCTCTCCTGCAATCATCTGATTGATGGTGATGTTGGCCAGTGCTTGCTCCCTCTTCTACACTTCAAGAAACTTCCAGATATTTGGATTTAATGGAGTAATGTTTGCTTGGATATGGTTATGCCATCCTTCTAAGAAGTTGTTGGTGCGAAATAAATCTTCGGCTACATGATCATACATATACCTCATGCTGTCAGAAAAACGTGGAGCTCACCTGTTATGTCAAAGTTGTTTGTCAATGTATGTATCGTTGAAGTAGTCTATGAGAGGATCAGCTTCAGGTGGCAGCTCTTGCAGTTCCTCGAATACATCAACCACGTCATCTTGTGGGATGAAGGCCAGAGCTGGTAACATTCAAATATTCAGGACAAAGTCAGGATCAACTTTATATTTAAAAATTCACTGACATATATCACACACTGAAATTCCAAGTCCAACATATGGCAGTTTTCAAAGTTTTTTAGGATGGCTGTTAAGATTCACTGGCAATGGGAGGCAGTTGTCCAGGAGACAGTTGTCCTAGAACCATTCCACCGGGAATCTTTTTCCGTATAGAATGAACTCCATTTATTACCACTCTTTGTTGCCTGTCTTCCAGCCAGTTGTTAATCCACGTCAAAATCTTGCCTGTGAGGCCAAGTGCCTGGATCTTAGAGGTTAGTCGTACATGATGGGCTTTGTCAAACACCTTGGAGAAATTTATGTATAATATAATACATCCACTGGTAAAGCTTGGTCCACGTAGTACTGTATACAGGTGCTCCTCTACTTAAGAATGTTCAACTTACAAACTTTCAGAGATGCAAACATCATCACTGGGGGGGGGGGGGGGGTTACCTGTCAGAGCAGGTGTTTAATGTGGATGAGACTGGATTATTTTGAAGAAAATTCCAGATAGAACAAACATTACCTAAGAGGAGAAGAGTGAACCAGATTTTAAGGCTGTATTAAAGGGTATAGCTGTATATTAAATATCCAAAATCTTTTCTTTTTTTACAATATGTTTGGTATCTACAAGAGTAAAGTTGGACTTACAAACAATCCTAGGGAACGTAACTCGTTCGTAAGTAGAGGAGCACCTGTACTGCTGTATTTCAAGGAACATGAGTAAGTTTGTCAGACAGAATTTTTTTTCCATGAAACCGTGTTGTGATGTGTTGATATGACTGTGTTCGGTCAGCGGTCAGGTGTTGGATGAAGGCATCTCATAATTTTCTCTAAGAGTTTGCAGACTGTTTATGTGATGTTAGGCTGATCAGCCTGTATTTTTCTTCTGCCCTTTTCCTACCCTTCTTGTATGCTGAGGTGATGTTAGTTAATTTCCAGTCCCTAGGCACTCAACCTTGATCCAAGGATTTCCTGAATAAGAGTCTTAGTGGGGTGCAAATCTCATTTGCCACCTCCTTTTATCACCTTGTTCTGTGCCCCATCCATTCTATGGGTTTTGAATTCCTTTAAGCTGGCTACTTTCCTTTTGATGATAGTATCTGTAATTTCTATCGCTTTAAACTCATTTTCCACCCCTGAGGTATAGGTATGCATTCTCTTAGGTACTGACATGTTATCCACTGTCTCTTGTGTGAATACTGATGCAAAGTATTCATTTAAGGTATCAGCTGTTTGTTTGTTCAACCTATTAATTCCTTTGACTACACAGTCTGAAATAATTTTGCATAGTAGTGATGATCCTTCGTGCCTTGATTAGCTTGGAGCAAAACGGGAATGTTTTTTTGTAGCCTGATTCTTAACCTATGTACAGTCTGTTGCCTGCATTCATGAAGCTGCTGACTTCTGTAGGGGTCCTTAAAAATAACATAAGACTTTTTTTTTTTTTGAAAGCTTATGATCTTGAACAGGGTATGGTGATGGAGAATTACAGGAAGTATTAAAACTAAAGGGTATATGAATGATAGAAGTTGAACTGTCACTTTTTATGATCTTTTACTGTAATAAGGTACAGTATGCCCTAAAAATTCGCGGGGGTTAGGTTCTCAAAATGGCTGTGAATAGCCAATTCCGCCAATAACATTTACTGACCGAGGGGGGGGGGGGGGGTACATTTTTACTCGTGTGCAAAGAAATGTAAAATACCTTTATGTGTTTGCGCCTTAGAACAATTATTTCTTTTACCTGTATTGTATATATGTGTGTGTGTTTAGACACACACAAAACACTTACAAATAATAAATAATGGGAAAATCCTCTCATAAATAATCAGAAACAAGACAACAAAATGTATTAAAAATGTAAAAGTCTACCCTCAAGGATGACCTTACTAGATGCCGTTTCCCAGTCAGGTTGTTTTTTTAGGCAGGGTGTGTTCAGGGCACTTTATCTAGCCCCTTCCCCATGTGTGGTGAGCAGAGTGGCTCCTCGTAAGGGCTGCTCAGTCGCACAAACAGGACCTGATTGCACTGCTGCCTAGATCCCAGTGCATAAACGACCATCTTATCTGTGCCGCCCATGTGCAGAGTTGTGACTAAAGACTCCCGGCAGTCATCTCTGCCTGTCCCTGTTGCTATAGGACTTTTGGGGGTTTTGATGATGATGAGAGGTATGATGAACTGGATGATGGCTGCATATGAGTGGAGTTATGTGGTGACACACACACACACGTTGACAGTCGGAATATTTTCGCAAGTTGGCAGGTCAATATGTATAGAAAATGGTAATGACATTTTTAAATAAATTGGACCAAAAAGTGTCAAAAATAAGGTTTTAAGTTGCTAAAAAGTCACGTGACTGTGAAAAGCTCTGTGATTGGTTGTGACGTCATTGGCTGGGGCGAGCCACCCACCAGGAAGCAGCCAGTTGTAGTTGTTCAACCTTCTCGGCTGATCCGCTCTGTAAAGAAATATTATTAGATAATTAATTGTGCTTTATTGTGCAGCACAGTAATACCTTTTTGAATATATAAATATTAATAAGCACATAAACTAATTCAATGGATATTAGCTGCCCATACAACAAATTTCATAGTAAAACATTCCAAACAATATTGGTATTATTTTGGTTTTGGTCATCTGGGAAACCTTAAGATACAGTAGAAGTCCAAAAATCCGGACTGCTTGGGGATTGGGTCGGTCCGGATTTTCGGATTTTCCGGATTCCCAGGCAGTACTTTTAAAATTCAAATTTAAGGAGGAATAAAGAAGAGATGAACAGGTACATTTTGATAGTTTATTCATTCGCAAATATAGCATGGTTCATTTATCAAAACGAGCAGTTTTAAAGAAAAAGTTGTGAATTCTAGAATTTTATTCTTTGCCCTTTTTATATCATAAATTGTAGACTTTCCAATGTCGCATGTTTCCATTCGAACAGTATTGCTCACACCACGTTCTAGTTTCTTAATTATTTCAAGTTTGTCACTCAATTTCAACGTGTTCTTCTTTCTCTTCACACAACGAAGTTTATCTACTATAGGAGCCATTATTATGGGCTTGTACAGTACTCTGTAAATGGAAAGAGTAGGACTCAAAATTACATGTTGTCACAGTTTGATTGCTCGTTTTAAAGTGGCGACCACGTGGTCGCTTGTTGTCGCTGTGCAGCTGTGGCGCTCACGCATGCGCACATACACACAAAAGCCTGCTAAAAAAAAAAAAAAAGTTGTGAGTTTTCGAAAAGTCCGGATTCTCGGGTGGTCCGGATTTCTGGCATCCGGATTTTTGGACTTTTACTGTACTAATTATGGGATTAAGTATGTTAGTAGGTTAGCTTAACATACGTCGGTAAGGGGGGATAGTAACTCAAAACTAGTGATTTCCGATAGAAATGAAGGTCTAAATCGTTCATAACACATCGCAAACCATCAGAAAAAAACATAATCTGCATGTCTAAGTACAGGGACAACCAAAACTTAAAATTTACCCAATTTAACCCATCTCAAATCTAAACATCGAAATACTCATGGTAGTTAAAGTAAATTTTACCTATTAATTAATATAAATGATGATATATCCCAGTGGTTCATTAGTGACTCATGAAAACAATAACAGCACTATGTTGTCATGTTTACCTTGCATCAGGCATTCTCAAAACAAAGTCCAGACAATGTCATTACTTCTAAATTTACTCGTATCTCCATCTAGTACTGACATCCTCTGTGAATGCACTGAAAAAAAATGAAGAGAAAGTCTACCAGGTAAGAGTACATGACAGCTGAGCTGGTGTGAACATGGGAGTTTTTTTATGTCCATAAGAACATAAGAATGGAGGAAAGTGCAGCTGGCCTATTGGCACATTTCTTCACTTACAAAATGTCCCTGATTTAGACCATAAAAAAACACCCTTAAAACTTACCTGAATGTGGCATTTGGGGACTGAAAAGACAATCCTTTTTAGTACCTCCGACTGTAGCAATGAGCTTGAAGATACAGTGGTCCCTCGGTTAACGAGCACAATTTGTTCCAGAAGGTTGCTCGTTAACCGAAACCATTGTTTCAATGGGTTTTGGGGTAATTGGTTCCAGGTCACCGAAAATTACCTAAAATCAACAAAAAAGGTAGTAAAGTACACTTACTTTGAGGTGTGTATGTAGAAGGGTCCTGGATGATGATGATGATGATGATGATGATGGGAATTAGAATGGGGGTGGAGGAGAAAGGAGAAGAGAAGGCATTGGGGTGGAAGAGAAGTCACCCCATGGCTCCATTTCTCCCATAAAATTTTAGCTCTCTTGGTGTAATTCAAGATTATTTTCTTTAAATCAACACTGCACTGCATTATATATTGTCAATATGTAAAATAAATTTCAAATTGACCAATAATTTGCTTGGAAACACAGAAAAAAGCATTTAGTTGAAGAGAGTCTCAAGCAAGATGTTACCTCCACTGAAAAGACAGAGACTGACTGAAAAAGTTCTGCAGCCCGAAGGCTGAAAATATACATTGGACATAAATGACTTATTACCTACATTGGTGGTTTAACAAAAGCCTTCATTAGAGAAAGGTAAAGGAACATACAGCGAACATACAGATTAATGTAGGTGTTGAACAGCAAACATGTAGTGTAGTAACTCCCTCACAGATGGTGTTATGAAGGACCTGACGTGGTGTAGTAATTCCCTCACAGGTGGTGTTACGAGGGACCACGTGGTGTAGCAATTCCCTCACAGATGGTGTTATGAGGGACCTCACATGGTGTAGTAATTTCCTCACAGATGGTGTTATGAGGGGCCGTACGTGGTGTAGTAATTCCCTCACAGATGGTGTTATGAGGGACCACGTGGTGTAGTAATTCCCTCACAGATGGTGTTATGAGGGACCACGTGGTGTAGTAATTCCCTCACAGATGGTGTTATGAGGTACCTGATGTGGTGTAGTAATTCCCTCACAGATGGTGTTATGAGGGACCACTTGGTGTAATAATTCCCTCACAGATGGTGTTATGAGGGATCACGTGGTGTAGTAATTCCCTCACAGATGGTGTTTTGAGGGACCACGTGGTGTAGTAACTCCCTCACAGATGGTGTTATGAGGGACCTGATGTGGTGTAGTAATTCCCTCACAGATGGTGTTATGAGGGACGGCGTGGTGTAGTAATTCCCTCACAGATGGTGTTATGAGAGACCTGATGTGGTGTAGTAATTACCCCACAGATGGTGTTATGAGGGACCACGTGGTGTAGTAATTCCCTCACAGATGGTGTTATGAGGGACCACGTGGTGTAGTAATTCCCTCACAGATGGTGTTATATGAGTGAGGTGTGGTCCCAGGCCTTCCGATCGTAGACTGATTAACACATCGCTGGTTGTTGTTGGGTCTCACGGGCCGTTATCACTGGGTACCTGGGACCTCACTGTGTGAAGGTTAACTTGGGTACGACTATTACTGTTGAGTTGTTCTCACTGACTTAAGCACTGTTCACCTCTGTTTTACACTGGGCGCTCATTAAAAACTCGTTAATCGAGGGATTGCTCATTAACCGAAGTTAAGAATCTTATGGAAGGCAAATCATTAACCGAAATCTCGTTAACCGAGGCGCTTGTTAGCCGAGGGATCACTGTAGTGACGTCATTGCAAATGGCGGCCCTGTTTCTAGAGAAATAAACTTATCTCAACTATTATAGCAGGACTTTAAACTTTTAATGCACATTATATATACAGTATCACTCTATGAACATGGCAGAGTGTATTTCTTGTGTTTACCCAGAACCGTCAACTCGTCCATTGTGGTGAAGAGTTGTAATGAAAAACTATACAGGATTTTGACTCCTTTGGTACTACAAAATTTCATGATGCAAAAGTTGGTGTCCTCGGTAATTGGGGTGTAACATTTTTCAAGTTTTAAAAAAATATATTGTTTTTTATCTTTTCTTTCATCAATATTTTTTTCTCAATTTTAGGAGCAGATATATGAAGACTTGGGGACTGATGTTGTATCAAATGCTCTCCAGGGATATAATGCCTGTGTCTTTGCTTATGGACAAACAGGAAGTGGCAAAACCTTCACTATGATGGGTTCCCAGGTCAGTAAAAATTTTTGGTTCCCAGCTAGTGAAATTGAATAGAACTGAGAGTTAACCCCTATTTGCATTGTTATTTTTCTTTTATGTAAGTTATCCATGAATCTATCATTTTATTAACTTTTTGAATACATTGTGATTGACTAAGAGAGGTATAAATGACAGTGTGCCCTGGTAGTGTGACATGTGCTGAGACTAGGTAGAAGGCAGCTACCAAACGGAGGTACTACCACCTGGGAAGATATTGGAAGCATAATGTTATTGTCTAATGGTAGACCCTGCTGCCATATGGCAACACAAAAATTTTGACCAAGTCCCAGGCTGCTGATCTGACTTTTCTGTCTCATTTACACAATTGCAGTTTCTCAATTGTTTCTCTTACTTTGACAACACAATATATTGTATATTGTATCTTACTCTTGATCGTTTTTATAATTTTTTTATTTCTTTATTATTATTATTATTATTATTATTATTATTAATATTATTATTATTATTACAGTGTTGTTATTATTATTATCATTGTTATTTTATTATTTAATTTTCAAATTTTAATTTTTTATTAAAAATTTTATTTACTATGAATTATTATTATTTAGGGGGCAGTGAAATTTTGCTCAAAGCTGCACTCTTCAGGCATTGTTCCTTATACATATTTAAGACTCCATGCCAAATTTGAAGATGATATGTCGAGGTTTAGTCTGCCGCATTTTCTACTGAAATTTTTAAATTTACCTACAGTACTAGCCAAACAGCCGCTGTGGCGGTGCAATGTTCTGTTCAGTGTTTATCAACTTTTTTTTCATATCTCTTATTTCATTTAAGTTGTCTTGTTGCAGATATTCCTCTCGTCAATACTGATGCTGATTTTGTCCCTGATCCAAGGGCTCTGACAGACACCAGTTCACAGAACCGGACAAGACTCCCTACACAGGCTGCCGCTTGTGACCGATACTTGATTAGTGATTATGCTGGAGCTGCCATTGCTACTGCCACCTTAACTGACTATGGCATTATCACAAAGGATGACAAGAGTCAGGTTATTGGACCACATAAGCTGCGGGATGCGAGAC
The DNA here is from genome assembly GCA_958450375.1 of Homarus gammarus. Classification (NCBI taxonomy): domain Eukaryota; kingdom Metazoa; phylum Arthropoda; class Malacostraca; order Decapoda; family Nephropidae; genus Homarus; species Homarus gammarus. The sequence continues at coordinate 829,584 of CAUDMG010001725.1, read as the reverse complement.
AAAAATACCGATTTAAGAGGCAAGAAATTAAGATGGCTAGTTTAGATAATTTGACGTCACTCTATTTTGATGGTAAGAAGACCGCCACCCGTGTGATGATAAAGAATGAGAAGACCGAGAAATGGAGTTCGAGGATGATGGTGAAATATCATTATGTCATCATGGTTGAGCCTGGCAATGAATATCTCACACATGTGACTCCCAAGACTGGACACGGAAAGCAGATTGCCAAAACTATTCACGAGTTTCAGGTGGAGAAAAGTCTAACCCAGCAGCCCATTGTGTGTGTTGGTTGTGATGGAACCAATGTAAATGTAGGATCAGAAAATGGAGTCATTCATCATCTTGAAATGTTACCTGGTCACCCGCTCCATTATTTCATATGTCAGCTTCACGGAAATGAGCTGCCTTTCCGCGCAGTTTTTTATCACTATGATGGTAAACCAAGTGGTCCTGAGCATTGGCGTGGTCCCATTGGAAAGCAGATCAAGGAGTCTTTGTCTGAGCTTCCAGTTGTCGCCTTCCAGCCAGTCAGTTTCCCTGATTTCCCTGTGTTTAATGATGAAGTGGAGAAAGATCTGTCCTAGGATCAGAAATACCTGTATAGGATTTGTAAAGGAGTTATCACAGGTGTTGTTGAAGATGACTTGGCTGCTATTGAGCCAGGTCCTCCCTGTGTGTCAAGGTGGAACACCTTATGGAGTAGAATCCTCAGGCTGTATGTAGCAACATCAAGACCCAGCCATGAGTTGAAAAGAATTGTCATTACAATAATAAAGTTCAGTGCTCCAATGTGGTTTTACATCAAGATACACCCTTACGTAACACACGGCTCAAGGAACGTATTCCAGTCCCTGCTATATATGAAACACCTGAATAGTGAGGAGGAGACGATAGTGAAGAAGGCTGTCCAGAGAAATGCATACTTCGCCCACACAGATGAACTTCTTCTTGGTATGTGTGCAGATGAGGACATGACTGTTAGAGAAAAAGCTGTCTCAATGATAAGAAAAATTAGAGAGGAGAATCAGCAAAAGGAAGAATGCACTGGCAGATCTGAAGAGGAGGAGGAAGATTCTGATGCTGCTGTTGACGAGAATTTGTTAAACTATACTGATGAGGAGGGTAAAGATGGAGATGGGAATGAGGATGTGCCTCCTGTAGTCAACATGAGAAAGGTGGTGACTCCGAAACTAAAGTGGCAAGCAAAAAACTATCATTCCATGATTAACTGGAGGAATGAATTCAAGACTAAGCCTCCTTACATTGCTTCTCTGTCAAATCTACAGGTTAATGACATTCTTGAGACACCATTAGTGGTGCCCAAGTGGCCAAATAGCACTCAGGCGGTCGAGAGAGGCATAAAAGTGATGACCGAAGCTTGCACTGAAGTGACGGGATACGAATCGAGAGATGGATATATTAGGCAAAGATTATTGTCTAGGAAAATGATGATACGGTGTACCTGTAAAATAACATGTGAATTAAATCGATGTCACCCATGTAAAATTTATCATTATCCTGGAAAACATTAAATGACACCTAATTTTTGGTATACACTAAAAGTTGACAAAAAGTCGTTCGCGATGCGGCAGGGTAAGTATGCATGAAATGGCATGAAATTTTGCACAGGTGTTCGTTACAGCCATACAAACGATGCCTGAAAAGTGCAGCCTGCAACTCAAATAAAAGTGTTTTTTCCCTGCCCCCTATTATTATTATTATTATTATTATTATTATTATTATTATTATTATTATTATTATTATTATTATTATTATTACTGTTACTATTAATATTACTACAGGTTGTACCTCTCTAGTCCGGCCACCTCGGGACCTGACCGGTGCCGGACCATGGAAATTCACCCATTTCCTGGATAGATAGTGACTTGTGCTTACTCTTGGAAGCACTAGCACCACTTTCTCTGCTTCATGGTCTCTTTGGAGACATATTGAAGGGCTAAATGTCGTACAGTAGTTTCTCAAATATCGCAAGTTTTTAATTCAACGTTTTTTATTGGAACAAAAAAAAAAAAAAATTAAAACTTTTGACGGCGGAAACTCGAATTTCGATGGGTTTGAGCGGCCCGTCAATGTTCAGACGTGCATAATCGTGTAAACAGCGTCATTTCTTTTATGTACAAAAGATTCATTATTGATTATTACTGAATGTCTTTTTGACTGAATTAATGTTTATGTGTGCAAAATGACCAATGCAATTCATTAATAATACGTAGAATATTAAAACACACGAGGAGACGAAACGGCTTTGTTTTCGTTGTTTACAAAACCAGTGAGTGACTGGTTCTACATATAAAACTGAAGAAAATAAGACCGTGGTTGTAGCTGTAGTAAAATTAATATGGTTGTTTTAAGTAATGTTATTTAATGTTATTAAATGGAACAAAAGAAGTAGCTAACGATAATGGTAAAGAAAAAAAGAGAGATTGCGTATGTAAGTGCGCACACGTGAAAACATATCATCATTACTTTACATAAGAATATGAAAGCAACACTTATTTACAGTTCATATATATTTTAATTAATGTTTCTGAATTTTTTTTTTATTGAATTAATGTTTGTGTGTGCAAAATGAACAATACAATTTATTAATAATACGTGGAATATTAAAACACACGAGGAGACGAGACGGCTGCCGGCATTGTTTTCGTTAATGCTTACAACACCAGTGACTGATTGGTTCTACATATATAACTGATGGTGATGGTTTGAGGTCACTGCGACAGTACAGAACTACACCACCACCTCTCCTGTCCTTTCTAATGTGGTGAAATAACTCATAGTTTTCTATGGCACAGATCTCAGGAACAATTTGCCATGCCTCGGTAATTGCCACAATACCTGCACCAACTGACTTCACTGTGACACTGACCTCCTTCACCTCTTTGCATAAAGATGTGACATTGGACAGCAGTAGGGATGGTAGGCTGTACCATAGTCGTGGCACTTCATAGCGAGTACACTGTCTTTCAAGTACTGGCTTGACTTTCCTATGCTTGCTCGGTGTGATGATAGGGATTCGCCTGGGAATGCGGTGACCCCGTCTGCAGCCGCGGTTGTGGAAGATACTCAGCGCCTTTAGTAGAGTGATGGTGTAGGGTGGAGGATAGCCGACACCAGACTTCAGCTGAAACAGGTCGGTGCGACGATATCGTGCCACTGGAACACACATATTCACAAGTCTGGCACTTACAGTCACTGACACCTTGAGAATACGCACTGTCTACCCGTAAAAGTACTGAACTACCTTAAGTAACTACAGGTCGATGCGATGACCTTGGCTGCTGCTGAGCGCCAGGAGACACGTCCTCACTCAGTGAGGTCACTAAGGTGTGTGTGGATGTGTAGGCCTCGCCCCTGTGGGCGACAATCCAACATCAGAATGATACACTGGGAGCAAGAATTGTCACACCTAACACTTCTTTATATAACCTTGGTAGAAATAACCACTATTTCTATGGTCGCACTGAAGTAAGATTAGTTATATATACTCACTTGGTCGGCTGTCACTACATGAAGTGACCGTTACTTGTGGGAGTCGACTGCAAGCGTAGAACACTTGGCCCCATAGGGGCTAGAGTCTCGATGCCACCCCAGCCAAAGTAGGCCTATCGACACTGGCACTGCACCTGGCACCTGCACCAGCTGTCTCGCCAAGCACTCCCAACTCGCTACTACAGTACTACTACTACAGCTGTACTACTATTTTTATTTATTTATTTATTTTTTTTAAACGTGGCCTCCAGCCTCCCCCCAATAGCCACACCTTCGCCACCATTTTATTACCATAAAATTAACTATCCTAATACATAAGTAGCTACCCTGGATGTGTTGAGTTAGTTGAGCTGCAGATCTATGCGACATTCAGTGACTGTTGCCTCAAAGTCGATATCTGCCACTGTTGTCGGCTTTGGGGTCGATGCTCTTGTTCCCCTGAGGCAAATCAATGCAGACCTAAGCAGAGAGAAAGACATTCAACATCTCAACCAGGCTCTAACATAACTTATTGGCTGCTGCTTCCGTTCAGATAACACCTCCGCGAGTCTGGCGTAGAAGCATCTTGCACTTGGTCCCTTCCCGCCAGAGGTTGTGAACACCAGAGGAGTGAAGCTGCCTTGATCAACGTTCTGAATTCTCTCCCCATATGCCCTAATCTTGTCGTTCTTGTTCCTCCTGTGTGCAGCATCGAGAGCTAGGTTGCGGTGACATGCAGCCATGGGATAAAAAATCCTTATGTCAAAAAAGTCTCGCTGTTCCCGTGTCCAGAATCCTCGACCACTGACGTCCACACGGGTTTCGTTGGATGTGTTTGAAGTCCTGTGATGGAGGTTCTCACGGTCCAATGGAAGGTGGGGCGGTTCCACCATGACGTCGTGGCAGATTTCCCTTGGTAGATTTGCTGTTAGATCCCTTACTTCGTCATGCCTCATGCATACTAAGCCCCTTTCTTGTCTACCATGGCGTGGTCGATGTCATAAGATGAGCTGCTCACGCATTAGGAGGGCAAACCTTCTACTGGTCTACCGTACCTGAGAGCAATGGCATCTGTGAATTCTTGTTTATTAAGGATGAAGCCTTTTGTCCTTTTGTAAACCAGTTTGAGGCGCCCACCTCCTGCGCTATAGCGACTTTTCTTTTCACGTTCTCTGGCACTTGTTGCAGTTCATCACTTTGGGTGTGCTGCCGCTGTGTCGTAATGGACCGTCGAATCTTGTTTAATTCATTGGTATCCACCTGACATGCTGCATTCTGATCTATTACATGCTCAGTGAGAGCTGCCATGAGCTTGACAGAGTTCTGATGTTTTGTATGGGCAAGCTCCACTGGATTAGTCAATCCCATTCCTCCTAGTCTCGGTGGTAGTGCAAGGGATGACCTTTCTGCTGGGGTTAAGTAAGGGTTGGGATAAAAGCGACATTGATGGCTTCTTCCAGAGGGCGGAGGAGGGGTCCAATATTAGGGATAGTGCGCATCAGGTAATTCCAGCGATGCTTGACTCCATGGGTGAATGCCACAAAAGCTGCATGTGGCTCTGTTTTAGCAATATCAGACAGAACTTGGATTTCTACTACTACTACTACTACCACTACCACATTTTTGCCCCCCCAGGCCCCAATGTGGGTCAGTGGCCTGTGCCCGGGTGGGCTAATCCCCGCAAAAAAACAAAATAAAACCTGGTACATCGTGGAACATTTACATGTCATTTGAGGGTGTCAGTCTGGCATCACCAATCCTGGGAATAGTGATGCTAACAACCTCTAAGCGACATCGTTAGCACTGCTTATTTTTAAAAGTGTTAGTGAAACCAATAGCATGGATAAGTTTTCAGAGAAAATCTGTTGTGAGTTTCTTCAAAACCATTTGTACTACATTAATTTGATTCTCCATACTGCAGTCTACATTGTAAACATTTTGAGGCAGCATAAACCACAAGTTGTAACTTGTTGGTTAGATTATGTATATTCACAGTTCTACTTATTGCAAAACAAGTCTTTCATGTGGCATTAAGTATACAGTCTCTCCTCGACTTATGACAGGGTTCCGTCCCGATGACCAGGTCGTAAACCGAATTGGTCGTAAGTCAAAAAGGCGAAAATAATACTACATAGAAATTCTAAAATGGGTGTCTCTTTTTCTTCTCAGCACCACGAGAACTCTCACTTTAACGCTTGCCAGCCATTTTTAAGGGAATTACAAACAAAAATTTTGTCAGTACACAGCGCGATCACTAACGTTGGGACTTGAAAATATGTAATGTGAAAAATATTTTATACAACCATGGCCGTCGTATGTCCGGGTTGTCGTAAGTCGAGGAGAGACTGTAATGTTAACTCAGGCCTGGACAGTAGCAGCCACAGAGCCAATGTGTTTTGTGTTTGTCTTTGGCCAGTCATAATGTCTTTGACAAGTGCTAATATCCCTGCAGCTAATATTTCAAAGAAAGACATCAATGAAAGAATAGCATGTGCTAACCCTTAGCCATATTTTTGTTCTGTAATTTTATAATTTGAATAGCATTTATTAATTCTTTCATTAGTTTGTTTTCCTAATGCAGTACAATTATAAATGGAAACCCACTCTTGTTTAAGTAAACTAAAGAAGAAAACATACTGTACAATACTATAGTATTTATAAATTATGGCGATTTCAGAAAAAAAAATTAGCATTAGTAATGGTCGTTCTAACTATTGAAACCTTTAGCTATAGTGGGAGTGGTACTAAATTTTATGGTAGTTAGCATTTTCATGAACAACACTAACTTTAGGAGTTAGTGGCCACAGCACTGGGCATCACATGTTATTGGCCACATGCAACTGGCATCACATATTGTTGGCCACATGATTCCAAGGTCAAATAATGTTGGCCACATGAGTCTAGCATCACATATTATCACTCTGGTCCTCATTGTCATGGTCAGAAGTCTCAAACCCTACCGGTCATTCAACGCAAATAATGTCATTTACAATCTCACCCTCTTGCAGTCTTTCGATGCAGGTTGCGTCGGTAACTGAAACGGTTTTTCCATTTATTAAACATTGCATAGAGCGATCTAGACCCAAATTACACCCTTAGAGATGCATCTGCCAGCCCATAAGGTTAGTGGGAGGAACCTAGGTGGTTGTTAGGGCCAGCCCACTATTCCTGCCTTTATGCTTATGGTAGGGGTGCTCTCAGTGTGAAATACAGCTGAGTGGGAGGGGTTGTGCCAGCATGGTGGACTCTTCTGTATGTGATGCCAGGACGTCCTCAATATCCTCTGATTCCAGCTCATCAGAGCTTGCCTGTCTAGCCAAGCTGAGGATATCCCTATTCACTGCCGAGACTAAGTCAGTGAATTCCGTAAAACTGTTGATGCACTCGGGCCACAGTTTACCCCACACACACCATTCAGGCAACTTTCTAAAACCTTTTCCCATGCCTTGCCAATGTTGTCAATTGCATGAAGAATGTTGAAGCCACGCCAATATTCTCGGATTGTAGGTTTATTTTCTCCATCTGTAGCCTTGAGCAGCTTGGCCATGGTATGGCATCAATAATATGCCTTGAATGTGGTGATGACGCCTTGGGTCATAGGCTGCACCAGTGCTGTTGTGTTGGGAGGCAGGAATACAACTTTTACACTGTCATGCAAGTTGTCGAGACTGGGAGGTTGAGCTGGAGCATTGTCAAGGATCAGAAGAATTTTGAAGTCAAGGTTCTCCTTGGCACAGTATTCCTTTATTGTAGGGACAGCATACATGTTTAACCACTGGCTAAATATGGCGCCAGTTATCCATGCCTTCTTGTTTGCCTTGTAGACTAGTGATCCTTAGAGTAATCTTTCAGAGCCCATGGGTTAGCAGCATGAGAAATCAGCATAGGCTACAGCTTGAAGTCGCCGGCAGCGTTTGTGCCAAGCTGCAGTGTCAAGCGGTCTGTTGCCCCTTTAAAACCTGGTGCTCTTTTCTCCTCCTTGGAGATACAGGTCCTCTCGGTCATCCTCGTCTAAAAGAGACTAGTCTCGTCCACATTGAAGACCTGCTTCAATGAGTAGCCTCCTTCCTGGATAATCCGTTGAATTCTGGGGGGAATGTCTCGGCAACAACCGTATCTGAACTGGCAGCTTCACCAGTCATCTTATTTTGTGGAAGTTATAACGACGCTTAAATCGTTGAAACCATCCTCGGCTGCCATAAAGATCTCTTCCTTTGATCCTTCACCCTCTTCTGCCTTTAAGTCGTCAAACAAGGATCTGGCCTTATGCTGGATAACCATAATGCTTACAGGGGCATTGCGATGATTCTGGTCTTCCATCCACATTGCCAGCATCTTTTCCACCTTCTCTATCGCAGTGCTTCTAGTACGATTCGTCTTAGTTGCACTCAGAGAAGAACCACTTCCAGTACTAACCTTAATCTTGTCAGCGTTGGTCCGGATAGTGCGCACCGTTGTGGGGGTTAGACCAAGCACAGTGGCTATGTCCACAGCACATTCCCCCTTTTCAAAATGGGCTAATACATCCATTTTTGTAGCCAGGGTAATGGTCTTACTTTGCCTCTTCACTACACTAGCATCAGTAGCACTTGATGGGCGCTTGGAAGTCATTTCGAATGGTTAGAGTACAGTTTTAGAGCAAAAGCACTTAAGCACACATGAATGATGTGAAGACGTAACAAAGACTAGCTCGGCGTTGCCTGGGGACGCTGTGACGTTCCAGAGTGAGGGCAGCTTGCCGAGCTGAGAAAGAGTAGCACGGCCAGACAAGAGCGGGTGATGCACCGTAGAAAGTAGTCCGTGATGACACAAAACGACGTAGTACTATCCGATCACTGGGACGTTAGACGAATTTTTGGTCTCTAAAGTTTAGAGACGTAGTTCCGAAACAAAGTTAAGTGGGACGACATTAAAGTGAACCAGAACTGGGTATCCTTAATTTCGAGTCTATTTGCGATATAGCAATACAATATTAAGTAAACATTACATATGAGCCAATGACCTGCAAGGGGTGCTTCTAAGTCAATTACCATCAGCTAAGAAAAAATTACTTTAGTTTTGTTGATACAGGAATGCTGGGATTCTTGGCCAATGGGTGTAAACAAGAAATTTTGATACTGAAAGGCTTTGATATGGAGAGACTTGTGTAATACATCAAAGAAATCTTTTACAGGTATTTGGTTGTCATATAGATGCAAATTAATCACATGATAAATTGTGTACTAGTGAGGGTGTAACATACTATAATTCATTGAGTTGCAGATTGGCAACTTGTCATTTAAAAATCTACTAGATGAGACTCAGTGTGGAAGAACATGACAGTTGGCATGGCCTCAGAGGTTAGGGAGTCTCTGTTAGTCACTCTTATTTTGAATTGCAATTTTGAATGTTGATAACTAATGTAGTAGTACAGTACAGTACAGTATAAAGGCTTGTCTGCAAATGTTATTTCTTTAAAGACTTATTGATTTGTTTTCAGTTATCTTTAAATTTTATTACAGTACAATATTTATAACATATACAGTGTTCAGTTCACTTAGTATTAATAGCAATAATTTTAATAATTGCAGGCCACTCCAGGGCTCATTCCTAGAATATGTGAAGCTCTGTTCTCATCTATGGCAGAAGGCAGGGAAGCAGGAACTACATACAAGTAAGTTCATTACTACTTCACTAACTTCTGTATTTTTTTGCAATAATCAATATATTCTTAGATGTACAGTATATATTTAATGATACTGTGAAGTTAGAAAAGTGTTTACTAATCATTCAATTAGTACTACAGTTCTGTCTTTAAAGATCATTGTTCTGCATTAGATTTAATCTGTGTACATTATATGCAAGTGGTGCGTATGAGGAGGATAAGAGAAAGTACTGTAAGTATAGTAAACCCTCAATTACTCGGCACATATGGGGCTCTGGCATTGCCGAGTTATCCCAAATTCCGAGTTATCGAGGCACTTCCCTCTCCTGCAAAAATGCAAAAAAAAAAAAAATTTATTGACCCATATACAGTGGGGTATGCTATAACGAACGGATCCTACTACGAATATTCCTATAACGAACGGTTTTACCTATAAAATTGAGAATGCTATAACGAACGAAACTCCTACAACAAACATTATTTAAAAAAGAAAATTTTTTTTTTTTTTTTTTTTTTTTTTACTAATTTATTGTTTTTTTATTACAAGTATTAATGATATTCTTTATTTCAGGGGTTTAGATGCATATTTATGCACTTTTTTACAATTTTTACAATTTTATATATTTTTCAGTGTTAAGTGGTTGTATTTGGGGGCCTGGAACGGATTAATCCTTTAACGAACGAATGCTATAACGAACAAGGTTCTAGAACCAATTAGATTCGTTATAGCATACCCCACTGTAGGTGTACATGTGATTACTAAATGTAAAAAAGTAACCCTTCCAGCATTGCAGGCAAAGAATGAAGCATCATAGTAGGTGACACAAATGCATGGTAGGTGACACAGAAGTATGGTACGTGTTGCAGGTGGCCAGATGTGTTAAGATTTTCCCAGATAATTTTATATATCTCTGCATTTCCCGAGATATACTAATACATTCCGAGACCATATCCATGCCGAGTTATATGAAAATCTAAATTATCAAATGCTGAGTTATTGAGTGTTTACTGTACTGTAATACAGGTAAAATATATTTAGATGAAAGGTAAGACATTTTTGATAATGGAGAGGTGCATCTGCTGTGAGGTGAGTGAATTTGATGGCAAAGAAAAATTATTTAAGATAAGAGATGAAGAGTTTTGTAATTTTATTTAGGCTGGATGAAAATTTTTTTTTTCTAAAAAACAGTTTTGTGATAAAGGCAAGAATGCGACATCTAGCTTTGTACCTGCATATGTATATGCCCTGCATTAACTCGCCAGGCCAACATACAGGCAATTAAAACATCTAATAATTACTAAAATACGTAATGTTAGGAGGACACGTCACTACCTGGCATTTATTTGCAATTCTCAAAACCCCTCTTCCGCACCTGTAAGCACATGCATTACTGCTGTCATCTCTTGCCCCAGAGCAAGCAGTAAACAAATGTCAACTCTCGAGGGGTGGAGATGGGTGGGTTGTCGACGTCGCATTCTCTCCTTTATCACAAATAATGGTTTTTAGAAAAAAAAACGTCTTTTTGTTCAATCCAGAATGCGACGTTTAGCTTTGATAGCCCGAGCAGGAGGTGGAGAGGGAGGCGACATGGCATATAAGGCTCCGCTAGCTTAGGTCCAGATAATAATTATAAACCTGTTTTCAATATTTTTCTTGAAAGGAAACATTTACAAGGAAGGTAAAATTATAAGCTACATATCCCATGTCAGGATTCTCACCTTATTCTGATGAGGAAGAAGGAGGTCGTGGTTGTGGAGATGGATGAGGTGGTGGAGGGGACCCCAGGACCACCACATGTGGAGCATATTTAAGAGATATATGAAGATATTGCAGCTGTTTTTAAAGGTTTTTGAAGATTTCCAAAAGCCCACTTCTTTGATCTGACTGAGGCTTATATGCCACAGGAAGGCCACAGACCCTGCATATTTCCTGGTGTCATGTGCCAAAAGTTTCTTGCCAGGGTCTGCTTGACACACCAACTGAGATAAATATTTTGTCATTTGACTAGGAGGCAATTTCTTACCATCCTGTGATGAGAATACAAAGGGGCCTCGATTTGGGAATCTGGTTAACTACTCTTGAAGATTCTTAACTGGGCACAACATATGGGGAACCCTTGTCTCATCCATTAGCCATTTTATCCTGATAGGTTGAGCTTGAAAATTCTCCCTTTCATTTTTTCATAGAATCTTCGTAGGAAATAGAGTGACATCTTCCTCAGAAAATTCCACTAACGATGGATTATTGGAAATTGAAACCAGTCTCACTGATTCTCATACCTATTGCAAGGAGGAAGGCTGCCTTCTGGATCAACCTGTCCCGGTTCAGATTTATATTGTAATTAGGCCCCATAAGAAAGCTGGTAACTTTATCTAGTGACCAAGGTGGGATTCTCTTAGGCTGAGGGGGTCTCTGAATTAAAAAGGACGATCTGAGCATTTGATAAATTCTGGGGTTCAGTGTAATGTTAAAACTCCACGCCAGAGGGTCAACCAATGCTGATTTATAAGATGCAATTGTAGAACATTGAAGGCCTTTAACTCTGAACAGAAAATATAAAATTCCAACATCACTGTCTCCAACTATGTATCTGGAGTTGTTAACTTAATAAATTGTTGAAAAAAACTCCAAGCTTTCTCATATTGCATAGAAGTTTGGGGCCTATGACCTGCTATCACTTGGTTAACTATATTGGAATTACCCAACAATCTATTTAAACTTCTTTTGAGAAACTCCAAGCGTGAAGTGCCAAGGATGTCTCGAACTGAGGGTGCAGTACCTCGTCTAGACATTCTTGTTGGAATTGTAGTGGATGCGGGCACCATTCCAACAGATTCAGACACCACAGTTGTAGGATCCAATGTGGTGCAATTAAGAGGACCATTCCCTGGAAGGATCTGAGTTTGTGAACCACTTTGGATAATATTTTCACAGATGGGAACAGATAGATTGAATTCCAACTGTTCCAATCTAGGTGTAGAGAATTTCCTTAAGATTTGATCGTTCCAGAGAAGCATAAATAGTGATGTACAGCAATAAGGACAATGCACAGCAATTAATAATGTACACGGTCATGACAGTGAAGGGTCGAAGACAACAATCAAATGACAGGCGGTAAACACTAGAAGTACACGGAGTGGGTGGGTAGGCCGGGAGCAGGTAGTGTAAACAAATGACAGTAGAGATGCTTACTTGGAGCACAGAATCCCCAGTTTTCCAAATTCTCCTGAATTTCTCGTAGTGAGTTGAAAAATGTTAAATTGAAAATTGACAGTTATTAAGTGAGATAGGATGTTAAAATTGGTTAATTCTGATTGAACGATTGTTTAAAGAGGGATACCTGTACAGTAATGCAAAACCATACAACTAGATAAAAGACCTATACCCCTGTAACAGTGTACTGTACTGTTTGTGAACTATGTTATGTGTGTACAGTATATGTGCCAGTACACAGCCTCTTCACCATCAACACTCCTGCTGTGCCTCTTCATGGCAACACTTGATAACTGGGTGCCTCGTGGCCCCAGGCTAGACCAGCAGGGGATCTCGGAGCTGCCTTGCAGATTAACCTTGGTAGGTATAAGGCTACGAGAGTAAACCCCAAACAAAAAAATCTGCTTACATGCTTACGGAGCTGCAGTAAGACCTCAACGGCAGAAGAGGTGACCAACATGGGAACCCAACGACTACACCGGCAGATGAAGGCAATGCAAGATGAACAGGCTACGAAGGTGAAACCCAACAAAATGTGCTATTGGCAGTCCATTGCAACTCTCCCTCTCCCCAGTCATTGCAATTACCTGCACCACTGATTCAGGAAAGGGGAGAGATAAGATTTGTGGTTGCAGCCTACACTCCTGCCTCACCACATAAATCAACTCCTGCACAGCCATCATGCAGCACATCATACTTCTCACATCATCAAAACCCCTATCCCCCAAAAGTCCTATGGCGACGGATGAGTGGCGACGAGGACAGACAGAGATGACTGCCGGCAGTCTCTAGTCACAACTCTGCACATGGGCGGCACAGATAAAATGGTCGTATATGCACTGGGATCTAGGAAGCAGTGCAATCTGGTCCTGTCTGTGTGACTGGGCAGCCCTTACCATGAGCTGCTCTGCTCAGCCCACATGGGGAGAGGGCTAAAAAAGGTGCCCTAAACATTGCCTGCCTAAAGAACCAACCAGACCGGGCAACCACATCCAGTAAGGTCATCCTTATGCGGTTGAAAACATAATCACAATCACAGATACAAACAAAACAAACCATACAACCTCTTATGGTCACTGCATGGAATGTCAGGACCCTTCTAGATACTGGCACAAATGAGCTTCCTGAAAGAAGAACCGCCCTTGTGGCAAAAGAGCTGGATGGGTATAACATCGACAGAGCAGGCATTAATGAGTCCCAGTTTTCAGATGAGGGTTGACTCACAGAACGGGGTCCAGCTGTAACTTCTTCTTGAAAGGTAAGTCTGCTGCGGAAAGAAACTGCATTTACGGAATTGACTTTACCATTCACCAATCTGTCCTAAATAGGCTAATTAAAATGCCTGTTGGGATTAACGAGCTCTTCATGACGCTCTGAGTCCCACTGAATCACTCATGCCATGCCTTCTTTATCATTTTATACACCCCAACTCTGGATGCAGAGGGTTTTTTTTTTGTGAGGAAGAGGCCACCACAACGGGGCCTAGGGGGGTGAAAAAATTAAAGTAAAAAGAACATATTAATCTACTCCAGTTTTTTGAAGTGAGACAGATTGTAAGAGTATGGAAACACAGAAGAAGGCAGAGCATTCCACAGTTTGGCTGTGTGAGGAAAGAAGGATGTACTATAACGGGTTATTCTAGTATGACCGACATCCACAGAGAAACGGTGGGCACCGCGGGCAAGATGAGTGTTATGAGCCCACGGACTTGCCGGCGGTACACAGGATGCCAAATCCACCGAACATTGCCCATTAAAGTACCTGTAAAAGAGAGAGTGAAGCAACATTGTGGGGAAGAGAAAGGGAAGAAAGATTATCAACTAAAGGAAGAGAGTTAAGAAGACGAAATGCCTTTGATTCCACCCTATCTAACAGTTGGACAGAAGAAGAGTCACCCCACATATGAGAGCAGTACCCCAAGTTAGGTCGAATGAATCCCTTATATACTTGAAGTAACTGCTCAGGAGTGACGCAGCTACAGCATCTGTACAGTATTCCCAGCTTTCTGTAGGCAGCTTTAGCAATGTTGAGGATGAGTGGCTTCCATGACATATTAGAGGAAATGGTGAGGCCTAGCATATATATTTAAGAATTTGGCAGAATGATTGCATCCTGAATGTGATTGGTGGGAGATAATCTAATTTGGAAAGTGTAATTGGTAAATACTGAGTTTTATTACTATTGAATTTAACCAAGTTTCTACCTCCCCATTTGGAGATGCTGACATATGGCAAGGAACCATAGGGAGAAATGGAGTAGGTCAGTGTAATCCCAACGGCCTACTCCTCAGCAAGTGTGCTGAACACAACCTCACTATCACCAACACCTTGTTTCGGCAGTCCGACAAGTTCAAGGTTCTTGGTAACACCCATGATCCAAACATTGGCATCTCATTGACTACATCATTATCAGAGAAAGAGATCGCCGAGATGTCCTCATCACCCGAGCCATGCGTGGCTCTGACCACAGTAACACAGATCATCCGCTCATCAGATCCAAACTCTCACTTCACGTCGCCCCAAAATGGCGAAGGCAACAAGCCTCTAGAAGAGGCTATAACACTAAGCGACTGAAGGATCCAGCGGTAGAACATTCTTTCAGAGAGAAGCTCAATGATGAGCTGATAAACAACCCAACAACAAACAACCAAACTCCAAGTGTTGAATGGGGTCCCATCAAAGCTGTCATCACAAATTCCTACAACGAGACCGTCGTCCAGATCAAAAGAAAACGACCTGAAAATCGAAGTACTCGTCAATAGTAAACATGCTGCTCTCACTGACTGGCAGAACAACCCTAAATCACGGATTAAAGCTGATACCTTTCACGAAGAAAGCGGCTACCGAGTGCAAACTTCGCAAACTAATGAATGAATGGTGGAAAAATATAGCATGTGAAATGCAAAATTTTGCAGATGAGCACAAGATGCATAAATTTTTTAATCCCACTAAAATAATATGTGGCCCAGCTACTCATGGCAAGGCCCCCCTCTGCTCATCTGATGGTATCTCTCAAATTAAATACGAAGAAGGCATCTGTCCGTGCTGGAAAGAGCACTACCATTCGCTGCGCAATTGAAACACCGATGTGGATGTGCTGACCACCCAGAAGGTCCCTCAGTACCCAGAGCTGACCCATCTCAGCTATCCTCCATCCTTGGATGAGGTAGCTACTGCCATCAAACAGATAAAAAATAACAAAGCCTCAGGGCCTGATGGAATCCCAGCCGAGGTGTATAAAGCAGGAGGACCTCTGTTTACTAGCAGTCTCCACTCTCTCTTGGAGAATATATGGGAGAAGGAGGAAATTCCTCAAGATCTTAAAGATGCTTCGATCGTCAGATTGTGGCAACTACCGAGGGGTCTCAATGCTGTCCGTAACTGGCAAGATTATAGCCCAAGTTCTCCTAAACAGACTTATCCCCGAGGTGGAAAGCTTCCTCCCAGAATCTCAATGTAGCTTTAAAGTAACCATCACGTGGCACCACTGACATGAATTTTGCTGTCCGCCAGATACAGGAAAAGTGCAGAGAACAATGTCGTGACTTATACATTGCCTTCATCGACCTAACCATGGCCTTCGACTCGGTCAACAGGGAGCCCTCTGGCGGACCCTCAGTCGTTTTGGTTGTCCACCAAAATTCATTGCCATTGTGAGGCAGCTCCACAATGACATGAACGGCAGTGTCTAGCACAATGGCACCCGGTCTGAGTTCTTCCCCATCCAAATTGGGGTAAAACAAGGATGTGTACAGGCACTAACTCTCTCCTCCATTTTTTGGTTACCTTCCTTACTCGTGCCAGAGCTAATTTAGCTGGGTGGGGGGGGGGGGGGGGGGGAGGATATCCAGTTTTATTGGATGAAAGGACTTTACAACATAAAACGACTCCAGTCACGATCAAAAGAGTCGGCTGGTTCCATCACAGAACTTGAGTATGCAGACAATCTCACCCTCGTCGCTCACACTGAACGTGATTTTACAGGAGATCTTAAACACCGAGGTATATGCACACTTTGGCCTTGAGGTGAATGCACATAAGACTCAATTCTTTTTCAGCCTGCCTCTAGTTCCACCAAACCTCCACCATCCATCCACCTTAATGGTACTACTCTGTCTAATGTTACCCATTTTCAGTACCTTGGCTCCCACCTGTCCATCACTGCGGACATCGATGAGGAGATTCAACTTCAGATCAGATGCATATCTCAAGCCTTTGGTAGACTCCGTACTCATGTTAGCTGTAGGTTGCTGAAATTATCTACAAAATTGCATGGGTATCGTGCAGTGATCTTCCCCACCCTGCTGTATAGCAGCAAACATGGTTCACATACAAAAAGCACCTCAAGGCACTTAAAAACTTTCACAAACATGATCTACGTTCCATCCTCTGAGTTTGCTGGGAAGACGAGAACAAATGCCAGTACTGTATTCTCGCTGACACCAACTGCAGGAGCATCGAGGCTACCATTATCCATGAACAGCTACTTTGGAATGGCCATGTTTCCCGCATGGACGACAGTAGACTGCCAAAGCAGCTACTTTACAGTTGCCTAACGAATGGTAGATGTAACGCTGGCGAACAAAGGAAAAAGTATAAGGATAATCTTAAGACAAAACTGAAACAGTGCCAATTGACACCCCCCCCCCCCCCCCTCACCTGGTAGACGATCACTCCATACCGTAACGCTTGGAGGAGCACCACATGAGAAGGTATCAATAGTACTTTGGAATTAGTCCAACTGCATACAGAGGCAGACAAGCGCCAATGCTGGAAAGATGCTACCACTGCCCTCCCACACTAGATGTAGCCCTCCACACAGGTAACATATGTGGACAACCCTGCCGATCCTGTCACCTCAGAGCTCACCAATGAAGGTGGCCCATTAGGGATAAGGAGGGGTGGGATGCCATGGATGAAAGGTTGATCATAGGAGGGTGCAGCACCAAAGGGTTAAGAATCTTGTATAAGGATCAGACCTGTATGGAGAGAGAAAAATGTGTTTTCAGGAAATGCTTTGGTATTTTCACTCCCAGTAATATCATTCCTCATGCATTTCAATCTTGGTAAATTCAGTCCCTGAAATAATTTATTATGGCAAAACAATTATCAGCTAATGGGCTAGTAGAATACAACTAGTAGGCCAAATAGAATACAATATCACCAGTGGATCAATAGAATACTGTACCACAAGTGAGACAAATAAAATATCACCAATGGGCCAATAGAATACCAATAATGGGTCAATAGAATACTGTACTACTAGTAAGTCAATAGAATACCACTAGTTGGCTAAAACCAAGGGCCAAGGGGGCAAAGGGCCCTCCACCAAATACAGTATGTTAAAAAAAAAAAAAAGGCTTGGGATGGAAGGATAGGGTTAAAGATGTGAAAGAAGTGAGAGGAGTGGACCATTCATGGATAACTAGTGTGTGTATTAGATTGATAGGGAGAATAATGATGTGCTGCTGATTTTTTAGGTTAGATTGTTTGAAGTGACTGGGATAAACCAGATGTATATCTTCGGGTTTTGTTTTAGAACAGCATAGAAGAAGACATTTTTTTTTTTTTACAATAGGAAGAGTTAATGAATGACAGCAAATGAGCTAAAGTCTTTGCTTCAGCTACCTGGCAATATACCAGGAGAGGGCTTGCAAGAGTAAGAAAAAATATAAAGAAACAACACTGCTATGCTGTAGACAGAGAATGGTTACTATACACATTTTGGAGGGATTACTGTATCCTATACTGTACTGTATTCGTCTTATTGCAAGGTAATGGTAAGTTATGTAAATCTGTATTTACAATGTAACTTACAATTGGTTAATATACTTTGCTCAAGACATGTTAATGGTACTGTACTGTAGTAGTCTAGGAGGAGTGCAAGGAGGATGAACTACGATAGTTTCTTCTGAAAGAAGATCAGTATCTTTCTGTGAGTGAGTGAGACAAGAGGTGAAGTAAACATTATGATAAAAGTATACTACATGTGAAAAAGTGAATTGGAAGGTATACTGTACCATAGTTAGTACAGTAAAGCCTCTGATAACGATGGTTCAACTAACGAAGATTCATATCTAAGACCCGATATTAAAAAAAAAACACACGTCTTGCGCACAGAGGCTGCCGGGCTTGTTAGTGGTGACGCCAGTATCACCAGTTTAAACAATCACAGCTGACGATGCCCTTTGTTTTCACGCTTCTGAATCTGAACAGGAAAAGGAGAAAAACTTTCCCAGGTTTCTTACAGCATTTTTGCATCCTTATTCAACATGAGCAAGAGAGCAAGTGATGGTAGTTTTGTTTCAAAAGCGAATAGAAAGTGTATAAGCTTAGGCGAGAAACTAGGTGTGTTAAAACGATATGAAAAAGGCGAGAGGTCTGTGGATATTATATGGAGCAAGTAATGAACATATTTTCTGAAGTGGATCCATTAACAGAACAAAGCATTAAAATTTAAATACATGCAAATGACCTCTACATAACGATGTATAATGAGAAAAGAAAGCAGCTGTGCAAGGTTCTTTCGACAGCTTTATTTTTCGAAGGCCTAAACCATCAACTTCAGCTACACCATAAAATTCAGCCTCATAAGTAGCTTCAACAACAACTTCAGGTTCAGTATCAGTTTCAGCAACAGCTTTATGGAAAGCTACAGTTTCAGCCTGAGTTGAACCTGATGACTTCGTCTTCTGAGTAAAAATTCGCACAATATTCATTGGCTGTCCTTATGTTTTAGATTTTTCCACCATTGGTGAGTAGAATTTTTGTTTTACTTTTGTAAATATTATTTAAAACATATATGAACAGTAAATAAGTGTTGCTCTCATCTTCATATGTAGAGAAATGACTGTTTTCACATGTACGCACTTACTGTACATACGTTGGTGTTCCCAATCGTCTCGCTTTATTTCTTTATTATTAGTGGTTAGTTACTTCTAATGTTCCATTTATTAACATTAAATAACATTACTTAAAACATACATACAGGTATTCAAATTTTTAAAATTTAAGTTCACTACAGCCACAACCAGGGTCTTATTTTTCTTCAGTTTCTTATGTTGTAGAACCATAGTCACTCACGAAAACAATTCCGTCATGTCTCCTCTTGTGTGTTTTAATATTCTACGTATTATTAATGAATTGCATTGTTCATTTCACATATATAAACATTAATTCAATCAAATACATATTCAGTAATAAACAATAATGAATCTTGTGTACATATTCTTAAGATAAATGACTGTTTCCTTGAGTGCGCACGAATACATTGGCGTTCCACTATCAGTCTCACTTATTTTTCTTTAACATCAGTGGTTTCTTTACTGTACATTAAAAACATTAGTTAAAATATGCATATTTTTACATTAATTTTACTACAACAACAACAACCAGGGTCTTATTTTCTTCAGTTTCAGGTGGATAACTGATATTATGGGTGTAAACACTGACAACAATGCCTTCTCTTATCCTCTTGTGTGTTTTAATATTCTATGTATTATTAATGAATTGTATTGTTCATTTTGCATATAGAAAGATTAATTCCATCAAATACATATTCAGTAATAAACAATAATGAATCTTTTGTACACATTCTTAAAAAGATAAATGACGCAGTATCCTTAAATTCGCATGTATATGTTGGCGTTCCCAATCCATCTCACTTTTTTTTCTTTACCATTAGTGGGTGGCTACTTCTATTGTTCCATTTATTAACATTAGATAACATTACTTAAAACATTTATATTAATTTTTTTACATTAATTTTACTACAGCTAAAACCAGTGTCTTATTTTCTTAATTTTCTCGTGTAGAACTATCGTCCCGGACTCCCGACCGTAAGCTTAAATGAAAACAATGGCATCCCATCTCCTCTTGTGTGACCATATTATTATTCATTTATATTGTATAAGGTGCATTCAGAAACATTATTTAAAGAATATAGTTTGCAATTTTCATTAATTGTATTGTTTTGAGGGGACAAGAGGGTAAAAAGCAACACAAAAGATATGAAAAGGTCACACGTGGGAATGCATCTCATTATTATTGCTTTATTTTAATGGTAATTAATGTTTCACGATACGATGATTCATCTTACACTGCAATATTGGAGGACACATTACCGTCTTATTCGAGGCTTTACTGTACAGTATACTCTAGTAGCCTTCACACTTTGGGAAACAGCATATCAGCAGTGGATATAAGAAACCTTGGGATTGCGATGTACAGTATAGTCTCGATTTACGCGGATTTCTTTTACGTGTTTGGTCATTTACGCGGCACCTGGCCAGACTGGCAATTATTAGTTACGCGGTACATTCCATCATTTACGCGGGAAGCGGCGCGGGTAGGGTGCGCATAAGGTTGCCCAGTCAACAAAACATTACCGAGTTCTTCACCCGCCACCCACCACAGCCAGCCCAAGTCAGTGATAGTGAGGATATGGACTTAGAGGGGTTTGACAAAGAGGCCCTGCAAGCCTCTGTGGTGGATAGTGATACAGGTGAGGGCCAATAATCTGCCCTCTGCCTCGGAACCATCCCCGTGTGCCCAGCCATCTCCTCTACTAACGTAAGTGTTAAAAAACCTAATATTATTGATATTTCTCTTAAATATTAATTGTGTGTGCATACCATCATAAAATTAAGATGTTATTTTTACTACAACGTATGTATTGTGTCGGAAAAAGGGTAGTCTGGCGGTCGGCCCAGTCTCTATTTCAATTAATCTCATATGTTCTGTTATTTCGTTTACACGTTTCTCATTTTACTCGGACCTCCACAGGTTTAATTGACTGCATAAACCGAGACTATACTGTATCCACTTGATTAAAACTGCACTATGTTGAGTTTCACTGCTTTCTATTAACGATTGACTGCTAAGTATTTAACTGTTATACAGTAAACCCTTGTTATTTGCAGGGGTTAGTTTCCAAGGAACGGTGCGAATAGGCAAAACCGCAAATAGCAACTTATACTACAGGTTCCTTAGTGCACTACTGTATACCTATACCAAATAACTGACCAGATGCAGCAGCACTCATCCCCTCTTTTAACTTATCTAATAATTCAACTTTCTTTGTCAGGGTCATCATTGACTTCTGCCTTTTATGTTTCACTCCACTAGCATCACTAGCACTGACACTAGGCAGTCTTTTAGGGGCCATTTTACACAGAAACTCTAAAGTTTTGAACACTACACAAGAGATGCTGCATCACAGGCAATGGTTGAGTGCAAACAAGGCAGAGGAGATGCTGCGGGCTAGTGGGCGTGACTCGTTGTGCAGCAGGAGAGGCTCGTAAGCTAGCCCCCATCTTCTTACCTCGAATAGTCAAAACCGCGAATCACAAACCTGTCAATAACAAGGGGTTACTGTACTCTACTTAGAATTGATATACAGGTACATAGATAATATTTACTAAATTTGTATATGAGCCCACAATTTTCAAGATTTTTTATTTATTTATTTTATTTTTTTATATCTCTATATGCTCAAATTTCTTTTAACAAACAGAGTTGAAGTGAGTTACTTAGAAATCTACAATGAACGAGTAAAGGACTTACTGAGACAAGGTGCCCACAACAACACTCACTCCCTTCGTGTCAGAGAACACCCCAAGCTTGGCCCATACGTTCAGGATCTCTCCTGCCATCTGGTCCATCAGTATCATGATATACAGGTTAGAATAACTATCACATTTGGGAGGTTTTATAACCTGGCAACTTTCCATGGAGACATATGTGATTTTACCCATTAAGTGTGTGGGTTACAACTCTGCTTAACCCAAGACATTACCTGGCTGCCACTAATATGAGTTTCTCTCTTTTTATGAGATTAATGCCATTATGAAAGTTTTATATACCGTTAGTACATGTGCACTACAGGTTTGCTTTAGGCCATTTATTTCTTTTATGTTTCTTTTAGTATGGTGTGTGCATGTAAATGAATGAAAATATATGAAGAAATTTATGTAAATCTACCCAAAAATACAGTTGAAAAACTTTACATTATAAAATGTACTAATGTACTAAAAATTTTATCTGTTGTGCAAAATATATGACGTTTATATTCAAATTATTCACTGTCTTGCAAGGATTCCAGCAATGCAAATTATATTCTCCTAACTTTAGTCTGAGATATCATATAAGATAAAAACTGTAAGCCTACTGAAAACCACCAAACCTTTGCTGGGAGGGTGGGGGGTAGGGAGTGAGGGAAGGAGGGGTGACAGTGACATGTTTGACAGTTAGGTGCTGAAGGTCTAGTGAAGTATTTATTTGTTTATTTATTTCCTTTAGATTGCATTTTTGTTTTTTATTATAAAATTTCATTGAAGTGACCGAGGAGAATATAATTTACATGGCTGGAATTCTTATATGATAGTGATTAATTTGAATGTAAACATGCAATAGTTTGCACTACAGTAGACTAAAATTTTTGTATTCATTTTGTACATTGTTTTGATTACATGTACAGTACAGCTTTGCCCTTAGGACAGTGTGTGCATGTAAATGAGTTTCAATAAATGAATAAAGTTACATATATCGAGCCAAAAATAATAGTTAAAAAACTTTATGTAGCTTGGATGGCCCAATTTTAGAATGACTAATAATTTTAATATAAAAAATGCACAAATATTAAAGAGCACAACTTTTTTTATGTTTACTCCACTGGAAACGAATGTAAACTGAATTACTGAATTGGCAGACTAGTCCATCAGCTGATGCTCACAACAAAACGTGATGTTCGTAAGGATTTCGTTAATAAAATTTTTGTTCGTTAACCGAATTGAAGATTCTTATGGAAGGTAATTCATTAACCAAAATTTTGTTAACCGAACCATTCGTTAACCGAGGGACCACATTATAATAATCCAGAATAGTTTACCCAAAAGTGTGATTAAATATATTTATTTGAAAATAAGAAAATCTATGGGCATGAATGGTGCTGTGTATAATAGCAAAGACTTATTTTCCACTCCCATGGAGCTGTGGGGAATTAGTGGGTCTCATGTAATTAAGCTGACCTGATGCAATGTCAGGTGGAGGTAGGGTGGGGAATTAGTGGTCTCATATTACTGACCTGATGGAATTTCAGGTCACCCTTTCTTGTGTGGAAGATTAGTGGGTCTCATGACCTGAAGATGTCTTGAATAAACACAAACACTAAAGAATTTTTTGAGAGATTGTGATAAGTACAGATATAAGTATAAATGAGCAAAGTTGTATCCCTTCAACATTACGTAACATTGCATTTTAAAATATGAAGTGAGAAAGCAGAAAGGTGTGGGTAATTAGAGAGATGTAGTGGAAATGAGTATTGCCAAGCTCTCTTCAACAGCTGATATTTAACTCACTACTATGCAGTCACACATGCAAATATGTCATTCAATAAGACCTTCACTCCTTATGCTTGCTGTCCTAATTCCCTTGCTGGGGGTGTGTGAGAGGTGTTGGAATGTGTGTGTGGTAGTTGGAGGGTGTGTGTGGGTGGTTGTTGCAGGGTGTGTTTGTGTGTGATGTAGGGGTGTATGTGTGAGTGGTGTTTTGGGGAAGGGTCGCCTGGTCAAAGCCCCCCGTCCTTTCTCAAGCGTGGCTAATTGTGATAGGGAGATGAATTTGATACCATAATAATCCTTAATAAATTCTCTACTGAACATTTCCAATAAGATCCTTAAACGAAATATTTCTATATGATATAGTGATGGGAATTCCATTCTTTTATAAAAAAAAAGAAGAAAAAAGTAAGAAATGTTGATACCACAGTCAGTAAAATCAGTTCTAATTTTGTTCGACACCATTTTTTATCAAAATAATCCTGAATACTTTATCTAAATATTTAAAAGTTTGGTTAAATAAGTATATTAAAAAAACTAAAAGCTCTATACGATACGGGAATGAATAGAGCTGTGTTACTTTTATCCTCTTCTCCACTGATCGGCTCATTAGTCACTTGGGCGATCAGTCATGTCTTTGTTATGCACTGTTGGCAAGTGTTCTTTTGTACTGTATACAGTCCCTCTTCGACTTACGACGGGGTTCCGTCCCGATGACCAGGTCATAAGTCGAAAAGGCGAAAATAATACATAGAAATTCTAAAATGGGTGTCTCTTTTTCTTCTCAGCACCACGAGAACTCTCACTTTTATGCTTGCCAGCCATTATAAAGTGAATTACAAACAAAAATTTTGTCAGTACACAGCGCGATCACTAACGTCGGGACTCGAAAATACGTAATGTGAAAAATATTTTATACGACCATGGCCGTCGTATGTCTGGGTTGTCGTAAGTCGAATATGTCGTAAGTTGAGAAGAGACTGTATATTGTACTCCAGCAGATCCTGTCATCTTAGCCTAGAATAGGCATACATAACTAGTCATGTCTTAACACTTGTGATGAAGGTTGGGTGGGAGATTATTGGGTCAAGTTACTAACCTAACCTGATGCCATGTCAGGTCACCCATTGTTGGGTGGGGGATTAGTGGGTCCTATGACCTGAAGATGTCTTGAATGACATTTTTTACCTATGAGGTATATACATTGTACAGTACTATACAGTAGACTCGCAACTTACACGTATTTTTCTTACGCAGTTTCACCAATACGCGGATTAAAA
Organism: Homarus gammarus; assembly: GCA_958450375.1. NCBI lineage: Eukaryota > Metazoa > Arthropoda > Malacostraca > Decapoda > Nephropidae > Homarus > Homarus gammarus. The sequence continues at coordinate 804,616 of CAUDMG010001725.1, read as the reverse complement.
TTAGATTACAATTTCCAATTTCAAACTCAAAACTTTCAAAATGGGTCGCAAGCCCGCCAAACATACCACCTTGCCATCCCACCTGGCCACCTCTGTCTGTCTCAGTTGCCGCACGTGTATTGTTGGGAGTAACAGTTGCCTCTCGTGTGTGTCAATTTAGTGCACTTAAACCTCTCTCATACTCGTTCATAATGCCCAAACACAAGCCAATCTCTGCCTCTGGCCCTCCAGTGAAGAAACAATGCTGTGATGACCCTGGAAGAAAAAGTGGCCGTGTTAGACTTAATAAAAGGCGGCATGTCTGTCGCTGCTGTGGCACGGAGGTACGCACGGAATGAATCATGCGTGAGATCCATTAAGATTCGGGAGAGGGAAATTCGTGAAACCGTGTCTTCAAGTGCCTCATTCACTGCTAAGGTGACTAGCCAGGTTAGAGACGTAACTCTCGTGAAGGTGAAGATGGTGAGGCAACCAGCCTCAAGCCCCTGGACTAAAAAAGGGGATGTGTCAGGCATTGAGCAGATAACTTAAGTAAGAATGCCAAAAAAGCTTATTCCCTAATTATTTTCATTCAATGCCAGAACCAAGGATAAACTCTTGCTCACTATAGTTTTATTATACGTAAGTATAACCACTGTGTGTTGTAATAATAATATTCTTTTATAGGAGTTGATGAGAAGAGGGAACTCACATCGGACTACTGCAAGCACCCACATGAATGACACGAGTTCAAGAAGTCATGCTATATTTACTGTAACCTTCATTCAGGCAAAATTATTGTCAGATACTCCATTAGAAACCCGATCAAAAATTCATCTTGTTGATTTAGCTGGAAGGTGAGTTATCTTCATCTCTTTTGTGGCTTGAGAAGAGCTGTGACCATGATTTCTAAGAGATACTGGTTTTACCTCCCTGTGGACTGCACGTATTTTTACTAAGTTTTATCTGTTATATTTAAATGATTTGGGATATATCCAGCTGTAGAAACTGTAGTTCATTACCTATAGTGTTATGTTTGGTGTCATTTGTTTCTGTTTGCTTTATGTTTGGTGCAAAACAAAGAAATAATGAAAAGGCTTCATTTGAAAGCGAATTTCATCATTGACTTCAACCTTTTATGATAAATATTTAAAATTTTCAAAAATCTTTAATAAAGTACTAATGCCTTGAAATCATTTATATTTTGGCAGTCCAGATATTGAACATTATTTTAGAGAATAACAGGTCTGCTTACCAGTTGTGAACACATTTAATTTGAATAAATGGACAGCCACACGAACATTTTCTATGAACCAAACAGTTATTTTTATAGGAGGGGGGTGTGGCTTACAGACCAGGTTAGCATGTAAATACTATAGTATTATTAGCACTGATTTTCTTTTCATGGGTTGGGTTGAGTATTAAGGTGGTGGTGTATAGGATGATTACTTTTGTGGTGAGTACTGAGGTCATGCAGGGGTGAGGTGTTGGGGGTGATTATGGCAATGAGGTGTTGTGGATGATTATGGTGGTGAGGTGTTGGGGTGATTATGGTGGTGTGAGGCATTTGGGGGTGATTATGGTAGTCAACTGATCACTAGTACTTGGCAGTGAAGCAAACCATTACCATAGAAATAAGCACATCACCTCTTATCACCATCTCTCTCATCACTATCAACTCCCACATTATTACTTACTGCCTTTGCTACTCCTTTCATTGATGAAGAGGTTTTTTTTTTAGTTTAACAAATCTATTGACACACATTAGGGGCCAGTTTGTCTTTGACTTGAAACATGAGACGGTTGAGAACAACTCTTTCAAGGACTTTACACATACAGGATGTGAGTGAAATGGGCCTGAAGTTTGGAGAGTTAGCATTAGAGAATGTTACTATGTTTCCATAAGTCCATGTCTTAGGCAGAATATGCTGCGTGAGGCTCATTTGATACAGGTAAAGCAGTGGATGGTTAGGGACCACATTTAACAATCTCAGGGTGTTATAGGTTATGCCATCCTCACCAGGGGAGGATGATTCACCTTTTATTAATGCTGTTGTTAGTTCGTGGTGCGTTATAGGAAACTGGTCGGTAAGGTCTGGTGAGGAACAGGCTATCTCAATATTGAAACCCCTATTAATGTGTGTGGTTTTAAGATATTTCTGTATGTCAGGAGGAAGGAAAGTGATTTGTGACACACAAGACCATTGGCCTAATAGCATTTCAGCATATTCTGCAGGGCTGTGATGAAGTTGGACTTTGATGGGTGACTTGGGAATGGCTCTAATTTTGTTCCACACTTCTGCTAGAGTGGTTGTTCTATTAATCCCCTGTAAGAATTGTTCCTAATAGGTGTTTCTCACCTGACCTTTGAGTTCACGAAATGCTCTTTTAGCTTTGAGGAATGCCAGGAGGTTATTACTCGTTAGATTTTGCTTATAAGTGTTGGCAAGCTGTTCTACCTTCTCTGCTTCTTTGGTGAGGATGGGGTCATGTGTCCACAGAGGTGGTTTAGTGCTGCCCCTTTTCTTCCTTGACTTAACCCGGGTGGTATAATATGTGGTAATGACATTTTCAAGATTACAGCAAAATTCATCCACTGACCCAGGTTTATATCCAGCATACCATCTGTGGATGTAAGCCTTGAAGTGCAGTTTCAGATTATCTAGGATGTTAATTCTGAGCTTAGGATGGGGTTCACACTTGACATCAGTAACAGTGTATTCAGTAAGTATTGCATAATGATCACTGACTAGGTGGCCTGAGATGACCTTAGCCTTGACATTACTGTCTACTAGGTTATATCCAGTGTGACCTTACCTACCATCACAGGCTTCCTCCAACTGCCCAAATGGCTAGTAAGCTGGTAAGTGGTGAAATAATAAATAACAAAAATAAAGAAGAATAATCAGAGGCAGGTTTCATTTTCAATGCTTAGCTCCTGCCAGTTTTAACATTCTCCTCCACTTCTCTATCTATTGCCATAGCCTCCTGATTCCATCATAGTCAGCCATTCTCAAGATTTTTCAAGTCAGTTCTCCCATTTCAGTCTAGGACTTCCTCTTCATTGACTCCTCCCTTCATCCACTCACTCCTCACCAATCTTCTCTCCTCCAATTAGTGTACATGTCCCACCTTCTTCAGTGTACACTCCATTGACCTTTATGTTACGAGTTCTTTCCATTGCAATCTCTCCTTGTAATTCATCAAGTCATCTTCTTGTTTGCCTTTTTACTCCTTACTCAATGCCAAATTGTGTGTTATGCTTTTTTACTTGCAAGCATTATAGTCTGTCACCTAGAAAGCTTTCCCAGAGCATTTAAATGATTTGATATTTAAATAATAAAAATATTTTTCAGTGAAAGAGCAGATGCAACGGGAGCAACTGGGCAGAGGCTTAAAGAAGGGGCGCATATCAACAAGTCCCTAGTGACTCTGGGCTCAGTCATCAGTGCTCTAGCAGAACAGGCAGCCAAGGCCACCTCAGGGAAAAATGTCTTTATTCCATACCGTGATTCTGTCCTTACCTGGCTGTTGAAAGATTCCCTTGGTGGCAACTCTAAAACTATCATGATTGCAAGTGAGTTTAAATGATTACAAGTCAACAGGGTTTTTGGTATAGTCAAACAGTAACATGAAGAGAGTCTTTTCAATGTTAACCTGTTCTGTCTTTTATACAAACCATATGTAGAAGTAGCAATATTCTGCATGCTACCATAAATGTCAAAGCTTTTGCAATGGACAGTATATACTGAATATAAAGTTATTTCATAATTGATGAGCCATGACCATATTGAAAACTCTTATTCATCACATTTCTGGAATATTTTTAAGATAATTTCTGCTTTAACCATTGAGTACATGCAATAAGTTATTAAGTTTCCGTGGCCACAACTAAAGTCTGGTCTTGCTAAAGTCGAGATATACCACATCATAATTGTGCCCCTTATCCACTGATTCGAAAACAGATGAAAAGAATGTTAATAGTTAGACACGAATGTCCGCTTGTGAAGCCATGTTGGGAATCATTGATCAACTTGTGCTTCTCCAAGTGATTTCGAATAGAGTTTGAAGTGATTGCTTCCAGTAATTTGCCTACAATTGATGTTAGACTGATTGGACAATAGTTAGAGGATAGTGATCTATCTCCCTTCTTGAAAATTAGTATTACATTCGCTATCCTCCAGGATTCTGGTACTGCACCCGTTTTCAAGGACATGTTAAACAACTTTGCTAAGGGCATACTAAGCTCCACCTTACATTCCTTTAATACTCTAGCAAATATCTCATCGGGACCTGGTGACTTATTAGGCTTTAATTTGTCTATTTGCTTACTAACATCGTTACTAGTCACTACTATCTCACTTAACTTATTTTTTCACTATCTCTGTATAGAGTCGGTGCCTTGGGTATCATGTTTAAATTTTCGGTGGTGAAAACTGTTGAAAATTTTTTATTCAGATTATTGCTCATTTCTCCGTCGTTATCAGTTAGCTCGCCAGTATCTGACTGTATTGGTCCAATCTTTTCTCGTGTTTTGGTTTGATACATTTGATAGAATCCCTTGGGGTTTGACTTCGCCTCCCTTGGTACCTTCAGTTCATTATTCCTCTTTGCTTTTCTTATCTCTGTCTTAACCCTACCGGCCAATACCATATAATAATCTCAGTGGTAAACTTCACCACGATTTATTTTCCTACCTATAGCCTTCCTTTGTCCAATAATATTCTTTAAATAATTATTTATCCATTTAGGGTCATTGTTGGTTGATCTGAGTTTTCTGTATAGTATGTTCTGCTTTTGTGCATTAAGTAACTCATTATTTAAATTGTTGTGGAACTCGTCAACCTCAGATCTCATTATCAGGTCATCTTCAACCATCGGGTCTCCAGGTAAGGTGAGGTCACCCTCTGTGGGTACATTGTGTGTGATCACCTCATGTGAGGTCATGATTGCTGTTAGCAAGTTCGTTCCATACTTCAACATTACTAACGAGGTTTTCTCTGTTTGAAAGAACTAAATCGAGTATATTATTACCCCGGGTGGGTTCGGTTATATGTTGGCTTAGGAAACAGTCCTGGATTGTTTGAAGAAAATTCTCTGATTCTCAGTTACCCGTAAGGTCAGTCCAATCTATTTGGCTAAAGTTAAAGTCACCTACTATGCAGACTATGCTATGTATGGAAGCCCTGCTCATTTCATCCCAAATAAGTCGCTCATTAACTCTTATCAAGATTAGGAGGTCTATATATTATTCCTGTAATTAATTTTTCCCTACTATCGATTACAGTCGGCCCTTAACATACGCGGGGGTTACGTAACAGAGATACCCGTGGATGTTAAAAATCCACATATATGTGCTGCCCCCCCCCCCCCCCCCAAAAAAAAAAAAACGCCTGGTCCCCCCATGTCCTTATTTACCGTATATACCTGTGTGTAGTTCAAGTTTTTAAGACCAAATTATTTGGCAAAAAATTGGGGGTCGACCTCTAAACGGGTAATAGTTTCGTTAGGTTGAAAAATATTTACCAGTAACTACCAGTAAACAATGGAAATGACACCAACACACCACCAGCTGTGAGTGTCGGTACAGTTGCTAGGGCAGATCTCTTGCGTCATCATAGCAAACCCAAAGTAGCCAAATGCATGGTATGGTATGCACAGGATGATATAGTGTACAATATTTAATATTAAAATGCAAAAATAGCTATAAAAACAATTAATACATCCGTAATGTACTGGCTGGCATCTCCACTCGTCCCTGCTCCCGCGTCCAAGGTCACCACTCTTCCCAACTCGCTCCCTCCACTACCTCCTCCACCTCCTCCACCCCCTCTGCCTCCTACCCGTCACTACTGCTGACAACGAACACAAATGTTTTGTGAATAACTGCACCGCCACTTCCTATGTACAGTACTGAACTGTACTGTGCTGTGCATTTTTACAAACAATAAACATGGCAAGAAAAGCTATTAAAAAAAAAAGAGATAAGAATTTCACTTTACTGTACAGTACCTATCCTCGGCGACAGGACGGGGGTCATCGGGCTCGTCACTCAATTCCATAACGGGTGGTGAAGTGGGGGTGACGGTGGATTCAGCTGCTTCCTCACTGCCGCCAGTGATTGATGGTGTTAAATCTCTCCTTCGGTGATCAAAGAACATGGTGATAGGGAGTTGTCGTCTCTTTCTTTCATTTCTTCCATGATGTTATTGTATGGAGCGAAAACGTCATCCATCCCTCGCATGAATTTCAGGGCACGCGCCATGGAGGGGTCCATACTATAGGCCAGGTTTTTCAGTGCCTCAATATTCCTGGTCATCTCCCCCAACTTCTCCAACGTTATTTCTTGGTGCTCTTCCTCATCCTCTTTCCCTTTCGCTTCCTCTTCCTTGCCTGAGTCTACTAACTCCTGTAGATCCTCCTTGGTCAGCTCAATGTCGTTCTCTTCAATTAGCTCCCTAATCTCGTCCTCTGCCATGTCCCGGAAGCCTTCAGCGGCCACTTTCCTTGACAGTGCCAGGGTCTTTCTGAATATTTTCATTAAAATCCATCAAAATCATTTTCCTTGTTATCGTCTTAAGCACCAAACAGCTCCTCCCAGTCTTCTCCTTGAACAGGGCTAGAGGGTAAGTGTTTTTCGAATCGTTTTCAATTAAAAAAAATGTTACAGCACATGTATATTTTACCTAAACTGTGCCTGAATGAATATATTCTCAGAAATAAATAGTAGTTTTGCTGAAATGTGATGTACCGTATATACTCGTCTATAACCCCCCTTCGTATATAGGTCGACCCCGATTTTTTGACCAAGAAATCGTTAATTTATGATATTCCTCGTTTATAGGTCGACCCACGTTTTTGAGGGTAAAGGAACAACAAAACCTTCAGAAAAACACTACGTCCTATAAACTTGTTTACCATTTATTATTACGACACTTTACACTGAAATGTGGGTAGTTTCAACAAAAATATTGTATATTTCCATTCAAGTATTTATTCAAGTCAATTAGGAGGGAATATTATTGTAATACAATAGTTATTTAACTGAAAACCATTCGAAAAGCGATTACGGTAACATATTTTGAAAGAAAAAAAAGCAAAATTCATTGTTTTCGTCACAATTTTATCCCACTTTCCACTGAAATACGTACGTCATTTCAGCAAAAAATATTACATTTCCGTGAATGTATTATATCAACCACAGTATGAATAGAATATCTCTAATATAACAGTATTTTAACCGAAAACTATTAAAAAAACGAGTAACATATCTTGAACATCGGAAGGTTTGGTAAAGTCTTTTGCTTTCATCATGTAGTTTATCCTAATTTACATTGAAATACATCACGTTTCAGCAAAACTACTATTTATTTCTGAGAATATGGAAATGTAATATTTTTGCTGAAATGACGTATGTATTATAGTGGAAAGTGGGATAAAATCGTGACAAAAACAATGACTCGCTTTCTTTCGTTGAAAAGATGTTACCGTAATCGCTTTTCGAATGGTTTTCAGTTAAAAACTGTTGTATTACAATAATATTCTATCCTAATTCACTTGTGATGTAACAGTTTTTTAACTGAAAACGATTCGAAAAACACGTGTACTGTCTAACTGATACGGCAGAGCCCTGGTCGCGGAGGCTTTGTGTTTGCATCGGCCCTTCTTAAGCAGCTTTTAATTTTAGCGTATGTTGAAATTGTGTTTACCGGTATATTCTTATTTTCTTGCTTCTTATTTTCCAGAAATATGACAAGTTTGTATATAATACAATGTTACGGTACTTTTAATTTACAAGTATTCATTTTTAAAAATACAGGAGACACCAAACAAATACCAGTACTATGGTTATTTGCGTGACTCTCCCGCCAAAAAAGATCAAACAGCTGGTACTCTCTCCCTCAGCCCTACCAAAAATAGCCCAACGACATCTTTCTTGTTTATTCTCTTCCAATTTCTCACTTTAACTGGTATTTTTTACTTCATATTGCCTACATCAGATAAACTACAGTAATTGAGGTTAGACACTGTTATGAATTTGATTACCGAGTCCTGGCAGGTGCCGTTAGAACCACCTGACCCTACCAACAGTGTTGCAAGTCAGACAGCATTTTTTTAATCATCCATGTGCACGAGAAAGGATGGATGGATGAAGGCGGCATACAAATATGGCTTAAAAAAGTCTGGAACTTTAGACCAGGGGGACTGCGCAAAGAAAAAAGTCTTCTTGTGTGGGATATGTTTCGGTCACATCTTGTTGACAGTGTTACTGCTGGGATTAGGAAGGAAAACACTGTTACAGCTGTGATTCCTGGTGGATTAACAAGTCTTGTCCAACCACTGGATGTTTCCATAAACAAACCATTTAAAGATGCGGTAAGAGTGAAGTGGAACAACTGGATGATAGAAGGCGATAAGACATACACAAAGGGAGGCAACATCCAAGCTCCATCACTAGCAACATTATGTGAATGGATTGTAGAGGCCTGGGATGCAATCAGACCAGAAATTGTGGTGAAATCTTTTAAGAAATGTGGAATTTCGAATGCTCTTGATGGAACAGAAGAAGACTTGTTGTGGGATTATGAGCCAAATGAGAGAGTGAATGAGGATGAAGATATTGATGATCCTATGGCTGATGATGGTGTTGATCCATATGACGATGCTGTTCAAGGAGAGGACTGGGAGGAGCTGTTTGGTGCTGCAGATGATGACAAGGAAAATGATTTTGATGAATTTTAATGAAAATATTCAGAAATATGGTATCGTAGTATTTATTCAAGTCAATTAGGATAGAATATTATTGTAATTCAACAGTTTTTTTAACTGAAAACCATTCGAAAAGCGATTACGGTAAAATCCTTTGAACGACGAAAGAAAGTGAAAGTCATTGTTTTCGTCACAATTTTATCCCACTTTCCACTGTAATACATACGTCATTTCAGCAAAAATATTACATTTCCATATTTATTTCTGAGAATATATTCATTCAGGCACAGTTAAGGTAAAATATACTTGTGATGTAATATTTTAATGAAAATATTTATAAATAAGGTATCGTATTTTTCTTTTGTTTCAAATTTATTTAACAAAGATTGATGTTTCAAATTTAATTAACAAAAATTTATGTATATAAATAAACTTTTAAAAATGAATACTTTATGTTTTACATACTCCTGTGCATACCATACTATGCATTTGGCTACTTTGGGCTTGCTATGATGACGCAAGAGATCTGCCCTGGCAACTGTACCGACACTCACAGCGGGTGGTGCGTTGGTGCATCGTTTCCATTGTTTACTGGTAGTTACTGGTAAATATTTTTAAACCTAACGAAACTATTACCCGTATAGAGGTCGACCCCCAACTTTTTGCCAAAAAATTTGGTCTTAAGAACTTGTGCTATGCACGGGTATATACGGTATTTCAATGTAAAATAGGATAAAATACATGACGAAAACAAAAGACTTTACCTAACCTTCCAATGTTCAAAAGATGTTACTCATTTTTTTAATAGTTTTCGGTTAAAATACTGTTATATTACAATGATATTATATTCATACTGTGCTTGATATACTACATTCACGGAAATGTAATATTTTTGCTGAAATGACGTACGTACTACAGTGGAAAGTGACGAAAACATTGACTTTCGCTTTCTTTCGTTCAAAAGATGTTACCGTAATCGCTTTTCGAATGGTTTTCAGTTAAAAATACTGTTGCATCACAAGTGAATTAGGATAGAATATTATTGTAATACAACAGTTTTTTAACTGAAAACCATTCGAAAAGCGATTACGGTAACATCTTTTGAACGAAAGAAAGCGAAAGTCATTGCTTTCGTCACTTTCCACTGTAATACGTACGTCATTTCAGCAAAATATTACATTTCCATATTCTCAGAAATAAATAGTAGTTTTGCTGAAACGTAATGCATTTCAATGTAAATTAGGAAAAACTACATGAAAACAAAAGACTTTACCTAGCCTTCCAATGTTCAAGATATGTTATTCGTTTTTTTAGTAGTTTTCGGTTAAAATACTCTTATAATAGTGATATTCTATTCGTACTGTGCTTGATATAATACATTCACGGAAATGTAATATTTATTCAACTACATTGCTGATGTCAACACAAGCGTGGTTACAGCGAGACTGACTGAGTGAGGGAGAGCTGTGCGTGTGTGTGTGAGGTTGCGGGAGCGGGCAGTGTCCCGTGTTCGGTGCCGCGCGCGAGTTGAATGGCGCGCGATTTGAATGTACTTCAATTACTTCAATGTACAGAATATTCCTCCGGAGGGGCAATCCGCGTATTTGCAAATCCGTGTATTATAAACCCGTGTATGTTAAGGGCCGACTGTAATTCTATCCAAATTGTTTCTGTATTCCGCTCAGGTTTTATTTCCTTATTTATTTCACACTTCAGATTATCCTTGACATAGATTGCTACTCCACCTCCTTTCCTAACCTGCCTATCGCTATGGAATAATTCGTAACCTGCAATTTGGTATTCAATAGGTAACCTCACCTGAGTCTAGGTTTATCCATGTTTCGGTGAATGCTATTATTTAGATTTTTTCGGTACATACCAACGCCCTGATTTCATCCAATTTGTTTCTCATACTTCTGCTGTTTGTGTACTAGACATTTAAGTTAGTTGTGTTCTGAGTCCTCTCTTTGTCACGTTTAGGTTTTAACTCCCTGCCTAATTTAGTTTTGTCATCATTCCTAGCACTATTTCCCTGTAACCTTTCACTTTGTTTACCCACTCCCGTCTCCTCCACCCCCGTGCTCATATGTTCTCCTAGTAGTTTAAAGACTTTGACATCTTTTGAACTGCCCTCTCGAGAGAGCCAGCCAGGGTTGCCACCCCATCCCTAGCATAAAGGTCCCTTCTGCCGTAAAAGTTGTCCCGGTTGTCAATGAATGGGACTGATATTGACTTGCAATATCTGTCAAGATGGCTGTTGACACTAACTGCCCTTGACAACCATTCATTGCCAACCCTCCTTCTAGGCAGGACACCACATATGATAGGGATCCCTCCCTTCGACCTAATACGTTCTATAGCTGTCTTGAACTATCAAGAAGCTCCTCACTCCTACACTGGCCAATATCATTGCCTCCTGCACTGAGGCAGATAATGGGTTTGTTCCCATTACCTGACAAGATATTGTCCATCCTGTCAACTATATCCCCCACCCCAGCTCCTGGCAAACACACCCTCATCCTATTTTCATTTTTACCACAAAAAGCTCTTTCAAGGTACCGTACCTGGGAATTGCCAACAATTAAGGTTTTCGTACCGTCCTTGTCAGCCTTGTTTCTAACTATGCTAACGTCCTATTCGTCTATCAAAGGACAGAAAGAGTTGGTACACTTAGCTGTTGTTGTTGTATCCTTTGTGTGTTTTTTCACCACCAGTTTGGTCGTCCCTCTCATCACAACCTTCCATTCGCCTGAGTTTTTGTCAGACATTGGCTTTCCTTGTCTCGTTTCTTCCTTCATCCTCGCTATCACCTCCTTTAATTTCAAGATTTCTTCCTTGACCCTCTCTAACTCTGCCCTCTGAAGGGCACAGCCCTGTTCACAAGTAGCACTAGCCATACTATACTATTCTCGAGGACTGTACAAAAGAACTTACGAGGTCTGTCCGGAAAGTATCCAGCCATTGTGAATATTGTGAGAACTGGTCGCGCGGCCTTGATGTAACTTGGCAGCCACTCAGAGAGGACCGTACTGTGAATGCATGAACAGCCACACTCCCATGGGACAACTCGGTTGACCGGCAGACGCCGTTGAGTGAGCGTGGGTACTGTGTGACCGTCGCATTTACATTGACCAAGAAAAAACTATAACGAAGGAGTACTACATCGAAGTTCTTTGCCGGCTGAGGGATGTGGTAAGAAGAAAACGACTGCAGCTGTGGGCAGGTGGTGACTGGCAGCTTCATCATGACAACCCGCCTACCCATTCTCCATGTCTCATGCAGGGTTTTTTGGCAAAACATTGCATCACCCAGGTCTCTCAGCCCCCTTACAGCCCAGACTTGGCTCCCTGCAACTTCTGGCTTTTCTTAAAGCTAAAATCGCCGTTGAAAGGGAGGAGATTTCAGACCGTGGACGAAATTAAGGAGAATGCGACAAGTCAGCTGATGAAGATCCTGAAAGAGGACTTTGCAGACTATTTTGAAAAGTGGAAGGGATGCTGGGAGAAGTGTGTGAGGTCCCAAGGGGAGTACTTTGAAGGGGAGTAAGGCACCATTGTCCTTGGTAAGCAAAAATTTTTTTAATAGTAAATGGCTGGATACTTTCCGGACAGACCTCGTACTCTATGGGTAAGAAATACAAACTTTGTTTGTGAGAGAAGTTGTTTATTTGAAGGGACAAGAATGATGTGCTCGATAGCAATATGTAGGGTAAATAGCATGCAGAAAATAATAATATGGATATGCAAAAGTGAGAGAAATATTGGGCAGAGGATCAGGATTTTTCCAGGTGATATGGATATATTGAGAGAATGTAATGCAAAAGATTATTAGAAAGAGTATTTGATATTGAGGTGGATTGTAGGAGGGCAAAGGGAAACATAAAAAGGAGATAGAAAGAGGGCAAAAGATACAATACAGGGTACTGTAATAGAAAAGAAGATGGACATCCAGAAAGAGTGATGTATAATTATGAAAGAATAAATAACATGACATGGTGCTTATGAGTGATATTAAGCTATATAAAGGCACAAGGGTAAACCAGACAGATTTTGGGGTCCGGTTTGTGGAAGGAAAGTATCTTCTGAGAACACATCCATTACAGCATTAAGAATAAATGAGTGACAGTGAATAAAAGGAGAATAATCTTGTGGGTGTTTGCTCTTGATGCTGGTGAACCTTTATTATAGAAGAAAAGGTTTGAATGAGTGAGAAGAAAATTTTTATTTTTACAGTATTATAATTGTTGTTGTTACAATTTTTTCTTACACATATTATTACTATTGTACCTGTAATTTTTTCTTTTAGCAATATCTCCTGCTAATGTGAATTATGGTGAGACGTTGAGCACGTTGAGGTATGCCAACCGAGCTAAGAATATCATAAATAAACCAACAATTAATGAAGACCCAAATGTAAAGCTCATCAGAGAATTGCGTGAAGAAATTCTCCATCTCAAGACACTAATTCAGGAGACACACGTTATTGGGCCTGAAGTAAGTAAATCACAATTTTATATATATATATATATATATATATATATATATATATATATATATATATATATATATATATATATATATATATATATATATATATATATATATATATATATATATATATATATATATATTTATGCAAGTAAATCACTGTAGGTGTGCGTGATCCAGGTACAGTATATGCTGATAACCACAAGGAAAAAGAAAACACGAAGTTCCCAAGCGCTTTCGTGTAATTCACATCTTCAGGGGTGAGTACAGACTAAGGAGAAGTACAAAACAGGGTATATATATACAGAGGAGGGTGAGATCAAGTCCACAGTGGTCAGGTATAGGTAATGACCCTTCTAATCTTCACAAAAGCACCGTAGTGGTAGGTAGTCAGGTAAGAGGGTAAGCTGACCCAACCTTCTCACCTGGTTACACATCTTCTTAATTACGAAATTATCCAATTTGTACATACCATTACTCAAATTCATGATGACGGATTCGGTATGTTTAATGAGATTAGATTCTATAATGTTCCTACTGTCAATTGAATTACAAGGTAATATTGAGGAGGCATTATCCCAGTCAATGCAGTGCTTATTATCCCTCAAATGAACAAACAGAGCATTGGATTCCTGGCCTGTCCTAACACTATATTTATGTTGTTTAAGTCTAGATTCTTATGGTCATGGGTGGGCTTGGGATCGGTTCTATAGAAAGATTTCTTAGTAATGTTGAGGCATTTGTCTATGAAAGATCTAGGGTACTTAAGGTTCTAGCCAATATTATAGATATATTCATTTTCCTCATCAATGAATTCCGGACTGCAAATTCTCAAAGCACGTAAAAACATTGATGAAAATACTGACTGTTTGACTCTATTATGGTGGGCAGAATAATAATGAATGTATGAACACACATTAGTAGGTTTCCTATAAATACTCAACTTAAAGGTGTTACCTATTCTGTGGATCAGACAGTCTAGGAATGGTAATTTGCAGTCATGCTCTAATTCCACAGTGAATTTGATCGAGGGGGTTAAGTTGTGGTAGAAAAGCTATTAGGTCCTCATTACATGGTCAGAGACATATTACATCATCTACATATCTAAACCAGACTGCTGAAGGTGGTAAAATGTTGCTTAGTAGTTTCTTCTCAAAGAATTCCATATATAAGTTGCTTAATACTGGTGAAAGTGGATTACCCATTGCCATACATCCAGGGTGTCATCCGTGAATAATCAAGGTCCACAAATTAAAAATACGCGAATTTTAAGGGCATGCTGTATTAGCCTTTTATCGTTAAGTAAAAGGTGGTATCTAGGACATTAATTTACAGCTCTTAGTTAATATACAGTTTACTACCCAGAACTCACCACAAGGAGTGATTGCAAATCAAACTCCACACGTAGCCCTTCCTAGCCACCCTTCCTTAAAAGGGCTTTGACTGCCATTTACTACTGGAGGTGAAAATCTATTCTATGGATTGCCTGATTTTTAAATAGATCATGTAAATCAAAGATCCTGTAAGTATTAGTGAAAACTACCCAATAGTTTTTGAGAGAAAACAAAAGGCATACAGGTATTCCCATGATAAAATATTTTTTCTATAACCAAACAAGATACAGCATATTAAAATATGTTCAATCATATTGTAGCTATGTGTATCTTTATTACAAGGACCAATTTTGAAACACATTTGATGAAAAACAAGGGAGTGGTGGCGAATTATAGTAGATTATTCGCAATATTTTTTGTGTAAAACTAAAATTTGCTATTCCATACCTAATCGAGGTATCAGCATTTCTTTAGACCAGAATGTTCCCCTGCCATTGCCTTATACAGTCATATGTTATTTTTTAATTTGGATGGAAATTAAGAGAGTTTAAATTTAAATTAAATATATATTTTTTTTTAAGTTACTGGCAATTCTTAACAGATAGCCAGTTTATGTGCACCCTGACTGAGGAGTCAAGAGACACTGAACACACAAAGGTTTCCATCCGACCACCACACATTTCTCTTGAGAGTTGCCATGTCATGTTTTTGCCATTTTGAAAAAAAAAGGGTGCATGATGATGTTTTATAATATAAAATGCAATTTTTTCGGTGGCGCACTCAGGATTAGACATATACAGTGATATCCCTGTTACCCAGAACAATCCTCAACATTGTTAAAGATGCCTCCCGAAAGTTGGGAATGCTGTACAGATGCCGTAGCTACTTCACTCCTGAGCAGTTGCTTCAAGTATATAAGGGATTCATTCGTCCTAACTTGGAGAACTGCTCTCATATATGGGGTGGCTCTTCTTCTGTCCAACTATTAAATAGGGTGGAATAAAAGGCATTTAATCTTATTAACTCTCCTCCTTTAGTTGACAATCTTTCTTCCCTTTCTCTTCGCCGCAAAGTTGCTTCACTCTCTCTTTTTTACAGGTACTTTAACGGGCAATGTTCGGTGGATTTGGCATTCTGTGTACCGCCTGCATGGCCGTGGGCTCCTAACACATGTTTTGCCCGCGGTGCCCACCGTTTCTCTGTGGATTTCGGTCACACTAGAATAACCCATTATAGTGCATCCTTTCCTCACACAGCCAAACCGTGGAATGCTCTGCCTTCTTCTGTGTTTCCATACTCATACAATCTGTCTCACTTTAAAAAGCTGGTTTTCCTACATCTACGTTGTGTAGATTAATGCAGTATAACATTTTTCTTTTCTATTTTTAATTTCTTTCTGTTCTTATTTTTTCGCCCCATAGGCCCCAGTGTGGGTCGTTTGACCTGTGCCCGGGTGAGCTAATTCTCGTAAAAAAAAAAATATGTATATATATATATATATACAGTTGGTCCTCATATTACGCGGTTAATGTAACCAGGAGGGTACCGCGAAAAGTGAGAAACGCGTAAAGTGAATAACATAACATATGGGATTAATTGAAATGGAGTCCGGGCCGATCCCCAAACTCCACTTTTTGACGACACACAACTATGTTGTAGTAAAAATATTATCTTAACTTTATGATGGCATGCACACACAATTAATAATTAAGAGAAATATCAATAATATTAGGTTTTTTAACACTTACATTAGTAGAAAAGATGGCTGGGCACACGGGGATGGGTAGTTGGTTCCGAGGCAGAGGGCAGATTATTGGCCCTCACCTGTATCACTTGTATCAATTGTATCACTATCCACCACAGAGGCTTGCAGGGCCTCTTTGTCAAACCCCCCAAAGTTCATATAAGTCCATATCCTCACTATAATTATCACTATCACTGACTTGGGCCGGCTGTAGTGGGTGGCGGGTGAAGAACTGGTCATGTTTTGATGACTGGGCGACCTTGTGCGCACCATTTTCGCGCCTCTTACACAACATGACGGATGGCGGGAGGTTTGGATCCAAAAATGGCGCGGCTTGCCAGCCGCTCTCCGGGTAATGGGGTTCACGACCGCGGAATGTGAAAATGTTAGGTTCTGGCAAGGCACCGCGTTAACGGTGAAACGCGGAATGCAGGACCGCGTAATATGAGGACCAACTGTGTATATATATATATATATATATATATATATATATATATATATATATATATATATATATATATATATATATATATATATATATATATATATATATACTGTATATATATACATATATAGTGGGGTATGCTATAACGAATCTAATTGGTTCTAGAACCTTGTTCGTTATAGCATTCGTTCGTTATAGGATTAATCCGTTCCAGGCCCCCAAATACAACCACTTAACACTGAAAAATATAATATAAAATAGTAAAAATTGTAAATAAGTGCAAAAATATGCATCTGAACCCCTGAAATAAAGAATATCATTAATACTTGTAATAAAAATACAATATATTAGTAAAAAAATAAAAAAAAAAAAAAAAAATAAATAAAAATTAAATGTTCGTTGTAGGAGTTTCGTTCGTTATAGCATTCTCAATTTTATAGGTAAAACTGTTCGTTATAGGAATATTCGTAGTAGGATCCGTTCGTTATAGCATACCCCACTGTATATATATATACATACATACATACATACAGTCAACCCTCACTTTACGCGGTCCCACATTCCGCGTTTCCACGTTTACACGGTGCCCTGCCAGAACCCAGGATGCTCACATTCCGCGGTGGGTGTACCCCTTTACACGGGTGAAGTATAATTTTTTTATTTAGCTCATAAAATTCATACAAATTATCCGGCCAGAATATAATTTACATTGCTGGAATTCTTACAATTTGATGATCATTTTGAATATAAACATCATATATTTTGCATTAGACATAAAATTTTTAGATATAATGTTTACTGTGAGTAAATATGTTATCTTTTGTGCAAAATATATGACATTTATATTCAAAATATTCCTGGTCTTACAAGGAATCCAGCAATGTCAATTATATTATCCTAACTTTAATCTGAGGTATGATTTAATACTAAATGTTAAAATCTAGTTTTTTCACCCACTCTTTCTCTTGAAGGGAGGGTTGGTAGGAGGTGGGGGGGAGGGTTGGGACGGACTGACCATCTGGCTCATTGGAAGAGGGGGGGAGGCAAGGTGGGGTACTTTGATTGACAGATAGTGTCGTGAAGAATATTTTTTTTTTTATTAACTGAAGATATTTGTTTTAGCTCATAAAATTCATACAAATTACCTGGCCAGAATATAATTTACATTGCTGGAATTCTTACAATTTGATGATCATTTTGAATACAAACATCATAGATTTTGCACTAGACATACAAATTTTAGATGTAATGTTTACTCGAGTAAATATGTTATCTTTTGTGAAAAATATATGACATTTATATTCAAAATATTCCTGGTCTTACAAGGAATCCAGCAATGTCAATTATATTATCCTAACTTTAGTTTGAGGTATTATTTATTACTATACCTGGTTTTCCCCCTAAAATTTCTCAGAGGGAGGAGCCAGCAGTGTAGTGTGAGAAGAGGGGGGAGGGAGTCGAGTCCATTATTTGAATGGACATTAACTTGGCGACTGTATTTCTCTGTTTCTCTTAAGTATTAATTGTGTGCATGTACCATCATAAAATTAAGATGTTATTTTTACTAGAACATAGGTATTGTGTTGGAAAAAGTGAAGTTTGGGGGTCAGCCGGTCTCTATTTCATTTAATCCCATATGTTATGTTATTCACTTTACGCGTCTCACTTTACGCGGTACCCTGTGGGTTACATTAACTGCGTAAAGTGAGGGTTGACTATATATATATATATATATATATATATTTATATATATATATATATATATATATATACACACATACATACATACATACATACATACATACATACATACATACATACATACATACATATATATATATATATATATATATATATATATATATATATATATATATATATATATATATATATATATATATATATATATATATATATATATATATATATATATATATGCAAGTAAATCACTGTAGGTGCGCGTGATCTAGGTATATGCTGATAACCACCAGGAAAGAAGAAAACACGAAGTTCCCAAGCGCTTTCGTGTAATTCACATCTTCAGGGGTGAGTACAGACTAGATAGAGTAATGCAAAACAAGATGAATATATACAGAGGAGGGTGAGACCAGGTCCACAATGGTCAGGTAATGACCCTACTAATCTTTAAATGGCACACAACGGTTGGTGGTTGGGTCAGATGGGACAGTGACCCGCCCTCTCACCTGATCACAAATCTTCTTAATTACAAAGTTGTCCAGCTTGTACATGCCGTTACTCAAATTCATGTTGAATGCTTCGGTATGTTTAATAAGACTAGATTCTATGATGTTCCTACTATCAATTGAATTACAAGGTAATATTGAGGAGGCATTATCCCAGTCAATGCAATGCTTGTTATCCCTCAAATGAACAAACAGAGCATTGGATTCCTGGCCTGTCCTAACAGGCATTTAAAAACTCATGCACTGTTAAACAAATGTTAATCAAGAACTCCCCCAACAACACAATTGGTTGCATTTATAAAGTTCCTTGCAAGGAATGTAATATGTTTTACTTAGGCCAGACAGGTAAAGATCTTGTAACTAGAATTAAACAACACATCACACGTATATTTTACCTAAACTGCGCCTGAATGAATATATTCTTGGAAATAAATAGTAGTTTTGCTGAAACGAGATGCATTTCAATGTTAAATAGGATAAAATACATGACGAAAACAAAAGACTTTACCTGAGCTTCCGATGTTCTTGAGATGTTACTCGTTTTTTTAATAGTTTTCAGTTAAAATTTTGTTATATTACAATGATATTCCATTTTATCAACATTTTCTTTGTTCATTATTGTTACGGTCGTCAGGTTTAAGTAAATCACTGCATATTACAGTACAATTGGTTTATTATTTACACAACATACAAAAAAAAAAAAATACAGGTGCAAAACATATAAAACATTTTAGTTGCAAAACATACAAACACATACAAACATACAAAAAACATCTTATTGGCCGCTGGTGCTTGGCTGTGGATCGTCGGGGTCGTCAGCTGGGGCAGCCTTTGGGGTAGCCGGAGGAGTTGTTTTTTTCATGAACATGGTGAGCTTTGTCTGAATTGTTCGTTTCTTCTTCTCCTCGTAAATTTCTTGATATGGACGAAACGAATTGCGTGCCATCCGCTCAATCCTTGCAAATCGTTCAATGTTTGGGTCCATTCCTTCAAAATGGGCAAGAAGTTTATTTAGTAGAGATAAACCTTCTGATAATCCCTTAGTGGTGAACGTCCTTTGTGGCTCCTCCTCCTCTTCGTTATCCGCTGCTTCTCTCCTTTCTTCTTCTGCTACATTTTCTTCTTCCAATTCGATTAGCTCTTCATTTGTAAGTTCCTCTGATTCTTGGTCTAGCAACTCCTCAACATCTTCCACTTCACATTCCAAAGAAAGATCTTTTGCCAGTTTTACTATTTTTTCCCGAATAACTTCAAGCTCATTTTCACTGTCAAATCCTGCAAAAGTATGAACATAGCGCTTAACACACTTTTTCCAGATGCCATTCATGCACTTCTCCGTCACAGCCTCCCAGGCGTTTGCCAGATTCTTGATACCCATAAGAATGTTGTACTGTTTCCAAAAGTCACGCAACGATAGTTCTGGGTCGGCATCTATAGCGGCTATGGCTTGGGCAAAGGTGGTTCGGAGATAGATAGCCTTGAAAGTAGCAATTGAACCTTGGTCCATAGGCTGCAAAATTGAAGTCGTGTTTGGCGGCATAAAAATCACTTTCACGTCCGGATGAATATCTGATAGATGAGGTGGATGTCCAGGCGCATTGTCCAGTAGCAATAAAATCTTGAAAGGAATTTCTTTCGTCAAACAATATTCACGAGCTTGAGGAATAAAACAATTTACAAACCAGTCTTCAAACAGTGCCTGTGTCATCCATGCTTTACGGTTAGAACGAAAGTAAACGGGCAGCGTGTGCTTGTTTACATTTTTCAACGCCCGCGGGTTTTCTGAATGGAAGATTAGGAAAGGTTTCAGCTTAAACCCCGCGATGTTCCCGCCAAGCAGCAGAGTAAGCCTATCCTTAAATGCTTTAAATCCAGACATGCTTTTGGCTTCTTTTTGGATGTAAGTGCGTTCTGGCATCCGTTTCCAATACAATCCCGTTTCATCCACATTAAATATCTGCTCTGCTAGATATCCCTCATCCGTAATTAATTCATCCAGACTGTCAACAAACTTGCGTGCTCCTTCCTCGTCTGCACTCGCTGCTTCCCCAGTCACTCGAACATTATGAAATTGAAATCTTTTCTTGAATCTCTTGAACCAGCCAGTACTTGCTGCAAATTCTTGACTGTAGTCTTCTCCGGCGCGCTCCTTCAAAGTCTGAAATAGACTTCTAGCCTTCGTCTGCACAGTAAAAAGGCTTAACGGTGTCCGTTTCTGGATCTGATCTTCCATCCAAATGTAAAGTAATTTCTCCATTTCGTGGAGAGGCCCAGTCCGTTGCTTCGTTATAACTGTCGCTTGCATGGGTGCAGAACCTTTCACAGCTTCACGAATCCTTTCTTTATCCTTCAAAATCGTCGACACAGTAGAGTGTGATAGCGTCAGATCACGTGCAATCTCATTCACTTTCTTACCCCCTTCGTGCTGTTTAATCACCATCATTTTAGTGTTTAAATCAATGGCCTTTCTTTGCTTCTTGGCAGGTTGAGGAGTAGATGAAGACAGTTTCCTCTTGGTAGACATCTTGGGGGGGGGGTGGTGGTTCAAGAAAAATTTCCGAGACAAAAGAAAGGCACAAGGCAAACAGACACGGAGGGAAGTGTGCTGTACCAGCGAGCGTGTTTGTAATTGTGCGCGGGGATGCGCGCGGCTCCAGCTCCCGGCAGCGTCAGGAGGCTGGGGCCAAAACTGTCGTACCGCCGGTCGTAAAGTCGAACAGACGTAAGTCGCATAGGTCGTAAGTCGACGACTACACATATATATATATATATATATATATATATATATATATATATATATATATATATATATATAACTAAAAAAAAAATAAATAAAAAAATAAATTGTGCAGAGCACTTCCAGGAATGAAAGATTTCCGGCTAACCAGATGACTTTCTCAAACCCCCCAAAATTCCTTATTCCCGGAATCTTTTCCGGTTACTGGGAGAAGTTTCCAGGTGTCTAAACTAGACATCTTGCACACACAGACACTTGCTCACTTACCCAGAATGTTTCTGGATGCTGGGAATGTTTTCCTTGAGTCTAAACTACTGGAGTTTGTAAATGCAGTTCTTATTAAGTTAGAAACTCCATTTCTTTACAATAATAATCCAGAATAGTTTATATAAAAGTTTGGTAAAATAAATATTT
This sequence comes from Homarus gammarus, assembly GCA_958450375.1. NCBI lineage: Eukaryota > Metazoa > Arthropoda > Malacostraca > Decapoda > Nephropidae > Homarus > Homarus gammarus. The sequence continues at coordinate 782,563 of CAUDMG010001725.1, read as the reverse complement.
CTTAATATTAAAAATCTATATGATATGGGCGTGAATGAAACTGTGTGTTACAGCAAAGACTGTACTTCCACTCGCATGGAGCTGTGGGGGATTAATAGGTCTCATGTAACTGACCTGACCTGATACAATGTCAGGCCGAGGTAGGGTGGGGGATTAGTGGTCTCATATTACTGACCTTCTGATGGAATGTCAGGTCACCCTTTCTTGGCCGGGGGAGTAGTAGGTCTCATGACTTGAAGATGTCTTGAATAAACATGAAACCTAAAGTATTTTTAGAGAGATTGTTATAAGTATAAGTATAAATGAGCAAAGTTGTATCCCTTCAACATTACATTACATTTTAAAATATGGAGTGAGAAAGCAGAAAGGTGTGGGTAATTAGAGAGATGGAATGGAAATGAGTGTTGCCAAGCACTCCTCAACAGCTGATATTTAACTCAGTCACACACACACAAATTTGTCACACAATAAGACCCTCACTCCTCATGTCTGCTGTCTTCATTCACTTGTTAGGGGTATGTGAGTGGTGTTGGAGTGCATTTGTGTGGTTGTTGGAGTGTGTGGGTAGTTGTTGGAGTGTGTGGGTGGTTGTTGGAGTGTGTGGGTGGTTGTTGGAGTGTGTGTGCGTGCATGTGTGCGTTGATCCAGTTGGTTAATTCCAAGTTAACCAGGTTGGTGCACATATATTATATTGGGCTTTAGTAACGAAACCCAATTGAAGTTTTTTGTTTTATTAAAAAGTATTATGTATATAATTCCTGAGTGTAGATCAACTGTAAGTTCCACTATTTATGAGTGAATCAACGTCCGTTCGATATTAAATTGTGAGCGAGACTTTGAGTAGTGATCAATCGAGGGAGAACGGAGCCATCCACTGCGGCTCTCAAATAACGTCTTCCTCTTGTCAAGGATATCAAGCTACTGCTTGCTTTAGGTGGCTAGAGAGCTCGCTACTTATGCCTTTACTCAGCATAGTATGATGCAGCTTCCCATGGGCACACCTTATCACGTGCATTGAACAGTCACCTCATAGCCAGTGGAAAGTTACAGGGGGTGAATCTGAATATAAATCAGATGTAAATATAGTAACCCATTTATATAATACTTCTGTTGATGAGACAGGGGCCATTACAGCGTGTAATGTTAAGTTTTCCTGAAGAGTGTTGGACTTAATCCTTTTGGGGGGTGAGGGGAGAGTGCCTTGCGGTCAGTTTTCTCAACCCCCCCCCCCCCCCCTTTCCTCACTCAAGCGTAGCTAATTGTGATAAGGAGATGAATTTGATACCATAATGATCCTTAATAAATTCTGTATGAAATGTTTCCAATAAGACGTCCTTAAACGAAATATTTCTATATAATATAGTGATGGGAATTCCATTCTCTTAAAAAAAACAAAAAAAACATAATAAATGTTGATACTGGAGTCAGTAAAGGCAATTCTAATTTTGTTAGACACCATTTTTTAATCAAAATAATCCTGAATACTTTATCTCTAAAAGTTTGGTTAAATAAATAGAGTATATTAAAAAAAAAAAGTCTATATGATACAGGCATGAATACAGGGTACAGCTGTTACGTTTATCCTCTTCACCACTAATCAGCTCGTTAGTCGCTTGGGCAATCGTCACTCCTCTGTTACACACTTCACTCAATTGACTGTACTGTAATACATAATTAATCATGTCTTATCACTTGTGATGAAGTTTGGGTGGGAGATTATTGGGTCACGTTATTAACCTGACCTGATGCAACGTCAGGTCACCCAGTGTTGGGTGGGGGATTAGTGGGTCTTATGACCTAAATTTGTCTTGAATGACATTATTTTTTACTTATGAGGTATATACATAGTACTATACTGTATTGTATATGAAGGGTACAGATTATTACAGTAACATATCTGTACTAATTTCTGAAAAAAAAAAAAAATATTATTGTACGTATCATGAATGAGTCAGTACTTTAGACAAACAGTGGGGGGAGGGCGGGGGGTGCAGTCATACTATTGTAATTTAATTATTTTCATCTGGTTAACACTAGATGATTACACTTAGCTGAGGAAACCCTGTTTATATTTTCAAAGAGTTATTTTGCACTTGTAATCTCTCCCAACTGATATACAATTTCCGTCCTCACTCTCAGTATCCCGTCTTCCCCCCCCCCCCCCCCAACCACCACAGAAAGACACCTACCCTGACACACCCCTCCACTCTCCCTCCTGCTCACTAGCGTATGCTTCAAATTCACACTTCAGTGTTCAGGACTCACACCTTAGGGAGAGAAAGGATTGGCATTTTCATGATTACTAATAATCATGACAGGATTGTTATTATCTGATTATGAGATCATTATCTTGATTGTGTAAGCTTCAGTTTTTTCCAAGAATGATTGCGTTATCACAATTTGTTCATGAGATTATACCTGTAGTGAGTTCCATTTTCCAAAACTTTAACCACATTTACCTTTTTTTTTGTTTGGGGGGGCCTTACAATGTTATGGTCCACAATACCCATATCTACCTGTACTTGCAAAATAGATTTGAGGAGAAGTTACAGATACGAAGAAAATTATTTCTTTGAGGCAGAAGGATGGCTTTCTGGGGATACTGAAGGGGATTGCATTAATTTTCTCATCAAAGGTCATTTTATGCCTTTTTTCTTGATACCACCAGATGCAGCATGATATATTTCACTTTACTTTCTCATTTGCTCATTGTACTGTTGGGCATAAAGAAATATTTGGCCACAATAGAAAATACTCTGTACAGTACACAGTAAACACAACCAACTGTGTATTGACCCAAGTGAAATTAATAACATAACAAATTGAGGAGTGCATGGCAGTAGTCATGTTCAGCACAAGGGTTACTGTATGTATCTTTGTGCATCAGACATTATTGTGTTAAATGAGCCTTAATTTTATTTTTGTACAATACAGTATACTTTTTTTTTTTTTGTAAAGTGTACACCCTGCACATTATAGGTCTTAAGGTATGTTTCTCAGGGGTTATATCCCCAAATGCCTTACCTAACCTAACCTAACCCTCATAGTTGGCAAGAAAGTGTTGTGTATATATTTGTATATACAGTACCTCTTCTTTGCATTCCTGTTTGTGGTCAAACATGTCAGACATGTGTTTCCATTCAAAATAAACAGGGAACAATATAGTTTATTGGGTTTCAGATGCAGAATTATTTTTTTAAATATAGAAAACTGTGTTTTAGATATTTATTAAATTCAATTGTGTAATTCATTTCCTTGTATTGGTCAACAGGCAAACAGTGAAGCAGGCAGCATAATGGCAGCTCTTAGTCAGAAACAGGCAAAGGAGAAAGAGCTAACAGATCAGTGGACTGAGCGATGGAGTGAAACACATACAATATTACAGGAGCAGAAAACTCTTGGCCTTCGCAAAGCTGGTATGGATTGATACATGTATTATTTTGTAAATTTGCTCCGGTTACTATTTTCATGTATCATTTCAACATTTATCAGTTTGTTTTCTTCATAATTCTCCGTTACTAATCTACATTTCATATTCATTTACTGCATTAATATACATATACTTGTAACTTTAGCTTCAAGCTATCACAGGAACAGGGAGAATAAAATATATTCTCTACCTTTAATCATTTTGTATCTGTTGAGGTGACTGTTACTTATTTATAACAGCTACTTGTGAAGCTGTCATATATGTACCAACCTTCCTGGGTTGTCACCACTTGTAACAATCACTTGTGTAGCACGTTACCTTATATTCTAGACATACTAAAATATAGATCAAAGTTTATTGGATCTTCTGTAGTGAAATCCAATATGTTCCCTTTGTTTGTTTATTATAAAAAGAGTTCTATGTACACTTTCAAAGAAGATTATCACCATAACTTAACCACTATAGCTATGAGTATTAAATGAGGATGAAGGCTATCATATATAGCTCTGCTAACTACGTCCTGTCGATGTGAGAGTTTGAGTGAGAATCAGTAGGAACCCTAGAGGGAGAACGGAAATATATCCAACGTCCTCCCTCGAGGATGACGGATCACCTCAATGATGACTCTAAATAACGTCTTCCTCTAGTAGTGATACCAAATTACTGCCCGCAATAGGTGGCCAGAGAGCCAATTACAGGTACTTAATCCTTATTTCAGCACAAAGTGACACGACTTCCTGTGGGTACACTTATCACATGCTCTGAACATGCTACCTCATACATTGGGTGATAGTCATACAAAATTAATGTACTACCCCACATTTATATATAATATAAACTAAGGGGCTAATACATCGCTCGGTCACACCTTCCGAACTCTGCGAGGAATAAATTAATCTCACAGAAAAACTCTATACAGTATTACCCCGCTTTACACGGTTTCACTTTCCGCGATTTCTCATTTACGCGGTACCTTGCCAGAACTGGACTTTCACTTTCCGCGGTGCATCTACTCATATACGCGTGAAGTATATTTTTTTTTTTTTATTTAGCTCATAAAATTCAGACAAATTACCCGGCCAGAATATAATTTACATTGCTGGAATTCTTACACTATGATGATCATTTTGAATATAAACATCATGGATTTTGCATTAGACATACAAATTTTAGATCTAATGTAATAATTTGGTTTACACAAAGCAAGTATTTTATCTTTTGTGCAAAATATATGAAGTTTACATTCAAAATATTCCCTGACCTGCAAGGAATCCAGAAATGTCAATTATATTATCCTAACTTTAGTCTGAGGTATTATTTATTACTAAATGTTAAAATCTAGTGTTTCACCCAATCATTTCTCAGAGAGGTAGGAGCTAGTGAGCTGGGAAGAGGGGGGGGGGAGAGATTTGAGTCCATTATTTGAATGGACATTAACCTGGCGACTGTATTTCTCTTACATATTAATTGTGTGAGCATACCATCATAAAATTTAGATGTTATTTTTACTAAAACATAGGTATTGTGTCGGAAAAAGTGGAGTTTGGGGGTCGGGCCAGTCTCTATTGGAATTAATCCCATATGTTCTGTTGTTCACTTTACGCGGTTTTCACTTTCCGCGGTACCCTGTGGGTTCAATTGACCGCGTAAATCGGGGTACTACTGTACATATACCTAACCATGTTACATGCATATGTGTGTAAACACTAAACTGGGGAAGCTGACACCTGTGGTTGAACATCTGTGGACCGACATCTGGATGTGGCAAATTCCTCTCTGGTCTTTCTTTCTCAGTCTGTATGCTGTGTTTACTTCCCCACTGCTAAAATGGACCCAGTCCACATCATTTGCTGTGCCAAGTTGTGAGGTGTGCTAAATATGAGTTGAAAAACAACTACAGTATAAAGTTGTTTTTAAAAAAAACTCGCATTTTCGGGTAGATATACTGTACGTAACTTTCTTCATTTATTTTTACTCAGTTAAATGAACACACCATCCTACATACATATTGTGAAAAATTTAAAAGAACTTATTATCCTAAGGGCAGACATATAATGGGAGGAGAGTGCAGAGTGTAGGGGTGTGGGGGGGGGGGGGGCGGTTGCTATGGAATCGGCTTCCCAGCTGGTCTTTGTTACTATGGTGAGGCAGGGAGTATATGCAATTGGTGGCTGTGTCAAACTTTCATTTGGCTTTTATTTTCTGAGAATTCCCATTTATGCAGCAACCCTATTTCAACCCACAATTCATTTTATGCTGAAAAGATTCCCTTTTATGCGTTCTGTAGAAGATATGGCTCCACCACATCTGCCTTTGTTTGTGAGACTATCTCTTACTGTCTCTCTTAATAAACATTGTTGAAGTTAAAAAATTGATTTACAGTAAAATCTTGTTAAGGCGGACCCTGCTAAAGTGGATATCGCTGAGGCCGGACAAAATTATTTGCCAAAGTATATTTAAAAAAAAAAAAAAAGTAGGACAAATTTTGTCCTCTGATGAAATGTTTGCAAAATTTCAAGGGACCAAGGTGTCAGCTCGCGGGACACAGGTGCCCAAGAGTTATCAATTGTTGTTTTTGAGAATATTATTTCATTCACTCTAGTAATGATACAATGTTTCTTATTATGTTGTTGTAGGTAAATGCATGGTTTATATAACTTGTTTATCACTGTGCCCATCATAATTTTCAAATTAGATTACTGTACAAGATATGTATTTCTCCCATACGTATTTCCATCATACGCCTGGCAACTGGAGCCTGTGAGCGAGTGAGTGATCGCTAGTTAGAGTGTCGTCTGCAATTGTATCTCTCCTCCCTCACTGCCATATTTCACTGGATCTACTGTTATTATTAGTGTTTACTGAAATAATAGTGCTTAAAAGTGATTAATCATGGCATTGCAGCCAGGTTAAACTCGTAATTGTAGCCACCAAGCTATTGGGTCAAACTGTTGTGTTATGGTTGTTTTTCAACTTGTATTTTTGGGTTGATATATTTAACTTTCTTCATTTATTTTTACTCATTTACTTGTACACACCATCCTACATACATATTGTGAATAAAGTAAAAGAAATAATATTATTATCCAAAGGGCAAACACGTAACGGGAGGAGAGTGTTGGGGTTGCGGGAGCGTTACTAGGGAATGGCGTCCCAGCTGATCTTCGTTACTATGGTGAAACAAGGAATTTATGCAAATGGCGAATGTGTTAAACATTCATTTGACTTTTATTTACTGATCTGGCAATACAGTATTTTTTGTTGGTATTATATATATGTATTTGTCACATTTCCTGGTACTGTATATATTTTTTAAGGAAACTTTGGCTACAAGAGGAAAATATGCACAAAAGATTTTTCCTAAATACTCCGTGCTTTAAAATACGGTACTGTATTTTTGTTTTTTATGTAGTAACACCAAACTTCTATATAAATGATGTGTTTGTATGTGATGTCATATTGAAGGAGGGTGGGTTGGGGGCTGAGGGATAGAAGGCACCTCAGTTATCAGGCGGCTCAAGGCCACAGCTGCCACCACACACACACACACACACACCCACATTCTTTATTTTTTCTTATTTTACAGTTTTATTTTATATTATCTTTATTAATAAGCCGCAGTGGAGTATTTTAATGATTTTCTTCAACTTTTATAGCATTAATATTCTTGTGTAGTGCAGCACAGTGTGTGTATGTGTTTGTCTACTGCGCTGTATGTGACGTCACGGGATGCGGGTCGGGTAGTGAGTCAGCAACTCCACATACTTTCACATTCCACACAAACACCCATGCTCTTCAAATGTCTTAGTTTTATATTATATTATCTTTGTTTGTAACCCACATGAGAGTATTGTAATGATTTTTTCACAACTTTTATAGCATTACTGTTGACTTTTAGTAGTTATGGAACATATCCTATTTTTTCCCATAAAATTAAGTACAGTACAGTATAGTCTCGATTTACACTGTCAATTGAACCTGTGGAGGTCCGCGTAAACCGAGAAACGCGTAAACGAAATAACAGAACATATGGGATTAATTGAACTAAGAGACTGGGCCGACCCCAAAATTACACTTTTTCCGACACAATACGTACGTTGTAGTAAAAATAACATCTTAATTTTATGATGGTAAGCACACAATTAATATTTTAAGAAAAATACAGTTGCCGGTTAATATCCGTTCAAATAATGGACTCAACCCCCCTCCCCCCCCTCTTCCCACGCTCGCTGGCTCCCTCCCTCCCAGAGAAATGTTTGGGGAAAAGGACAAGGCTTTTAGGTTAGTAATAAATAATACCTCAGACTATTTTTAGGAGAATATAATTTACATTGCTGGATTCCTTGCAAGACAGTGAATAATTTGAATATAAGCGTCATATATTTTGCACAAAAGATAAAATTTCATTGCTGGATTCCTTGCAAGACAGTGAATAATTTGAATATAAGCGTCATATATTTTGCACAAAAGATAAAATTTTTGCTCTCTCTAATAAAATTCTTAAATTCGATCTAAAATTTGTATGTCTAATGCAAATTTTAGCTTGTTTATGTTCAAATTAATCACTATCTTATAAAAATTCCAGCATTGTAAATTATATTCTGGCCGGGTAGTTTCTATGAATTTTATGAACTAAAAACAAATATCTCAAGTACATAAACAAATTATACTTCACCAGACACAATACGTACGTTGTAGTAAAAATAACATCTTTCTTTTATGATGGTATGCACACACAATTAATATTTAAGAGAAATATCAATAATATTAGGCTTTTTAACACTTACGTTAGTAGAAGAGATGGCTGGGCACACGGGGATGGGGGTTTGGTTCTGAGGCAGAGGGCAGATTATTGGCCCTCATCTGTATCACTTGTATCACCTGTATCACTATCCACCACAGAGGCTTGCAGGGCCTCTTTGTTAAACCCCTCAAAGTCCATATCCTCACTATCACTGACTTGGGCTGGCTGTGGTGGGTGGCGGGTGAAGAACTGGTAATGTTTTGTTGACTGGTCAACCTTGTGAACACCCTGCCCGCACCGCTTCCCGCGTAAATGATGGAAAATACCGCATAAATAAAAATTGTCGGTCTGGCAAGGTGCCGCGTAAATGACCAAACGCGTAAACGAAATCCGCATAAATCGAGACTACTATACTGTATTCACACGTATTCACTGTACAGTGGTCCTTCGGTTAACGAACACAATTCGTTCCACAGAATCATTCGTTAACTGAATACATTATTTCAATGGGATATTGGGTAATTGGTTCCAGCTCACAGAAAAGTACATACAAAGTATAAACAAAATGCAGTAAAGTACACTTACTTTGAGGTGTGTATGTAGAATGTTGCTGGTTGATGATGAAGATGGGAATTAGAAGTGGGGAGTGGAGGAGGAGAAGGGAGAAGAGAAGGAAGTGGGGATGGAGAAGGGAAAAGAGAAGAAAGTGGGGCGTGGAGGAGAAGGAGAAGAGAAGGAAGTGTGGATGGAGGAGAAATTGTCTTTCTTTGGACCCATGCTTGATGCAGTAATTTCACCAATAAAATTTTAAGTTCACTAGCTGTAATTAAAGATTATTTTATTTAAATCAACACTCCACTGCGCTATATATTATCAATATTTTAACTAAATTTCAGAGTGACCAATAGTTTTGATGTAAAAGCGTTACGGAACCCCTGGTTGCGGAATTTCGCTCTTACAGAATTTGTAAGATATGACCAATAATTTCGCAATACGGCCCGTAAGTCCGCCCTTACGGAAATTGGGGTATATTTTAACCATTAAAAAAAATAAAAAATCACTATATAAAATTAAAGTATTTTGTTAAAAATTAAAATTTGTTTGGTGTGGATTTCTTGGTGTTTGCTACTGCCAAGCGTGGCATGGCCACGCGGAGTCACTCCGTTGTTTACATCCAGTGTGCGCGCATGTTTCTCGCCCCAGCAGTTGGATTTAATTTTTACAAACATACAGTAAGTACAGTACAGCGCATTGCCCTTATTCAAGATGACTGGAAAGAGGCCATCAAATGGAAGTGACCGCAGTAGTGCAAAAAGAAGCTGCAAAGGCATTACATTGGATATTAAACTTGATGTTTTAAGAAGGTATATCATAAATTATTTAATGTACTGTATTGTATGTGTTTATAAATATTTATTTTCATTCATAAAAGTGCGTGAATTACTTTTTTTGGGCCGAAAAAAAATTCCTTAGAAACCCATCTCCAGTTTTATAATGGAAGTCGCTGGGAAAATAGGTTTCGCGTTACGGAATTTCGCGATATGATCACTTTTCCAGGGACGCAACCCATCCGTAACATGGGGGATGTCTGTATTCAAGAGAGCAACAAACAAAATTTTTCCTCCACTGTAAACAAAGTTAAACTGACTCTTTGGCGGGTGAGTCAAACGACTGATGGGCTCACAAAAAACTAGTTCCCTGTACTGCATATATTATCAATATGTTAACTAAATTTTAAAATGACTAATAATTTTATTATAAAAAATGCAAAAATATTAAAGAGCACAACCTTCTTGATATTTACTCCACTGGAAACGAATATAAACATAAAACCGATTGCTGTATTGGCAAACTAGCTGATCAGCAGATGCTCACAACAAAATGTGTTTGTCGTAAGGATTTCGTTAATCAAAGTTTTGTTCGTTAACCGAATTGAAGATCCTTATGGGAGCTAATTCGTTAATCGAACCGTTAATTCGTTAACCGAGGGACCACTATATATTATTTTTAGAAAACTATTGCTATTACCCATATCAATAAAGTCCATGTACAATATTATGATTATCATTAACGTGCATTCGTCCCCCAGTTCATCCGGACATTTGCCACATCCAGGTACCCTCTACCCCCAATTGTCCGGAAGTGCGAGGGTTTACTGTACGTACTATAAAACTATAAAATACCGTACCGTACTGTATACAGTACAGTATTTTCTTTATTTCTAAGCCACATTACAGTATTGTAATGATGTGCACTTGGAGCACAGAATCCCCAGTTTATCCAACTTTCCCTCAAAATTTTTCTCATTGATTCGAAGAGTGCTCACCCAAAAGTTTTAATTTTTTAAACAAGAAATGGTGTTAAAAATTTTATATCACTGAACTAAAATACTGTATCACTAAGTGAACAATAGTTAACTGAAGGATACCTGTACATATAACTAAGTATGACATACGAATAATCAATTATTGGTGGTAAACACTGCTACACTATTTCTATAACCAGGTACATTAAGACCCCTTGAAGTCAGACTTCTGTAAGCCAGAAACCCCCATAAGTAAAATGAGCTCTGGCTTAGGGGGTATTGCATGGGGTAGCAGTTGGAGTAGGTTTCAATTCCTGCCTGTTTGCTGTTGTGATCACTGATCCGCAACGTACTCTGTTTTTTATTCATATTTAGTGGTCCCGTAGTGTATTATTACAAAGTATGGCCTTTAAAGCAAGTAAAGGCATAGCAACACCACTGACAATCACTGGGAGAAAATGAATGGTGCTCAGAACTTTACCGATGAGGAAAAACTGAAGTTACGTGACAGAGTCAGTGATGGGGTCTCCATGAATGTTATCTGTGAGGAGTTTGGGTTGAAGCAGAGTACTTTTTATGACATCAGCCTGATTTAAGTATTCTGTATACTTAATATAAGTGTGAATATTTAAGTTTAAGTAGCCCCTCATCGTCCTCCACCTCAAGATTCATCTGATCCAATAAATGTAAGTGCTATGTAAATGTACCTGTATACTGTTAACTTAAATTTTTGGGGGCAGAAAGAATTTTTCAGCAAAATGATGTTCAAAATTACCTAGAGGAGGTTTTGCATAAGCCTGTGTAATCCGACTTAGTGAAGTGCTACTTTTATAGCGATTGTACACATTATAAGGACCCCCTGTACAATATGTGATCGTAAAAGGATATAAACTTTTGATTTGCTTTTTATTTATTTCATATGATAAATGTAGTTGTAGTGCACATGTTCAGTATAGCGCAGTCTCTTGCGTACAAAGAAATGTATATTCCCTTTATGTGTTTGCCCTTAGGTTAATTATTTCTTTTACCTGTATTTTATATATATATGTGTGTGTGTGTGTGTAGACACACACACACAAAACACATGCAATTAAATAATACAGTAGGGTCGGGATATATCGCCACTTTATATAACGATTTTTTTTATATCGCGGCTACCAAAATTATCAACATTTTCTGATATATAGCGATAATTTGTTGTTTTTTTCGCGAGGGAAATCGGGCAGGAAATATTTAAAATGTACTGCCATGGCAAACAAATGTGTTATATGCTCACCAGAGGCGCCACCGTGGCTGCTCTCTCACGTATTCACGCTCACCCGCTCAGTCTTTCTGAGTGAGTGACAAGAAAGCAGCCGACTCTGCTGCAGATTACAACTTCTAAGGTGAGTGTACAGTAAATGGGTTGCTATTGACCTGAAAAGTGCAGTGAAGATAATGGAAAGCTTAATGGAAAAGATTTAATACTGTAACTAATATTTTTGGTTTGTTCATTTATGATTGTTAAGTGAGGGTGGCAGTGTGTCATCTGTTGTTGTCAGGATGGCGAGTCAGCTGCCGACTCAGCTGCAGATTCCAATTTCTAAGGCGAGTGTAAATGGGTTACTAGTGACATGAAAAGTGAAGTGAGGAAAATGGAAAGCTTAATGGAATTATAGGTATCAGAGTTCACATGGTGAGTCTAGGAAATCATTAAAAAATTATTGGCACTAAAGTAGTACCCAGGAATGCATTTTCTATGCTAAGTGTGGTCCCCCTGTCATTTTTATCCCCATGGCTCAGGTGGGTAGGGGATATAGGAGAGTATATGGGTGGAGGAAGGGGGTATATATAGTACCTATAGGTGAAAATACACCATGTATTTCAGTATTTACCCTCTGTGGGTGAAAATAAACAATGCTGAGATGGAACTACGGTACTGTACTGTGCATATTTAATTGTTAAAGAAGTCATTCACAATGCTGTAGTTACGGAAACTAGCCCTGTGACCCATCTAGAGTAGTCTCTACTATGTTTACATTGATTTTTTTCCTCATATCTTTTAGGACAAGGTGTGGTTTTGGACTCTGAACGACCTCATCTTGTATTGATAGATGACAACTTACTAACCACAGGCGTTACTCTCTATCACCTGAATGATGGCATCACTACTATAGGTTCCCTTTCATCACAAGATATAAGACTGGAGGTATTAGTATTTTGATGTTTAATATATTTAATTTCTTGTATTAGTGATTATGTTGCATGAAACTAATTTAGTATATGTGTAACATGTTCAAGATACTTTGCTTATGGCCAGTGATATGTGGCCTACTATCTCACATGACAAAGCCAGCTTATTCTTTTGAGCATAGTAGCAGTGCAACATAACTATCATTCAAACTGCTTTTGGCTCTTATCAATCTGAAATAAAAGGATTTCTAATTCATACTAATGCTGCCATTCAAGGCAGAAAGGCTACAAGGTCAAGGTAGTGTCCTAGATAAACTATTTGACATGTCACTTTACCATAGAAAACAAGACCTCTGCAATATCCTTACCAGGATCCAACTTGGTCAGGTTGGTCTTGCCTAATGGGTTACAGATATTTTGGCCTGTTATTGTTCTTGCTACTGATAACAGGAAAAGATTGATACACTGTTCTTTGTATTAAGATGTATTGGTGGGTACATATGAATGGTAGCCATTGAGTTACTTGTGCTTACTTTGTTACAAACTTTAAAACATTTGCCTGGTCATTTTCTTGAGTGAGTGACAAGAACTTTGACATTGTTCATGTGGGCTTCATTGGGCTTCATTTCCCTCTGATATCTTAAGGACAGAAGCTTCCACTCTGGGATGGGGATTTCCCTTCCTGGTATGTTCATGAGGATAGCAGAGACTGGCTGTGCCTTTGAAGAGTCTTGTGGAGGAGTTCTTGATTCCTCTTTTCTTTCTTAGTCACAAGAATGGGAGGAGAATTTTGTTTTTGTTTGATTAGATATAAGCAGTAGCATTTATTAATAAGTAAGCTCAGTGTGTCCTCTATGGACTTTTCCTTATGAGTAGTTTCTAAGGAAATATTCATTCTTGTACTAAACCTCTTCTGTTCCATTACAGCCAAGTATATTGTTAGAACACTCAGATATCACACATGTGTCAAGGAACTTATAGGTACTTAAATGGATTTATCCTCTTGGATTCTTTTTCTTTGAATCTGTCCAGAAGTGGATGTATTTGTGACATCTAATATTCTCTTTCTCTCCACATTTGTAACTTCTAACCTTCATAAAAGTTTGGTGGGAATGAACACATTCCATAAAAAAATACTCAAGGTTATATCTGAACTGAAGCAGTCAAAGGGAATTTCTATGCATCTAGGTATTTTTTTTTTTTTTTTTCTAGTTGAGGTTTTTCATACTGGGAGAACTCTGTGCTCAGCATTACCAATGCCTCAGAGAGTTCATGCTGAAGCTACCTCTCAAGAAGAACTAAGCCATGTTTGGGAACTGCATAGACAAGTGTAGCTTAACTGTCACGGTATGCAGTGGTAAATCATGTAGATGTGGATGAATTTGCATCACATAGAACATTTTGTTCTACCTCCTCCTTTTGGGTGGGGGGGGGGGGGGTTGTATTCATGAATCATTCTAAACAGGTTATAGATTTGGGACTGATCCTGAAATCCCAGATTATAACCAATTTTGAAGAGAACAACTTGATTCCCATCATCCCTCCTAGAGTCTTCAGCGGGGTGAGTGAGAAGTGAGGTTGTCATGTGACCCACTTTATAGCAGTGATAATGGCTCATTAGCTTTCAGTTTTTGGGTAGCTGTGGCTTCTTACTTTAAAAAAGTTTGTTGTTAATGCACGGGAGAAAGCTTATTCTCTGCTTAAGCCCCATCCTTTATGGGTCAGGGCAGTGGTCCCCAACCTGTAGTTTGGAAACCATATTATGGAGCTCACAAGGGTTTTATTATAAAGTTGTGAAATAATTGGGAATCTTTGTCAGAGTGAAAATAATGAAAATATGTACAGTGATATCCCCGTTAGCCAGAACAATTGGTGCAGAGCACTTCTGGGTAATGAGACCACTCTCTCAAAGCCAAAAAAAAACTCTCATCTCTGGAATTTTCCGGGTATCGGAAAAATTGTCTCATAATTTTCTGGAAATTTTGCCTTTCGGAAAATGGGTCACAAAGCCGGAATTTTCCGGAAAATTTTGCCTTTGGGAACAATTTTCCAAGGAAATTTCAATTCCGGCAATCAGAGAGTTCCAGGTTTGAGGGATTCCGGCTAACGGAGATATTAATGTAATAACTTGATACGACTTTAGAGAGAGAGGAAACCCGTTGTCCCGAATCTGTCGTGTACTGGACATGAGTATTTACCACAGACCCGGCCCAGAGAGAAAGAGAGAGCTAGCATGATCCAAGAGTAAATGTAAAAAGTATGTAACTGGTAACAGTTAAACAGTTAGACTTTGTGTAAAACTGCAAATAACTGTATATTGTACAGTGGTCCCTCGGTTAACGAACAGTTCATTTAACGAAATTTCGGTTAACGAATTACCTTCCATAAGAATCTTCAATTCGGTTAACGAACAAAAATTTGATTAACGAAATCCTTATGAACATCACGTTTTGTTGTGAGCATCAGCTGATCAGCTGATGGGCTAGTCTGCCAATTCAGTAATCTGATCTATGTTTACATTCGTTTCCAGTGGAGTAAATATCAATAAAGTTGTGCTCTTTAATATTTGAGCATTTTTTATATTAAAATTATTAGTCATTTTAACATTTATTTAACATGTTGATAATATATGCAGTACAGGGATCTAGTTTTTTGTGCGCCCATCAGATGCCTTGTGGCTCAGCCACAAGGCGTCAGTTGGGCTCTGTTGACAGTGGAGTGAACATCTATTTTGTTGGTGTCTTGAATATTTTTGCATTTTTCATTAAAATTATTGGTCATTCTGAAATTTAGTTATCATATTGATAATATATAGCACAATGCAGTGTTGATTTAAATGAAATAATCTTGAATTACACCTAGTGAACTTAAAATTTTCTTGGTGAAATGACGGCATGAAGCCTGGGTCCCCTGAAAGGTGATTTCTCCTCCATCCCCACTGCCTTCTCTTCTCCCTTCTCCTCCACCCCCACTTCTAATTCCCATCATCAACCAGGAACCTTCTACATACATACCTTAAAGTAAGTGTACTTTATTGCATTTTTTTTTTTACTTTGTATGTACTTTTCGGTGAGCTGGAACCAAGTACCCAATATCCCATTGAAACAATGGATTTGGTTAACGAAATTTTCGGTAAACGAACGACCCTCAGGAACGAATTGTGTTCGTTAACCGAGGGACCACTGTATATGAGGTTATTTATTTATTATTATTTTTTTTTTTGTAGATCCAAAGTTTTGATGCCCTCCACTATGTTTATAATGATAAATGTGGCCCAGAGCCTTGAAAAGGTTGGGGACCAATGGGTTAGGACATTCCTAGATTCCTAAGCTCCAAGCCTTCATCAATTTCATCATTAGCGGGGAGTTCATGATGAGTCCCCCATTTCTCATCCAACTTCAGGGCCGGAAAGTCAGTTTTTGATGGGTTCCAGCCCATGTGGGGGAGGAAGGGAATGAGAGTGCTGATGCTGTCACAAAAGCAGCTGCTTCTCGCCCTGTGGCACATCATTCCCCCTACCTGCCTCTTATATGAAACCAGTAATAAGAGCTGCCATCTGCTCGAGTTGGCAATGCAAGTGGGATGCTGTCGGAGCAAACAAGCTCAACAACATGCATCCTGCATTGGGTGCTTGGGGATGTCAGGGACTGTAGTGCCACAGCAATACTGCTTTGGCTCACCTCCTTATTGGCCACACACGGCTGACTCGTGGTGTTTTAATAGACAGGGTGCCCCCTCCCCATTGTGATGACTGCCTGGTCCCATTGACTGTTCAACAGCTCCTGGTGAAGTGCCCCAGTCTCAGATATCTTTGTCATAAGCACCTCTTCCAATGCTTGGGGGAGACCGGTCTTACTGTCTGTTTTTGGTACTTTGGGGGAGAATGGGTAGCATGGGAGGGGACGTCCTCTCCTTCGTGGAGGAAGCCAGCATTTTACACAAGCCTTGAGTTTTATCTATTAAAGTTTAAATGGATTCTTATGAAAGTTCTATGTTATTTATTACTTATGTTTTTTACTTTGCATTACCCATGTATTTGATTTTCGTCATTTAAGTCTTTATTTTAATTCTGCTTCATATGACCTAAGCTGTTGCATTGCCAGGGATGCAATTACCACAATTAGTCAATCAATTTAGGTTTGTAATGAAATGTGTTTTTGCTTTAACCAGAGTTATATCATAATGAGAACAGTTTACATAATTTATACCTAACATAAATTTTGGTGTCATCTTCATTGTGAAGATACTGAATTTATTAAAGCTGTTATATAAATACTTTACATAGAAAGTTATAGGAAGTTTCATGGACACTTACTGTATTTCCTGAGGCTACTGTGATTAAGCTTGCTGGGCAACATTTCATCCCTGCTCTTCTTAATTCAGAAGTTTTATTGTTAAAAATGATTGCATGATAAGAGGTGTGATCCAAAAGTTCCCAGACTTGCCTCATAAAACCTTTCTCTTAGCAGATATCAAATTTGAACCATCAGCAGTTACTCACTTTGGGTATAAGTTGTTTACTGCATCAATTTGGCGGGAATCTGTGGCAACAACCAACCGTAGTGCAGCTTTGTGTGATTGTGTGTACTGGCCCATCTGCTAAATCAAGTCAGTTGCCACTCAAGTATCGAGCAATGTTTTGCCATCAGATTTTCCTTCAGACTAGGATAAAATGGTGCAGAAAATGGTGACCTTCAAAGAAGGGTGCACCTCCTCTGAAAGTTAAAATTGTTCTGGGCAGCTTTCCACCGGGAGAAATGATGAAAATGACCAGCTTGTCCATAAAGATTGTAGGGTAACCATCTGTGAGATTGCTGAGCGATTGGACTTCTCATTTGGAAATGTTAACCAAATGTTGACTGATGACCTGCAATTGGCTGCCCTCTCTGTGAGCAATTTTCTGGCCAGGGCA